>OZ030017.1:68892918-69492918 GCA_964023405.1 Apodemus agrarius | reverse complement strand
CTTGCTTTTGGGTTTTGATATAGAAATCTTGGAGCCAAGATCAATGAGAAAGTGTTAAATTAGCACGTCCTAGGTGCCCGAGAACATCTATTCCTGTTGTTTCCTTTAAAGGCTGAGCTTGGCTGTTAACTTTAATCCAACTCTTACATATCATTTTGAATCTCAGATAAGATCTCACATTCTTTCCTAAGAAGAGAGTTTAAAAAATCAGGGACAAATCAGGGTTGGTGACTGAGCAAAACTCAGCCCTCATTCTCCATTGCCTGAGGAATCTTACAAGATGTGTGTGTATGTGTGTGTGTGTGTGTGTGTGTGTGTGTGTGTGTGTGTGTGTGTATCTGTCTGTGTGTGTGTCTGTGTCTGTGTCTGTGTGTCTGTGTGTGTGTCTGTGTCAGTGTCTGTGTGTCTCTTTGTGTGTGTGTCTGTGTGTGTGTCTGTATTGTGTCTGTGTGTATGTCTGTGTGTGTGTTTCTGTATCTGTGTATGTGTGTCTGTGTGTGTATCCATGTGTGTGTCTCTGTGTGAATCTGTGCGTGTGTCTGTGTGTATCTGTGTGTCTCTTATGTATCTATGTCAGTGTGTATGTCTGTGTGTGTTTCTGTGTGTATATGTGTGTCTGTGTGTGTGTGTTTGTGTCTGTGTGTGTCTCTGAGTATATGTGTATCTGTACGTATATGTCTGTGTGTGACTCTGTGTAATGATTCTGTGTGTTTGTGTCCCTGTGTGTATGTCTCTGTGTCTATATGTCTCTCTCTCTCTCTCTCTCTCTCTCTCTCTCTCTCTCTCTCTCTCTCTGTCTCTGTGTGTGTGTGTGTGTGTGTGTGTGTGTGTGTGTAAAAGCCAGAGGATTCTCTCTGCTGTCATTCCTCAAGTGCCATCCTTCATGCTCCTAAGATTTTAAAACGGTATGGCTGTCACTGGTCCAGAACTCGTTTATTAAGCTAGGCTGCCAAGCCAGCCTGTCCACTGGTTTCTGCCCCTTGTGTCACACTTCACAAGGAGCAGTCACCTCCCTGGCTCCATCCTGATGATTGGAATGAAGAAGATGGGGGATGGGACTCTGCAAAGAGTCCTGTAAAAACCAACAACAGAAAAGGGAGCAACACGTGCCCCCCACACCTCCGGCACACACTGCCCTGCATCCCCACCTTTTCTAAGGAGCAGCCCTGAGCTTAACAGCAGGACCAGGAAAAGATTGCTTGTCCAGGCCTTGCAATTGCTTTGTAACAAAGCTTTCAAGAAAGTGGTCTTTAGATTGTTTCCCCTGGTAAGATTAACACGCTTTATTTCTGTCGTCTGTTTCTGTCTGTCTCTGCCTTTCCCCCTTTTTCTGTGTCCATCTTTCTCTCTCTGGCTATGTCTCTGCCTCTCTTTGCCTCTATCTCTGTGTATGTGTCCCTGTCTGTGTCTGTGTGTGTGCTGTGTGTATCTGTGTGTGTGTGTGTGCATACATGCATATTCCGTGTGTTTCTCTGCTGAGGCAGGAGGACATGTGTGTTCACGCGTTCATGGACATGCCGTCCATGAACTTAGAATTCAGAATTCACTGAACTTAGAATTCCGCTATTTAGACTATTAGACTCTTCAGCTATTGGACTAGCAACTGGTAAGCTCCAGGGATCCTCCTGTCTCTACTCCCCAGTTGTAGCACTTTGAATGAAAATGGCTTCTCTAGGCTTATAGGCTGCTGCATTATTTGAAGGATTAGAACAAGTGGCCTTGTTAGAGTGGGCGTGGCCTTATTGGAAGAAGTGTGTCTCTGAGCGTGGACTTTGAGGTTTTAGAAATACAAGCCAGGCTCAGAGGCTAGCTTTCTCTTCCAGCTGCCTGCCCACAGGCTCAGATGCAGAACTCTCAGCTACCTCTCTAGCACCATGTCTCCCTGCATACTGCCACGTTTCCTGCCATGATGATAGTGGACTAAACCTATGAAACATAAACCTGCTTCAATTAAATGCTTTCCTCTATAAGAGTTGACATGGTCATGATGTCTTTTTAACAGCAATAGAAACCTGAACCAAGACACCAGTATTGGGATTAGAAGCTTGTAACACACACCTGGCTTTTATATATGGGTCTTGGAGACCTGACCTCATGTCCTGATGCCCATACCTCTGGTGCTTATGGTCTGAATCTGGAGTTTCCAGGCCCTTGACATCTTAAGAATGAAATAAAGGCAACATATAGATTGCAAAGTACGAAACTTTAAAACAACAATAGCACAGACCAGAAAGGAACATTACCAATACTGACAGTGGACCATATAAATGAGGGTACTCAAGAGCACAGATTATAGTCCTGGGTGTCCTCTTGTGGGTTTCATTAGAAAGAGGAGTTTGGTCCCTAAGGAGTGCATATGAGGTGGGATTCTACCTTGATTGACAGACTAAGTTGTGTTACCATTTGTCTATTTCTTCTATCTCTTCTCATAAGGCATCTAATTTTAATCATGCACATGCCTAATTATGCAAAGGAGTCAGATGATACATGGGAGACTTTCTTCAAAGCTTCTCTTTGAGGACACAGTTTGCCTTTCTGCTCATGAATCCAAAACCAGATTGACCTTCCTACTCTTCTACCAGTCTATCTAAGGCAGATGGTCACTAAAAGGAAGAGAAGTGTGTTCCGTTGTTCAGAGTTGGGTGGGCATGAGTCCAATGCAGGTGGGAGTCCTAGGCAGCCAACGGGTTGCTAAGGACATTGCGGATGGAGCAGTCGGGGTGTGCATAGCACATTCGGGTGAGAGTGCCAGGCTACCAGGTGTGTTATTGGAGGAGACGGGGTGTGTATAACCCGAACCAAGTGGAGTCTCCAGCTGCTAAATTACTCCCTGTTCTAGACTGCCTCGTTTGCACAGCAAGCCCTTTACAACAGAGCCAATTCCCCAACCCTGGTTAATACCCTTTTTAATCGCCATAGGGAATCAATGTCGGAAATACGATCAGTGGTGATGGTACCTTGATCTACCAAGGCTTTGAGAAGGGAAGTAAGCGAACACAGAAATACTCAGCCTTGTGGTGAGCATGCCAAACCAATCCAGCCGGCCGAGTCAGTCTGGGTAAGGACCTGGCTGAAGGCTGCGATGATCCATCCATCAATCCCGGAAGAGAAAAGTCTAGTGACATATGCTCGCTTCAAAACGGAAAACGGCAATTCATTTGCAAAGTAATCATCTCTAATGCCTGTCCCAACTTTTATGCCTCTCTGAACTTCCATACTATATTTACAGGGCAAAACTTTCTTCCTGTGTTACGAGCGTGCTCACGCTGCTTTTTATTTGCATCGCCGAATATCACTGTAACCCTACCAGTCCTTATAAATTAACTTTATTTTGAGATGCGAGGAATGGAGCAGAAGCCATCCCCGCTGTGACTTAATGTTCTAGGATTTTATCTCTTTGTTTTTCTTGGGAAATTATATTGATGGGGCAAGCAGGGGGTGGGGGGAAGATGAGTGCCCTCCCCGATATGCTATGTTTGCTCACTTTACCATTTTTAAAAAGCCATGTATCCAAATAATCTGCTTCCAGCTGTACTCAGATCAAATGGGGACATGGGGTAATTGAGATATAAGGCTTCCATCTGTTGTGTCAATTGAAAAGCAGAGAGAGGAAGACAGAAAGAGATGGAACTGGTCCCTGCCGGCCAGTGAGCTCTGTACGTGAATGGGTAAGACAAGTGCTCAGGGGTTGGGAGGAGCCAGCGCTGGTGAGGCTGAGCGCCATGCTCACCTTGCATGGTGTCTACATGCTCCAAAGCAGAGACAGTTCATGCCCCTGTTCCCCTGATGCCTATGTTCCTTGTGGATCATTGTGATTGGCTACTACACTATCTTGCTCTGTTACTATTGGCTAATATGTATGCATCTAGTTTTCCTTTCAACCCATATTTCTTACTTGTGCCTTTTCATCGATTGAAATCTCATCAAAAGTTTATAAAGTAAGAACAAATAAGCAGTTCATTGTTGTAAAGTATCCTTAAGTCCAATCCTATCATGTTTCCATTTCTTTGTATGTACATGTTCTGTCTTTTAAGTTATGCTGGAAAGTTTTCTGTTTCTCTCTCTCTCTCTCTCTCTCTCTCTCTCTCTCTCTCTCTCTCTCTCATTCTGTGTGTGTGTGTGTGTGTGTGTGTGTGTGTGTGTGTGTGTCTAGGTATGCATGTTCAGGCACACATATGTAAGTACACACATGTGTAGTTACACTAAAGGAGAGGCGTTCATCTGTGCATGTGGAAGGCAGGAGTCAGACTCCGGTGTAATTCCATAGGCACTGGTCACTTTGGATTTTGAGACAAGGACTTGTCTGTCTCCCTGGGATTTGGTATATGATTCAACTAGGCTAAGTAACTAGCAAGTTCAAAAGAGTCTCCTGTCTCTGCCTCCTCAGTGCTAGGATTACAAGTGTGCGCCACAATGTCTGGCGTTACGTGGGTCCTGGGGATTGAACTCGGGTCTTTGGGCTTCTGTGGCAAGTACTTTGTCAGCTGAGACATCTCCCCTGGCCCTACATGGGAAGATTTTTGATATCAGGAAGTTTGTCTTTTATTCCTCGTGTCCTCCACATTGGCTTCCAGCAAAGAGTCCTGTACAGAATAACCAAAAGTACAATAAACTCAAAACTAAAACCAATGGCTCCACTTTGCCTTACTTGCAAGGGCAGAAAAGGATGGTCCCTGCATGAGAGAGTGAAGATGGTAGTGAATTTGCTGTGACCATCAGTGCGCAATTAATGAGCATGTGCAATTCTGAGATATACTTATATCTCAATAGGCTTAGAGAAAAACAAGATCTGCAATGACGCACCCAGGAAAGGAGACCTTTATTGCAATGAAGGCATGCTTGTCTCCAGTTGGTAGATCAACATGCTAGAAGCCCTGAGCTCCATCCCCAGAATCACATGTGAGCACAAAGATGTGTGCCTATAATCTCAGCACATAGGTAGAACAAGGGGGATGAAAGTTCAAGGTTATCCTTGATTATATATAAAAAAGAAAGATAGGCAGGAGGGAGGTAAGGGAGGGAGGGAGGAGGAAGGAGAGAGGGAAGATGGAGGGAAAGAAGGAAAGAGAAAGAAACAAAGAAAGAAACAAAGAGAAGAAGGAGAAAGGGAAGGAAGGAGGAAGGGAGGGAAGAGAAAGGAAGGAAGCAAGCTTGAGATGGTTAATACTGATTAACTTTGATCATCAACCCATCAAGATCTAGCGTCACCCATTAGGCAAGTCTCTGGACACACCTGTGACAGATTATCTAGATTAGGTTAGCCTCTGAATATTCCTGTGTGGGATTATCTTGACTGGGCTAACTGAAGTGAGAAGACTCACCCTGATTTTGAGAGAAGGCTTTTGCTTTTTGGCTATTTGCCTTCTTGTGTTTGGCTGGAGAGTTTATCTGCTCTGCCCCCCACTGCCACCACTATCACGAGAACCCAGATTCTTCAGCTTCCAGAACTGTGAGAAATTACCAAGGCGAATGGTAAAACTGAATGCAGAAACTTCCTCGGGATCATACAGTCAACAATCGACAGAACTCTGCTCCTGGGAAGTAGCATGTCTTTGAAGGTCTAGCGCTTTCGAGTGAGTGAGTGAGTGAGTGAGTGAGTGAGTGAGTGAATGAGTGAATGAGTGAATAAGTGAATGAATGAACAGCTCTAGCTAATGGATAACTCTCTTGGAAGAAGTGAATATTTGTTCAACATCTTGGGCTTCACCTTAGGAAATGTCCTCCTCACCCAAGCCGCTCATGGTTGGAGAGGTGGACCTTGCAGACTCAAATCCTGCTTTGGATCCCAAGTAGAAGGGATCCAGGATGGTAGTGTAGAGGAATAGAACCTGATTCATCAGGACACCAATGAATGACAATGAAACGACCCATCCACTGAACAATCCATGCTCCATTCCATGCTGGATCATCTGGGTCCCTGTCTTGTCTGTCATCATGTATTGAAACTCCTTCCCGTTCAGAACCTTAGTTGTCATGCTACAATTATAACCCGATGCCTTCGATACTATGACGTACCAAGAGCCCCAGAGCCTTAGGTATTGTGTTGCAAGCACAGCCCAGAACATCAGTTATCCATAGCCCAAGGACAATGTCTTGTACATGCAAAGCTCTAAGTAGGTGCCAGGTATACTGAATACTATTCATTTCTGGTAGATAGCTTTACAGTCAACTGTGGTTTTGTCTTACAGGAGCCCAATGGACAGATTTCTCAAAGAAACAAGTAGAGATACTAGAGTGATGCTTAAACAGTCCTGGCATGTTCTCACCGGAAACAGCATCAGCCTTTCATCCTCCAAATAGTCAAGAGGTGAAGAAGAGCTTGCTTGTGACCATTTTCTACTTTCCGCAGAAGGATTGTTGTTGTTTGTTGTTGTTGTTGTTGTTGTTGCTGCTGTTGCTGCTGCTCCTGCTGCTGTTAAGACATCTCAGTTCTCACCAACTTTGAGTGCAAGGCGGAGTTCTTGACTATCCAAGCTCCGAAGTTGAGGCCGTGGAGAGAACATAAAATGCATCAAAGATCAAATGGCCACCCCGTGGGATCTGAGTACTGAAGCCTGCTTCTCAATTTTCTGCAGCGCATCTGTGTGCTGTGTGGAGAGGAACCTCTCAGACGGAGAATCTAGTCCTCCTTCTCACAGTCTGGCAGCTTCAGTCCATAAGGCCCCTAACTCAGGCTGCCGGCCAGATAGAAAAAGAGTTGGCTGGGTCAGTTTGCATAGAGTCTTGCTGACTTACTTACCCAGTGCCCCTGCTCGTTTTCTGGATCCATTTGCTTGAAACAACATTGTCCACCCTTTTCTTTAAGGCTGCATCTGTCTTGGATAGTGAGGAACATTTCTTGGAGGCAATAAAAGATGATTTTTTTTAATCCAACGTGCTAGCCTGCGTCTTTTGGTTGAAGAATTAAAACCATTAATAGTCATTTTGTAGCTATGGGGGGAGCATACAAGTTTCTAGGATAAGGAGAAACACTTTCTTAGTAATGTAACTATGGGTAAGGTTCCCATAGTCCCATAAATAATCCTCACCCAAGTTCTTGTAAACAACCATAATGAAACACATTGAGTCATTTAAAAAAAAAGACATAAAAGTAGAAAGAATCAGAAAGAGTTTATGTATGTGGGGAGGCAAGGCACATGCCACAACATGTGTGTAGAAGTCATACAGTTTGTGAGAACTGGTTCTCTCCACTGTGTGGGTCTGGAAGACTGAGCTCAGTTTGTCAGGCTTGGGGCCAGCAGCGTTACTCAAGGTGCCATCTCCCTGTCCATGATTCGCATTTTGAGCAGCAGGAGGACCAGTATGTGTCGTTCTCAAACCTCCATTCTACAAGGTAGGCCTATAAGGAGAACTACCAAGAGATGGGGGAGAAGTGAAATGCCCTCCGGTATGTTTAGTATTTGAGATTGTTTAACTCTATTTTACTCGGGGCTCATACCTGTCAGGAAGGTAAAGGGTATTAGCACGTGCCATGGACTAAGAAGATTCACAGAGTTCAGGCAGAATTTGTGGGGAAATGTGTAGACAGTAATGTGTCTTTCTCACTGGAAACCTGGGGGTGACAGAGCCACCTACAGGGACACTGTGGCTCTTCCGCGTGCATGCAAGTTTGGCAGGCACAATTTCTTCCATGCGGTTCTTAGACCGCACTCAGACATTGTGAAAGAGCTCAGCGGAATGAACTCATGTGCCTGGCCCTACTCAGCATAAAGCAGAAACGTGACCTTTTCCATTAGAGAAAGTGCCTGCACAGAGCTGATGTCCTAGACCTTTGTTATCCTGAAAGTGGACAGGCGGTGGGGAGAACTGGATGTTAGCACCTCTTCCTACTCCAACGCTGCTCACCGGATTTCATGCCCAATAGGGTCTAAATCAAGCACTAAATCACCAAGCGCTAAATCATCTCTCCAAGAAACTATTATGGCTGTGACAAGCAAGGTGTTAAAAAAAAGAAAGGAAAAGAAAGAAAAAAACACTTCTCTAAGTCACGGATCAGTCTAGGCATCCAGAAACAAGGCACAAGTGGAGAGCACATGGTGTCTGCACACAGTAGAACTTTCTTCAGCTGTAAAGAAGGGATTGGGGCCCCTTTTAAGAGAATGGACAAAACCGGAGATAACCTTATTGAGTGAATTAACCTGCTTTCAAGGAAGACAAATGTGTTTTCCTTAGCGGGCATTTCCGAACATAAAATCATGTGTTTGTCTATTAAATGAAAAGTAGATGCAGGATAGTGGGGGAGGGGCAATGATATTACTAATTAAGGGAAGCAAGAAAAATAGGGATAGAAGGGATGGCGTCAAAGTTTGCCAATAATAATATCTGCCTATAAGAAAAAGACCAAAGACCCTGCTCCTAAAACTTCTGCGAATTAGCCAAGTGCTTTCTTTTTAAAATTTATTTACTCAAATTTTATTTATATTTGTGTACATCTGCGCATATGTATACATGTGTGTGTGCAAGAACCCACAAAGGCCCGAAGAGGGTGTCAGATCCTCTAGAGCTGAAGTTAAGGGTGGGGTTGTGAGCTGCCCGATGTGGGTGCTGGGATCTGAACCAGGTCTTCAGGATTAAGCAGCGAGCACCTGAATCTTCTCTCTGGCCCCCAGCTGAGTAATCTCGCTACCCAAAGAAGCACTTGCTACAACAAATGACTTTGTGGAGTGATTTCCATGGTGTTCTCATGGGTCTCATGTTATCTACCTGAATCCATGTCCTTCCAGAACCTCAGACTGAGACCTTCTTCAGAAGAGGACCTTTGCAACTATAAAGAGTTAAGGTAAGCTTGGTCGTCACCCTAATAACTATCAGGCTGTGGTGGAAAATGAAAGATGAGAGGTAAAGACAGGCAGACAAACAAGAGAGATGTCTACAGGACAGAACAAGCCTGGAATGGTGCAGTTACCAAACATGGAAGACTGGGGCAGCCAAACACCAGAAGGAGAGAGTCAGATGGAGGGTCTGTCTAGATCCCTCAAAGGGATATGGCCACACCAACACCTAGACATTGGCTTTCCGGCCTCCAGAGCCATGTGAAAACACGTTTCTAGGTTATTGTCGTTTTACTATGATTTGCTTACTTATTTATTTGTTGGGATCCAGATGGTCTGCAGTTCCTTTCTCAGGCGCAGACTCTGACTGAGATATGGCTACAAGACCACCAACGCTGCAGGCATGAAAAAGCCAATCCTCCAAAGAGGAATGCCCTCCAGTGCAAACAAGACCAGGACAGGTGAGTGGAAGGAGGAACTTGAACAAAGGGCTCAAAAAGACTGTTTGTTCCAGCCTTGCTAGCTAAATGTATAGAAACAGCAGTGGGGGTAGGGGCAGGAGATGATTGTTCTTTCATAAAGCCATACAAGAATTCTCTCCGTCTTACCATTATCTTCCTTTCCAGGTCCCTCTGATGTCTGTGACTGTGCTTGCCATGGTATTTATTTACTTATTTCCATGTATTTATGTGGATATTTGTATGAATGTATGTGCATGTATGTGAATGTGCAAAATCAGAGGCTGGAAGAAGGCATCAGGTGTCTATCACTGTTTACCTGTTCCTTTGAAATAAGGGTCCATCCCCGAATGACAGACTCATGTATTCTCAGCTAGTCTAGGAATCAGCAAGTCCTATGTCTATACCTCATGTCTATACCTCCAAGGAGGTACAGTTTCAGGCACATGTGGGGCACCTGGCGTGGTAAGTGGGGTGGGTTCTGAGCACTGGTCTTTATGGTTGCACAGCAAACACTCCTAACCACTGAGCCATCTCTTGCTCTTCTGTAGTTTTAAGTCAGCCTAGGAAAATATCTAATAACCAGTGTTGCCAATGTAATTGCTGGCTTGTTACATTGTCCTGTTCAGAGCGCTGTACACAGACTCATTTTAAACTCAAACCAGCCTGAGTAAAAGGAACTATTATTTTCGTTCTATGTATGAGGAATTAGCATCAGACGAGACATTGGGTCGTGTGCCCACATTTGTTCTCCAGTTAGGAGATGCTCAACCAGGCTCTCACCCAAGTAGTCCCACTTCCAAGACCCAACTCCGACTCACCAACCAGTAGCTCTGAGAGCAGAAAAGGCAAACTGACCCCGGCAGTGGTGGCACATGCCTTTAATCCCAGCACTTGAGAGGCCAAGGCAGGTGGATTTCTGAGTTCAAGGCCAGCCTGGCCTACAGAGGGAGTTCCAGGAGAGCCAGGGCTACACAGAGAAACCCTGTCTTAAAAAAAAAAAGCCAGGTGGTGGTGGCGCATGCCTTTAATCCCAGCACTTGGGAGGCAGAGGCAGGCGGATTTCTGAGTTCGAGGCCAGCCTGGTCTACAGAGTGAGTTCCAGGACAGCCAGGACTACACAGAGAAACCCTGTCTCAAAAAACCAAAAAAAAAAAAAAAGAAAAAAGAAAAAAGAAAAAAGAAAAGGCAAACTGAGATGAACACACATTCTGCAAGATATGGAATGAACCATCAGATGTTACTCAGCCACGAATCGAACAAAATCAAATCATTTGCAGCAATGGACTGAAAACGAAGGACCTTCTGTTGACTGAAATGAGACGGAAGGACAAACAGCTCATTGTCTCACCTCTGTGCAGAAGCTAAAGTTTATATCCTAGAACTGAAGAGCAAATGTCAGAACCTAGGAAGGGTGTGGTGAGTGGGAAGATGGGGAGAGGGAAAGGGTGCAGAAATGAAATCAGGTAGACGAAATAACTTCCAATGTTCAGTAGCACAACAGTAAGAAAAGCATTCTTCAACTTTTAACTAAATATATTAAACAAGCTAATAGAGAGGATTTTGAATCTTCCTGATGCTTTAATATATATGTGCCTTATCATGATCTGGTTATTATACATTGTATATATGCATTGAAATGTCACCCTTTGTTACACAACTATGTACAATAACTATAATCTCACTACAGTGCCAAGTAATAGGACTGAGAGGTGGCTCAGCCAGGACAGTGTTAGTCACACAAGCATGACAACCTGATTTAATCTGCAGAATCCATGTGGAAAACTGGGCACGGAGGCACACTGCTGTAATCTAGGTACTAGGGATACAGATAGTGGGACCACTGAGTCTTTTTTTATTATTTTCTATATTCTTTGTCTACATTCCAAATGCTTTCCCCTTTCCCGGTCCCCCCCTCACCATATGTCCCATAAGCCCTCTTCCCTCCGCCCATTCCCTAATCACCCCCTCCCATTTCTCTGTTCTGGTACTCCCCTACAATACTGGATCAAGTCTTTTCAGGACCAGGGTCCTCTCCTTTCTTCTTCTTGGGAATCCTATGATTTGCTAATTGTGTCTTGAGTATTCAGAGCTTCTGGACTAATTAATATCCACTTATCAGTGATTGCATTCCATGTGTATTCTTTTGTGATTGGGTTACCTCACTTAGGATGATATTTTTCAGTTCCATTTGCCTAAAAATTTCATGAATTCTGCAGGCAACAAGGACACATGCTCCACTATGTTCATAGCAGCCTTGTTTATAATAGCCAGAAGCTGGAAAGAACCCAGATGTCCCTCAAAGGAGGAATGGATACAGAAAATGTGGTATATTTACACAATGGAATACTACTCAGCAATTAAAAACAATGAATTCATGAAATTTTTAGGCAAATGGTTGGGACCGCTGAGTGTTAGTGGGACCATCAAACTAGTTGAACCTGTCAGGTTTGGGCCAGTAGAACAGCCTGTCTCAAAAACCAGCATAAACAGCTTGCTGCAACCGACCTCTGGCCTCCAAGTACAGGTTCACAATACATACATACGACACACATACATTTATACTTAATAAAATAAATGAAGGGGCTAGAAGATGGCCCAGTTCATAAAGTGCGTGCCATACAAGCAGGAGGACCTGAGTTCAGAGCTCAGCACTCACATAAAAGCGAAGCACGTTGGGATAGCTGGAAGAAATGAAACAAGGTCATAGAGTAACATACAGTGTCTCAAACACCAAGATGCAGAGCAACAGAAAAAGACACCCGACATCGACCTACGATTTCCATGTGTGAACACACACATGCTCCACATACACACAAAACAACACCCAGATAGCTATGTGTTGTAGGTATCTCACTACCTACAGTGGAGCAGAAATGAACCCTAGAGGTCAGTCTTACAGGAAGAAGCGGTGCCATCAGGAGGCCTAGCCCTGCAATGATAAGAAACGATGCTGTTTCGATTCTAAGGCAGTTCTTGGTGCTCTCAATTAAAATGTTAAAGCCCTAACTTACAGTGAAGAACATAGGGGACTTAGAGCCACATCCCTGGGATGCCAGCAGACCCAGAGCTTCAGAGAGTGCTCAGAGCCAGACGGGAGGTTTGTTTCCAGTCCCAGACTGTCCAGTGAGTGGACTGGCAGCAGCAGCAGCAGTGACAAGGGTGTCAAAGAGAGCGGGCTTGCTGAGTTCAGCTTTGTGGCTCTTTGAAAGCTTTTCCCTGAGAGTGTGTTATGGCATTTGCCGGAAACCTTCTAAAATTACTGTACTGATGTACAAATCATGTTGGTTGAAAAAAAAAAGAAAACAGGTGTACTGACTGCCCGGAATCTTTCAAATCCTCACTCTCAGAGAGGACCCTGCTGTCACCCTGCAAGCCAGAAAGAGGCACAACGTGGTGTGGCAGCAGATGATCCTCCCTGTAAACACAGCGCCTGAGATTTGAAAAAGATGTGTGAAGTATAGAAATGTCGGTAGCATCCAGGGGAACCACACCTGAGTTGTCCACTGGCCTCTGTGCACACATGCACATGTGTGTGGGCACACACACACACACACACACACACACACACACACTTAAACATACACATAAGATGTGTGGAATGAATGTGTCCCATCCGACAAAGCACCATCTCTCAGCCTCCTCCGTTGCTGTAGCAAACTCAGTCAATTCTTTTCATTATTATTTTTTGACAGTTACATGTACACATACATATGTGCACATACATGTACACATACATATACAATGAAATTTAGTCGTTTTTCTTTTTTACACCCCTTCTCTCACCCCTCCTTCCTCTCCTTCTGGGAGACAACAAGTCCCTCTTACTTTCCTGTCTTGTTTCCTGTGAGACCCACTGCTTACAACTTGGGCTGCTTGCATGAGCAGGAATGGGAGGGAGGTCATTTGCTGGAGAAGGGATGCCTTATGTAGTCAAACATAAAGAAAAGGGAAAGAAATGAAGAAAAGAAGCCCACTCTCCCAGCCACCATTAACTGCAGATGATTCCTCAGTGGTATGTTTTGTAATGTGCTGGCATGATGTGGCAAGAGGGGGTGCCTTAGTAGGCCCATGCTGAGGCATCCCCCCACCCCAAGGACCAGTCATACAACGGGTCTAGTAAAAAGTGAAGTTTATTTGGGGGCATGGAAAGGGGGTAAGAAGGGAGTGGAGGCAGAGAAAAAAAGGGGGACCGAGAAGGACCGAAAAAAAGAGGATAGAGAAAGAGAACAACCTGACTGGAAACACGTGGAGGGGGAGCATGGAGAGGAAGAGGGAGCATGGAGAGGAAGAGGGAGCATGGAGAGAAAGGGGGAGCACGGAGAAGAAGGGGGAGAGAGAGAGAGAGAAAAGGGTCAGAGAAAGAGAAAGGAAGGCCAAACAGTCCTTTTAAAGCAAGCCAGACTTGCCCCTATCTGTTCCTAGGCAACTGTGGGGCAGCGCCTAGAAGAAATATTAACACTCAAGGAAGGGTAGAACCTGCATTAGCCCCTCTTTCATCTGGCATAATGTAGTGACAGGCTCGGTCCCATCAGGACTTGTGCAAATCATCAAAGCCGAAGGAAATGTTTGACTCCAACAACCACATCATGTCCCATGTCCGGAGGACAGCTTTATGCAGCTCACTTCCCTTCTGCCCCTTCCTCTGTGATATCCCCCAAGCCAGGGGAATTTGCTATAAATATCCCATTTAGGGCCAAGTGCCCCACCCTCACTTATTCTTGGCACCTTGGCCAGCTGTGAGCTTCTGCATTAACTGCATCCCACTGCAATAAGAGGGTCCTCTGTCAAAGGCTGAGAGCAGCACTGGTGTATACGTGAGTGTTTAGAAGGAGGTTGATGGTGGTTTGAATAGGCTTGGCAACCACAGACTCATGTGCTGCAGTGCTTGGCCCATGGGGAGTGGCACTATAAGGAGGCGTGGCCTTGTTGGAGGAAGTGTGTCACAGTGGAGGTGGGCTCTGAGGTGTCCTAGTGCTCAAGCTCTGCCCAGAGTGGAATCAGAGTCTCCTGCCTGCCTTCAGATCAAGATGTACAACTCTTGGCTCCTCTAGCACCATGTCTGCCATAATGATAATGGACTAAACCTTTGAAACTGTAAGCTCCAATTAAATGTTTTCCTTTGTAAGAGTTGTCTTGGTCACGGTGTCTCTTCACAGCTATAAAACCCTAAGATAAGGTTTAACAACACATTCATTTGATCTCTATCATTCTTTGTCATAGGGCTGCCCTAGGCATTGTAGGATGCTTGGCAGCATCTCTGACCCTGCCAACTGTATACCAGGAGCATCCTTGCCCCAGCCGATGACCAAAGATGTAAATTCAGAAAGGCAGTCACCCCCTTTGCAACAACCAAGAACTACTGATCTACACAGAGCCAATATAGAACAGAAATGTGGATATATCAGCTTGGGGCAATCTATGCTCATAAGACTCATTAAATAGCAAAAATACAATAGCACACCCCTCTATTACACATCAGCTCTGGTCACATCCCCAGAGCCTTTATTTAGCCACTAATAAAACAAAAATCTTCATGTTTGCCCACTAGTACAATAGAGGCATGGTTGTTTTAGGAGTAATCAACCATTTTCTGATAGAAATTGAGGGCCATTCCATAAATGGGAAGTCCTACCTGGTACTTCACACCTAGTCAAAAGCCTGTGGCTGGGGAGGTCATGGACCCTTGGGGAGCTGTTGTTTTGCTAAGTAGACTTGTCATATTGCCTTCTAAATAGCCATGTTTATACCCAGGAAGTCACCCCTCTCCCTAGGAAGGATTTCACACATAACTCCTTACTGCTTAAAGTGCTGACAAGAAATAAGAGAACTCAGCCTGAAATAAAACATCTGTGTCACTCCTCCCAGGCTTAAGAAACATTGCAAAAGAGGCAGCAGAAAGCATGGAAGACCGAGAGGATGAGAGGCATTGCTGGGGGCTGGTCTTTCCTGCCCATCATTGTGCCAGCAGCTTGTTAAAAAAAAGTACCATTCTCTGTGTCTTTTATTCAGGAGCTCTATGGGCTAAAGTGGATGTAAAAATACCCTGCAGATATATGGGAGCAAAAAGAAGCATAGAAACACCCCCCAAAAATACTCTAATAAGTTACGGCATGATAAGATGTCCAATGGACACTACACAGCCCTTCTGCTCATAAACTTGAAGCAGCTGTGGCTGCTTTCTTGTGACCTGTGCAAGACTGAGCCAGCAACCCTTCCATGATAGACAGGAGAAGGGCTTATGAGGCCACACCCCTAGCTGAGGAGCTGCTGACTGATGCATTGTGGGAAAGGGGAGTCAGTTTCTCCAGGGCTAAGTACCCCTTGCTCCAGTATATAGTCCTACACCCTTGCTCATGCAAACAACTCTGCTTAAGTTCAGTGTAGGAGTAGAAAGGCCAAAAGCAAGGGTACTGATGTTTTTACATGCCACCCTATGTATTAAATCAATTGCTAAAAAGACATAAAAAAGAAGGCAGATTTTTGAGACAAAGGATCCAGAGGGAATGAGAAAGGGACAAGCCGAGTAAAGAGGAGTAAATGCACTTAAATATATTATATACAAACAGGACGAGGTCCACAAATACATTTTAAAATATTCCAAATGAAGATGGGGAAATATTCTTTCCCCCATTTCTGTCTTTTCTTGTCTTTCCCAACACTACTGTGCTCGTTTTCCCATTCTCTCTCTCTCTCTCTCTCTCTCTCTCTCTCTCTCTTCTCTCTCTACCAGCCCATTGGTAGTCTAATAAGTGTTATCTCTAAATTTTCACTCTACTTTCCATGGTTTCATTATTTTGTCTTGTTTCAATGTCCTAGCAGGAATGGAAGAGAGAAAGATAGATAGATAGATAGATAGATAGATAGATAGATAGATAGATAGATAGATAGACAGATAGTCTGGCATGGTTTGGACTCAGTCTACCCCCTTCCCTATGTCCCTTCCACAAGACAACACCCAAAATCCAGCCAATATCCAAGCTATCACTTCACTGGTGATGCCTCGCTCCTCCCTCCCACTCATTCAGAGTAGCCAAAACACGCTTCATGGGATCCATCCTCTCTTTCCACTTCTGCTACCGTACTTATACAGACATAAGTCATTACCACTTCCATGGCATCCTCAGCAACTCTCTCTACCCCAATACTGGAATCACCCAATGTTTTTCATGATAGGAGGAGGGCAGAGCTGAAGCCTGGAACCACCCAGAGGAGGAACTTAACGCTCAGAAAGAGATTTAACATAATTCTGACATCTTGTCAAACTACCTTGCAGTCCAAACAATAGGACAAGCTCACACCTTTACCAGGACTAATTAATTATATGTACCTCTTATCCTCTATTTAAAACTAACCACTGTTTGGCTATGGGTACCTGCATCTGTCTAAGTCAGCTGCTGGGTGGAGCCTCTTAGAGGACAGCCTCCTGTCTGCAAGCATAACAAAGTATCATTAATAATAGCTGAGATTGGTGCTTACCCATGGGATGGGTCTCAAGTTGAGCTGGTTATTCATTGGCTAGTCTCTTGGTCTCTGCTCCATCTTTGTCCCTACATTTCTTCTAGACAGGATAAGTATTGGGTCAAAAGTTTTCTGGGTAGGTTGCTGTCCCTGTCACTCCATTAGCATTCCTTCCTGGCGACAGAAGGTAGCCTTTTCAGGTTCTCTATCCCCAATGCTGTGAGTCACAGCAAAGGATACCCCCATTAATTCTTGGGTCCTCCTCTATCCCAGGTCTCTGTCTTGTCCTGAGATGCCCTCTACCTCCCCACCTCCATCAGTTGCAGGTTTCCATTCACTCTCTTGGTCATCTGGCCATCTCTTCTGTCCCTCCCCACACCTGAACCTAAACCCCCCAATTCTCCTCCCCATCTCTTCTCCCACCCAGTTCCTTCCCTCTATTGTCTGCTTATGACTATGACAGAGCTTGGGGACTTAACAAGATGGAAAGCATCAAACTAAATAACACTAGTTCCGAAGATGGGACATTCTCTAGTGTGTCTATACAAGAAGTCTGAGCAATGAAAACAGAAGGCTATCATAGATTCTAAAAGACTTTAGGGGCAAAATGTCCAGCAACAGTAGATTATCTTGGACTAATTCCTCTTGTGGACAAACCATCAGTCGAGGACTCTGTGTAGTCGACTATCAACAGCCCTTCCCCTAGGAGGACTTGCCTGACTGTCTGAGGTAGATCAGTATCATAACCAGTTCTGGGTGCCAGCTGTAATCTTAGCTCTCTAGAGGTAGAAGTAGGAGGACTGTCACAAGCTAAAGGTCATCCTGCTCTAGATAGCAAGTTCTAGACCAACCAATGCTACACAGAGAGACTCGGTCTCAAAGTAACAACAATAAAAATGAATAAATAAAACATAAAAAAAAAACTAACCATTGTTCCAATAAGCTTGGGAGAGCACTGGGCCTCTTTGTCCTTCTTTCCAATATGATCACATTGAGTCAATCTCCTGTCTCTGTCTTTCACTCTTATCTGTCTGTTTAACTGGTGTACCGTGTGGATAGGGTTAAGTAACTTGTTGAGATTGCTGGGCCTAGAGCTGTGACCTTTAAAATTGTAGTAACATTAAAACCTACAGTGGGATAATACTCAGTCTCAAAAAGGAAATAAAACATCAGCATGTGCTGCAGCGTTGATGAACATTAAGGACATTATACAAAGTGAAATAACCCAGAGACAAGAAACACCCCTGTAACTCTGCTTATACGAGCTAACTAGAGTAGTCAAAAAGCAAACTGACGGTACCAGGACCTAGGAGGTAGATCAATAAGAAGCTCTCGCTCAGTGGACTGTGAGAGCCTAGCATGGCCATCGTGACAAGATCTAATAATCATCTAGAAGGCAACCCTCTGAGTGAGCCCTTGAAGAAATTTCAAGGTTTGGCTGACTGATGTGGAAAGAGCCCCCCTAAATGTGGTGGTCCATTCCAAAGGCTTGGGTCCTGGGCGGAGTACAAAAGAGAAAGCAAGCTAAGCGCCAGCACTCACCCCGCTCTGCTTCCTGCCTGGTGCAACGCCCAGCTCCACTAGGCTATCTTGGACTAAATCCTCCTGTGGACAAACCATGAGTCGAGGACACTGTTGTCAACTATGAACACAGTTGATGGTTGCGATGCTGCCTCACGCCCTATCACCTGCCTTTCCCTCCATTACAAACTGTATCCTCAAGCTGTTAACCAAAATAAATCCTTCCTTCCTTACGCTGCTTCTGTCAGATAGTTTGTGTAGCAATGAAAAACACAGGTGTAAATTAGCAAGTCAAATGATTCCCAAGAAGAAGAAAGGAGAGGACCCTGGGCCTGTAAAGATTGGATCCAGTTTTGTAGAGAAACCATGGGGGGAGGGGAAGTGATTGGGGAATAGTTGGGGGGAGAGGAATTATGGAAGACATAGGGAGGGGGGAACTGGGAAAGGGGAATGCCTTTGGAATGTAAACATAGAATATAGAAAATTAAAAAAAAGAAAAAGAAAAACACAGGTGTAGAGTTTCAGTTCTGTAAGAGTCAAAAGTTCTCGAAACCTGTTGCACCATGATGCCAATATAAACACTCCTTAAGACTCACTTAGAGTGGGGGATGGTGAGCTTCACGTGTTATGGTTGTTATCACAAACAAGATATTCTAATGGCAATCTGCTCTGCTTGTATGACTGCCCTGGACAGACTCTTCCCTGGCTCGTTTTCTTTTCTGTTCTTCTTGGAGCCATCTTTAAAACACCCCTTTACCACACCACTCTGCTACAAGCAAAGTGTCTCGGTTCTAGGAGATGACACATTGGATAGTCCCTCCTTAGCTCACATAGCCCCTAACGTCACCCCTGAGGCATATGCATTAAGTAACTGTTGCCCATTTTCCACTTCGGCTCACCCTAAGAAACTGTGACACACAGTTTCGGCCCCCTCCGAGCTCTTCAGCACTTGTGCGTCGCTGTGTCTCTGGGGATGAATGTTGCCATCCATCATTTATCAGCTCATTTATCAATTCATCACTCGTCGAAGCCTAGTGCCGTGCTTCAAGAGCAATGCTGTCAAATTACATTTCCTTCGCTGCCTTCCTCCAGCAATGAACGTTATCTGCTTTCCTCCAAATCTGGCTCTTTTGTTTTTTTTAATTTTCTCGCTATATTTCGCAGGTTGCCTTCACCCTGTCCTGCCTATGGTAGACCTTTCTATACACTTCTTTCCCATGGCTGCTGGGTTCTAAACTTTAGCACCAATGTTCAATGTTACCAGATAATGTGCTGGAGGACAGGGTACCATTAAAAAGTCCTGTCTCTGAAACTGGAGGGATGGCTCAGTGGTTAAGAATATTTGCTCTTCTTACAATGGACCAGAGTTTAGCTCCTGGCATTCAGGTGACTTACAACTGCCAATAACTCCAGCTCAATGGGATCTGAGTCCTTCTGCCTTCTAAACTCATGTGGTGTTCCACCCAAAATGAATGAACACACACACACACACACACACACACACACCACAAATAATAAATAAAAATAATTAAAATAAATAATATATATTTTTTAAACTACATCTCTAATGAGAGTAAAACTATTGAAGATGTTTGAATGGGGCTTGAAGGATGATTTTCAATCTACACCTCTGAACCGTGAGAGAGCTAGTTCCTGGACCTCATCTTCACAGCTTTTAAAGGGAATAGCTATTACTGATACTCAGACTCAGAGATCTGAACCTTCAGATGAGGAGGGGGCCACCCTTTGAGACAGTTTACTGCCCCTACATTTCAAGAAACAAAGGAACATGGTCCTGTGAATGTCTAGGTGTCCTTTCAGGAACGAAGACTCTCTAAAGAGAAGACACCCATGCCTCGACCCATTTTTTGATATAAGGCTGCTGAAACAATGGACTCCAAGAAATCGGAATTTCTTCAAGAATCTCATGCTAGGAAAAGGGAAGAGCTAAGGGTCCTGGTGCCAGCCAGATGAAAGGCATGTCTCCTGGAAAGAGATTTCACACCGTTCTGACAGCTTGTCGGCTTGCAGGAGAGACCGGAACCCAGGCAATGACAGTGGGCAGGAACCACCTTGACCAGGACAGCTTACCTGGGCATATTTTCTGCCCTTTACCTAAGCGAGTGTCATGTCAGCATTCTGAAGATGGTCTTGCAGCTGGAGGGGTCACTTGACCTCTTTGTTCCTCTTTTCCACACGACCACAATGAGTAATTCTCCCGTCTCTGCTTCTCTCTGCTACTTGTTCTTTGAACTGACTTCTTGAGGACAGGGAGGTGAACCTCACCGGTTAAAAGGGCCAGAGCCTGTGCTCTGATCATAACAGCTCCACTCACTGGTGGGGCACAAAGGGAAACATCATGCCGGACAGGAAGCTGGATCAAGCGATGGTATCCGGTAAGAGCCTTTCTTGTGCTTTTCTAAGGTAAGGGTGGACAAGGTAGGGCGAACGCACTCAGCAAGGTCAAGGTTGGCTCATTTGGGTAATTGCAGGGGTACTGGACTGATCTGTAGCAGAATAGGGGAGAGGCATCAAGGTTGACCTATTGGAAGAGGAAGCCTGGAAACTTCCCTACCAGGGCTATGTGTAGCAAAACAGCATGTGCCAGAAAGGAACAGCAAGATATTCCAAAGTGAGCACGAGGTAAATGATTCAGTAAAGAGTTTGGGACTCAGATGGCATCACTTTTGAATCTCAGACCTGCCTTAGCCCTCTAGGCCAGTTGGAGTCCCAGAAGTACTTTTTGTAATAAACTGTCTCTATTTGCACCGGTAGCTGTGTATTCTTGGTCCAAGTCTTTGTTGCAAGACAGAAGAACTCAAAAATCTCAGTAGATGCCCTTCCTGACTCAGATCAATGCCTATGACCGATAGGCTGTCCCATGATCTGATTCCTTATGCGGGGATGATTAAGGAAAGGAGATGGTTTCCTGGAGCTTAAGAGCCTGATTCAAGAGAAGGCGCCTGGATTAGCTGATCTGTCTGAAGCAAGGCACTCGCAGAACATCTTTCCCCATCTCTGTGAATTTGCCACCCCTGGGAGGGCAGCTTCTTTCTAGCCAGTGAAACCTCAACATGTCAAAGCATCATGAAAATCAGGAAACACGATTGACACCCATGCCCCTACACTGGAATCAGGACATGAAGCACATGGTATGGCTGTGGGGAGTGCCAGAAAGACAGAAGACATAAGGATAATACTGCACTAATCGCATTGTGAAAGCGTCTATTCTTACAGACTTGGTAAGAAAGAATCTTCTGCCCATAGATTAAAAATACCCATGCAATTTCTGAGAAATAAGCTACTAGCACATTTGCCTTAAATTTCTTTTTATATGAAGTGATAAATATACATTTCCCCCATGGAGAATATTTATGAAAAGTTTTCTGGGAAATGTCTTTTTGCTAAATATAAGATCTCCAGGGACAGCTCAGGAACGCTGCCTCCTGCACACACTGTCAATTGTGACCTGCCCATGTGAATTACCATATTTTTTCATTGCAACTCACTTCCTTTAATGTTATATATTTTCCACTAATGGTGTGAACGGGATGGAAACTGGCAGTTTTAATGGCGTGTGATCTATGTGCTGCCTAACAGTGAAACTGGGAGGTTTTGCACTGAGGAAGCAGCAGTCACTGTGGCCTTCAGGAACTCCAGAGAGACTCTCGGCAGAGGGGACTTTGCTGGTGACAAAGAGTATGCATCCACTTACCGTAGTGGACAGTAGTGAGGACCGCACAGACAGACTTTGATGGCTTAGAAACTTCTCTCCTCTCATTCCCACTTCAGGTCCTCTACCTCTCTGTTAACACTGTCCCTTTTCCGAGATGAGCCCCTGGTCCCTTCCAGGCTTCCTGGAACTGATTGTCAATTCAAATCATTCCACAGCATGATCATCCAGCAGAAGCGTGGCAGCAACCAGTATATGCCTGCCTTTTGGATACCTGTGTTTTAAAGTAGGATGCCCTGGACCAGAGAGACTGCTTAGTGGGTAAAGGTGTTTATAGCATATGCCTAATGGCCTGGGTTCAGATGCCCCAGCAATGGAGAAGCCACAGCTAGGACCAACACTTGGAGTTATCCACAGATCCTCATGCATGTATTGTGGTACATATACCCTCCCATATCGGCGTGTACATAAAGAGAAAATAATAGTCTGTAGAGGAAATGGGCTGGCTGTGTCACCAGACACACATAAGAACTGTCAAGGCTGGGTGTGCTGAGACCTTGGGAATCTTAGAGATCTGAGACCAGTAGAAGTAGAACATCTCCCTACCTGTCTTTGTACCTGCTCTAGAACACGTAACCACGACACCCCACCTAGAGGACCACAGGCAGTTTTCCTCCATGATAATGAGGTATCTAAAGAGCCTTAAACTTTCAGTCAATGAGATTCCCTTTCCAGTTCTTCCCTCCCACAAAACCACCCTTGTGGTGGTTTGAATATCCTTGGCCCATGGAGTGGCACTATTAGGACGTGTGGCATAGATGTGGCCTTGTTGGAGGAAGTGTGTGTCACTGTGGGGGTGGGCTTTGAGAGGGCATCCTCCTAGCTGCCTGGAAACCAGTCTTCTGTTTAACTTTGGGACAAGATGTAGAACTCTCAGCTCCTCTAGCACCATGCCTGCCATGCTTCCGGCCTTGAGAGTGATGGACTGAGCCTCTGAACCTGTAAGCCAGCCCCAGATAAATGTCCTTTATAAAAGTTGCCTTGGTCATGGGACCTCTTTACAGCAATGGAAACCCTAACTAAGATATCCTGGTTCACCCCAAATAAAGTGTATACATTCATATTCACCATTCAATACAGCAATAAGAATAAGCAAGGATCGATCATCTCAGAGAACTGCTTAATTAAGGATCCCCCAGCGGGGAAGGCGTTCAACTAAAGAACCACATCTAGGACTCCCAAAGAAGGCTATCTCCCCTCCAGCGCCTCTGGTACTCTCCACCCTTGCTCCCAATCAGACCAGATGCCTCCTCCTCTCCACCTGGAAAGCAGATGTCTCTAGAGGGGATCTCAGACCCCCAGTTCCTGACTCCCTCTTCCTGTGGTTCACCATAGGTACCTAGGTTCACAGAGAGGAGACTGGACACCACTGTGGACCCTTGTTTCAGACTTTGCCCCACATTCTCCTGGTGCTGTGCTGGCAATGCCCAGGGAACCCCCAGAGGAGAGGCAGAATCCAGTTCTGAAATAAGCTCATTAGTTAATTGGTATAGGACGCCCAAGAGTCCCTGTGTCTGGCAGGTAAAGAGCCCATGCCACACTGCAGCCCTGTATTGCCACCCTTCTCAGTCCTGGCACCACAATGCCACAGAGGACCAGTGGAGGAAACGCTGTTCTGCAGTGACATCTGTTTGCCCAGCACTCCTGTTCTTCATTTCTGTCATCACACGCTTTCTGTGTGTGCTTGTGTGAGTGAACGTGGGTGCATATGTGTGGAAAATGCACACGTGCATGTGTATGTAATCTTGCATTGGGAGGCTACAGGACAAATGTAAATGTCAAAGATTTGGGGCTCAAAGGAAACATGAAGGCGGCTTGTCATTTGGGGTAAGAAGTTATGGACAGATAGACAGCAGTATGGCAAGAGCTCTGAGGACAGACAGACCTCTCCTTCTGCCATGGAGAATAAGCTTTAGAGCAGGAGCCTGTAGCCAGGCTGTCTCCGATTCCTAGGTGACAGGGAAAGAAATATGCAACTCTGAAGATGTGTCGCCATGGTAGCTCTCTCCTGTCCCAGGGAGCCTGGCAACCTGGGGTCTATAAAGTTCCCTAAAAAAATGTCAGTGGCACCTGCTATTTTTTTTCCTCTGGAATCTGGGTATCTGGGGTTGGGAATTCAGTCTCTATGAGGGGCCTTTCCATTTTCTTTTCTTTTTTTTTTCCTCTCTTTTTTTCAATTAAATATCATCTTCATTTACATTGCCAATGGTAAAACCTCTTTCCATTTTCTTTACAGAAATACAAAGGCTGCTCTACATGGTATGGACCCAAGCAATGGCCCAGACCAGATTCTAACAGATCAGGGATCATTCCCCAGTAACCTTCTACCTCTTGTTTAAGATAGGGTCTCCCATCAGCCTGAGTCTTAGGCGAGGAGGCTAAACTAGCTGGCCAGGGATTCAGAATCAGGTCAGATGTGTTGCATTTATTCTGGAGAACACATCAGAAAGAACAGCTTTCTCTTTTTCTGCTGTCTTGTTTTGGAGAGCCACTGTGTTCAAGATCATTCCTCTATTAAGGCATGGAAAAAACTAGTTCAAATCCCACTTTGAGGGATTTGATGTAGATGTAGATCAGTTGATAGAATGCTTGTCTAGTATAGCAAAGCTGGGTTCAGTCTCCAGAACTGCATACACTAGGCATTAGGAACTCAAACAGGGCAGGATGCTGGAGGCAGGAGCTGACACAGACGCCATGGAGGGGTGCTGCTTACCGGCTTGTTCCTCATGGCTTGCTCAGCTTGATTTCTTATAGATCCCAGGCCCACCATCTAGGGATGGCCATACCCAAAATGGGCCAGCCCTCCCCCCCCATCATTCACTAATTTAAGAAACGCCCAAGGCAATGGTGGTATAGTGGTGAGAATAACTGCCTTCCAAGAATTTGACCCACATACTATTCCTGGCCAAAGCATAGTGGTGGTACACGCCGTTAATCTCAGCACTTGGGAGGGCAGAGGCCATTGGATCTCTGTGAGTTTAAGGCCAGCCTGGTCTACGGAGCAAGTCCCAGGACAGCCAAGGCTACACAGAGAAATCCTGTCATTTAAAAAAAAAATAGAAGCCGGGCGGTTGTGGCGCATGCCTGTAATCCCAGCACTCTCGGAGGCAGAGGCAGGCAGATTTCTGAGTTTGAGGCCAGCCTGGTCTACAGAGTGAGTTCCTGTCTCAAAAAAAAAAAACAAATAAAAAAATAGAAAGATAGGGGGACTGGGGAGGGAGGAAAGAAGGAAGGAATGGAGAAAGGAAAGAGAAAATTCCCTACAGGCATGTGTACACTTGTAGCTTATGAAGGCATTTTCTCAATTGAGGCCCCCTCCTCTGTGATGACTCTAGCTTGTGTCAAGTTGACATACAGTACAATGGCCTTCGTCTGATTTCCCACCCCACATAATAGTGAGTAATTTACTCTAACATCTTAGGGCTGGCAAGATGACTCAGGTGGCAAAAGGCTTGCCATGCAAGCCTGAGGACCCTGGTTGAACAAAGAATGGTGTGACGATACCTCCTTTTAATCCAAATGCTGGGCAGGCAAAGACAGGGATTCCTGACCCTTCCTGGACAGCCAATCTAGCCAAGCCAGCAAATGCCGGGTTCAGTGAAAGACCCTGCCCCCAAACTTAAAGTGCATAGAAACATGTGAGATGCCGCAGGAGGCACAGGCTCTTGCCCTGCAAACCTAGAGACCTGAAATCATGGCTCTGAACCTACCTTCACACTTATTCTGTGGCATGCATGCACCCACCACACACACACACACACACACACACACACACACACACACACGCACACACACTTTTCATCTATTTTAAATCTTTAAAAGGTGAGGAGTGGCTGAGAACGACATCTACGTTGACCTCTGGACTTCACAGGCATGCTCACACATGTACACACTCAAAGCCCTCTGACTATCAATATTAGTCACATATAAAACAAAACTTGTTAAATTAACATCTAAACTAAACGTCTTCCATAGTGAGTTGCTAACAGAAGCCTAATTGGCCTAGTCAATTTCTCTCTAATGTCTACACAGTAGGAACAAAGCCAATCCTTGTTGAGTGTACATACACCTGATAGGATGCTGAACCAATGACTCAACCACTGCGGTTTGAAGGAATGTTTATATTTTTGACCAAACACTGCAGTGTTACTCTTTCCTTCTAAACTCACTGTTAACCTAATAGACTAGCCCCAGGCCTCTCCTAGAAGGTATTTCCACAGGCATACGCGCACTGATTTAGCCTGACTTCAGAACGAGACTGTTCATTACACTGTGATTTGTAAAAGTACAGGTCAGGAACAGATGTCTGTCTGCACAGCATTGGGCTAAATTAACTCAGTCGAGGAGATTTAGAGGGAGGAGAAATGTCTTCATGTACTGATGTGGACGGATCAACAAGGTGGATAGGCCACTGCACAAGGAAAGCAAGAACAACAAAGATTATACAGCTTCTTACAGTTGTGTAAGAAAGAGAAAGGACAGGATGTGTAACAGAAATCAATATTTCCTTATGCATAGATGTATCTACACATGACCCACATCTTTAAAGATATATGAATCATCCTATTGGAAAGGGACAACGCTGAGCTGGAATAAAAGGAAGAATTGTTTTCTCACCACATATCCACTTACATCTTTGCAGTTTTGAATCACATGAGCAGTTACTGTGGGAGTAAGCTTTACTCGTCAACTCATCACAACCTAGAATCACCCAGAAAAAGGACCTTGATCGAGGAGTTGTCTGGATCAGGGTAACCTGTAGACAAGTCTGTGGAGGATCATTTTGATATTCTTTGATGTGGGGACACTCAGTGCATTGTGGGTGGCAACATATCATGGGCTGGGCTCTAAATCAGGCAAGAGTAGGAAAAGCCATCCAAGAGCAAATAAGTAAGCACCACAGGCACATGTATCCCTCTCTGCTAAGGACTGGGGATGTGATTACCTGCTTTGCGACCCTGCTTCAATTTCCCTTCAGTAATGGGCTGTAACCTCAAATTGTAAGTCCAATAAACCTGTCATCCCTTAAGATGTTTTTACTCGGGATACTTTATCACAGTGACAGAAATGAAACGAATAATTACAGATAGAAAAAATGCATTACAGGAAGGAGGGTGGGACTGGTGATGTGCTCGAGTTGGTAGGGTGCTTGGCTAGGTATCAGTTACTCTTCTGGTTGCTATGACAAAATAACTGAACGAAGTAGAAGAAGGGCAGAGGGTTTATTTTGGCTCAGGGTTCAAAGGAAGTTCAAGATGTCAAGAAAGGTGTAGAAGCAGGAAAATGAAGCGTCTGGACACTGAAGTCAGCCAGGTACCTCTCTCCTTGCTATATATCTAGGATCCCATGCCGTGGAATGATGCCATCCACAGTCACAGTGAGCCCATCCCGCCTCAAGTACCCTAACCTCAGCCTACCATGCCTGAGAGGCCAATCTCTTAGGTGACAATGGAGCCTATCTAATTGCCAGCCTGTATTAACCATCACACTCATCCTGCACAAAGCCCTGGGTTTGTTCCCCCAGCACTGCATAAACCAGGTGTCATGGTGCATGTCTATATCCCTGCCCCTGAGAGGTAGAGACACCAGGATCATAAATTCAAGGTCATTCATTCTCTGCTATGTAGTTATTTTGAAGTCAGCCAAGGATATGAAACCCTGCCTCAAAAAAGAAAAGAAGAAAGCGGGGGCGGGGATGGGAGGGTGCGAGGAGGGGGAGAGAGGTGGGGGGAGGGGGCGGGGGGGAAGGAAGAGAAGAAGTGATCTCCTTTGACACTTGGAATAAAGTTAAGCAAGTCAAATCGGCTAAGTTGCTTCAACTGCTTTTGAACTTCACTCTGTTGCTTCTGGAGTCTCGTGTTGACTATCATAGTGTTAGAAAATAATTATCCCTGCATTTTCCAGAAGAACACACAAAGAGAGCAAAAGTCGATCTGCAACCCAATTTCTTTAGTCTAGTGACTACACGTGGCCAAGATGACCTTTGTCCTTTATCCTTGAAGTAGGTGGCAACTGCATTCCATCCCATAGGTGGTGCTTGACTTCACAGTCATACAAGGAGCTAATTGGTAGGGAGAAGAAAGTTTGGGTTTCAGGAAATGCAGCATCACGTGGGGCTATTTTATTTGGAAAAAAATAGTTTCTCACAGTCTCCCCTTTTTATTTTGTATTTTACCTTTTTTCTCAGATTCCATTAGCAGACACCGAGCTTCCTGTCTCCGAATGTCTAGAAAGTAAAAGCTATGTGAAGGGTGGTGGGTTTACTTGGCAATGCCGTCTCAATAACTCTCTTGAATAGAGCCTGGCACAAGGGATACATAGGATTCTATGAAGATCAATATTCCAATTATCATAATTAATGATGTTAAGCCTGAAGTCATTATTCCCTTCCATTTACCACACATTGTTCCATGAGGTTAGGAAGAAGAGTCATCTATTTCTGAGCTTTGCACCAATTCTTGGCAAGAGCGTTAAGGCCTTGGAGGACCCTGGTAATGGTTCCATCTGGAGCTGTGTTGTCTTCCTAACACAGACGTCCACCTTTCTCATCTAGCATCATGTTCAACAGGAGTCTATCTTCCCAAGCCATCTGGCTAGTGGAGTCCAGTTGTTCAGATATCCCTTTTACTGCATGTCAGATACAATTAACAAATCTCTGCTGTTTAGAATAATCGATCCAGTCTGTGTTTTTATTAACAATGGACCATCAAAACACAACAGATTCAAAACTAGCTAAAATTTGTTTTGGGGGGTCTTAAACTCATTTGAGACTCCTCTAGGGAACTCTCATGATATCAGTATAAACATGAGGGTTGAAGGAGCCTCTCGGGGCTAAAAGTTTTCTACTCTTATAGGAGAGCCCTTGAGGCAGACTGGAGTGGCTGGATGCCTGAGTAGAAGTAGCCAGGTGAACCTGTTCTACTCCGTTAGCCAGGCAACAACTCAAACAGGGGTCCACAATACCACCTGACATTTACTTGTGGGGCTATCAGGGCTGACTGATTGGTCATCTCTTTAAAAGATCATCTTCACTGCACCCCATTATGTCTCTCACTAGGGTTAATTGCTCCTCCCACAAAGAAAGGCATGGGGGAAAATTACTTTTAGGCCATGGAGATTGTGCAGGCCCTGGAGGGAGCTGATACCTCCTGTCTTTGATTCTGTGAAACAGTAGTGACAGGATCCATCAGGATCCGTTGCCTTGGAAGACCGGCCCAACGGGAAAGTCACTATTCAAACTCATGGTCAGCCTGTCCCCAGCACAGCAGCCTCTTTTGCTTAATGAGTCAACAGACTGTTTAACCCTTCTCGAGCACTGACACCTCTATATCCAGTTTTAATAAAGAAGGTCTATCTCAAATCTTTAATTTTTCTATATTTTTTTAATCAGGGTCATCAATTATTATGAGAAAAGGACTATAATTGGGTGACTGATAGTTGGGAGAATGTCTTAAATAAGTCAGAACTTTCTTACTATTTCTCTTATTTTTGAGATTATGGTATAGTTACATCGTTTCTCCCCTTCCTTTCCTACCTCCAAGCCTTGCTCTCTTTCAAATTCACGGCCTTTTTCTTCGATAACTGTTGTTATTTTTGTGTCACCATTCTCCTGAGGACTAGGATGTCCATCTCCCAGGCTGGGTGGTCCAAAATACATGATCCCCTGCTTCGTCACAGCACTGAAGAGGCATATGCCTACCCTGACCAAGAGAGATGTGTTTAGTATACGTCCTATGGCCAGATGATACAAGGGCACATAGATGTCATAATACTGACATCTTTGATATTATAGATCTTGGGTCCCACGTGGAGAACGAGACATCAAAATTGACAGTTAAGAGTAAATTAGTTTAAGTCACATTCATGTTTTAAAAAAATAATATTAGTCCCAGTGATCTGGGTAAAGAATGAGAATCCTAACAGAGCCAGGTTAAAGTAAAACTAGATTCTTTTGCATTTTAGTGCATCTGGGGTGGGATTAGTTCAGTTTGACAATGAGAAAATAGAAACATAACCATCACAACTCTAACACTGAATAAAATATGAATGTGCATAACAACAGTATGGGGACTGCATTGGGAGGAAAGTTCAAGAGGCCTCGTGGGGCAGTCATCTGTCTCTTTACTACCAACTTTCGAGTTGGTTGGCTACTTTCTGTGTTTATGGAAAAGCTTAGCCAGTCTCCATAGAGAGTCCTCATGAGGGCACCCTCTTGACTGGATTGTAGTGTGTCCAGCCCTGCTCAGCAGTAAAAACAACCAACTTGGTAATGGGAATTTAGTAGCATGCTTCCCAGGTAGGCTTAAGTTTCCCTTCTTGTCAGGGGTTGTAGCGGCAGCTGGCAGCTGGCAGCAGCTGGTCTAGATACTTAGCAATTTGGGTCACGAATTGGAGCTATGAACACCAAGCAGTGTCATCTGGATTGTGAGTGACCTCCCTTCACACCTAAGGCCACAAGTTGCTGAGAAAGGGGAGCCACAAAGGAGGTGGAGGGTTACGGGAGGGGTCCTCCACACCTGTAGGTGGCGTATGATGAAGAAGAAAGTGGCCTTGGTGCCACCCAAGCATGGTCTAAGCTGAGATCGGACAGATCCGTGACCCTCTTTGTTGGCTAGAATTCAAGACCCTTAGACATCAACTTATTAAAAATAGTTATTCCTGGTTCAAACGTTAGTAGCCTTTTGACAGTGTCTTTGAGGTCGCTCAATCTCTCCTTAGTTGTGGCAGGGAGGGATATATTAAAAGTTACATGTTAACCTCTGGAACTGCCGGAGGATTTGGTTTTGCCCTTGTCTGGGGAAATCGGCTTCCTTGGAACTCTTTTTACCTACACTGTTTCCTACTCTAGCTTCATGAGAGCTAATCTGTCAGAGCTTTAACACACAAATACAGATGCACACATGTACACATGTACATGCATGCACACACACAAATATATATACATGCATACATAAATGCACATCAGAGGTTTCTAATTTTGAATGCTTTGTCTATCTCCAACTGATTCCTTCCTGGAACCGGACTTGTATGAGGAGGTTCTCAGTCATAGACTTCTCAGAAGTCTCCAGGAACAGATACTGAGCTATGATCAGGGTTCTACGTTTGCCTCTAGTCAGTGACAGGTCTCATTCACTCTGTCTTATCCAACCATCGGGATGACAAAGCCACCAAGGGGCACTTTGTCATTCTTTGCATTTCCTACCTATGTCTTGAGTGTTACTTAATCATCAAGGTATTTTCTTGGGCCCAGACACATTCCATCCTGAGATTCCTTCAGATGAAAAAGAGTATAGTGCACCTGATAGCCTGCAAGCCATAGCAAAATGGCATGAGACACATCCCTCCAGTGGAAGGGGATCCAAATACTCTGCAGGTGGGTTGGAAATCCAATATGGCATCCCACATTGCTGGGAAAGAATCACACAAAGCAGTGAAAGTTACTATCAAGTTTCTTTTGCAAAAAGGGTTGCTATACCAGAACCTGAACCATGCTAGCAAACACACATGACCAAAACTAGTCTCTGTCTTTTATGTCTGACATAGCTGATAACTGTATCTCATCCCATTGGTGGGAGATTGGCTTCACAGTCTGTAACAACTGGCTAATCAAAATAAAGTGGGGTTGGGGGACTCAGGGAACATGGGAACAGGCTAACTACTTATGCTAGGGAGAGAGAAGGAAAAAAAAAAACACATCCTGCACAGTAAGTGAGAAAGGCAGTTCAGATTCAGCTTCCAGAAAAAGGCGCCCTAAATTTTCACTTTAGAATTTAATTTGGCTTATAACACATCTTCCTTTTGTGGAAGGTAAGATGCAAGCAAGAATTAGCTCTGAAGAATCACCCAGGAAATTAATCTGAGTGCAAAGCAGCAGGAAAAAGTTTTCTGAGAAGATAGACAAAAAACGTCACGAGGGTGGACCCCCCCCCCGCAAAAAAAATCCCAAGTTATTTACTTGAAGGACAGAAATCCAATTACGGCACGCTGTCCACCAGAACTAAAACAAGCGAAGCAGGGCAAGACTGTGGACCAATATTGGAAAAAGGTACGTTCTTGGAAGACCAGGCTCGCAAACTTGCAACTCTCAGTCGGCCAGAGCTTGGCAGTTCGATCTGTGAATCCAGACAAAATCTTTACCTCCTTCTCATCCCTCCTGTCCACTTTCTGACGCTTCAGCAACTCTCAAGCTTGAGGGGAGCAGGAAAAGAAAACTCAGAACAGTTCATCCAGAGAGTTGGAGTGTGGAGGCTTTGAATTTTTAACCAGTAAATCAATATTTCTCTAGATCACAGTCACATGAGCAACCTTTGCGGCCTGACTCTTGGCTTGGTCCACCAGCATAGGTTGAGGAAAGACATGGCGATTCAATAATTAATGACCCCCACATCTCGAAAGCTTGAACTCATAATGGCTTATATCTCATTTATGCAAGGTTGTACTCAGATATTGGCACCCTCCAGAAAGGTGTCCTCAATACAGAACTACTGTTACCTGAGTTTTTTCTGGTCAGAGACGGGGACCCTGGCAGTTTTAACTAACTAGGATTCGTGATCTGTTTTCAATAGGCCAATTAAACAGCTAAGTAATCATGAAAGGGAGAGAAAGATTTATTCAAAGTTACTAGACCTGAGCAATCTTCCCAAGTCCATTTTCAGGGTCCTGACATGAGATTTGGGTTAAGACAGAGCACAAGAGGTGTGTGCAGCTAAGCCGTCCTAGCGAGGTCCCACCTGTCACTGACCCTTCACTATCTCTCCCCATCTCTCCCCCAAGGTGTTCTGACAAGTTATCAGAACTGTGTAAAAACTCCCCAGGACACAAGCTCCCGGCTCTAGCTGGTACCAGCTTTTTCTTTTCCTAGTAAAGTGTTCCAGGAGAAATTCTAATTTCTTGGTGTCCATTGTGTCAATAGTCTGAGAGTCAGAGGTCAGGGCACAAGTGCCCTTCTTCTTTCCAGGAAGTCAGTTACAAATGCAGTAGGTGGAGAGGGACCATGGTGCCCACACACCTGGCTCAAACCCTCCACAGGAACCCAGCTGTACCCTACCCCCTTACCCACATTCCACAGACCAAAATTTATGTCACCTGCCTGCTCTCTGAGGGTGCAAAGCACAATCTTGTCTGCCTGCCTTATACAGGGCTTCACCGTTGTGAGGCATACACAGATGGATAGAGGAAATTCTCTTCTGCTGCTTTAGAATAAGACCCTGGAGAGGTTAACTTGGGGAACACCAGCTCGGCCAGTCTTGCTTTCCATCACTTCTGGCAAAAACCCCTTGTTAAAAGTTCCACTTCACACATGATAACCCCAAAGAATCTATTAATGGCAAGCATTCAACAGAGCTCTGTTTTCATGAGCCTTAAAATTCCTTATCCACATGTGGGAAGATGCTCCAGCAGATAAAGGTGTTTGCTGCCAGGCCTGAGGACCTGAGTTCAGTCCCTGGGACTCAATGGTAGAGAGAGATCTGACTCCACAGGTTGTCCTCTGACGGCCGTGTTAGCCAGGCTGCAATGTCATTTTGTAAACTTCTTCTATTTTTGTTGAACTCTTTATTAGTCAGGGTCCTCGAGAGTCCCAGAACGTATGGGTAGTCTCTATATAGTAAAGGAATTTGTTGATGACTTACAGATTGTAGTCCAACTCCCCAACAATGATCAGCAGCATCTGTGAATGGAAGTCTAAGGGTCTAACAGTTGCCCCGTCCCACAAGGCAAGCAGGCGAAGGAGAGAGGACCAATCTTCCTTCTTCCAATGTCCCTATGTAGTTCTCCAGAAGAAGGTGTGGCCCAGATTAAAGGTGTACGCCACCAGGCCTGGATCTGGGACTTGCTTTGTTTCAGATGACCTTGAACTCAGAGATCTCCTGGTCTTAATCTTCTGGGATTCATAGCCACTATGCCTCAAGATCTCCATGCCAAGATCCAGGTCAGAAACTTGTATCTCCCAGTCTCCAGATTAGGATCACAGGTGAGCCTTCCAATTCTGGATTGTAGTTCATTCCAGATGTAGTCATGTTGACAACCAGGAATAACTACTACTCCATGACAACTTAAAGACTACAGTAATTTGTTTTTCAGAACTACAGTAACTTGTTGTCTAGGCTCTCACCCTCCACCTTCATAGCTGGTCCAGAGACAGGCTGACAGCGAGCAGGGACTGTGAGCTACTCGTCAAGAGACATAGAACCTCACCCTCTATCTAAAACCTTTAAAAGGAACCTCCATCGAGCTACCATCTGAGCTCGAACTCCCCTCAGAGCCCACATCTGTCCATCTGTCTGTCTGTCTGCAACATCATTGACTCTTCCAATAAATCTCATAAAAAGGACAACCTGTCTGTGTTCCCCTTGAACTCCAAATTCAGAAACCTTTCACCTCATATAGGCTTATGGCATATGCAAGCAGCTCCCCCCTACACACACACACACACACACACACACACACACACACACACACTAACAGTAATAACGATAATAATAATAATAATAATAATAATAAAGGAGTAATGAATGGCTGAGAAGTATCTAAAGAAATGTTGAACATCCTTAGTCATCAGGGAAATGCAAATCAAAACAACCCTGAGATTCCACCTTACACCAGTCAGAATGGCTAAGATCAAAAACTCAGATGACAGCAGATACTGGCAAGGATGTGGAGAAAGAGGAACATTCCTCCACTGCTTGTGGGATTCCAAGCTGGTACAACCACTCTGGAAATCAGTCTGGCTGTTCCTCAGAAAATTGGACATAGTACAACCAGAGGACCCCGCTATACCACTCCTGGACATATACCCAGAGGATTCCCCAGCATGTAATAAGGACACATGCTCCACTATGCTCATAGCAGCCTTATTTATAATAGTCAGAAGCTGGAAAGATGTCCTTCAACAGAGGATTGGATACAGAAAATGTGGTACATTTACATAATGGAGTACTACTCAGGTATTAAAAACAATGAATTCATGAAATTCTTAGGCAAATGGATGGAACTAGAAAATATCATCCTGAGTGATGGCATTCACCCATTGATAAGTGTACATTAGCCCAGAAGCTCAGAATACCCAAGATACAATACATAGACCAAATGAAGCTCAAGAAGAAGGAAGAAAGGAGGAACAAAATACATATGGGAGGTGATATAGAGACAAAGTGTGGAGCAAGCAGAGACTGAAGGAAAGACCATCCAGACACTACCCACCTGGGGATCCATCCCATATACAGTCACCAAACACAGACACTGTTGTGAATGCCAAAGTGCACTTGCTGACAGGATCCTGATATAGCTGTCCCATGAGAGGCTCTGCCAGTATCTGACAAATACAGAGGTGGATGCTCTCAACCAACCATTGGACTGAGCACAAGGTCCCCAATGGAGAAGCTAGAGAAAGGACTGAAGGAGCTGAAGGGGTTTGCAGCCCCATAGGAGGAACAACAATATGAACCAACCAGTACTGCTAGAGCTCCCAGGAACTAAACAACCAACCAGAAAGTACACATGGAAGGACCCATGTCTCCAGCTGCATATGTAGCAGAGGATGGTCTTGTTGGACATCAGTGAGAGGAGAGGCCCTTGGTCCTGAGAAAGCTTGATGCCCCAGTAAAGGAAAATGCCAGGACAGGGAAGCAGGAGTGGGTCAGTTGGTGAGCAGGGCGAGGGAGTATGGGATAGGGAGTTTTTGGAGGAGACACCAGGAAAGCGGATAACATTTGAAATGTAAATAAAGAAAATATCTAATAAAACATTTTAAAAAATTACCTGTATTCTTTACCTGTGTTTCTTTAAGGGAGGTATTTATGTCCTTCTTAAAGTCTTGAGATGCGATTTTAAATCAGAATCTTTCTTTTCTGGTGTGTTGGAATATCCAGGGCTCACTGTGGTAGGATAACTGGGTTCTGATGATGCCAAGTAGCCTGGGTTTCTGTTGCTTATGGTCTTGCCCTTACCATCTGGTTATCTCTGGTGTTAGCTGGTCTTGCTGTCTCTAACTGTGGCTTATTCCTCCTGCAAGCCTGTGTGAGACCAGATCTCTCTGTGAGGACTTTGGGTATGGAGAACTGTGGAACAGGGTCCATTCCGGGGTACAGATAGAAACCTGAAGCATCCTGTCCCTGGCTCTTCCTTGGTTCCTGTGTCCTGATGGCTCTGGGTGGGTCCCTTTTGAGCCAGGAATTTGAGCAGAAGTGGTGATCTTACCTGTGCTCACAGGTGTGCTGGCACTCCTGGGAGGCCAGCTCTCTCCTGATGGTATCTGGGTATGGAGAGCTGTGGCACAGGACCAGCTTCAGATGGAAACTGGAATGATCCTGTCCCTGGCTGCCATCTATGTTATTTTTTTTTTTTTGAGTATGAGTGTTTTGCATCATGTATAATGTACCACGTATATGCAGTACCCAGAGAAGCCAAAAGAGGGTGGCAGCTCCCCCCTGAAACTGGAGTTACAGATGGTTTTTAACTGGCATACAGGTGCTGAGATCAAACTTTTGTCTTCTGGAAAAGCAGTCAGTGCTCGCAACCATTAAACTCTCTCTCCAATCCTAAAAATAGATCTTAAAAGAAAAACATCCATGTTCTGAACAACAAAAGGCCCTCCCACAAGGCTCCATCAACGCCAGGCTCACTCCGTCTCCTAGCTGCCTGTGGGTGAACCCTGGGGAGTACACATTTAATAATAGTGTCATCCTTGTAAGTAATGCCAAACTATAAAATTACAGAATCCCTTGTGGTCTAGTGAACACGCTCCTGAGCGTTGGCAAAGACCATAGCGAGCATTTCCAAATGACACGTTACAGAGGACACACATAGAGCCCAGAAATGGAAACGACGGCCCCACCCCCAACTTCCCCCGAGTCACAAAATTAGTGCACAAGTATCAGTTTAAATGGCTAAATGCATAATAAGCTTACAAATCGATAAAAAGCAAATAGAAAGTAGTCTCAAAGATGGGCATGGGTATGTGTGTGGCTTGAGAGAGAGAGAGAGAGAGAGAGAGAGAGACTATATGCACTCGTACTCACATGTCCTGAAACACTAAACACACACACACACACACACACACACACACAGATTTTGGCATCCCATTGTCATTTCCATTTGCAATTCAAACTAAAATGATATTTTCTAATTATACACAGTTCATATAGTGCTGTAACTAGTATGGTTCCTTATCACTTTCTTTTCTACTTTTTTTCCTTTGGAGAGAGGATCTCATGCTATATAGCCTAAGAAGATTCTGAACTCCTGGTCCTCCTATCTCCATAGCTGGGATACATACAGGCACATTAACACCCCACCCAGCTGAAGTTCCTCATGATTGTCTGATTATAAAATAGCTGCTTCTCAATCTCAAAATATTCCTCCCTTCTGTTTTCTTATTAAAGAGCCCACAATTGACTTTGTGATAAGGGGTATTGAATGAACGATTAAATGTCTGAAATTTCAGAAATCTGGACATGAAAGAGGCTCCTGGATGTCAGAAAAGGGGACTGTACTGGGTCAGGAACAGAAGTACAGAATGAATCATGTAATGTTCACTTTTCAGTGGCGGTTTAGTGGACTGGCTTGCACAACACAGGCTGGGTAATCCGACAGTGTCTGTGTACATGCAGGAGATGCTGAGAGTCTGGGCGGGGCTTGGTCCGTAAGCCTGAATCCTTTAGCCATCCCAACCTGGTACTGAAGACCTGGGTGAATCCCGGAAGCCTTCAGTCTACACGGGAACGCTGAAGAAGGTGGGCTCTACGGCAAGCCGAGGGTGTCCGCTGAGCAGCCGCGAAGTCATAGGACGTCACTAGCAAAAGGGAAGGCAGGCAAGAGAGCACAGCTGACTTTTCTCTTGGACCACTCTGAAGGTGCTAGCCACTTGTGGTAAGGAGGGAGTCTTCTTCCGTCGCTCATCCTCCCTGGAAATGCCATCACAGACTTGCCTAGAGTGTCCCTTCAGTTCATCCCAGAGCCAATCGACACTGACAAGGTTAACTACCACAGAGAAGCCAAGTAACCCCAATCTCAGGTTCTCTCCAGCCAACAAACGGCCCCACCTCCTTCGATAAGAGGACTTCTCAGAAGGCGGAAGTTAGCCAGTGGGCCGTCAACCCTCCCTGCTCAGCCGCCTAGCTCTTGCAATGCTACTGACAAGTCTTTACCTAAATGATATGAAGAAACAGAAAGCAAAGCAGTGAGCTAAGAAAAAGAAAACACTGAAAAGATTATGAGATTTAAGCAAATGTTGCTGTTCTCCAGGAGATGAAATAGAAAACTCTGAGAAGCCAAGAAACAGAGCCAACTCAGAACATCCTTATTTACATTCCTTTGGCCCTGTTGTTGTTGTTGTTGTTGTTGTTGTTGTTGTTTTCTTTGTTTCACAGTATGAGCAGGTGTCAGCTAAGGTTAGAAGAGGACAGCAGACTCCATGAAGCTGATGTTGTAGGCAGTCCTGAGCTGCTCAACCTGGGTGCAGGCAGGGAACTGAACCCAGGTCCTCTGCGACCACAGTACATGCTTCTAACCACTGGACCATCTCTGCAGCCCCTTCTCTTGGTCAAGTTGCTAGCATAGCTCCCTTTGTGGCTCAGGCTAAATGAAGCAGAAAGAAGGAATCCCGGTGAGCTCCCTGCCTGCCCACGGGCCTGGTTTAATTGGTCCAAATCAGCTCCATCTCTGAGCAAAACTGTCTGTCATTCAAAGTCACAGGTGGAAAATTCCAATTCCAAAGCCCCACGGATGAGGCAAAACAGCAAGTCCATTATCTGAGAAATGTTACGGAATTATTTCCTATTTTGTTCTCAGCGTAGAGTCATTATGTAATGGTCTGAACCTCGTGGTTAGAACACAGTCATTTATTCTGCAATGTGCCAGTCCCATTCGTCTGTGAGGTGGATAGTAATATGTTCCTCCCCAAAGGGGGCAACAGTAAGAACAGAAATGTAATTTATTTTTTATTGCTGAGTTGGGCTTTTCCGAATGATTTTTGCAGACATGTCTTTAATAGATTTTCAGACATATTTTATTTGTTGAAAAATTTCCATGCCCTTGCATAATTTCAATTATTCAATGGAAACCAGTTGGGGGAAATGTTCCAGCCATTTATTCAGCCCTTTGAATAAGCCATATTTATTACTTCAATTGATTGCTTTGTCCATTTGGAGATTAGCTTGGATGAATGGAGATTAAGAGAGAGCTTGATTTAGATCCTTTCTCCCTCTCAGACACACGGGAGTCACACAAGCTGCTTCCTTCTGAGTTGCTTCTTAGACGTTTCATATCCAGCCTTTCCCGCCGATGTGGTCTAAGTGCAGATATTTAGAAAGAACGCTGCTTGCACAAAAGAAACAGACCAGGTTGAGATGTCCCTCCCTCTTTGATTCTTTTTTATGTCTGTGAGGATTCAATCAGAAACAGCCACCTTTGGCCCCGAATCAAGCAGGGATGTGTTCCTATACCATCGGAGAGTTTTTTAAAACACTGGTTTGCCAAAACTGGGACGATTCGGAAAGCACAGAGGCTTGGTTTTCTGTGCCACAGAACAGAGCATTCTGGAGAGGCCTGCTTATGCCCAAGAGATCCAGTGCTAGGCCATCACAGTCAGATCCTCTGTGGCTCTCGCCGTATTTTTTAAGGCAGGATCCCTCATTGAACCTGGAGTTCATCAGGTCAAACAGACACTGAAGACCAGACAGATCTAGGGATCTTCCTGCCTCTGCTTCCCCAGGACAGATACTGTCACACACAGCTGTTCATGTGTGCAGGGAGACAAGTTTGGGTGCTTCACCTCCCCAGACTTATTGAAATGATTTTTTTTTTTACTGACTCATCCACAAAACGTATGCCTGCCATGTGGGTCTGACTATTGGTCCGTCAGAGTGACGCTGCTCACATTTATTCTGGTTTGCTTGCTTGATTGATTGATTGGTTGATTGATTGATTGATTGCATGTTTTTAAGCATAGATCCTGAAAGTTAATCAGAGCCTTTGAAGACAAAGAAAGGCAAAAGCAGGTCAGGACCCTTTATAGAACTTATGGGCCATTCCATCCTTTAAATTCTGAAGACAACATATGTTGATAGATGACAATATACACATTCCAGACATGGGGGTGTGCTGGTTTGAATCGCCACGGCCCGCACAGATGCATGTATTTGAATGCTTGGTTCACAGGGAGTGGCACGATTAGGAAGTGTGATCTTATTGAAGGAAGTGTGTTGTTGTTTGGGGGTGGGGGCTTGGAGGTCTCCTGTGCTCAAGCTGTGCCCAGTGTAGCACACAGTCTCTCCTTCTGCTGCCTGTGGCTCAAGCCATAGAACTCTAAGTTCCTTCTCCAGTACCATGTCGGCCTGCCCGTGTCTGTGCTCCCCACATTGATGATAATGAACCAAACCTCTGCACCTGTAAGCCAGCCCAAGATTAAATAGTTTGCTTTATAAGAGTTGCCTTGGTCCTGGTGCCTCTTCACAACAATGCAGCAACCAACAAAGTGGGAAAAGATCTTCACCAACCCCATATCCGACAGGGGGCTAATATCCAATATATACAAAGAACTCAAGAAGTTAGACCCCAAAGAACCAAATAACCCTATCAAAAAATGGGGGACAGAGCTAAACAAAGAATTTTGACCAGAAGAAATTCGGATGGCCGGGAAACACCTTAAGAGATGTTCAACATCATTAGTCATCAGGGAAATGCAAATCAAAACAACCCTGAGATTCCACCTCACACCAGTCAGAATGGCTAAGATTAAAAACTCAAGAGACGACAGGTGCTGGCGAGGATGTGGAGAAAGAGGATCACTCCTCCATTGTTGGTGGGATTGCAAGATGGTACAACCGCTCTGGAAATCAGTCTGGCGGTTCCTCAGAGAATTGGACATGTCACTTCCAGAGGACCCTGGCATACAACTCCTGAGCATATACCCAGAGGAGTCCCCTGCATACAATAAAGACACAACAATGCAAAACCTAACTAAGACAAGGAGCAAACGTCAGAGAAGTTGGTGGGGCTGGAGAGATGGTTCCGTTGGTAAGATGTTTTGCCATGCAAGTCTGAGGAGCTGAGTTCAAACCCCAGAACCCACTTAAAAAAACACAGGTGGTGGCGTACACCTGTAATCCCAGCACTTGGGAGGCAGAGGCAGGCGGATTTCTGAGTTCGAGGCCAGCCTGGTCTACAGAGTAAGTTCCAGGACAGCCAGGGCTACACAGGGCTACACAGGGCTGTCTCGAAAAACCAAAAAAAAACAAAAACAAAAACAAAAAAAAAACAAAAACAAAAACAAAAAAAAAAAAAAAAAAAAAAAAACAGGGACATAACTATAAACCCAGTGAGAAGGTGGAGATGCAGGATCCCTGGAGCTTAGTGGCCAGCCAGTCTTGCAAGACTAGTGAGTTCTGGGTTCAGTGAGAAATTTTGTCTCAAAGGATTAATACAAGTGATTGAGGAAGATCCCTTAGGCTGGCATCTAGCATTCATACACACATGCATGCCCACACACATGAACACATGCATTATGCATACCATGCACATGATGAACGAATAGTAAGTTACAGGTGTTAGACAACATGACTACAGACCTCCGCTGTAAGGTGCAGATTTCAGGCTACAGGTTCTGTGGTCTCAACGCTACATCACACATCTCTAGACAAGCAAGCTGTTGTCCTTGTGGGCGTAGCATGGCTATGTACACACGTTCTAGAAACCTCGGAATGTGGACACTGCCATTCTCACTTCCCATTTTAGTCAAATATTTGGCCTGCCAATGGAAGGGACTAATGAAAAAGATCTAATTTGGTGCAAGTTCTCAGTATGATGTCAGAGCCTTGGCAGACCCATCCCGCCCTCAGCATATCCCCAATGTGTGGCCTGATGTTCCTGTAAGATTAGTGCTTTTGTGGAGTTCTATGCACTGAGCGAGTCTGGGCTTGCTCACAGCCTTCTCCTGATGTTCTGATGCTGCTTTCTCACAGGCTGTTTCACAGCTTTACTTTTCATAGGTGTTTCCGTGAGATTCCTAGAATGTAAGAACAAGAGAAAGAGAGAAGTTACTCTCTCTCTCTCTCTCTCTCTCTCTCTCTCTCTCTCTCCCTCTCTCCCTCTCTCCCTCCCTCCCTCCCTCCCCCCCCTCTCTCTCACACACACAGAGGGAGAGAAAAGCATACACACATAGCATAGCATTTTTTCCATCCATTGGTATGAAATAAGCACTTGTTGGCTATGGTAGTTTGAATGAGAATGTTCCCCACCCCCCCACCCCCACCATAGGCTTACATATTTGCATGTTTAGTACCCAGCTGGTGTGTCCTTTTTGAAGTGGTCTAGGAGTGGCCTTTAAGATCTCTCTATCTCTCTCTCAGCCGGGCATGGTGGTGCACCTGGAGTCCCAGCACTTGGGAGGCAGAGGCAGGTGGATTTCTGAGTTCGAGGCCAGCCTGGTCTACAGAGTGAGTTTCAGGACAGCCAGGACTACACAGAGAAACCCTGTCTCAAAAAAATAAATAAATAAAAAGAAGAAGATCTCTCTCTCTCTCTCTCTCTCTCTCTCTCTCTCTCTCTCTCACACACACACACACACACACACACACACACACACAATCTCTCTGCCCCGTACCTGCCAATTAGGATGCAAAGTTTTCAGCTACTGCTCTAGCGCCATGCCTGTCTGCTTCCCGCTATAATGATAATGGACGAACCCTCTGAAACTGTAAGCAAGTCCCCAACTAAATGCTTTTCTTTGTAAGGGTTGCCTTGGTCACGGTGTCTCTTCACAGCAGTAGAACACTGACTGAGACACTAACTGACTAATGGATAATACTGAACATGCAGAGTCTGGGATGCCGCTCAGTTGGTAGAAGGCTTACCTAGCAGGTACAAAGCCCTGGATTCCATCCTTGGCCCCTCATAAAACCAGATGTGGTGATGTAGACCTGTAATTGCAGAACTCAGGCAGTATAATCAGAAGTTTAAAGTTGTAGCCAGCAAGATGGGCTTGGCATTGCCTGTCAACCCTAACAACCTGAGGTCCATCCCTGGGATACACAAGGTAGGAGAGAAAACTGATACCGACAAGCTTGTCCTCTGGCCTCCATAAGTGCAGTGTGGCACACTTGTCACACATGTGTACACATAAATGAATATGTACATACATACATACATACATGCATACACACATGCATGCATACACACATGCATATATATATTTTGAAGATGTTCCAGGTCATCTTCAGCTAAATGAGTTTAAGGCTAACCTGAGCTACATGAGACCTTGTCTCAAACAAACAAACAAACAATAAACAGCTTGAAGATGCCAGTCTCCTGGGGATTGTACAATGTTAGGCTTTCTGTGTTCTCAGCCCAGTGTGGTAGTGAAAGCATGGAGCCCTGGATAAGCACATGCCTCAGTTTCCACCCCAGCTCTATCTCTTGCTGTGTGTTGGATCCTGCACAGATGCCATCACATGCCTAAGAATATGAACTCTCCACAGTGTTCACATATATAAAATGGGCATCATGGAGCTGACCCATTTGCTTATTCAGAGGACTAGGTTGGAATGTTCCTGCACTGGACCTGGTTAATCTGGTCCTGGAGTCAGGACCAGGATGAATGTCTCTCGGTGACTTCCATTCATCCAGTTGAGGGGCAGAGCACCTGCTGGACACAGCCAGCTGAGAGCAGTCCCTTCTAGTCCTGGAGAAACAGAGCTTCTACTGAGACATTACCCAAGAAAAACATTGATTCTTCAGGCAAGAAAAGACCTAGTAAGGACTTGGCCAAACCTTCTGTTTCAACAGAAGAAAACGATGGTATTACTTTTCTAGATGTTGCAACAAAAAGCCTGACAAATACAATGTTAGAAAGGAAGGCTTTATTTTGACTCACAGCGACTGGCGATGCGGCGGCGTTATTCCCATGACCCGCCGGGCAGCTTCCGGGAAACCAAAGTCTTTGGGTTCCGGGGGGAGTATGGTTGCAAAGCTGAAACTTAAAGGAATTGACGGAAGGGCACCACCAGGAGTGGAGCCTGCGGCTTAATTTGACTCAACACGGGAAACCTCGAGGGCGCAGTCCATCATGGTGGGGAAGGCACAGCATCAGGAGTGAGGCAGCTGGTCCCATGGCATCCACAGTCAGGGGGCAGAGAGATGAATGCTGGTGTCAGCTCACTTTCTTCTTTTCTTCAGTTCAGAATCTCTATCTATAGAATGGCAGCAGCCAGGGTCAGGCTGAGTCTTCCATCCTCAATGAATCTAATCTAGAAATACTCTCCCAGATACTCCCTTGTCTACTAGGTGATTCCGCCAAGCTGACAATCATTGGATTTATTTCCCAGCATAGATGGTATTGGCACACTAGGAAAAGGAGTCTCGAGGTTCGGGAAACCATCAGAACAAGACCCAGATTACTCTCTCTCTCTCTCTCTCTCTCTCTCTCTCTCTCTCTCTAGTCATTAAACACTCAGAACTCCGTAGGTCAACAAAGCCCCAGGGTCTCTGCCCAAGCCTGGTTTCCAAGCACCAGCCGCTCACCCACTTGAGAAGCAGCTACCTTACACTAGCCGTCCAAGGGCCAGTTCTATGAGCATCTCTTGTGAGCGCATTAGAAATACAGAACTTCTTTTTTTTATTTTCTATATTCTTTGTTTACATTCCAAATGATTTTCCCTTTCCAGGTTCCCCCCTCCCCATAAGTCCCATAAGCCCTCTTCTCATCATACCTATTCAATCAGAAGCTGAACTTTAACAAGATCTCCGTCTGGTTGTAAAACCATAAACCTGGTGAGGCCTGGGCTACATGCTTTTGTTTCTCCATGCTAAGGAAGGGTTACTTGGGAACTAAGAACTTTACTACTTGAGCTTTGGGTGTGTTTGTTTGTTTGTTTGTTTGTTTGTCTTTCCATTCTTCACATTTCCCAGCCCCCCAAAGATGTGTTCGGCTTTTCGTTTCATTTAAGGTACTATTCTGGGCCCTGAGACAGGAAGATGAACAGGACAAGTGGCTCTGGATGATATGACCTGTGTCTCCCATGACCAGGGGGGTGCTCACTGTGGGCGCATGGGCTCCCTTGAGTGCTGCAGTGCTCTGTGGGATTGCTCAGCAGAAGAAGCAAGAAGGGCACATGCAGGTCCTTGCCTTCTAAAGTGTCCCCGGGGAAGGATGCAGCCAACACTTCCGTGCTCCTGAACAGGAAACTTTCTCAGACTCTGTCCATCGCCATGGTGATCCAAGAATCCGCAAAGCTTCCTTTAGTGGCATCCCTGGTCCCCGAGCAGGCTCAAACAAGCTCGATTCTCACCTTTGTCTGAGCCCCTGCAGAACAGCGACCTGTTCTTCCTCTGGGGAAAATATAAAGGTTTTAGTCACCTCTGTATATTCCTGGGTAATGAAAGCAACTCAAACTGAGTTCCACAGCAGTCCTGAGACACGCTGTGGTAGGTGACCTACAAGGAAGGACTGATGAGAACAATCAGAAAGCTGAGCTATCAGGAGTCATTTCCTCCATTTCTACAATTGCAATTCCCTTAGCTTTGTAAGTTTAAGTCGTTCAGTGCATATGGTGTATAGTGTGGGGAATACAGGAGACAGTACTATCCTGGAAAGAGACATTGATATGAGAACAAGTAACGAAAAACTCCCACGGGTCTCTCTGCTTCATACATAGAAATATTCAAGTCCTGGATACCAGGATTGAGATGCAGGAAGGTCCTGTTTCACTTAGCTTTCTGACAGCCCTAACAAAGCAAGTTCGGCCATCTTTGCCTAATGGGCTACTCAACAGTCAGGTAATGGTGAAAACGGAGAAATGGCGTTTGTTCATTGCGGCCACAATGAAGAAGTGCTAGTGAAATTGTTGTCGACTTGGTACAAACTGGAGTCATCTGGGAACCCTGAAGGTTTGACTCCACAACTTTGACCCATAAACAAGTCCTTCGGTGAGGGGCATTTTCTTCATGGATGGTTATCGTGAGAGGGCCGACGGGTGGTGCCACCCCTGGGCTGATAGCCCTAGATGGTATAAGAAAGTTGGTATAATGGAGTAAGCCAGCAAGCCGCACCCATCTGTGGCCTGGTTCAGTTCCTGACACAGGCTCTTCCTGCCCTGACTTCCATTTGTGATGGACTGGCTATACGCTGTGAGATGAAATAAACTTTTTCCCAAGCTGTTTTTTGGTCACAATGTTTAATCTCAGCAACAGCGATGTACTCTCAGACAGAAGAACAAGTAAAGAGGCCCGGCGACCATCTTTCCACTTTGAGTCCTTTACAGTCTTGACATGAGTTTAAAGTTCCTGCTTCGATTCTGACAACTTGGCTGGCAACGGCGTGAGAGGCGGAGTGTTGGAAGAGCAGCCATGCATGGTGACTGAAGCTCCTTCCTGGAGATTTCCTTCTAGATGGTTCTCTACACCTTTCCCTATGTCTTCTTTGCACTCCGTGTTTCTCTTGTTAGAATGCTTTTCATGTTTGTTTTAATGGTTTATTTTAGTCTCTCTCTCTCTCTCTCTCTCTCTCTCTCTCTCTCTGTGTGTGTGTGTGTGTGTGTGTGTGTGTGTGTGTGTGTGTGTGTTCCGTGAATATGCATGTGAGGGGAATGCTATGGTGTCCCTGGAGCTGGAGTTATAGGCTGTCATGAGCCACTGACTTTGATGCTGGAAACAGTACAGGGATCTTCTGCAAGTGAGTGCACTCTCCTAACCACTGGGCCATCCTCCCAGCCCCCCACTTTCCATATTTTCACCATCTCCAGGCTGCCCCCTGTCTGCCGTTCCTTGGCTGTGGTATTCATTGTTGGATGCGCACAGTGAGGCAGGCAGCTTCTGTGTGTTCAGGGAAGTCTTGTGAGCTGCACATGAGGAACGTGCTAGGAGATTGGGTATAGATGATGTCAGAGATAGATTCATAGAGAGGAACACCTGGAGAAAAGCCTCCCGCATCAGCCAGGCAGAGCAGATGGGGCGACTTGATGACCTAATCCCACCAGGTCAGAGGTAAGTGGCTGGATGCGGAAAGACCCTAACATTCAGTCTTGGGGGACAGGGCTCCAAGCAGCCATGACTCGGGTTCAGAAACACTCACTCCACAGATGGCATCTCGAAGAAGCCTCGTGGGATGTATTGGCCTAGACAGTTGGCACTTGAGGGACCATTTACATGACAACTCCTAAAACTTAACAACAGGAAGCCCCAGTTTCCCTTCAAAGTTGCAAGGAGATGGTGTGGACAGAGAACTCTGTGTTGGCTCTACGGTGCCCCCTGTTCTCTTGCCCAGGTGGAGAAGGGAGCCAGAAAAAATAGACTTGGGACTCACACTTCATCGACCTGAAAGCAACAAAGATTTCTCCTCTGACTCTACCGACTCTAGGAGAGCCTGGCATTGCAACCCTCCTGTCAGGAGCAGAGGATGTCCTAAAGACACGTGTACCCCTTCCCTTGGCTACCTGAGCTATAAGGATGTATAGCATTAGAATCCAGCTGCTGCTCAGGTCACAACCCTGAGTTAGCCCTCCCCTCTCGCAGACTCGTAGCAGACCCTGGATTGGTCTGAGAAGCGATACCTAAATGCCTTTCAGGTATCAGGATCTCTCACCTGGGAGTTGAGTTTACATCACAGAGGACATTAGAGGCCATACATCCTCTTCCCACCCCATTTCCTGCCTCCTACCTTTCCAGAGAGTCTGGATTCAGGCTTACACTGTGAAACCTTCCCCACCCTCAGAAAGATACAAGAGGAGCGTCCCATCTCTGCCACAGGGGCTCTGGCTCTTCTCTTCAGAACCTTGCTGCATTTTCTGGCTTCAGTGCTGGGGTCTGAACTCTTGTCAGCGGCCTGCCGTGCAGTCTTCTGTCTATCCATGTCATGAATAACTCTTCTAATAAACACTTTACCCCAACATTCTCTCGGTATCCTTCTAGCACCCACATCTGAGATATTCAAGAAGGCCAACCAACCCCATGGGGGCTGCTGTTAATCCCAAAGATGCAAGGAGAAAGAAAGACCGCTGACCCAAATCATGGCTCCATTAATTAAAGCAAGCAATTAATTAAGGCAAGCTTTTTTTTAAATTTTTTGTGTATGGGTTCCCTCCCGCTAAGGTGGGGTTTAAGATGTCAACACTGGACTTGGGGAAGATAAAAGGTTTTATAGCTTAGGGGTAGGAGGTTTCCAAATGGGCAGGCAATGAGGCAGGGTTACAGAAGCAGACCATAACAAGGTAGTCGGAACAACGGGTGGTCATAATAACCTTTCAAAACAAAGACCCGAATGGTGTGTCCTGGAATTGGCGGTACAGAACCATTTGAAGTTAAGGTCACAGGAAGAGCGTAGCACAGTCTTCGAGAAGCAGGCTTAATCATAATCAGGAATGAGCCGAGTTTGCCTTTCCTGTAAGATGGCTTTTGACCCTAAAATGGAGGCAGGCTAGTTCAGCACTACCAATTTGGAGCCTGAACCTTCAGAACCACGAAGGCAAAATAAACCTTCCTCTTTTCTTCAAAAGCAGCCCGTACCAGGTGTCTCACTGCAATCACATGAACCTGAAAAACACAACCAATGGCACTCAAGTCACTGCCCAGATCCTCCTGGAGACCTCTTTCCATCATCCTCATCCTATGATGCCTTGTTTCCAAGGCCCCAGACCAATACTACCCACCATTTCAAGTCTGCTGGCACCACCTCTCCTCTCTCAATCTGATCTCAGCTCCCTTGGTAGAATTAATTCCTCTCTTTATATGTTCCCATTCAACCTCCTTTTTATCTGTCATAATACTTTTTCAAAAATTGTCTCGTTTGAGTTCAACTGATGCAAATCTGTGAAGCCTCCCCACTGCATGACGGTCTCTCTTGTGCATGTCATGATTAAGGCCCCTCAGTAAATGGCAATCCGCCCATAATTAGCACATCAGTGGGCTGTTCCTGTGTTCTTTGCAACCTAAGGGTTTCTGTATTTAATGACCCTAATTAAAACTCTTAGCATATCAAAGGAATTTTTTTTTACAAAAACAACAATAATTAGCTTTGGAAATTTCCATGATTTGTTACTTTGTTGAGCTCTATGAGCACTCACAGCTTTCCCCACCCCCAACCCACCCCCATTTCCTACCCTTCCTGTTTACAAGTCTTCCAGGCAAAGCTTTGGAAACCTAAACCTTCCTCTAAACCTGCGGAAATGGAATGGATGACCATTTTCAAACCTTCCCTCTTTACTGCAGTATCAGAGTCTGCATATGTTTTAAGGACACCCAACTCAAAGACTACTTATCTGGTGTTTCCTCTCTCCTAGATAACTCTTGTAGCTTACCAGAATATGCTAGAATCTTCATGTTTGATGAATGGATGTTTGGATCGACCATCACTTTAACAGAATCTAGAATCACCTAGGAGACACATCCTAGGTGTCTTTGGGTACATCCATGAGGGAGTTCCTACACCAGATTTATTGATGTGGGAAGACCCACTCTGCATGTGGGCAGTCCCACTCCATAACCTGGTGTGATGGTGTGTATACACTTGTCCCAGGGAGTAGCACTATTAGAAGGTGTGGCCTTGTTGGAGAAAGTGTGTCACTGTGAGGATGGCCTTGGAGATATTCCTCCTGGATGCTTGAGGATGCCCAGTCTGTCCCCGGCTTCCTTTGGATAGACATGTAGAACCCTCAGCTCCTCCTGCACCATGCCTGCCTGGGTGCTGCCATGCTTCAGCCTTGATGACAATGGACTGAACCTCTGAATGGTGGGATCAGTGGGCAGTGGTGGCTCCAGAAAGACCACACCAGGCCAAACAGTTCCACCTGAGGTTTATTGAGAAGGGAAAGGGTAAAGGTGGCAGCAGAAAGAGAAGAGAGGAAGGGGGTGTGTCCCTCTTATATATACATGAATGGTGATGTGGTCACAGGTAAAGGTAAGCTCAATGGATTCTGGAAATATGATGGCTGTTGCCTTGGCAACAGGTATACAGGTCACACTGTCGCCTATGGGATGTCACAGGTTTCCGAGGTACCAGCACTGAACCTGTAAGCCAGCCCCAATTAAATGTTGTCTTTTGTAAAACTTGCATTGGTCATGGTGTCTGTTCACAGCAGTAAAGCCCTAACCAAGGCGCCTGGGGTCCTGGATTAGATAAAAAGGGAAAGCAGGAATACCAGGCCTAGCTCTAGTCATGCCTCTTGTGCACTGGCAAAGCCTGGAGGGCTCCCTAGACCCATGTATCTCTGCCCACGCTGTCTCTACATTCCCTGACCCACCTGGAGTCACAGCTTGTGCAACCCTCAAGCCTGATAAGTTCACTGGATCCCTGTCTTCCTATACTATCTCTATACTGCCAAACCTAGTGAAACAGATTGTGTACTAACCTGGCCAGGTGCCTCTTCCAGATCCCAGCCAACACATGCGATCCCCACACTCCTAGAAGGACCAGCTCAGGTTTAAGAGCAACCTAGAGAGAAAAGAAGACACAGGTCTCCCCTGCCACTCGCAAGCTTCCAGATCTATGTAGGATGTTGTAGATGGCACAGTGACCTAGACAGAGCAGCCAGGAGTCCCACTCAGCTGCTTTCTTTGTTACCACTGAATCATAGTCACCCCCACCCTCTAAGAAAAAAAAAACCAACTCCTTCTAGAGCACTGACCAAGCAAAGGTACATTGAAATCACCAAACTAGACCACTCTGTGGGTAGAAAAAAATAAGTTTTCTGAAGCACTGACTGAGCTCTTCATACCTGATCTGAAATCAGCTACGCTTAGACAACAACAAAAAGAAAATCAAACTTCTTCTCAACAGAGACAGAATACAAGCTCATATCAGACACACAGTCAATGAAAGAAGCCCTACTTTCTGATATGGTTTTGTGTTAAGTCTGTGAGTAACGTCTGTACCTAGTCCTCAGGATAAATGGCCAAATGAAGAGGCATGCACTTAAATGCAGAGATGGCTCAGTGGATAAAGTGTTTGCTGTGCAAACATGAAGCCCAAAGTTCAAATCTCCAGAACCCCAGTAAATGTGAGGTGTTTGTGATGGCCTGCCTGTAAGTCCAGTGCTTGGGAAGCAGAGACAGGAGATCCCCGGAGCAAGAAGGCCACCTAGACTAGCCATATAAGGGAGTGCTGGGTTTAGCTGAGACACCCCACATGAATGAAGAACGTGGAAAGAGATCAACTGACATCAACTTCAGGCCTCCACATGAAGACATACAAAGTATAAATTCACATGCAACCATACATACACATGCCCACACATATGTGAACACCACACACATGCACGTACAAAGCATAAGAGTAGAAAAGTCATCCGTTGAAGACAATAGATATATACGTAAAAACCTGTGCATAAGCAAATGCCAAGGACTTCAAACAGAAATACCTTGTAAGAGACTGTTCCCTCAGCCCCATGCAGTAAGAGTTCTGGCCAGTCCCCTACTATTGTAAACCTAAAGGTGCATATCAGAATCTATTCTCAATGATTTTAGCATTCATATTCTGTAAACACAGATGCAGCACTAAACGCAGTTCTTAATGAAATGGTAGATTAGTTGCTTTCAACAAATCCTGGCTAAAAGGCCAGCACTCAGGCTGAGAATGTTTGCATGACACCCTGGTTTCCACTCTCAGCAGCAGCAAAAGAAAAAGTTTAGTGAAAATATGCCCCAGTGTTTCAGATAACGGATCACGGAGTCAGTGGAGACTTGCTTGTGCCCCTAAAGGGTGAACTCTTTTCAACCCCAGAGTTCTACTTTAACGAAGTGAGTCTAAGAAGCTAATTAAGAATGTAAATTAACTATTGGCTACAAGGATACTCATCACATGTTATTTATAACAGCAGCCTGAATATCTCAAAATAGAAGATTGGTTACAGTTGTTAAAGAAATTATTCTCTCGATAAATATTTGTTGGTATAAAATTAATTCATTAGGTTGAAAACCAAGCTTATAAAGCAATGTAATCCCAATATATTTTCTTTGTGTGTATGTGTCTGCTCAGAGAGAGAAAGATACGATGGGAAGCAAATTGAGATTTTAAAGTGATTTCATGGAAAAGAGTCAGATGTGAGAAAGAGAAATGATAGATGATTGAGGATAATAGACTGATAAATGGTAGATAGATGGATAGAGAGATAGATGATAAAAAAACATGAAAAATAGATTTGCTTCTCTTAATCTTAAATGTCTTTGTGTATATCTGTGTGTCCATGTGTCTGTGTGTTTGGCTTTATTTTGTTTTAAGGCAGAGTCTCACTTTGTAGAACAGACTGGCCTGGAACTTACTATGTAGCTGTCTTAATTAGGGTTTTACTGCTGTGAACAGACACCATGACCAATGCAAGTTTTATAAAAGACAACATTTAATTGGGGCTGGCTTACAGGCTCAGAGGTTCAGTCCATTGTCATCAAGGCAGAAACACGGTAACATCCAGGCAGATATGGTGCAGGAATTGCTGAGAGTTCTACATCTTCATCTGAAGGCTGCTAGTAGATGACTTAAGTTCTTAAGCCCACACCTACAGTGACACACCTATTCCAACAAGCCACACCTCCTAATAGGGTCTCTCCCTGGGCCAATCATATATGAACCATCACATTCCACTCCCTGGCCCGCATAGGCTTGTTCAAACATGAGTCTATGTTTAGGCCATACCTAAACATAGCATAATGCAAAATACATTTAGTCCAACTTCAAAAGTCTCCTTAGTCTATAGCAGTCACAACAGTGTTAAAAGTCCAAAGTTCAAGGTCTCTTTTGAGATTCATCCAATCACTTAACTATAATCCCCCAATCAAGACAGGAAACCAGCTGGGCAAACTCCAAACTTATCTAAACTCACATACATCTCCATGTCTGATGGCAAAGCAGTCTTCAGATCTTCAACTCCTTTTTCATCTTTGTTGACTGCAACAAGGTTTTTTTCTCCTGGGCTGGTTCCACTCCCTATTACCAGCTTTCCTGGCAGGCATCCTGTGACTCTGGCATCTTTAACATCTTGGGGTACCCAAGACAACTTCAGCTTCACAGCTTCTTGTTCCAATGTCTGAGATCCACACATGATCTTCTGTGCATCTCCAAAGAGCTGGAGTCACTTCTCCTGCTCTGCCCTCTGTAGCACTCTAAGTTCAGGTTGATCCACTCCACTACCACTGCTGTTCTTGGTGGTCATCTCATGGTATTGGCATCTACAATATGCTAGGGTCTTCCACTGCAACTACGCTTCATCAAAGCCTCTCAGCTCTCTTCAAGTTACCAAGTCTCAACTCCTTTGCATGACCCCTTCAGTCCTGGGCTGTCAACTACAACTGAGGCTGCACTTTCACCAATGGCCTCTCACAGTGCCAAACCTAAGGTATTCTTCATGATGCCTTCATGCCTTCAAAAACAGTACCACCTGGATGATTCTTACACATTACCAAGTACAGCTGCAGCACGAGGTACAGCCTTGGCTATCTCTTGAACACAGCTTCTTTGTGCTCTCAGAAAACACTTCCCAGAAGATTTCACCTAAATGATGCTGGTCTTTTCTTAATCACCACTAATTTCTTAGCTCCAGCTAACCAGCATCAATTATCCCTGTAGTCTCCTCCTCTTGAATATAAAGCCAGAGACACATGGCTGAAGCTGCTGAGTTCTGCTGTTTGCAGGAGCTGGAGCATTGACCCCTTGTTCTATTACATTATCACTAGCTTCCTTTTTCCCAGCTCCTTCACTGCCTAAGTTGGCTGTCCTGAATCTTGCTTCTTATACTGACTTTGAACTCAAGAGATCTGCATGCCTGTCTCCTAAGCACTGGGATTAAAGGTGTGGTCCACCAAACCTGGATTTAAGTTTTTCTTCACTTAGATTTTGTTCTGTTCTAGGCTGGCCTTGAGCTCAGAGATCTGCTTATCTTTGCCTCCAGAATTAAAGGCTTGTACTACCTTGCCTGGACCTAAATTTAGCTGGGTGGAATCTTGCTACCAAGGTTACCACTCCCTTAATTCAATTTAATATCCTTGAATTCAGCTCCATTTCACTATGTGGAGTCCCTTTAATACTCATACTTTATATTTTATACTTTTCCTTTCTCAGCTTGCTATGTTTGTTCAAAATTCTCTTCATCAGACTTAATCAGAAAACAAAGTCTTTGTTGGGCTTTTTTGAGACTTCCTTTGCAGATGCAATTAATATAAATCTCTTTGCCTTAGCCCTAGGCAGTCTCTTCAGACAATGGCTAAAAGCAGTCATGTTCTTCACCAAAACATCACAAAAACACTCTCAGACACATATTAAAATAAAGTTCTCCACTGAAACCTCTTGGGTCATCAGGCCTACATAGTTCAAATGACCCTCAGCACCACAGTCTTCCATATTCCTACTAGGTTAGCTCCATTAAGTCCCAATTCAAGCATTTCATGGCTTTCCAAATCCAAAGTCCCGAAATCCATATTCTTCCAAACAAAAGCATGGTCAGGCCTATCACAGCAATACCCCAGTCCCTAGTACCAACTTCTGTCTTAGTTAGGGTTTGACTGCTGTGAACAGACACCATGACTAATACAAGTTTTATAAAAGACAACATTTAATTGGGGCTGGCTTACAGGCTCAGAGGTTCAGGCCATTGTCATCAAGGTAGAAACATGGCAGCATCCAGGCAGATATGGTGCAGGAGGAGCTGAGAGTTCTACATCTTCATCTGAAGACTGCTAGTAGAAGACTGACTTCCAGGCAACTAGGGTGAGGGTCTTAAGCCCACACCCATAGTGACACACCTACTCCAACAAGGCCACATCTCCTAATAGGGTCTCTCCCTGGGCCAATCATACATGAACCATCACAGTAGCCTAAGCTGTCCTTGAGTCCATGACAATCCTCCTGTCTCCATCACCCAAGTACCAGGATGTGCCACACCTCATGGCTCTAATCTAAATGTTCTCCTTTCCTGTGATAGAGTATTCCAGGAAAGCCATATTTGCAACGAAAATTCCCTTGGTGACGTGGTGTCCCTCATCTCCGCTACCGTGAGTCTCAGCCACACTGCTCACACTTTCACCCTCCTAACAGAGAATCCAGGAAAACAGACACTGCTTTGAAGAAAGAAACAGGAAGGAAGCAGCTCTGTGTGTGTGAGGCACAAGGGACACAGCAGACAGCGGACAGTCCCACGGTATGTGTGATGCTGAGCAGAGTCTGCAAGAGGCCACAAAGATTACAGCCTGTCAAACTCATCAGGTTGAAAAGACCTAGCAACTAAGTATAAGTTAAACTGGGCTCAGTTAGTAAAATGTTTGTCTCCCAAGAACAAGCACCTGAGTTCAGTCCCCAGAGCATATGTGACAAAACCTGAGATGGCGACCCAGCTCTGGCTTCCTGGCAAGACCCGTGAGAGACCCTGTCTCACAAACACTGTGAGCCATTCTTAAGTTGCCCAAACTCCAGCAAATTACCCCTGTCTGTGCTCATGCACCACTAATTAAGCCTAATCTCATACACATGCATGTGTGTGCACACACATACATATACCACCACCATCATCACCACCACCATCACCACCACCACCACCACCACCACCACATATAACACACATATAGGTTTGATTCATTGATTGGTTGGTTGGTTAGTGATTTGTTTGTTTTTACAGAAGTGGTTGCCATAGTGGTGTAGCTCAACAGTTAATGATGCTGTTGCTCTTACAGAGAACTCTCTTGGGTTCCCAGTGTTGGTATTAGGACCTCTCAAACCCGTGACATCAGATAGGTGCAACCCACACACCTGTTGCCAAGGCAACAGCCACCATATTGGCTGGCTCCCAGAATCCACTTGGCTCACTTCCCACCTTTACCTGTGGCCATATCACCATCCATATATAAAGAAAGGAACCTCTCTCTCTCTCTCTCTCTCTCTCTCTCTCTCTCTCTCTCTCTCCCCTTCACCTCCCCTTTCTCTTTCTGCTGACACCTTGCCCTTTCCTCTCTCAGTAAACCTCATGTGGAACTGTTTGACCTGGTGTAGTCTTCAGAAGCTGCACAACTGTAACAACACCCAGCATCCACACCTCACAGTCACCTATAATTCTAGCTAAAGGGATCCTGACACCCTCTTCGTACCATTGCAGGAACCTATACCTATGTGTCGTATACACACACACACACACACACACACACACACACATGAATAAAACCATCTTTCTTTTAAAAGAAGTAAAGGTGATGAAGCTGCTTTGGATGATTCCGGGTTTCTGTTGTGTTAATCTCATAAGGTTTCCAGTGACCCTAAGAAGACACTGCAGCTCAAACACACTTTCTCTTAGCAAATACGTTCCAAAACCGACCCAGGACAACAACTAAACTGAAATCAACACTCTATGAGTTGGGGGCTCTGAGACACGACCTGCCGGGGCAGCATCTCTTCTGCCATCTGTATCCTGTAATCAACTCCTGGACACCACAGCTCTCAGTGCACAGGGGGTTTAAAGAACACTTTAATGGATTTGAGCTGTCTCCATCGTGGTCCAATGACAGTGCTGGCCTCTATGGTTCACACCCAAGTCACATTGTCCCCTGTTATTACAGAAGCTGAAGGGCATAATGGCTGGCTAGACAGCAGCCTAATTTATGAAAAATATAATTTTTAAGGGAACCTCAGAGTCCATTGCTATTTTAATTTTAAACAGGCAACACAAATAATTAAATGTCAGGTCATATTGACAGCATCAAATTTAAGAGTATGGATGGCAGACAGCCCCCGGAGTAGTGGAGCATATTAAATCAGATTTATCAGAGCACTGAATCATATTTTGCTTTTGAAATCAAACAGCAGTATCGATTGGGTTAAAAAAAAATGAGCCACTTTCCCAAAACCTCTGTGCTACAAATCTCATCATACAAACCACGATTCTTTAAAAAATGATCAGGAGAAATGGAGATGAATTCACAAATAAACACTAATTCCTTTCCAGTCCTTTCTTTCTCTTAAGCCTCTGCTCTCCCTCACCAGTCTGTTGTAAAGGCTGGCTTTCAGGAGCGAATGGATGCCAACAGCCAAGATTTGGGGCCAGGTTACTGGAGGCAGCTTGATCTGCTTTAGAGCAGATTAACTTCAATACTTACCTAAAATTCACTCTGAATTTTTGTGCACCTTAGACTCACTCTCTCCTACCAATTTGTGCTGTGCTACGGGTGTTTTACACAGCTATTACACATTAGCAGGAAGTTGTTTGTTTTGTGTGGTGTGTGCGTGTGTGTGTGTGTGTGTGTATAGTGTGTATGGTGTCTGTATGTGTCCATGTATGTCTGTGTGTATGTGTCTATGTGTAACTGTGTGTGTGGTGCATGTATGTCTGTGTGTGTTCATGTGTGTGTTCGTGTGTCTGTGTGTATCTCTCTGTGTGTCTCTCTGCATGTGTGTATGTGTATGTATCTGTGTGTATGTATATGTATATATATATGTGTGTGTGTGTGTGTGTGTATCTGTGTGTCTCTGCATGTGTGTCTGTGTGTCTCTGTGTGTATCCATGTGTGTCTGTGTTTTGTGTGGTGCATGTGTGTGTGTGTGTGTGTATGGTATGTGTATGTGCCTGTGTGTGTCTGTGTGTGTTCGTGTGTGTGTGTGTGTGTGTGTGTGTGTGCGCGCGCGCGCGCACGTGCAGGTATTTGTGGAATCCAGAAGAGACCATCATATCCTACAGCTGGAGTTACAGGCAGTGTGTCCCCTTGTGGGTGCTAGGAATCAAAGTCAGGCCCCTGCAAGAGCAACAGTTCTTTTAACTACTGTGCCTTCTCTCTGGCCCAGAAAATGTTTTAAATCTTTTCAAGATGACATCCTTGGCAGTTTGAATGAGAATGGCCCATGCAGGTTCATATATCTGAATGCTTGGTTCCTGTTTTCAGAAGGATTAGGAGGTGTAGACTTCCTGAAGGAGGTGTAGCATTGGGAGTGGACTTTGAGGTTTTAAAAGCCCAGTGCCCCTGCCTCCAATCCCCACCCCCACCTCAGCCCCAGCCTCCCACGTGTAAATCAGACAGAGGCTCTCAGCTACCGCTTCAGTGCTATGTCTGCCTGCCTGCTCCTACCACGACAGTCATGGACCTAATCCTCTGGGACCGTGAGTCCCAAATTAAATGTTTTCCTGTATAAGCTGTCTTGGCCATGGTGTTTCTTCACAGCAATAGAAAAGTAAGTAAGACAACATTTAAAAAAAAAACTGATCAGTAAATAGTTACTGGTGTGTCTATGAATTGTGCTACATCACAGAACTTCCTTAATGAGCAGAATACTTAAGAGGGAGGTAACAGCCAAACATGTGTTTTCTCTTTTCTTTTTAAGAAGCTGTGTGTGTGTGGGGGGGGGTGTATTGTGGGAGTGTGGGGATATGTATATGTGTGTGTGGTGTGTGTATGTATGTGGGATGTATGTGTTGTGCATGCGTGTGGGGTGTGTGAGTGTGTGTGCATGTGGGGTGGATGGGGTATGTGTGTGCATGTGGGAAGTGTGCATGTGGGGGAGGGGTGGTGTGTGTGTGCACATGTGGGTGGGTGTGTGAATGTGTGTGGGATGTGTGGGTGTGTCTCTGTGTGCATGTGTGTTTGTACATGTGAGTGTGGATGCCCATGCGATGGCACAGGTCAGAAGACTCCTCAGGGGTGGGTCCCCATCTCCCACCTCATATGAGGTGCATTCTCTGTGTTGTTCACTGCTGTGTACTCCAGGCTCTCTGGCAGGCGATCTGGAAGATGCTCTCCTGGCTCCATGTCCCACCCACACACCCACACACACTCCACATGCAGCACACACCCCACACACACATGCACACACACACATACATCCCACACACATACACACACACACTCCACATGCACACACACACACTCCACATGCGCACACACACTCCACATGCACACACACATCACACACACATACACATATACACACATGTCACACGCACGCACACATACCCCACATACATGCACACACACATACATCCCACATATATACACATACCCCACACACATATACACACCCCCACACTCCCACACATACACCCCCACATGCACACACACACACAGAGACACACACACACACACACACACACACACACACAGCTTGCAGCATAGGAGCCCTGCAATTGCAGGCATGCCCAGCCATAGTCACATTTTATACGGGTTCTGGAGATTCAAACTTAGGTTCTTGTGCTTGTGTGGTGAGCACATCACAGATAAAGACATCTCTACAGTCTCTCCTCTTTTATGTTGATTCATTGGTGATTACGAAAATTATTTTCCCAAAAGCTTAATAAACAGCAATCTCAGGGTGACCTAGATATAGATTCATATGTATGTTTATATGTGTGTATATGTATGCACATGTGTGCATATGTGTGTACATGTATATATTATGCATTTGTGTGTAAGTATAGATGTGTATGTGTTTGCTTGTATGTGTGGTATACATGTATGTGTCTGTATGTGTATTCAGGTATATGGATGTTCATGTATGTATATGTGCTTATGTGTGCAGGTCTATGTGTGTGCTTGTGCATGCAGGCATACATATGTGCTTATGTGTGCTTATGTGTACAGGTGCATATGCATGCATGTGTTTGTGCTTATGTGTGCAGGTATACATGTATTTATGTGTATGTGTGTGCTTATGTGTTCAGGTGTACATGTATGTATTTGTGTGTCTGTGTGTACAATCTAATTGTATATGTATGTGTGTGCATGTGTGTACACTTGTATGTGCAGGTATACATGGGTGCACATGTGTGTTTGTATGTGCATGTATACATGTGTGCATGTGTGGTTTGTATGTACATGTATACATGTGTAATGTGCATGTGCATGTTGCAAGGCCAGAGTAATGCTTCAGGTGCCATTCCTCAGAAGTCGCCCACCTTGTTTTTTGAGACAGGTGGTTCTCGCTGAGCCTGGAACTCACTGTCTGGGCAAAGCTGGCTGGGCAGTGAGCACAAGGAGCCCCCTGCCTCTGCTTCCCCAGGGCAGGGGTTACAACTGTGCTCTGCCACCCCTTGAGGTCTTAGTGCTTGCTCGGAATCGAACTTAGGTCCCCGTGTTTGCACAGCAAGCAGTTTACCAGCTCAGCCATCTCTCCATCCTTTTCTATGAAGGGTGGCGCAGGCGGTAGCTCCAGTTTGGTCCTTAACCATCTCACAGGTACGTACGTCTATACTGCTGTGACGCCATATATTGGGGTAATAAATGGTTGACATCATCTGGTTGGGACAAAGAACAACATGAACATTTCTGACTTGGTTTGGATGTCTCCTCACTCAAGTTATAAAGTTCATAAATAGTGTCCTACGGGAGTGGGCTCATGGTTTTCTGCTGTTGAGAAAGGCTGGCTTAGATGATATCAAGCAGATGGCCTGAGAGACACAGGACAGGACAGGACAGGACAGGACAGGCCTCCACTTCTGAGTGCCTCGGGGTTCTAGTACAGTCCATTGACCTACTGTCTCTCTGAATTCCCAGACTCTGAAGTAAAGAAGGAACTATCGCTGTGATGGATGCCAGGCTGTTCCCAGACTAGTTAGGGTCACTGCTCTGGCAGCCATAACAGACCAAGCTTGGTCACCCATTTTCAATGGACCAATTAAAGAAATTGAAAGGCTTGGGGCTTAGAGTTCAGGCAAGCATGGAGACATATTGTTCTGATGTGGTAAGAAGTTTATTAGGAGAATTGCTAATGTCACAAACAGACAGGCAGCAGCATGCTAGGGGACCCTAAAGAGATAAGATCTATGTGGCAAAGTGGGGTCCCAGGGAACATGATTCCGAGGATTCTGTTCCGAGAGGCTCTGATACCCCTGATGAATAAAACTCACAATCTGTGCTTGCAGTCAGGCTGTCTTTGAATCAGCTATGAGGGTTAGAGGGTGAAAATCTAAATAAACGGTTACTGTAAGACCAGAAAGCCAACGACTGCCGTTTCTGGAATTATCAGAGTTCAGCCAAAATGCAGCTTTATAAAGTGGTGTGACCCTGGTTAGCAGGAACAAGCAGAGACAGGAGATGTATCCAATGTGGCCACGTGGAGAAGAGGATTAAAGAGATCCAGGGAGCCCTCTGTGGCCACAGCCACCTTTGAGGTCTTAAGGTGAGGCTTAGGTTTGAACAGAAGGCAAGAGGCATGCTCAGCGAAGCAGTCCTGGTAAGCTATCGTCCATCATTGACCTGGCACTGCCTGGGCTGCAGTCTCAGCTCTAGGATGGTCTGACAAATCGTCAGAATTGTGTGAAGTCTCTGTCCCCAGGAAGCAAGCGCTCCCTCTGGCTGACAGCAAGATCCAGCCCTTTCCTTCTTGAAGCATAAGATTCCTAGGGAGATTCCACTGCTTGCAGGGGGTGGGGGGGGTCTACTGTCTCCATTGTTTGACAGCCAAATGGAGGGACACAAGTGTCTCCTTAGAGTATAATGTTCCCTGGTGGGGTGGCTCAGAAAGGTGCTTGCTACCATGGGTGACAATCTGAGTTCAACCCGGCAATGGTGGAAAGAGAGAAGAAATTACTACAAATCCTCTGACCTACACACACACACACACACACACACACACACACATACACACAAATACACACACATACATACAAATACACATGCACACACACACAAACAAATGCACACACATGCACACACATATACGCATACACACACACACACACACACACAGCCTCAGGAAAAGATCTTATTCTTTTCGTAAAAAAGGACTCAGTGTTGGGCCAGAGAACTGGCTCACCGGATAAAGGTGCTTGCCACCAATTCTCACATCACGAGTTCAATCACAGAGACCCGCACAGGGAAAGGAGAGACTTGACTCCCATAGTTGTCCTCTATACTCACAGCATACACCATGGCACGAGTGTGTCCACACACAAGTAAATAATACTTTTTTTTTTTTTTAAGTAAGGCAAGCACCTGATGCTGCTGTGGGCTCACTGGTTGGTTGTCCTGTGCCCCCCAGTCCCCAGAAGTGAAGTTGCACTGACCGAAACCTTGCAGAAATAACAGTGGGGACATCAGCATTTCCCTCCCACGAAGCAGATATGAAGACACGCCGTTCGCCCAACCTCCTCCTCCGGCTGGCACTGCTGAGAGCTCTGAGGACCAGGCTGGACCACAGGCCAGAGAACCCAGGCTTTGTAATGCACCAGAGTGGTTGCCCTACTCCACATCTGTAAATGAAGACTTCCGTCTGCCTCTTTTTTTTTAATAAATGTATTTATTAGCATATTATTAATTATGCTTAATAATGCGTTTTGTTGTGACATTTTCACACATGCATATAACGTACTTTGATCCCATCTACCCGTAAACCCCTCTTATGTCCCCCCCTTCCAGTCCATCGGCTTCCTCTTTCCACCCGGCCCCCACTCCTATTTCACCTGTCTTCTTTTACGGTTTTCTGTATGGCCCAATGGGTTTAATGAGAGTTGCTTACAGAACGAGGGCACCTTGCCAGTGGCCACACAAGCCCCTGAAGAAGTGTCTCCCCTTCACCCAACAGACAGTTAGCTGTCAATAGTTCAGCTAGGGGTGAGATTCCCTACGATTTAAACGTGACTGTGTGTCTATACTTTCCTTGGCTAAGCCTGGTGACCTTGTCTTCCAAAGGCCTGCATGAGCGATGTAAGTAACATCAGGCAGAAATAATCCTGCTATAATCCACAAAGGCTCGGAGACTGTCTGCTGTTTCCCAATAACTTCCCCTACACTTACTTGCTTATCATCCTGACTCAGAAGATATTTTGTCCCGAGGCCTCAGAGCAGCTGCAATTATTCTAAGTAATGGCATAAGCTTAACTCGAAACCCCAAACTTGGTGCAAGTTTAATTTGAGCCATCACTGTCTCTGGAAAAGCTCCTTTGAGCAAAAGTCTGGCTTATAGGCCATCCTAAGGCCATGTGGAATCCACACAGTGTTGGGGGGGGGGTGGCGACAGAAAAATACCTGTTCCCTGAAACCCTGCTTGTGGAGACCCGGGAACAGCGACAGCAACCCCTTTGACCACTAGAGGGCAGCAGAGTGCCTCAAACTAAGGCCAGTGATCCCAAAGCCTGTAGGCACCAGTCCCATGCTAATCCCTGGTGACTGTTGTTGTTGTTGTTGTTGTTGTTGTTGTTTTGTTTTGTTTTGTTTTGTTTTGTTTTGTTTTTAAAGGGTTGTAACACAAGAAGGCAAGTCAGAGTGGTAAAGTTTTCCTCCTGAAATCATACTTCTCAAATTTAAAGGATCATTCTTAATTCAGAGAGTACTTTTTCCACTCTTCTGTGAGTAAGCATACTTCTGTGAATGAAAGAGACTGCGGTAGGCTTTGCTTTACTGTCTGTGACTAATGTCCTCGTGAAATCAAGTCAATGGGAGCCTTTTGATGCTCGGGAGTGCATGAGCAGGCAAGATAGCTCAGTAGGTAAAATGGTTTAGTTGGTCAATGTACTTAACAGTCTCATCTGGGTTCCCAGATGTTTTGCGTGCAAGGCTGGTTCCAACCAGAGCGAGGAGCCGTCAGCAAGAGGAATTTCTATAACCAGTTTGATCTTCAGGGAGCCTGGACAGAAGCATCCTGCCTCCGGGTAGACCAGGCACATAGGCAGAAAGCCCCAACTATCCCTTCTTTACCGGGGAGCCCACAGGTTACCTTTTTTATCCCAGGGACACATCCTAAGACATGCAAGGTATAGGCAGACTACAGAAAACTAGAGAAGTAGCTTTAACTGAAGTACCTGCCCTCTATAGCATAAGCTAAGGGACTCCAGAGACAGCTATTGGAGAGAAGTTCTTCTTTGATGAGGGCGAGCGTCTTTGTACTTAGAGTCCCGACACGTCATTTCACCGCGTGAAGGAGGCAGGCCAGATTAGCTGGCGTGTGCTTCTGAGACCTTGGTGGGAAGCACTGTTAGTGGACTTTCCGGTTGTGTCCCTGCTGCTATGGAAATAGTGACCGTGCCAGGCAGGCTCGTGAAAATCAAGGCAGGCCTAGCTGATTCCGCTTCAGTCCTGGTCAAAGGCTCTGTTGCCAGGCAGCGGCTCTGCTGTCCCAGCTCACAGCCCTCTGGTGCTGGTAGATGGGGACTTCTGGGGCCTGATAAGGAAGCAGCTCCCCTTTCTGGTCTCTTCTCTCCGCAAGCTCCAATCTTCCTGAAAATGGTGATAGAGTCTCCTAGAGTTCAAGGCTCTCCCTGCCAGTGGTTCCTTCAGCGGGGAAGGGCGGGCTCGCAGGCTCTACCCTGGCATCTGGGGAGTCATCTTCCTCCCCTAGTGAATTGTGGGTCACAGCCTGTACCGCCGCCAGAGGAGCCAAGTTCGACTACGCATCCTTTCGACTACCAATCTTCAAGAAGACGACGGAAATACTGAAGTAAGGAAGAAGACGCAAGAAAAGACGTCCAGTGTGGCTACATTGGGAAGAAAAGCAGACATCCCGCTTCCTCCACCCCCCATGTGTGTCTATGTCTGCCTCACGATCTCTCTTTGTGTGTGTATGTGTTCCTCTCTGTGTGTCTCTCTCTTTCTCTCTGTTTCTCTCTCTCTCTCTCTCTCTCTCTCTCTCACACACACACACACACACACACACACACACACACACACACACACGCCCCCCCACCATCCATCTTCTTTTAGGTCCTGAAGTGAGATTCAAGTTTAAGCAGAGAACTAGGAATGTGACCATCTGAGCCGGCCCAACCAGGAGTGTGGTCCCACTCACCCCTGACCCCTGGTTCTCAGGGCTTCAGTCCCGACCTGTAAGGTGCTCTGAGAGGATGTGAGTCCATTTGTGGGGGACCAGCTCCCCAGCAGACTGGCTCGTTTTCCTTCTCTGGGCATGAGATTCCTGAGGAAATCCCCATTTCTTCGGGATCCACAGCTTCTGCCGTATGAGGGTCCTAGTGAGAGACGCAATGCCTCTTTTGAATGTGTCTCCTTCCCCCGCCAAGGTGTTTACACTTTACCACGTTCCTCTAAGCTTAGGCCCTGGGGGTCTCTTTTCCACATATCTCCTTATCCAAGAGTTTGGCCTGTGCATGGCTTCCCACACCAGAGTAAGAAAACTCCTTGTGATTCTGTTGCTTCAGAATGCTGCATGCTGTCCGTCAAGGATTGCCCTGACAACTTATTTTCCTTTCGTGGTGGGCATGGTGGGCGTCTGATTCCACAGCACGTCTGCGAGGCAGGAAGACGATGTGGGTTTCTGCAGCCTGAAGCTTAATTCCTGGTAGGAAGGTACCATCTGCTGGATGTTTTTGAAATTGCTCACTCACGCTTTGTGTTGGGAAATCAGCAGCTGGGGGAGACAGCTTGCTTGTCAAAATACCGCTGGAACAAGCGACGTCTGTCTTTGTCGGGGTCACCTCACTTTATATTATATAAATAATATAACATATATAATATAATAAAAATATATAAATATATCTATATGTTATATGTAAATTTATATGGATAATTAGATGTAAATTATATATAATAAAAAAATTTTCCATCCATTTGCCTGCAAAATTCCATGATTTCAATTTACCTTACTGTTGTGCTTTTAAAAAAGGATAAAGAAGGCAGGGATTGTGTTTGGTGGAGGTGTGATATGGTGTGGGGCGAAGGGGGCGGGCCCATGCTGAGCCATCCCTTCCCAATGAGGGACCAGCCACAGGACAGCATGGTATAGAATAGAGGTTATTTAGGGCATGGGGAGGGCAGTTGAGGGAGCAGAGACAGAGAAAGGCAGGGAGGGAGGGAGAGGTAGAGAGAGACAGAGAGAGAGACAGAGACAGGACACACACACACACACACACACACACACACACACGGGGGGGGGGAGTAGAGGCCAGCCATGAACACAAGAAGGGGGGCAGGGAACTGAAGAGAAAAGGGACAGAGAGGAAGGGAGTAGGAAGAGCAAGAGAGAGGAAGGGCAGAGAAGAGGGGCCAGCAGCCCCTTTTATGGTGAGTCAGGCACACCCGGCCGTTGCCAGGTAACTGGGGCGGAGTCTAGGCAAAATGCCAACACTCAGAGCTAAATGAAGTTCCTTCTTGTGTTTGTTCCACGTCTTCACTGTCCATTTATCTGCTGACGGGCATCCAGGCTGGTTGAGTTTCCTTGCTATTGTGCATACAATGAAGAAGAATATATAAGGTTCTCCACGGGAGAACACGGGACTCTCACGGTGTACGCCCCAGAGTGGTACAGCTGGAGCCTATCAAAGTTTTATTTTGCCACAGCGAAACCTAGCAGCGTATATGCTAATTCGATTTTCCTAAGATGTATTTTTTTTGTGTGTATGCATATATGTGTAGCTGTGCGTGGATGTGCCACATATGTTCAAGGTATCTACAGAAGCCAGAAGAGAGCATTAGGTCCCTCTGTGAGTCCGTATGTAATGCAGGCTTGCAAGTGGCTGTGAGCCGCAGGATGAGTGCTGGGAACAGAGTTCTCTAAAAGTACATCGAGCTTTCTTAACCGTTCAGTTGCCTCCTCGGCCCCTACCAACACCCAACACACAGTTTCTTAAAGGTTTATTTGAAGAAATAATCAACCACTTTCAAATTGTAATTTTGTAACACAATAAGGTTCTACCATGGAGCCCTTGCAAGCCAGGGACCCACCATGTAGATCAGGCTGGCCTTGAACTTGTAGAGATCCACTTGCTTCTGGCTCCTAAGTGCTGAGGCTAAAGGCGTGTACCCCAGTATGCACCACCACACGGCCTCTCATTTTTTTTTATTAGATATTTGCTTTATTTACGTTTCAAATGGCTTCCCCTTTCTGCATTACCCCTCCTGAAATCCCCTATCCCACCCCCCCTCGCCCTGCTCACACACCCCCAATTTCCTGAGTTGCATTCCCCTAGCATCGAGCCTTCACAGCACCCATGGTCTCTCCTCTCACTGATGTCTGAAACGGTCATCTTCTGCTACATAGTAGCTGGGGCTTCTCAATTTTTTTGTTTAATAAAAGAAAGAACGACAATAAAAATGTCACAACTACGGAAGAGCTCGGTCCTGGGGCCAGGTAGATCCCCTGTTTACACGTCTCATTTAATTTGTCCTTTTTTTTCCCAACCAAACCATTTTGAACAAGTGATTGTTAATAATTACGTTGTCATTGCTGTGTCAAAATTCTTGACAAAACCAACTTACGAGGGGAATTATTCTGGCTTTCAGTTTAAAGAGATACAGTTTACCACGGGGATGGGGGGTGGGGATCATGGTAGCAGGAGCCTGAGGTAGCTGGTGGTATTGTATCCAGTCAGGAAGCAGAGAGAGATGACTGCTGGGGCTGGGCTGAGTTTCTCCAGTTGATTCTTTCCGGTCTCCCGGTCCACAGCATGGTGCCTCCTGTGGAGATTTGGCCTTTTCCTATGTATTGTGGTCTAAATACTGGCCCGCAAGGCCTGCTTGCCCCCAAGGATGAGAGAATCTGCACATAGACCCAAGTGACGCTTTGTGACCTTGCCCCACAAGTTATCTTTGGTGAATAAAGATGCCTACAGCCTAGAGCTGGGCAGCATTGAGATAGGTGGGCCTTAGGGTTCCCACGCTTGGGGTCTGAGGAGCACCACAAGAAGAAGGAGAAGGAAGAGAGAAGAACGACCCCATGGGTTAGGGGAGTCATAAAAGCATGGCCGTGGTGCTGGAGAGATAGCTCAGTGGTTAAGAGCACTGACTGCTCTTCTGAAGGTCCTGAGTTCAAATCCCAGCAACCACATGGTGGCTCACAGCCATCCTTAACAAGATCTGACTCCCTCTTTCTGGAGTGTCGGCAAAGTATAATTTGTGGTTATTAATGGGCAAACAGATTCTCATAGCACAGAGGGTAGATATCTGTCCAGCTCTCCTGCTGATTAAGGCTTATTATAATAATAAAAGTTGTGTGTCTTTTATCCAGGAACTGAATGATCAAAGGTGGGGTAGAAGCCCCTGCTTGAGATTAAATAATTTCCACAAACGCTGCCCACATTCAAGGTAGGTCTTCTCACCCGAATGAACCTAATCTAGTGATTTCCTCACAGGCCTTCGCAGAGGCCTGTCTCCGGGGAGGCTAGACTCTGTCACTCGGCCAACCAATATTAACCACCCCAGACTCCACGATCTAAATAACTTCTGCACTTGACGGTAAGAAGAAGCCAAATTGCAACAAGCATGCTCGAAAGTTCTGGTAAGGAAGAGTGCTAAGCCTCTGCCCAAGAAGAACAAACTTTCTCCGATGGAAAGCAGACGTCCCGTGAGGCAGTGTCTGTAGGTCAGTCCGCAAGCTCTCAGTTAGCGCTGAGTATCTCTGGGACAGGATCTGTGGGGGTGGACTCAGAATTGCAGAGGCAGGAACTGGGTATCACACCAACAGTTACATGTTAGGGAAGGAGTGGGAGGGTGGGAGTATGGCATATGGAGGAAGCCAGCTGGCAGGAAGACTGGAGACTCCTTGAGGGCTCCTTTTAAGTGACATGTGTGAGAAAAGACAACAATATACAAATCAGAAAGACGGTGGGTGCTCTAAGTGGCCCCAGAGGGTCACAAATCTCCTGGCTCAAGGCTTTCTAGCTTCTAGTCTTTCCGACCTCTCCATTTCACTTCCATTCTGGAATCACTCTGATAATTATCTCTAGTTCTTCTGAGAGACCCTAAGTCAATGTTTTTAGACCCCCTAGCCACCAAGCTTAGCACAGAGTAAATTTTTTCTGCTTTCAGCTCAGCACAAAGTAACTTGTCTTTCTGATTTGGGCTTGAGTAACACACTCACCCTGTTCCAGGAAACCATCCTTGACCCACCCAGTTCCAGGAAACCATCCTTGACCCACCCAGTGCTCTGCTTAATGTTCAACTATACATTGTCCCCAGGGTAGCTGTTCGAGATAAAATCTAAACCTTCCTTGAGGCATAAACTGTTGCCCGACTTCCTCTTCTCCACCCTTGCCTTGTGACCCACCCATCGCACCTTGTGATTTTCTTTACCCTCCACCCCTTCCTTACCTCATGACTTTTTTGTCCTCTGCCCCCTGCCTTATGATTTTCCCCTTTAAAAACCCCTGACTTCAGTTGTTCGGGGTCCAACTCCTCTGCCCCTGCATGGGTTATGAGCTCGGCCCCAGTGCACTGGTCTCCCCTGAATAAACCTCATGTGATTGCAGCAAGACGGTCTCTCGTGAATTTCTGGGGTGTCGCCTTATCCCGAGACTAGAGTAAGGGTCTCCCCGATTTGGGGGTCTTTCATTTCCATTCTCCATATGCCCCTGGTGCAATTCTGTGTTTCCAGACAAAATAACCTGGAAATCCTGATGGGTGCTCTCACACTGACAACACTGGGACTTCATGCCCACTGCCTCCCTAACAAGTCACATTTCCCTCAGGGATCCAACTCCTCTCCACTGCTATTTGTCCTCGAATTGGCAGCAATGGAGCAAGGAGACACTTCGATTTCTTAACAAAGAGACTTGCACACATTAGATGATACGTTTGGCGTGTCTTTGGTGCCCGGGACAGACCAGAGGAGAAACGGAGCAAAGTGGCAGGCAGAGTGCCGTCAAGTTCAGCTGTGACGGGCATCTGGGGTAAGCTGGGATGAAGAGGCCGGAGCACTGGACTGGAATAGTGAGTTAATGATAATTTACTGTACCGTATGAATGACTGTTTTCTGTAATTAAGCAGCGATTATCTGTTTCTAGTCAAAGAATAGGAATGCGCTATGTGAACAAGGCGGGACTAGAGAGAGGGTTTAAATAAGAAAGAAGAGGAAGAGGAAATAAAGGTGGTAGGGGGAGCTAGCGAGCTAGCGTTTCCATCTCCGGGTTGGCAGTCTCGCTAAGTGGGGAATTTAAGAACAAACTAAGCTCAGGATCATTTTGTTTTAAGAGTTTGAGAGAAAAACACCAGGCTGGTTGAAAGTCGTGTGGTTGCCAGGAAGAGGAAGAGAGGAAGGAGTCAAATGTATGCCTTTTGAGTTCAACAAGCTGCCGTGAAAGTTCGTGTGTGTGTGTGTGTGTGTGTGTGTGTGCGTGCGCATAGCCTTGTTGAAGTGGGCGTGGTCTTGTTGGAGGAAGTAACACACCTCCTCCACAAAGGGCTAGGCTTTGGGCTTTCAGAATCTCAAGCCAGGCCCAGTGTCTTTCACTTCCTGCTGCTTGCGGATCTGCATGTAGAACTCTCAGCGACTTCTCCAACACCATGTCTGCCTGCAGGCTGCCGTGCTTCTTATTGTGATGGATGGAATTGGATCAAACCTCTGAAACTGTAAGCAATCCCCGGTTAAGTGCTTTCTTCTACAAAAATCGCCCTGGTCCTGGAGTCCCTTCACATCAGTAGGACGGTGACTAAGACAATCTCCTTTTGGTCATGGCGACTTCTCACAGCTACATAAAGGTGACTATCATGGGACACCTGGAACCTTGCCCACCCAACTCTGCTTTGAGTCTTCTGCCTCAGCTTCCCATTTGTCAGATGGCATGAAGACGCCCTGCTGAGAACATGAGATTATGGGACATGAATGCTCACTCCTAGGGGCTCAGCAGCGAGCCGAGTGAGACGGGATCTTCTCTCCTCCTACGAGCTCTTCATCCTGGTACCTACCCAACACCCGAGCGAGCCCCACCGTGGACGACAGGGGCTGCAGTCTCATTTTATCTCATCTTTATTTTCTTGTGCTCATGTATCTCAGGATGGCCTTGAACTTACTATGTGGCTAAGGTGGCCTTGATTAATTGAATTTACTATTATAATTATAATAATAATTATCATCATCATTATTAGTGGTGTGTGTATATGCTTATGTGCATATGCAGAGAGCACAAAAAAATGTCAGAAGACACTTTGGGGGAATCTATTCTCTCCTTTGGCTGTGCATCTCAGGGAGCAAACCCAGGCATGCTCAGTAAGTGCCTCTATCTGCTGAGCCATCTTGCCAGCCTGAGGATAGGGTCGAACTCCTGGTCCTCCTGCCTCCACCCACCAAGTGATGGAATCACAGGTACGTACCGTCATCTCCAGTTGATGTGGTGCAAGGGATGGAATCCACGCCTTGACACGTGCTAGGAAAACAAGTCTCATCTTCAATCAAAGAAGGGACTGGGCAGTAAAGGCACTTGTCACCAAGCCTAACAAACTGAATTCGGTTCCTGGAGTCCACATGCTAAGGGGAGAGAACTGACTCCCATGAGTTGTCTTCTAACTTTCCACATGTGTATTGTGGTATGCACATACCTAACACACGTGCATACACACATACACACACATACACATACACATACACATACACATACACATACTGTAAGACCTGAAAGAAAAACGGGGGTACCCCAGCACCCCACGCCTCGGAAACTGGCACCCCAATCACTCACGAGAGACAGACCTGATGCAATTTGCAAGAGGAATTTTAATTCCCAGAGCTCTGGGGGTCACAGTCTCACCACGCAGGGTAAAAGAAGTGAGCCCCGTGCGTAGACTCGGATTGGCTTTTTATAGGCTTATAACAGAACCCGCCTACCACCACAAGCTTCTAAGCCAATCAGTTCAAACCATCCGAACCGCGGTCTCTGAGAACAAATCAGCCTCCCACAGAGGCCAGAAGAACTAGTTAAGTCATTTCCACTTACGAGGCCGCCATGCACAGGGTCGTGCCCACCCTCCCCCACTGGCATTAGGTTTTGGGGACCTAAGTGCCCCCAGGTAGGAGTTCCGCAGCCCCCACAGTGATCCTGCCAGCCCCCAGCCGCACTTGTCCTTGCCACAGCCGCTCTGCGGAGGTAAGACGGGGAAAAAAAATGCCCGGGACACTCCCAGAGGCTCGCGGTCGGACCCTGGAGGCAGGCACAATGTGTGCACACTTCCAGGCCAACAAAGAGTGGACCAAATCCCTGCTCCTTTGGGGTCACCCAAGACAGGCACGGGGGATTCCTAGCTTGCAACCTTATACCACACCACACACCATGAACACACATACACACACAATAAATATAAATAAATAGCCTTAATTGGGTGACACATATCTTTAATCCCAATACTCTAAAGGCAAAAGCAGGCAGATCTGTGAGAGTTCAAAGACAGTCTGGTCTACAAAGCAAAGTCCCGGGCTAGCCAGGGCTGCACAGTGAGACCCTCACTCAAAAATATTTTTAAAGAGAGCTTGGGCAGTTAAACGACACCGTGGCTAAAGGTACCTGTGGCTAAGGCTGTTGATGAGTTCAATTCCTGAGACCCACTCAATGGAAGGAAGAACTGACTCCTCAAGTTGACCTCCTTTGCCCCTATCCCACCCCCACACACATATGCACAAAATAATCACGTAAGAATAAAGTTTCAAGAATGTGAATGGGTAACCCAAATCAGCCCCGGGGCACTCGGGTCTCTGCCCCACCCCCACTCCCGCGCCCTCCACCCCCCCATCTCTATCATGCCACTTAAGGCCCAATGATTCCCACACATTCCATGGAAAGACAGTGTAACTAGGGTGTCGCCCTCAGACAAGCCTTTGTCCCACTCCTGCCCAGCCTAGAGCCGACCCTGGACACCCCTCACACTATCAGTCTCCTTGATATGAAATAGGTCACTTTCTCTCCATGTCCCCCTCCTAGGGGGCATAGGTGTTCTGGAAGTGTTCTGCTGGTGCGTGGAGCTGCCTCCCAGCTCCCTGTCTTCTCCTCTGGAGTAACTCCTGTGGCACAGGCCCTGGAAACCCTCTGGTTTTTTTCAATTGCTAGTTCAATTTGCTACCATCTGTCATTCAGTTCGCAGTTCTTGGAGACCCTGGCATGTGACTCCTCCCAAGAGCTCGGCAGTGGACGGGTCCAACTGCAGCCAGATGCCGTCGCATACGGTCGCCTGCGGGGAGAAGGAAGGCTGACGGGGAGAGGCCAGCAGAGGACCTCCAGTCGGCTCCGTTTGTACTGATGAGATTTCAGAAACGTGTCCGTGACCATTTAGAGAAGTTATCAAGCTCCCAGGAAGAAAATAATCTCTTCTACAGTCTAGTCTAAGACGGACAGGACAGCTAAGAGCTAAAGATGCTTGCCGGCAAGCCTGAGAGTCTGAGTTAGATCCCTGGGTCCCACCGTGGAAAGGGAGAACCAATCCCTGAAAGCTGTCTGTTGACCTTCATGCACATGCCATGGCGTGTGTGTGTGTGTGTGTGTGTGTGTGTGTGTTTGTGTGTGTGTGTACATGTGCTCCAGTTTGAGATACATGAGACTCCATCCAAAAGAACAAAATCTAAGTTAAAACAACAAAAACTACCTGCCATACCACATTGTGAGGGAGTAGAGAAGTCTCAGACCAGTGGTTTCTGCCTAGAATGTCGACAAACACGTTCACGTATCTATATTCCATGTGAATCTAGGTCTGTTGCGCTAGGAATAGTGAGGACAGCTGCTTGTCAAGAGCTATGCCCACATCTATGTCTAGCTGTTAATTACCAGCACAAGACTGCGCCAACAAGACCAGTCGTTATTCCGTAAGGCAGAGCTTAAGTGGATTCAGGGGGGTTATCGGAAACTTTTTAAAGGAGAGGACATGAAGGTGAGAATGGGGGTACTTTGCGGGGAGAACTATCAGAGTGGTAGAGGGAGCTGGAGATTTATGTGTTTAAAATAAGTTGTATATAGGCAAGGCATGAACTCGTCAAAAATAAATAAAACATAAAAGAGACACAGAGAGAGGGGGGAGGGAGGGAGAGGGAGGGAGAGGGAGGGAGAGGGAGGGAAAGGGACGGAGGTGGGGGGATTGATTTCTAGTAATCCCGACTTTCCTGAACACCACTAGAACCTTGGACTACAGGCAATAAAAACCCCCCAGCTTCACTGCCTCCCAACCGTGGTGCCTCCGGAAATCGCAGCCTAATCCTAGCACGGCTCGCCAGCGTCACACTGACCCGTGAAGCCAATGTGATCTGCTGGGAGCTCCCTCTGCACTAAAGATGTAATTCTGAAAAAATGGATGCAAACAAGAATGCATTCAAAGCCTGGCATGTCCCCATCTCTCCTTCCCAAACAACCCAGCCAATGCCGATCTTAATTGTTAATGCCTTGTTCGGTCCCAAATTAATCTGATCAAAGGACTTGTTCCCAGTGTCTCTTATTAACGTGGCTTAGTTTGGTTCGTAACCTGGGGCTTGCCGCCAGTTGCCACAAAAGCAGTGTCGTGGTTACAGATTGACTCCTGGCTCTTGTAGAATGCTCTTGGCTGGGGTGGGGGTGGTGAGAACAGAGGCCAGCTGGGTGCTCTCACCCACAGTAGCTTAAGGAGTTCCTTCGTCATTTTTAAAGTCTATTTTTGTTTATTTTAGTGTGCATGTGTATCTCAGGGAGTGACTAGAGGCCAGAGGATGACTCGCAGGAGTCAATTCTCTCCTTTTCCTCAGGGAAAGGATTCAGGTGGCCGGTTGTTGTGTTAGTTGGGGTTCTCTAGGGTAACAAAAATTATATAATATATATATGAAATATATTATTCAGGCAGAACTTAATTATGTATAACTCTTACATATAATTATATATATTCCACATATTTTTGTGATGGTTTGTATATGATTGGCCCAGCGAGTGGCACTATTAGGAGTTGTGGCCTTGTTGGAGTAGGTGTGTCACTGTGGGTGTGGGCTTAAGACCCTCATTCTAGCTGCCCAGAAGCCAGTATTCTGCTAGCAGCTTTCAGATGAAGATGTAGAACTCTCAGCTCCTCCTGCATCATGCCTGCCTGGACACTGCCACGCTCCTGCCTTGATGATAAAGGACTAAACTTCTGAACCTGTAATCCAGCCCCAATTAAGTGTTGTCTTTATAAGACTTGCATTGGTCATGGTGTCTGTTCACAGCACTAAAACCCTAAGACCATTCTCTCTATATATAAAATATATAAGATATATATGAAAGATGGTATATATAGTTTATATATGTATATATCATCTTTCTGGCCTCCTTTGTATCCTTAGTTTTGTTATAAAAAACAAATTAGGGCTGGAGAGATGGCTCAGCAGTTAAGAGCACTAACTGCTCTTCTGAAGGTCCTGAGTTCAAATCCCAGCAACCACATGGTGACTCACAACCATCTGTAATGAGATCTGACTCCCTCTTCTGGAATGTCTGAAGACAGCTACAGTGTACTTACATATAATAAATAAATAAATCTTTAAAATAATTAATTAATTAATTAAAATAAAAAAATTAGATTACAAATTTGGGTGTGTGTGTGCGTATATATGTATGTGTGTACATATATACATATATACATATATACATATATATGGGGGGCTTTATTAGAATGATTTATAGGCTGTGGTCCAGCTAGTCCAACAGCTGCCTATGAATGGAAGGTCCAAGAATCTATAGTTGTTCAGTCTCTGAGGCTGGATGTCTCCGTTGGTCTTCAGTTTATGCTGGAATCCCTAAGAAGTGGGCTCTACTGTCAGTAAAGTAATGAACTTGCTAGTGAGGGCAAGCAGGCAAAGTACTAGGCTTGCTTCTTCCACATCCCTACACAGGCCCATCAGGTGTGGCACAGATTAGCTGTCTGTCCGGATTAAAGATGTGGTGTCTTCTCACCACAAAGATCCAGATTCGAGGTGGGTCTTCCCCTTCAACTGATTTAATTGAGCAAAAATCCCTAACGGGTGTGCCCAGCCATTTTGGGGTTTTCATTCCCTCCAGATGCAGTCAAGGTGACAGGTAAAGTATCGGTCACTGTCTTGGTAGCAAGCACCCTTACCCACTGAGCCAGCCCATGAGCCCATTTTTTTTTAACATGTATTATCATTGCAGCGGAACATCGGCACCCACGCCACGGTGTGCGCGTGGAAATTAGAGGACGTCTTCATGGGGTCAGCTTTCTCCTTCCACCTTTACATCGGCTCCAGGGATCGAACTCAAATCAAGAGGCTTAGTCCTTGCCCATCCCCCCACAGTCATAGGCGCTTAAATATTTGGTCTCCAGTTCTCCAGTTGGTGGCGCTGTTTGAGAAGGCTTTAGGGGGAAACCTGGATGGAGAAAGTATGTCACTGAGGGCAATCGCTTTTTCTTTAAATTAAATTTATTTATTCACTTTACATCCCAATATCATCCCCCCCTCCTCCCAGTAACCCCCAACCACGACCCTCTGGGTATCACCCTCACCCTAATGCTCGCCCCCTCCGGCCTCACCCCCACCGCCCACCCCCCCACTCCCCGCCCCAGCGCATCCAGATTAAATGATCCTCTACAGAGAGCCAGTTCTAGTTCACCCTCTGCGGTTAGGATGTGAGCTCTCGGCTGCCTGCTCCTGCCACCATGCCTTCACCCCTCCCTCCATCACGGACTCAAACGCTCTGGAACAGAAAATACAAACAAACGTTTTTCATCTGTAAGTTGTTTGGTCCCAGTGTCTTATCCCTGGAACAGAAAGTAACTAATACCCGCGGCAAGCACTTTACTGCCTGAGCATTTGACTCTGCCTCCCTAAACCTCTTAGGGACTTTGACTCAAATAAAACAGGCTGCTTGGGTTTTTTATTTTATTTTATTTTATTTTATTTTATTTTATTTTATTTTATTTTATTATTATTATTTTTTTTTTAGAATGTGGGTCTGTGTGCAGTTCTACGCACCAGAGCGCTGGTGGCGGTGGAGTTGCAAGGAATCGGTGAGCAACTGAAGGAAGCGCTGGGGATCGAACCTCGACCCTGCATGAGAGCAGCAGAGAAGTGCATACTCTGAACCGTCTCTCCAGCCTCCTTTGCATTCTTGGTTTTTGATACAGAAAACAAATTCAGTACAAGGCAGCATAAGACAGAGGTGGGGAGTGGCATATTGTATAGATTTTTAAGCACGAGTGTTAGGGGGAAGAAGACGCTGGTATGGGCTTCTCTAGGAGAGCAGGGCTTCCTTAGCTTTACAATAGCCGTGTGCTGGATTTGGGGATGTACATTTGTCTTTCTGAGTCTCGCTTTTATTGCTCGATGTGATTGCCTCCAGGGTCATTAATTCTCCTACAATGAAGTCACTCCGTTCTCTGTAAGTGCATACGACTCCGCCGTGTATAGACACCACATTTTCTTTATCCAGTCATCTGTCCGTGGGCATTTAAGCTTGTTTTGTGATCTTGCAGTTTGTGACTAGTGCTGAGTTAAACTCGGACGTGTAGGCATCTGTGTAGAAGCTTAGATTTCTTTGGGTGTCACATATACCATAAACATAATATAATATAATATAATATAATATAATATAATATAATATAATATATTAATAAATTATATAATATAATATAAATTTGTATTATTAATGATAATAATAAATATATGCATATAATAATATAATAGCTCCATAAAACTACATATAACACTAGCTCTAGAGTGGTGGTTCTCAACCTGTGGGTCACAACCCTTATGGCAACCCATTATTTCTAAAAAACACTTATATTACAATGCATTAACAGTAGCAAAATTACAGTTTTGAAGCAGCAATGAAAACAATTTTATGGCTGCAGGTCACCATAACATGAGGAAACTGTATTAAAGGGTTAAGATGGAGTTAAGAAGGTCAAGGACCAGTGATCTAGAGGGATCTGACAATTTCTCCTGGCCTCCACGGGCACAGGGACTCGCGTGACAAGCTCACACACAGACAAACACGTGCATACACAGGAGTAAAAAGACAAAAATCAGTCTTTAAAATGAGGTTTGTAGGGATCCTTAAGCTAAAGGGATTAATAATTAAGTAGTGAACAAGGAGAACATGAAATGTCTAAGAGAGGTTAGAGGTGTGAGAAGTAAGTGGGAAAGTATTATGGTCGTAGGAGTGGAGAAAAAAAAGACAGACATAAAAGCCGGCCCCGCCATCCCAGTTAGTGGGATGCTGGAGATGAATCCCAGGGCTTGTGCACACTAGGAGGTCAGCACTCTGCCTACAGAGCTACTGCCCTGGTTCCAAAGGTTTACATTTAAAAGCAAGTGAGTAGGGGGCTGGAGAGATGGCTCAGCAGTTAAGAGCACTGCCTGCTCTTTCAGAGGACCTGAGTTCAATTCCCAGTGACTATATGGTGGCTCACAACCATCTGCAATGGGATCCTATGCCCTCTTCTGGTGTGTCTGAGGACAGTGACAGTGTACGCACATGCATTAAATAAATACATCTTAAAACAGTTATTTAAAAATAGTAAGTGAAGCTGGGCATGGTGGCGCACACCTGTAATCCCAGCACTTGGGAGGCAGAGGCAGGCGGATTTCTGAGTTCGAGGCCAGCCTGGTCTACAGAGTGAGTTCCAGGACAGCCAGGACTACACAGAGAAACCCTGTCTTGAAAAACCAAAAAAAAAAAAAAAAAAAAGTAAGTGAGCCAGGCGGGTGGTGGTGCACGCCTGTAATCCCAGCACTCTGGGAGGCAGAGGCAGGTGAGTTTCTGAGTTTGAGGCCAGCCTGGTCTACAGAGTGAGTTCCAGGACAACTAGGGCTATACAGAGAAACCCTGTCTGGAAAAAAACAAATCCAAAAAAATCAGAAAGAAAGAAAGAAAGGAAGGAAGGAAAGAGAAAGAGAAAGGAAGGAAGGAAGGAAGGAAGGAAGGAAGGAAGGAAGGAAGGAAGGAAGGAAGGGAGAAAGAAAGAAAGAAAGAAAGAAAGAAAGAAAGAAAGAAAGGAAGGAAGGAAGGAAGGGAGAAAGAAAGAAAGAAAGAAAGAAAGAAAGGAAGGAAGGAAGGAAGGAAGGAAGGAAGGAAGGAAGGAAGGAAAAGAAAGAAAGAAGGAGGCCGGGCGGTGGTGGCGCACACCTTTAATCCCAGCACTTGGGAGGCAGAGGCAGGCGGATTTCTGAGTTCGAGGCCAGCCTGGTCTACAGAGTGAGTTCCAGGACAGCCAGGACTACACAGAGAAACCCTGTCTCGAAAAACCAAAAAAAAAAAAAAAAGAAAGAAAGAAGGAAAAATAATAAGTGAGTAGAGCTAAGAAATAAACTGGATATAAGACAGTATTCAGGCTCCAGAGACAGTTCAGTGGGCACAGCAGAGCTCTGTACACATGAGGACAGATCCCGGGAACCCGCATAAAACCCCAGATGTGGCAGCATGTGCCTGTTAACACCAGCACTGGCCGTGAGGACTGAGAAGGCAGCTGGGGGCTTCCCTGGCCATCTAGCCAAAGCGGTGAGCCCTGGTTCAGCAAGAGCCTCTGCCTCAAAAATTACGGTGGACTCACTTGTTTTGGTGCTGGTAGGGTATGCTGAAGATGTGGAGGCAGGGGGATCACAAGTTTGAGGCCAGCCTGGGGTATACATTTTTGCTAAGCATTGGGATACAAGTCTTTAATCCCAACACTCAAGAGGCAGAAGTAGGAGGGCAGCCTGGGCAACATGATAGTTTCCAGGCCAGGTACATAGATAGGCCAGCTTCACAGGGAGACCCTGGCTTTAAAAATAATTCACAGTGGAGAGCAGAGTCACTTAAAATTGGCTCTTGACCTCCACATTCAAGCACAGGCAAATACACACACACACACACACACACATACACACACACATGCATGTACACACATATATAGCCATGCACAATAATTTTAAAAAGGTACAACCTCAGCAGTATTTCTTCCGAGTTGGGCTGTAGTATTTCTCCCTTAGGTGTCTTTTTAGGCTTCTAATTCAGACAAGTACAAGGTACTTATGTCCTTCCTGCTGAAGGGAGTTTCAGCATGGGGGCTCTACTTTTTTTTCCCCCGAGATAGGGTTTCTCTGTGTAGCCCTGACTCCTGGAACTCACTCTGTAGACCAGGCTGGCCTCGAACTCAGAAATCTGCCTGCCTCTGCCTCCCAAGTGCTGGGATTAAAGGCGTGCGCCCCCACTGCCCAGTCTGGGGCTCTACTTTATAATAATAATAGTATTTATTTGTGTATTTACATAACCTATTATAAAATAAGTGTCAATAGTTACTATTATCGTTATTATTATTACTTTTACTTTGCTTACTGGGGAAGGGGTGCATCTGTGGAGATCAGAGGACAACTTGCAGGAGTCAGTATTTGCCTTCTACCCTGTGGATGCCAGGGATTGAATTTCGGTTGCCAGCTTTGGTCATCGATTTGGTGGTATCTTTACAGGCTGAGCTGGCCCAGCTGGCCCTGGGATCCACTCTCCACTGGAATCCCCCAATTAGACACTGACTGCCAACCAGTTCACATTTGTCTCTTGCGCTTTTTGTCTGTCAATCTCTCTGTGACCCAGGCTCTTGTGAAGGGTGTGGAAGGCCAGCCTGATTGTGTTCACCTTTGCCCTAGGCAGTGTTTCTGCTGCAGCTGGATTTGTGACGTTTCTGTTTTGTTTCCGGTGTTTATGTCCCCACCCCCAGTTCGACCCCCCACCACTCATTCTGTGCTCACAGTTCAGTGCAGTCTCTCAGGCAGGCAGCAGGGGGCGCTGTTTCCCTGGCTAGTCTCTCCAGGTGCTGGTGACCTGTCAAGCCTGGTTCACCTGCATAGCCTGCCCTGATCCACCAGCCTCCCCAGCCAGCGTGCAACTAGAACATTTTACATACTTCCCTTGGGCTAAGCTCAGTGGGTAAAGGCCTTTGCCCCAAAGCCTGGTAACCTGCTAGGGTCGGGCCATGTATGCCACAGTGTACACGCGGAGGTCATGTAGAGGTCAGAGGGCAGCCTGCCTGGGCTTAAAAATCGAATCCAAATCCTCAGGCTTGCTCAGCATGGGGCTTTCCCTGCTGAGACATCTTGCTGGTACTACTTTTTTTTTTTTTTTTTTTTTTTTTAATGAGATCTTTCATTGGGTCTGGAGTTCACTGGCTACACTGGCGGACCAGCAAACTCTTGGGATCCTCCTGTCTCTGCCTCCCCGAAGCTGGGCTTACAAGCATGCGCAGCAGTGCCCAGCTGTAACCTGTGTGCTGCGGATCAAAGCTGGGTCTTCACCCTTGTACGGCAAGCACTTTACCTACGGAGCCAGCATCCGCAGCATTGTTAGTTGATAATTAACAGGATTCTTCACACTGAACACCAAATGTAAACGTGCGGAAGTTTGAAGGACAAATTAAGATGGGATGAACGATGGCTTATTCACTTCCGTTCACTTCCAACTGCAGATAACACACTGCGTTTCCTTGGGGTGTAATCCGGCGGTTTACAACCTCCAGTAGTTCATCTATGAAGATGCTACCCATGGAGACTCATAAGCACCCAGCACATATCAGAGTGAACGCATCTATCCATTGGCATTCAGGTGACTGCAGACGGTGGAGCTATAGAGTTTGGATTGTACGGGGCCTCGTTGCCTAAGGGTGATCTGTGCTTTATCAGACAGAGGTGGGATTCCAATGAAAAGGGTAGCACACACCATCTGTCACCATCCAAGCTTGGAGACAGTGCCAGGAAAATAACTAAAGCAAATGCTTCTTGGGGACAATGTAAGAAGTATTTATTCAACCTCTATCTGCCCTATGCCCAACGCTGGCCAAGACCTAGACAAGAATTAAGTGGCAGGTATTTTTTACAGGAGAAAAGTGTCTACACACAAAAACAGTGAAAGTGGAAAACAGCTTACAGGATAGGGAAAGCAAGTATGTGTTATGCTACAAATATACACACCAGTATATTTAACGCTAAGTTCAGAATTACCAAAATAGGGAAAAAAATGTTCATTGATCTCACATGTGCAATTATGAAAGTTTTTTAAAATAGTGGTTATTGATGTGAATGACTTCTTGAAGTATTTCTGCAGGCTTAGTTAAGGGATGGGAGAGAAGAGGGTTGGAGAGATGGCTCAGTGGTTAAGAGCACTGACTGCTCTTCTGAAGGTCCTGAGTTCAAATCCCAGCAACCACATGGTGGCTCACAGCCATCTGTAATGAGATCTGACATCTCTCCTGGAGTGTCTGAAGACAGCTACAGTGTACTCACATATAATAAATAAATACATCTTTTTTTTTTTAAAAGGGACTGGAGAGACGACTGAGCAAATAAAGAGCTTCTGCTCTTTTGGGGGTGGGGGGAGGTGAGAGGCTGAATCCAATTACAAGAAAGAAGTAACAATATTTCAATGGCATCAAAGCGAGTACATCACGCCCAGGAACGTCAAGGTTAGAAAGCTGCCACATAGCCCTCCCTACACCAGATGAAGACGGGGTGCTTCCCTAAGTGGAACTAACATTCACCAGGCTTACATTAGGAATTCACTCCGTAGAGTCATCCCTTATACAAAGGTGAATTTTCTTTTAATTACTTTTTAATTACATATTGCATGCATGGACACTCTAAGGGCTCGGCTCTCCCCTTCGGCCAGGTTACGAGAGAGGGTCTCTCTTGCTGGTGCAGCCTCCCCACTCCCTCCAGGCTGGCTGGCCGACGGTCTTGATGGGGGGGGGGAGCTGAGTGGACAGACAACCCCACACACACACAAGCAGTGCTTGTTGTTAATGTGGGTTCTGGAGATCAAACTAAGACCATCACACCTTCACACACACACACACACACACACACACACACACACACGCAAACACGTGCACGTACGCACGCACACCCTCGCTCTTAACCACTGAGTCTTTTCTCTAGCCCTGACAAGGAGGATTTTTCCCCAAAGGAAAACAGACAACTACCACATGTGGCTTTCTCTGTAAATCCTATTTATGGAAAAGAACGCTTTCAAACCGGCATCTTTCCGATTCGTCTTTGTGAGGATGGGGCTACTGAGGGCCTTTTCTGTCTGGTCCTAGTCTAAGCATATTTTTTCTTTGCTTCCTGCTCCATATTTTTTATTGCTTAAATGTGTATTCAAACATTTCAGCTCTAACATGTCAGCATTAAACAATCAGTCATTATAGAAAACGAAAAGAACGCGCTGGGAGGGAGCCCTGTGCTTAACCCGCCGTGCCCCCTCAAGCAAAGGCCCTTTGTGCCTCACAACAAACAAAACGTTTTAATATTAACACACTGCAAGGGGCTGTTTGTGTTGGTCTGGAGGGGTCTAAACCAGCACAGAGAGCGCAAGAGACAGCTATTCACAGAACTCAGCACCACGCTGGAATGTGTAGTTCATGATTCTGGGTAGGATGGGATTTTGTGAACACGGTGTATAGTACTCATCAACACTCATGAAAACATTCCTCTAAGAATTATGTGTATGTTTTGAGCCTCCGTGTACATGAGATCAGAGGACCACTAACACGAGTTGGTTGTCTTCTTCAAACCAGGCTTGACACCAAGAGCCTGTTGCTAGCTGAGCCATCTAGATGGTCCTAAATAGAAAATGTGCTTGGGCTGGAGAAGATGGCTCAGCAGTTAAAGTACACAGGCCTTACAGGGGAGCAGTTTGGTACCTAGCACCACGTCATATAAAAAACCAGAACACTTTAACACCAGCCACAGGGGCTTTGACACCTCTTTTGGCTTTCATTCATACACACACACACACACACACACACACACACACACACACGAGACCAATCTTAACAATCTTTAAATTGCTTTGCTCACTATCCTGTGTCCAGCATCTGGAAGAGTGTCACCTTAGACATTCCAAATGCTGACCAATAAATCTCACTGTGTGTGACAAGAGCCTAAGAACACTTCCATTTTCTCTGAAATTTTATATTCTTCAGGTAAGAGACATTACTCTGGTAACTGTGATTTCACTCGCTTTTGGGAAAAGCAGTGGCTGGCAGGTAGGACTGAGCCCACCAGCTGGCAGAGGGAGGACTAAGCCCACCAGCTGGCAGAGGGAGGACTAAGCCCACCAGCTGGCAGGTGGGAGGACTAAGCTCTCCAGCTGGCAGAGGGAGGACTAAGCTCACCAGCTGGCAGGTGGAGGACTGTGCTCACCAGCTGGCAGAGGGAGGACTAAGCTCACCAGCTGGCAGAGGGAGGACTGGGCTCACCAGCTGGCAGAGGGAGGACTAAGCTCACCAGCTGGCAGAGGGAGGACTGAGCTCACCAGCTGGCAGAGGGAGGACTAAGCTCACCAGCTGGCAGAGGGAGGACTGAGCTCACCAGCTGGCAGGAGGACTAAGCTCACCGGCTGGCAGAGGGAGGACTAAGCTCACCAGCTGGCAGAGGGAGAACTAAGCTCACCAGCTGGCAGAGGGAGGACTGAGCTCACCAGCTGGCAGAGGATGGACTAAGCTCACCAGCTGGCAGAGGGAGGACTGAGCTCACCAGCTGGCAGAGGGAGGACTAAGCTCACCAGCTGGCAGAGGGAAGACTAAGCTCACCAGCTGGCAGAGGGAGGACTGAGCTCACCAGCTGGCAGAGGGTGGACTAAGCTCACCAGCTGGCAGAGGGTGGACTAAGCTCACCAGCTGGCAGAGGGAGGACTAAGCTCTCCAGCTGGCAGAGGGAGGACTAAGCTCAGCATCAACAGCTGCCATTCCTACCTCCTGGCACATTGTGGAAAAAGTAATTTCTTGTGAGATGGGTTGAAGACAAGTAGCTACCGCAATGTAAAAACAGAATCCAAGTCACAGAGACAATGCAGTGAGCAGGAGTGCTTGCCATCTGACACAAGGACAAGTCTGAATCCCTAGAGCACACACACAGCCAGATGCAGTAGCATCAGTACCATTAACACTCATTTGGAGTGCTGGGAAACCGAGTCGAAGAGTCCCTGGGAAAAGCTCTTGGGCTAGCCCAGAGTGGCAAAGTGTAAAAGTTTCAAACTAGGTGGAGAGTGAGGACTAACATCTGAGGTTGTCCTCTGACCTCTGTGCGCGTGCATGCACACACAGAGACCCTTGCACAGGCACCCCAGACTCATGCACACACAAAAACATGTATACATTATATAGACGGAAAATAAGAGTGCCAGGATCCTAGCGGTTGAATGAAAAAGCAATGGGCTTACAAAGTAATTAATTTCCTACTCAGGCAAGAAAAGCATTTAAATCCATTTACTCGGGCTTCCAGTGCCCCCAAGCAAGGGCCAGCTTGAATTTCATGGGCAGCAAGTACAAAAAGAAAGTGCTGCTCAGGCCAAACGTCAAGTCAACAAAAGCTCTGTGGTGGTTCAGTGTTCGACACTGAGATACAATTCAGAATCAATGGTGTCACAGCCTACGAAGCACGCATGTGTGTGAGCACGTCTTTGGTCCCCCTGGCCGGACAGAATGTGGCCAGCTTCTTCCGCCAGCTTCTTCGGATCCCCCCGCCGCCCGGCAACAGCACCACGGACCTGTGAGCCAAACACTCTTAACGTCCTATACCTGCACTTTTCAGGGTATTTTATAAGTCTGACAGGAAATGGAATGAAGACAAGAGCTGAACTGTTTTCACCCGATAGTCTTGAAAAGGATTAAATTTAAGGCAGATTTTAAGTACATAAAGTACCAAATACGTGACCTATTTAAGGGCAGATATAAGCCAGAGAACTTTTTTTTTTTTTTTAAGGCTCGAAAAAGCTGGGTGTGGTGGCGCACGCCTGTAATCCCAGCACTTGGGAGGCAGAGGCAGGTGGATTTCTGAGTTCGAGGCCAGCCTGTTCTACAGAGTGAGTTCCAGGACAGCCAGGACTACACGGAGAAACCCTGTCTCGAAAACAAACAAACAAACAAAAACAAAACAAAACAAAAAAAGGCTCGAAAATGGTACATCAGAGATAACGTCCGAATACGACTGCTCTAAGCTGAGGTCAGAATGCTTCCTAAGTCTTCATGCACAAAGCTTGGACCAGAGTAGGGAGTCACAATAGACCTGTGGGAGCTGGTGAGCTGATCTGGAGAGTAAAAGCACCTAATGGGAATGCGGGTACATCTGTAACCCCACCTTCAAGAAGGACAAAGTGGAGACAACTGTTAGGGCTTGTCGGTGCTCAGGATCAGGGAGAGACCCTGATCAAAAGGAAGAGGTACAGAGTGCTTAGAGGCTACCTAAAGCCTCCTGGCATTCCGGCACGCAAACAGTACAGGTGCTCACACAGACGCACAAGATAAACGTCAACCGCGGTATAGCTTACTCCTCCAGACACAGACCCAAATGCACACTGGGAAACAACAGAGCCCCAGTCTTCCTGTGTTCTCCAACACGCCTAGGCCTGAAGCTTCTGACAAGTTTTCTCATAAAGGGTTAAAGGACATGATTTTTTTTAATTTGTCATTCTAGATTATGCCCCTGCAACCCAAAGAAGAGGATATGTAATTGTAAAGTTGTTTTTAACATGTGACTAGTTTGCCTGGAAGTACCTGCCTGCAGGTGTTCTGCCTGTTGTTCTCAAAGGCCAAGAGAGGGTGCCATGTTCCCTAGAACTGGCTGTTGGCCACCCGGCATGGGTGCTGGGAACTGCAAGACAAGTGCTCCTTGATAACACCAGAGGGCAAGGGTGAGGAAGAAACCCACACTCATACTTTTGGAATTGGCTCACGAAACTCATGATTCAACTTCTTACAGCCTGTCATTCTTAGGTAAATAATAAAATTATAAATATCCTGATATACATATGTATACATATATGTATACATATATGATATACATAGGAATTAATGTTCAGTCCCCAAGTTTGTCTCTGTAGATTTATTGCAACAGACCACAAAAGCTCTTTAAGGGCATGTAATGGAGGCATTCTTAATTCTATTGTGTTTTGTATATTATGGTGTTATTCCTGACAGTGATGTTTTAAATGTTTCATGATAATAAAATATATCCCATTTGCTATTCTATAAATAACTGGAAAATCTTATGTTCACAAGAAATTCTCTACCACACACAAGCCAGAGACTTATATGCCACTGTTTCTCCAGAAACAAAAAACCTATTGACCATGTAGACAGCCAATTGAACTCCACTGCATGAAGAAAAAACATCCGGAAGGGTAATTCAATTTTAATTTATTGTCATCACTTTTCTTCATGATCCAGATATTTGAAAATGCAAAGAAAACCAACTTTTCATGATATGTCAGGGACTGGCACTAAAAAAAATTCAGACTGCAAATGAGTTATACAAATGAAATATCAAATGGAGATCCAGTTATCAAAATGAAAGCACTCAACATATTAAAAGTTCACAATTATTTGTACAGAGCACATAAAAAAGTCAGCTTTGCTATCCAACCGCTGTGCTTTTAAAGAGCTACTGCAGAATTTGAAGAAAATAGATGTATTAGTTAACTTATAAAGAGATCAAAGAGCCTGAAACAAGTAGTAAAAAGAAATTTTTGCCTTTATTAGAATGGCATTAGGCCTTAAATATGCCAATTTTGGTAATCACATTATTGTTTTAATAAGAAACGACTCTACAGAGTTGCAATACTGGTCCAACAGTCTTGTCTTTCTTTTAAAGCAAGAAACAGAATGTAAGTAACCAGAAAGCAGGGCAGGCATCGGCTAACCCAGGAGACTAGCTTCTTAGATCCAAGCGTTTGCAGAGAGAACCATTGGGCTGGGGAGGGTGGAGCAGCTCGAGATAACTGGAACCCAGAGTGTGCGCCAAGTCCCATGAGGCTGCTGTTGAATTCATCTTTTCCTTGGTCACATTGTTTCCCTCCAATACTAGTTTTTCTTTGACTTTTTTTCCTCAAAGTATAAAAAAGTATGAAATATAAACACGCTCCGGCACTACCCACTCAGCAGTGCCCATCAGGCATTACAGAGCTCTCTACACACCCACAGAGCCCAGCACACTGGGTAAGTCAATAATATACAAAATATCAGGGCACAGAAAGAACTAAAACCCATTTCTTTTTTGATACACATAAGATTCAAATATTCAACCTAAAGGAAAACAATCGTCTTGGCTCTCTTCTACATCTGCATGTTGACACACTCATTAAATATTCCTGTATGATCATGTTTGGTTAAAAACCTCAGAACCATCCATTCAGACAAAAACAGGTCACCAGAAAGATTATCTCGTTTCCATCTCCCTAACCCCAATAAACAAGAAGTCAACTTTAGGACATGACTCCAAACACTGGATTGTGACGACAAATGCTAGGTCCAATTTCTTCATAATCCTTTTTGGTGTGGCATACTTGGTAGAACTCAGGCTGAAAACAAAACAGAACAATGCATTTTAGAGGTCAAATTCTCCTATTTTGCAAAAGTCTGTAAAAGAGATACTTCAAAATGGGTGTTAAATAATACAATATTTATCAGTCAATTCATAGCTTTTGTACAAGCTCAGAACTCTAGAAACCAAGATTAAAGTCTAGGATAGATAAATCTGCCAGAACTCCAGGGCACCTGTCACTGCGGGGTTCTGACAGGTAGTCTGTTCTGCTGGGTGTCTCCACTCAGGAAACCTAGATTTAGATTGGGACAGGAATCTGAAGTGTAGCAAGAAGCTAAGGAAGCAGACGGTCACACTATGAGCATGTGTGCGTGCACCTGCCCTTTTCACCTGATGCATGACTGCATGACTAAATCACAGACACACACACAGACACACAGACACACACACACACACACACACCCCTAATAATGCACCACACCACAGCTGCAGATGACTAAATTAAGAGAGAAAACAATCTTTACTTGTTTTAAATGGTTTTATATCCAATGTTGCAAATCTAGTAATGTATATAAAAAGACTATTTTAATAGCCCATGCCCTAATACAACAGCATAAATATTTACTATACTAATTATATTAGAACATGTTCTAAGGGAGATCTGGAAAGAGGATTCTAGAATAATTCTCTTTATTCTGTTTCAAACACTATACTTCCTATGCAATGAAATCTAATGTTTTCCTTGATATTTTTAGATATTTAAACAGAAATACCAATAACCTTCTGGTGAATATTATCTCTGCACATTTAAAAGAATTTTCTCTATGATAAATGTTAAAATACTGTATAATAAGCTCACTCTGAAGTATATAATGTCTAGTAAGAACAAAGTAAAAAGAACAATAAAGTGAAAAGACTTCCAAATATAAATACTATCTATGTACACACACACACACACACACACACACACAATTTTAAGATTTTTATTCTTCTACAATGTAAAAGTTCACAGGTATATTTACGTACTGTGGAAGCCAGCATTGACCCTCCAAACCAGACTGCATACCGCTGCATGTGGTGTGTAATAACTTGTACATCAATAGGCTTGGGCTAAAAAGTGACAAAGTAACATCATTTCAACTGTAAATTCAAGTACCAATTTCTCAATCAATTAAGCTTAAATCCACATACACAAAAATAATAATTATAAAAGTCCAAGGGACATGACTCAGGACCTGAGGTTATCTAGAGTGGACATGGACCACTGAGGAGGCAGGATGGAACAGCGGATGGAGGTGACCACACTTCTCAGTACACACAGCATGGCACAGTCATTTGTCCTACTACACAGGGGTTGAGAGGCTACAGACACAATGATACATGTTTAAAGACACAGAAAAGCTATTACTTTGCTTTGATCTTACAACTTGAACACATGTATCGAACTATCACACTGTACCCCATAAACCATGTATACTTAAATACTAAACATACAAATCAAATACATAAAAGGAGACATGCATAGAGCCAAACTAGGGAAGATAGAAACAAACTAACCATACTTTTGGCAACTACCTCAGCCACAACTATTTCAGGAAAACAAGAATGAATGTTAAAACTGCTGGTTGAAAAGTTTGATGAGGAACAGAACAGCTACACGGCCGGACAGGCCTCCACTAAGTTACTACACAAGGGAATGCAAAGTTACCAGCTATACATAGGAGAAAGTTGGCAGGAAGCATTCTACCAAGTGGTTAAAGTTAATGCATCCTCTGATAAAACACAGTAAAATTGATATGATACCGCTTCTGTGATGTGACCATCAAAGCACAAACTACACTCACCCACAAGGAACACCAAACAGACCCACACCAAGACAAAGTACAGAAAATAAATAGCCTCCATTCTTCAAATATGTAGAGGCTAGGTAACACCGAGCAAACCAGAGCCTTAACTGGAGTAGGCAGAGCCATCAAGGCAGCTCAGTGGTAAAAGGCATTTGTTATCAATCTGTTTGCCCATAAGACCCACATGGTAAAAGGATCAAACCAACTCATTCAAGTTATCCTTTGATCTCAACAAGTGTGAAAGCATGCACACAGGTGCATGTATGTGTGCATGCACACATGCGCACACACATATACACACACCAACCCAAATTATTAAAAAAAAAAAAAAAAAAAGATGAGAAATGCATGTTCTTTGACTGAATAATATACCATTGTTTTTTATTTTATTCTGTTTTCCTCTGGCTTGACAGACCATTGTTAAATCAGCTGGTGAACTATGACTCAGGTCAACAGCCACATCTTGTGTGTATAATCAATGTAGGGATTTCCAAACCCAAAATTTAAACTTTTCTTGAGAAGTTATTTATTTTGTGTGTGGACGGTGTGTGCCTGAGGAGGTCAGAGGATAACACCTAAAGCTGCTTCTCTCCTTTCACCTTTCCATGGATTCCAGGGATCAAACTCAAGTCACTGGGCGGGTACAACAAGCATCTCACCAGGCCCTGCTACAGAGATTTAAAACTATGTCTGTGAAACACGAGTCAGCCTTTTACACAGGAAAGTTATGTGTGTGTCAGGAGAAGTGGCTAGTTGAGGAGGAAAGCAAACATAAAAACCTATTGCATAAGCAGTCTGCCTGAGCTGTGAAGTTTCGTCATTACTCAACAGAGCTCAAAACAGATCAAAGTACCAAACAACAGACTACATCCACGATTCTTGAGACAGTAGCCATCTTCCAGCAGAACACCTGGGACATGTCTTAATGCTCCTAAGTGAAAGGGGTCCACACTGAAGGAACGGGGCCTTCTACATTCCCTGTCGCTGGCTGAGAAAACCAACCTTCAATCTCCCACCGCTCAGCTCCTCGCTTAGCTTCAGCCTGGCGTCTACAGTTCTCTTCAAATCTCTTTGCAAACGACGTCCAAAGTCCCTGAACATGGTTGAACCACCAGAGAGGACAATGTTCTGTGTTGGTAGAAAAACAAAAAACAAGAAACCAAAAATTATGACCTTTATTTTAAAAGAGAAGCAATCTAGAGACAAATATACAAGAACTCAATTGTGTCCTTTCTAAGACATATTCTCTATATATTTAACAATGAACGAGAAAATAAAGGCTTTAAAATATGCTATTAAGTATTATGAAAAGAAAATGTAAAACTCCAGTTTTTGTTGTAAACACTAACCTTGTAGAGAGGACGCCGGACATCAATGGGGCAATTCTGAATGACTTCATCTACAACTTCTGAGATAGGCTGTGTAAAATCTGGATTAGCAAACTGAAAAATAAGTAAATTTTATACATGAGATACAGAATTGCGTTAACATTGTTAGTGTAATGTTCAAGTTAATAACAATCTAGCTGAGGAGTGAAAGGACCCTGGTGGTCAACATACTAGAGCTACTGAGGACAGCAGTCAGGTAAGATTCAATTATAAGAAAGCCACGCCTGTACTATGAGACAGTAGACCACATAATAAGAACTTCTGTACACAGCTAAGAGAATACCTGAACAGGAAAACAATCTGGCAATAAAGATTCAAAGAGCCACACACCGATGGCCCTTCTTCAAAAGTTCATGAAGGGCCTATGTATTTTACAAAAAACTTCACCACAGTGGAAATGTGCTAGAGAGACAGCTCAACAATATAACGCATCTGTTGTTCTTGCAGAGGACCTGGGTCTGTTTCCAAAACATACATGCTGGCTCCTGACTTTACTTCCAGTTCTAGAGTATCCAATGCCCTCTTCTGAACTCCAGAGACAATAGGCACATATGTGGTACACAGATATACATGCTTACAAAACACAAAGACCTATAAAAAGGTGAATATAACCAACGGTCCACCAGTAACATGTTGTACACCCTGCCATTAGATTCTACCTCTGCAAACTGACCTGCAACCCTCGTGTGAACAGGTGACACTTATTTCCACATATGCAGGGCAGCAGCACTTTGAATACAAGTGTATACATTCCTGGTTGAGGCTGAACAAGGCGGTACTCTGACTATTTAGCTATCACACTGTAAACACATGTCCTTTGCAGTCATTTAGGGTTAGTATTTTTCCTCCTGAGACTGGTGATCCTGATGCTTAGATCACCATCTAAGGCACAGTGCTGATGTGTCTAGGAAGAAGTGTGTGGGTGTGGGGTGTGTGTGTGTGTGTGTGTGTGTGTGTGTGTGTGTATGTGTGTGTGTCTTACCAACAAAGTGCCAGTTAGGCAGCATCCTTCAGATCTAGATAGCGGTTTGGATGGCAGTTAGTTCAAACAGATGAACACATAGACCAGAGGTATGCAGATAGGACAGAAAACATGAGGAGGGACTGACAGAAAGCTAACCTTTTTCTTCCCTTAGGAGCAACAGTTCAGTATTCAATACTTTATAATTTTCTCAAGAAATTTATCAACAGATGATCATAAAGAGTCGGTGATATATTTAATATGATATATCACAGCCAAAGTAAAGCCATCTCTCTCTAATATGTGATGCTCAAAAGCAAACCCACATGCCCCATGTTTTCCCTGCAGAGTAGAACCTAACAGTGCACTATAGGGAACAGAGAACAGAGCTCAGCTTGCCTACCTCTAGACCTCGTTTAAAGACAAGCTCACATGCAGTCAGAGGCAGGCTGACTGTGAAAGAAACCAGAATAGAACTGTCCGTGATGGCATTTGTGACTGCATACAATCTCTGTGGGCTTTAAACTGGGCAAACCCTAAAGAGCCCTTAGTTCAAAGCACTGTGCTTTAATAGGCCCCTGGCAATCCTTTAACTTCAGAACCTGGCACTGATTTTAAGTTTTTTGTTTTTTTGGTTTATTTTTGGTTTGTTTTTTTTTTTTAAGCAAAATTTAATTTTCCCAAATCTATAAAGAAAGTAACAATTTGACAGAAAAATATTTTTTCATTTTTTTTTTACTGGATATATTCTATATTTACATTTCATTTCCCTTTTTCTGGTTCCCTGCCCCCTCAAAGGTCCCACATGCCCTTTTCCCTGCCCCTGCTCCCTCATCCACCCCTTCCCTCTTCCCCAGAAAAATCTTTTTTATTGCATTGATTTCTACAACACCCATCCACTGTTAAGGCAGAACTAATAAAGTCTCTTCATTGCCCTTTGTCCTCTCTAATATTTACCTAAAACCAACAGACACACACACACACACACTCTCTCTCTCTCTCTCTCCCCCCTCCCCCCATGCACAGAGTTATTTAACCTTTCCCATAATCTTGCTCATCTTATGCCACACTGTGAGAAGGCCCGAGCAGGGCTGTGCACGCCGCAGCTGTGTCTGCATCCTTTGCACGGCACTCGCTCTCCTCACGTCTGATTTTACTGACCCACAATCTTGCTATGAAGCCTAGGCTGGCCCAGAATTTTTAGTAATCCTTTTACCATAACCTACTGAGTGTTGGGATTAAAGGTATGGACACAACTTGCAGTTTTTAGTTTTTAATCAGGAATGCACAAAAGCAAAACTTTACAAAACTCTACATGTTCCTTCCTATACTCTGTATCCACCATGGAAATTGTGATACAGAAAGAAATGACGTTTAACTTGGGCCTCTCTGTTGGAATACAGGGCCTTATCCAGTGCAATGCAGAATCCCCAAATGACAATCAGAAGAGTGGCAAGTGGATAAGGTGTGTGCTGCTCTTGCAGAGGACTAAGGTCAGTCCCCAGCACCTATGTTGGGAGCTCACAACTGCCTTTAACTAGCTCCAGGGAGATTCAACCTCTACAAGATCCAAGTCTGCCCTTGGCAATCAAGTGTACCCACATACATCCATAAATATAAATTAAAAAAATTTAAATATCTTGAACTAGAGAGATAGCTCAGCAGTTCACTGAGCTTAGCAGAGCGCTGGCTGTTCTTCCAGAGGAACCCCAGGACCCACATGCATGGCAGTTGACAAGCATCGGTGACCCCAGGTCTGGGTGGTCAAGGCCTCCTGCTTTCCATGGGCACAAAGCAGGGCAGTGGTACATAGACATGCATGCAGGCGAATACCCATACGCATAAGTAATAATGCAATTAAGAAAAAGGAAAATCAGGTTAATAAAGAAGCAATGAATATTTTATAAAGAACAAACAAAACACTATTAAACAGGTTAGAAAAAATATTACAAGTTCCTCAAAACTTTAATAAACTTAACAGTGGCTCCCCAGTCGGCCCTTCCTTCGGCTTCCTTATTAGTCTAACTGTTCCCTGGTCAGGTCTCAGCAGCACACAGCTGTTGAGAATGTTCTGAGGTTATTAAAGGAGGTAGACCGGGCATATCAAATAAATACAACACCCCATATCTGTCTCATACTTAAAATATATTCATAAATTTAAAGTATAAAATGGCTTTGAATTTTCCTTTAAAAATATTCAAAATTCCAAATACACTCCTTCAAAAGGAAACCAGTTCTTTCTAATATTTGTGGTGAACTTAGTTGTTCAAAAATAAACTTTAAAAAGGATGTCTGCATCACACCCCGCCCTCAAGGCTCAGGGAACTATGGGAAAAAGAGGAGGCTGAAAGAGTAGGAGCCACAGGTGCAGTGTCTTCCAGACAGGACAGGATGATACACAGGCGAAACTTAGAGACTGCGCAGCATACACAAGACGCTCACAAGCTCAACCCGGACAAACTGCAGCACTGAGGAGGTGCACACATTCCCAGCCCTTAGTGAGGAGCTGCGGTAACTGGTATCCACTGGGAACACCAGCTGGGTTCCTGGGTATAGGGCAGGCTCCATGCCCAGGAGGCCAACCTAAAACTGACTTTAGACTTCATGTATTATTGTTTACTTTACTTTGTGCCTCGCTGGTCTTGCTTTTTTTCTCTTTTTTTTTTCTTTTCTTTTCTTTTCTTTTTTTTTTTTTTTTTTTTTGAGAGAAGAAACACAGAGACAGAAAGGGTGGGAGAGGAGGGAGATCGGGAGGGGGAAGGAAGGGGAGGGAGAGAACAAACTCCAGCATGAGGTTGAGCTGGTAGGGAGCTGGGGAGGGGAGGGGAGGGGAGGGGAGGGAAAAGAATTATGATCAAAATACACTGTAAAAAAAAATCCTTAGCCGGGCAGTGGTGGTACACTCCTGTAATCCCAGCACTTGGGAGGCAGAGGCAGGTGGATTTCTGAGTTCGAGGCCAGCCTGGTCTACAGAGTGAGTTCCAGGACAGCCAGGGCTACACAGAGAAACCCTGTCTCGATCCCCCCCCCAAAAAAAAAATCCTTAATAAAAAAAAACCAAAGTAAATCCTCTCATCTTTCATATATTTATCATTAGTATTCAAATCTTGGATAGGTTAAACATTCAATCATTCATTTAGTCCAAATTAGAAAAATGAATGAATACTTCAATTGACAAGGAAACTAGAACACAGAAGGGATCTCAAACATTCACTTGGGAAGTGGCACACTTTCTACAAAACACACACACACACACACACACACACACACATGCGCGCGCGCGCGCAAGCTCTATTCTGGGAAACTACAGTGAATTAACTAACTACACTCATCTAATTTTCTCTCACCAAATTAAAACCACTGTAAAGAGAGTTTTTGATTGAAAAAGTCTAAAACACAGAGACAACCCAAAGATACGGCTGCTGAGAATGCAAACCCTCCTTACACTTAAGCCACCAGTGACGTCAAACAAGAATGACGCTGTTCTACAGGAATGGACCTTTCTCACACAGAGCTAACTACAGCTGGGAGCTTAAAACCCGAGGCAGGAGGAGACAGGGCTCACTGCCCCACAGGCACCCACCACATGCTCTCTCCTCAGCAAGACTATTTAACTTATTAAGAATCGACTCTGCTTCAAAAAACAGCTTTCTGAGCTTGTTTTGTTTTGTTTTGGTTTTGGTTTTTGGTTTTTGATTTTTTCGAGTTAGGGTTTCTCTGTGTAGTTCTGGCTGTCCTGGAACTCACTCTGTAGACCAGGCTGGCCTCGAACTCAGAATTCCACCTGCCTCTGCCTCCCAAGTGCTGAAATTAAAGTCGTGTGCCACCGCCCGGCGCTTTCTGAGCTATTTTTATCCCCCCTAAAAGTAATGAAGGCACACAGTGGGTGTCAGAAGTCCCTAAATGAACTGTCACAGTACACAGAAGAACTGAACAACTGACTCACATGCTAAAGAACTATCAGGGCACAGAGGGAGTGCACAGGGCCAAGAGCAGAAAAGAGGCAGCTCTCTTCCACAGCTCAGTCACTTCAACAATGCAGAAAACTCGGTGTGAGTCTGCCGGAGGGCACAGGGGTGGTGTGAGGGCAACGGGTCAAGGCTTCGAACCCCTAGAACTCCCACTCGGCTGTGTGGTCTGGTGTTGTGGTGCCCACGATGGCCTCAAGACTCCTGTGCCTCAGCATCCAGAGTGACAAAGTCACCAAACTGCAGCTCCATGAGCAGTGGGCACAGACTCCTCTGCTCTGGTCTCAGTACTTACTCTGAGTGCCACTCCACGTTTCCCCTGACAGAATCTAAATTACTCAAGTCACAGATTCCTCATATTCTTATCCTTCTCACAGCTAAGTATTTAACAAATCATAAAACCCCCATTTTGTTTCTCCTCCTTTCTCCATGACAGACATTTATTCACCTGAAAAACTACAACAAACTCATCTGCTTCCAACCCAAATCATATCACTGTTCTGATACAAAACCACATGTGTGTGTATTACATCCACATTTCGGAACATGTTACATTTCCACATAGTTTGAGTTCTTGAACATGTAAGGTAGTTACGTACCCAACTGTTGGGCTAACTGCATATGTTAATCCCTCTCAGAAGTTTCCTGGTTCTCCCATGCAGACTTGTGCTATTTCTCTAAACTCAACAGATATGTCCAACTGTTAAAGCAACTACTCTCATTTAACTACTTTTTTTATTCTCTAAACTCAAAAGAATAAGATTAAATAATCTTTCAGCTTTTGATAGTCAGTACTTAATCTGAGACCAATACTAAGTGTAAAAAAAAAAAAAAGCAATTATTGAAAATTACTGTTCTTGATGCTGAATAACCACAGCAGGCACTGAATATTAAAATTCTAGTAAAGTTAAATTCTTACTTTCAAGTTACCTGAAGAATTCATAATTAAAGATGACCAAAAGCATCTATTTCATTATGCTATGGCAGTCTCTGTGCTCATTAGATGCAGTAGGAGCAGGAGCTTTCTGGAGTCCTTCCCAGGGTTGGCTGTTACAAACTTGAAAGGCTACCCTCTGCCTTGCCCTTTAGGACCTTGGCTCTCCCAAGTACATAAAGATTAAAGAGGCAAGATATGTACAGAGAAGGATGCTTTAGCAGAAGCCTTTTTTTGGGGGGGTGGGGCGGAGTCAGGGATTGGGGGTAGGTTACAAATCATTCACTATGGTGCTTTGGGACACTAAAGAAAGTTTCTGAAAGTGATTCTCTCTGAATTTCTTCTGACTTTCTGCTGCATATTTCAAAGTGATCCATTAAAATAAAACAAACACAAAAAACAAACAAACAAAAAAAAAAACCCAAACAACAAACAAAAAAGCCACCAACCACCAAGCATTACCTCTGGATGGAAAAAGATCTCGGGTCCCAAAAATCGCTCGTAGCCAACGTCAATGGAGAATTCTTTCTTTGAGATGGCGTTGACTCCAGTGTACTGTTTGATCCACTTGGACCCATCCGTGTCATACTTGTTAAACTCTTTTACTAAATCTGGGCAGACATAACTGTAACGTTCCTGAAAAGCAAATAAATAAAAGTATTTTTTTCCTCTTGCTTTAGGTAAAGTTAAAAAAAGAGAGAGAAAAGAAAAAAGTGCATAATATATCAAACAATCAAATGAAAAAGATATAATTAACTAATTTTGATCGGTGAAATTTTAATACTAGAATATCATATTGTGTGGTACAAATGAATAGTTCATCTATAATTTTTGACCCTATCTATCAACACAACTAAATCTGAAACACTAAATCTGGTCTAACTATTTTAATGTTATTTTATAAAAACAAGCACTAAAGTCTTCAACATCTCCCAACATCTATAATCTTAGTAACAGAATATTCTAGAAAGGAGAAATCAAAAAGCACAAATACAAAAAGAATACCTATACCAACACAAATTAACACAGATCCTTTATGCCTATTTACAACAAAACTAATTCTGATCAAGGTAATGAGTAAAGAAATAAATATAGAAATGTAAGCTACTCCACCCTTGCCTAAAAGTCTGAATTAACACCCAGGATTGATTACCCGTGTCCCACTGCTTCCATCCCTCTATCAATTTTTGAGTAATAAGCACAATGTCCTGTAATTCTGAATACCAAGGACCCTTTTCAAAGTAGCCACAATTATTAGCACACGTAACAGAATATATATATAAAATGCTGTCATGATGTGGCATTATTGTGTTTCACACATTTTAATCCAGAGCACGGGGAGGCAGAGGCAGGAGGATCTTCTGTGAGTTGGAAACCAGCCAGTGTTACATAGTGAGACCCTGTTTCAATCCCCCTGCCTTTAAAGGCAAGATGTCTATGAAAAAAGGACAATCTCATTATCTTACACACTGTCTTAGGGTTCTACTGCTGTGAACAGAAACCATGACCAAGGCAACTCTTATAAGGACAACATTTAATTGGGGTTGGCTTACAGGTTCAGAGGTTCAGTCTATTATTATCAAAGCAGGAGAATGGTAGCATTCAGGCAGGCATGGTGCAGGAGGGGCTCAATGTTCTACATCTTCATCTGAAGGCTGCTAGCAGAAGACTCTCTTACAGGCAGCTAGGACGAGGGTATTAAAGCCCACACTGGCAGTGACTTTTACACCTTCTAATAGTGCTATTCCCTGGGCCAAGCATATACACATATCACGCACATCTATTTCCAAATCTTGGAGGTAGAAATTTCATTAAGAGAAGTTTGTTTGTTTGTTTGTTTGTTTTAAAGATCTTCAGCCTGAGCAGTCTTCCTTAGAACAAATCTAAATTCTTGTTTGCTTTGTTTTAATGTCATAGATCTCCCAGAGAAATAAAAAAAAAATAATAGCATTAATTAAATTTTTATGTATTTAGTAGTTTGGAGGGGTGTTTTGTTGTTGTTTTTGTTTGTATGAGATCGAGAATCTCTCTATAGCATTGACTATCCTAGAACTTACTATATAAACTAAGCTGTCCTCAAATTCAGAGCTCTGCCTGTCTCTGTTCCCAAGTGCTGGGATAAAGGTGTGAGCCTGGCTCCATATATTTTTATATAGTTTTTAGGTTATCAACTTGAGATAAGGTTTGAAAACCATTTAGTAGTTTCTTTAATATATAGAAAGTAGTCAATGCATTTTCATGCCTAAGCTTGAAAGAACAAAGACATCTCCACAAATGCCATACAAAGAGATGCGAATAAACGAGGGTTATTTTTGCAAAGGCAGATTTACATATTCAAAGCATGAAAAACACAGAAAATTTTCCGCTTTGTTGATAAATAACAAATTCCAAAAGCAATATAAAAAGAATAAGGAAAATACTGACTGCATGCATGACACAAATGATATAAGAAAGAGCATATATTGTCAAAACCTAATCAAATCCCTCACATACCCATCACTGTTTCTGTCATGTTCCACATCACTTGAGTAACACCCTGTACCTATACCGCAGAGATCAACAAGCCAATAACGTCAAAACAATTTTAGTAACAGAAAACTATTTGGGCCAGGCGGTGGTGGCGCACGCCTGTAATCCCAGCACTCTGGGAGGCAGAGGCGATTTCTGAGTTCGAGGCTAGCCTGGACTACAGAGTGAGTTCCAGAACAGCCAGGGCTATACAGAGAAACCCTGTCTCCAAAAAACCAAATCCCCCCCCACCCCCAAAAAAAAAAAGAAAAGAAAAGAAAAGAAAAGAAAACAAAACAAAACAAAACAAAACAAAACAAAACTATTTGGATGAAAATAAGGACTTCAGAGTAAACTGAGATGTAATAATTTCTGAGTAAAATAAATCTTTACTTTTAATAAAAGGAGTAATCACAAAAGTGTATGCTTAAACACTCCTAGGCTACTCGCCCTCTCAGTTTGAGAAAGCTGATAGAATATGCAAAGGGCAGGTGATCATCAACCATAATTTGTGAGAAATAGAAAACGACGTCCAGGGCCGGCTCTGCTGAGAAGATTTGGGAGTGCAGCCTTCCTCGCCATCAGTTACGCCTGTGATAACCTCCAGATGGCCCGGGGTGTGGGCTTACCTTCACTGCTTTCGCAGTTTCCAAGGACTGTTCAGGAGGGATTCCTACTTCTCGGTCTCGCAGCAGTTGCTGAATAAAATATGTTATATCTCTTCCTGCGATTGGAATGTGTTTAATACAGCTGCCAATAACATATCCTTCAGCCTACACACAAGGAGAAAGGTGTCAGATTTACTTCAGTACTCCCACAATAGTAAGATGCTTAGTGGGGAAAGCACTTGCTATGAGTCCTGACAACCAGAGTTGAGTCCCTATAACCTCTACAGGTGGAAGGAGAGAACCAGCTCCACGCACATGCCCAGGCACAAGCACTTTCACCTCATTCCTATATAATAATGCTTTAAAATTGTATTTCTAAAAAATAATTGATTAAAAAAATTAAGATCCATTTCTTAGCCAGACATGACATGATACCTAAAGTCCCAGCATCTAAAAGGCTGTGGCAGGATTCAAGGTGTACTCATCTACTATTGCCTTGAGACAGTGCCTCTAACTGAACCAGCAACTTGCTGTTTTTAGCTAGGCCACTGAGTTCTTGAAACTACACCATGTCTCTGTTTCCCACTGCTGTGATTAGGCATATACAGCTATGACGTGCTTTTCATGTGCGTATTAGAAGTCTGAACATGGGTCTTCATACAGAAGAGAGCAAACTCTCTTACCCACCAAGTCTTTATCGGCCCCACAACAATTATTTTAGATACCACAAAGGAAAAAAATGAGCTATCAAGTAAATTACACAAAGCTATAAAATGCTAGGTACATCCTAATAAGATATTAAAGACACCCAAAGGCTAAACAAAAGGGGATATATCTATACAGTAAAGTAGGACTTGGCAATACAAAGAAGTATATATGCTATAATATGGACAATTTCAAAAACATAAGTCTAAGTGAACACAGCCTATCACAAAGACCAGAGTATATAATTCCATTTCTATGAAGTTGCTGGACAGGCAACCTATGCTTGGAAGCTGTCATGTGCTATTTGAGCTCACTAAGAACTTTCCTCCTGTGTGTCATTTTCCTCCTACATGACCCATGATGCCAGCTGAGACTGTCAGCAAAGATTATTCTGCTAGGTCTTTAAGTGAAGTCAAACTGGGGTTGATCACGCCTTATGTTCTCAGCTCTGTGACCTTTACCGGTTAAAACATAACTATGATTTGGGGCATGGCATGATAAGGAGCTGGCACTTGCCTCCTTTTAGCACTGCTGATGCTCTTAAGATTTTTGAGATCCTCATGAGGCCCATGGCCCATGATGGTAGCCCAGAAAGGTCTCTCATCAGTTCCTACCATTTACCTCCAGGTGTACTATTTCACATTCTCTTTAGCAATTTTCTGTACTTACGACAGGAATGACATGAGTGACACCGTCTCCGCTGTCTATTACTGTACCCGTCAGCGTCCGCTCTCCTACTTGTCTTGAGGTCCAGGATGCAGCTAAGGCAAGAACAGCCTAAAAGGTAAGATAGACAAAAATACACTGTTAAAGAATTACTAGGGGCGAAAGTCTATAGAAGTAACCTGCAATGACACTACACACTTTCTACAGTTCATAGGCCTCTTATTTCATCAGGATACTTAGAAAGTTCAGAATTAAAAGGAACACTCTGCTCCTAGAACCACAAGCAAGAGTGATACAAACATGTATGTAACATGCATGACACTATCTACCCAAGCTTAAATATCATTACCCAAGCAACCATAAACTACCAAGATATCCTATCATCACTATGAGCAACAGGCACTACTCTTAAAAACTCAAAACTCAAAAGGTAAAGTTCCTAAATGAAATCTGCAGTCAGTACTGGCTATGAGTACCTTAACTGAAAAGGCCATACACACTTCCAGACACCATGAGTTAACTAGAAAACCGGTAACAGACAACACCACTTTCCGACCAAGAATCTCACCATGGCTAATTCAAAACAACCCTTTCCAGGGTCAGGGTGGGGGTGAGGGTAGGGGTAACTTTTGTAAACTGAGTATAATTTTTTTAAAAAGCTAATTTCTTAAAATCAAAATATACAAGTAACTAAAAACAGATGATAAAACTGACTTTGCCCACTTGCAATGTAATACTAAAAGGAACCAAATGGTATTTTGTCCACCATCCTCCTTTTAAAAAAACAAACAACAAAACACCCCCCCCCCCAAGCAATCATGTGGCTTCAGCCTCCTGAGATTGCAGCCATGGCTCATTACCTGTTTTAACAATGACAAGAAAAAAAATTAAAAAAAAAAAAAAAAAAAAAAAGAAACAACCATCATTTCAATAATACAGTAATGTTTACCATCACACAATATTTTTAAAGGTTTTACAACGAAGAGTTTTAATGTTAAAAGAAAAAAAAAGAAGAAAATCTTTTTGAGATTTCGTTTTAGAATACACTCTCTGGTAAAAACTGTCTTGTGATCATTTTCTACAAGTCTTTCATAAACAATTAGGATTCCAAACTAGAATATGTATATATTAATATGCTAGGTTACAGAAATCTTACTGACTACTGCACACCAAAGAAAAGAACAGATACTAAACGAGCGAATGAGAAGCAACGAGGAAGTCAGGCAAAGCACAGCAAGACTGTGTCTAGTTACCACCTCAGGAAAGCATGCTATGATTCGATTATGCTTAAGCTCTCTAGGCAAAGAGCTATGCATGGCTTAGGAGAAAAACAAGCCTGGATAGAATATAAATGTCAAGCTTAACTAAGCATAAGTCACTCACCTGCACAGCAATGTACAGGCCTGGAACATTGAAGGACTCAAACATTATCTCAGCAGTGTATTCCCTGTTTTCTGGAGTATTCAGTGGAGGTTCAGTCTATTGAATTGAATGATATTTTAAATTGACAATATTAGATCACTTCGAACTTTATAGGCAATTTCTAAAGGGAAAGTAATTTATAAAATAATTTGAAAGGCACTAACATTGATGGTAGAAAGACACAAAGACTCTAGGAAAACTATACAGTAAAAATGGACCTGCACATATATAAAAATAACATGTTCTCAGTGTCTGTATGTCCGTCTTTTTGTTCTGTTTGCTTTGTCCCATGCTGTTTATATTATAATGTGAGAGAAACGAATGGGTATGGATTTGGGTGGGAAAGTCAGGAAGATCTGGGAGGAACTGGGGGAAAGGAACTGTAATCAGAACACATTTATTATAATTTGTAGTATAATTGAAAATTTTATTTTCAATTAAAAAATGAAAGTGTTCAATATCACTACAAGTCACCAGGAAAATGCAAATTAAGACCAAATCAAGAACCATAGTGACTAAAATTAAAAAGATTAACAGGCTAGAATGCAGGAGCAATTCGATTACAATGTTGGGTGAAGAGTCACCCTAGGCCTGAGTTCTACACCAGTTAAGTGTTTGCCCTGCAGCAGAGCAAGTCCACAAAAGAGATGAGATTACATGTCTATACGGACAAGAATGTTCAAAGAGCCAGATTCATATGTAACTGCATGATGTAAATTTTACTTTAGCACATCTCGTATGAATCATCAGTGTAAAACAACTATAGGCAAGATTAATCTCACTAGTGAAAAAAACTAAAATAGAATAAAACATTGGTTGCTTGTAGGGAATGAGGAACAGAAATTGACTAGAAAAGGTATAGATAATGTGTTGTTTACACAACTACAACTGCTAAAACTAAAGGTGGGCCAATCACCTAATTCTGAAAAACTACTTTACAGGAACACATCTATACTTACTCACATTATGTATGGTCTATGGCTATTTCTACTCTACAGTAGGGCTGGATAACTCTAACAGAACCTGCTATGCTAAAGAAGTATTTGGCTTCTTTAGTGTCTGTCTACCTAGATAGTTAGCTATCTAAACTATCTATCGTTCATACTTACCTACCTACCTACCTACCATTATCTGGCCCTTTTTCTTTTGTCACACCTGGTCAAAATCCATAGAATGATTTATCTTTTTTATTTTTTTAATAATAAGTAAACTTTATATGAAAAAGAATATAAACAAATAATAAAATGTTTGATGAAGGACATAATAAGTGTTTAGGCATGAATTGATTCTCTTCTCTACATAGCTCATTTTGATGTGATTAAAAAACAAAAAGTTAACAGATAGATAAACCAGTGCATATCAAACAATTATGCTAAATGTAATTATACTGAAATGTTAATTATTACACTTAGGTTTTGACATATAGGTGTCCACAGTAATATTTTTTACAGTCTAGCTACAAATGGTATTCACAAAATGCCACAATGAAACACTGAACACTAGGGTAGCAAAACTCATACTCAAATAAAAAAAGACATAAAAGACAGTCAATTTTTGTTGTGAGAAGATAAAATGGAAAAAAAGGAAATGTTCATTTATTCTACTAATAAGTTAGAAGTCCTTATCAAATAGTTTTAAAAAACAAGTAAGAGAAGTCACTTCCCACAGAGATGCTCTATCTCACTAGGCACAGGCTCAGAAGCAACAGAGCCAGACAACTGTAGATGTGCGCCTCAGAAATGAAGCTGAAACAAAACTTTCTTCCCTCACAGTGACAAAATAAAACCCATTATTTACAGGTGACAGCTTAACGATTACATATTAATTATCAAAAGCATTTACAAGATTACACTTTAGTGCTTGGCCACATTGCTACTCTATCTGCAGCTAGTCTTAAGAATGACCTAGTTTTATAGAACAAAGTCTTTCACACAATACAACTTAAATGATAAAGTATGCTTGCTAATTATACCAGAAACATTAAAATGTTCTTCAAAAATTTTCCTAGTAGGCTAGGCATCGAGGCATGGGCCTACTAACACAGCATTTGGGAAGATAAAGGTATCCTGGGCTTACAAATCCCATCTAGAAAAGGGAGAGTCCCCGATAAATCATAATGTATACTTACCAAAAGAAAGTAATGATCTTCAGGTTCTGCCCTTAAATATTTAAAAATCACTTGCTCCATAAACCTTTCCATTAAGTCCCAGTCTTCAACTATACCATGGCGGATTGGCCACTATTAAAACAAAATTCACAAATTAAGTCTTATTAACGTCAAAAATTTGAGCCAGAGATACAAAACCAGAGACAATTAGCTCATTAGTAGATACTAGAAAAAGTGTATTTCTTCGTAACACAAGGTCATCCTCAGGCTACACATGCTTAAGTAGATATATACATACTTAGAAGAATGAAATTTTTACAATGTATATCCAGGTGGTTGAAACATAAGATGAATATGTTAAAAATATTAAACTTTATCCTAATTTCCTTAATCTTTAATTATTAGCTCATTAACTGATATCTGTTGTTTATCTAGCACAATACTCACTTGGTGTGTGGATATGGTGGCACACACTCACTGTTTTAGCTGCTATGGAGGCTGAAGCAGGAGGACTGCTTGAGCTCACAACTTTGAAAGTACTCTGGGCAACAGTGAACTGTCACCTCCAAATAGTAATAGTAGCAAATCAGTAAGTAAAACATTATTAAATATACAATATTTAATATTTAATGTCTAGAATAATAATTAAAAATTTAGGATTTAATTTAGAAGGCTATATAGGTTTGTGTTGAATCAAGGAATTCTGGGTTATTAGTAAATCCACAAGTATGACTGTGAGGCTTACAATTCACAAGGATTGTGATACAATGATACACACCACACTATGTACTAGCCTACATCTAATTTTCAACATCAGAGTGTGCTGCACTTCTTCATGACAATGTTTCTTTGAAAAACTGGGTTGTCAGCTAATGCTATGTAAAAACCAAAGACTGTGCACTCACTCCCAAATCCACTTTTAAAGCAAAAACATGGAAATAGCAATATCTAATGCAAGGTACTGCTAACAGCTGTGCAGGCAAAGCACACCAACTGGAACTGTGAGCCATGGAGGAAAAGTAGTTCCCTTCGACTTGCTGACTTTCATGTGGCTACTATGGTGCCTGAACCTTGCTAGCTACCTATTTGATAAACAACTGTCACATACATTCTTTCTCAAAATCTAGGTGTCACTGTGAAAATGTTACTGAAATTATATAAAAGGCACCAAGAAAGCTCCTGATTCTCTGTGACAGATTACCTTTCACACACCCAACACCTCAGCAGCAATGAAGGGATGACTTGTCCACAGTGCTGTCCTAAGCACCCTCGGCTGCAATACTTGTAGAAGGCACGTGTGGAGGTTTCAATATGCTTGGCCCATGGGAAGCTTTTTGGAATAGGTATGGCCTTGTTGGAGGACACATGCTGAGGAGCTTTGAGGGCTCCTAGTGCTCAGGCTCCACCCAGTGTGGAATCAGTGCCTCCTCCTGGCTGCCTATGGAAGACAGTATCTTCCTGGCTCCCTTCGGATCAAGATGTAGAACTCTTGGCTCTTCCAGTACTATGTCTACTGCATGCTGCCATGCTTCCCAGTGATGATAATGGACTGAATGTCTGAAACTGTTTGTCTTCAGAAGAGACAGTTGCCTTGGTCATGGAGTTTCTTCATAGCGATAGAAACCCAACCTAAGACAGCACGTTATTGTGTTTTGCAAAAGAACCTCACCTTGTCTAGGCCATCGATACTGACCACTCTGCTCATGTGACACTCCATAGTGCTGACTCTTCAATGTTCCGACCACACCAATCTCAGCTTTCCCTAGGTGCCCTTCCCTTGGGCAGCAGGCAATGCCTAGTATCTTACAGATAAAGGCGAACTCAAGAAAGGAATTGAATCTACTTCACCAAATCTGTAAACTTCTACTATAACATTAGGAATACTCCCTGTATTTATGTATACATAGTTACCTCCCTGTGTGATATGTGCATGTGAATGCAGTGCCTGAGAGTTCAGTGAAAAAGAATCTTGTCCCCTGGGGCTAGAGAGCCAGGCAGTCATGAGCAGAGGGCCCTATGAAAGAGCCAACCGTGCACACTGCTCATAGCCACAGACCCATTTCTCTAGCTCCCACGCCATCCAATCTGTCATCTACAATGCACTCCTCCAGCTTTCTCCAAGACCATGTTATGTGTCCCTTTCAGTTTTCTTTTTCTTTCCTTTTTTTTTTGGTGGTATTTTTGAGACAGGGTTTTTCTGTGTAGCCCTGGCTGTCCTGGAACTCACTCTGTAGACCAGGCTGGCCTCTCAGAAATCCGCCTGCCTCTGCCTCCCAAGTGCTGGAATTAAAGGTGTGCGCCACCATCGCCCGGCTCCCTTTCAGTTTTCTAAGCAGAATTTAGCAGTAGATGTCTCTTCCATCTTCCTTCTGTCTCTTATCCTTTCATCTCTCCCTCCCCAAGTCACAGCCTAACCTCAACAAACAGGCTCCCGTCGGTTACTCTTTCCTGATCTACCACTCACAAAGCTGCATTCACCCAGCCCCACTATACTTCTAAAGTAGTGCCTCGGCAGACAACTTATTGGCTATCCCAGGCAGCGTACCTCTGCTCCTCTCCACTCAGGCTTCTCTCCCGCTGTAGGCTCCCCGAGGTGGCAGCATTCACTGCCCAAAGTAACTGATACCTCCTTATCTCTTCCTTATCCATCTTGTTTCTGAGCTCCAAAGCCTGCACACTAGACTGTCTGGCAACATGTGAGCTGCCTCATAGGTACTTCAAAAATACTATATATTCTCAAAAAGTAAACTTTAGCATACTTTTGACTTAGATTTTTACATTTCTATGACAATAAATAATAAACAAGAAATGGTGCAAATGTACAATAAAAATGCAAGAGATCAGAATACAGGAAATTTAATAGAGAGTTGATTTTTTTCCCCATAAGTAAATAACCAAGGAAGCAGGATAAAATACATACACAGAAAAGAAGGAAGCTATAGGGTAGAAGACTCATGAGACTTAACTACTAAATCCAGTGCAAAGTCCTTATTTTAACCATGACCCAAACATTTACCAATTAGGAAACACTCAGAAAAATGTACTAAACTCTGACTAAAATCACAAGATGCTGTTTAACAGGCAAGTACTTTTAAGCGAATGACTAGAAAATAATTGGGGAATGGAATAACAATGTAAGGTTAGTTACAAGTTTGTAATTGCCAAAGCTGAGTGACAGGCATGTGTGGGGGTCAATATATTTTTCCTCTATTTTTGCCTCACTATGCAGCCCTGCTGGCCTGGTACTTGCTATATACACCAGGATGGCTTCAAACACATAAAGATCCTGCGTCTCTGCCTCTGGCTTTACACACCTTTAATCCCAGCCCTTAACTCTATTTTTAGCTTTGAATCTTTCTGTAACAGTTTAATGTACATATGTAAATGAACACACACACACACACACACACACACACACACTTTTTGACTCTCTTTATCCCTATTAGCATTTACCTTAGTCTAGCAGTTCTCAGGCTATGAATTATTAACCCCTTGGGGGTTGAGTATCAGCTATCCTGCATATCAGGTATTTACCTTACAATTCCTAACTGTAGAAACGAATTACATGGTTGGGTATCATCACAACATGAGGAACTATATCAAAGGGTCTTAGCATTAAAAAGGTTGAGAACTTCAGTCTTGGCCCAAGTCACGAACATCCCCTTGCTATATATCATTATTTCAGAAATATACATGCCTCCCTCAAATAATTTCTCTTCACTATTTGAGTAATACCACAATTTCTTCATAGCCATTCTCTAAACAAGATCCACAATAATCCTTAAGTATTAATAGTTCCATTGTATCCATAAATAACTAAATTACAGACAGTTAAGCCATTGAATGATACCACAGAATTAAAAAGAAACACAGCCAAAATTCAAGTCCAAATAGAACTTAATAACACTGCTGATCCAGGATATCCATGAATGTCACCTGTGGGTAGAACTGGCTCTCGTGAAGCCCCTGGACTTCAGGCATGCAAGCTATGCTGCTCCCTGTCTTCCTCATAAGCCTTATGTACTGGCTTCTGCCTAATGGCTGTCTGCACATCTTGCCTAACTCCAGACTCCACTCAAGAATTTATCCCTCAAAGACAGCTAAATCCCCAACTAGACTAACAACTTCTGTGGCACACAACCACAACGTTCTGCCCTGCCTTCTTCTCCTTTTACTCACTTTATAATGTATCTCTGGGAAAGAAGTTGTTTCTTCCTACTTTCTTTTCAGAACAAAGCAAAACTGCAACGCTTTTTTTTTTTTTACATATTATTCATTTAAAATTACAAAGAAAAGGAAGAAGGAGGATATGAAAGCTTAGAAGTGTTTACCTTCCAAGAAGGCTAGAGCAGTGGCTGTGAGCAGACGCAGGAGACCTGTGTCCGATTTGCCCTTACCTGGTGCCATCAACCACACAGTTCACAGCTGCACAAGGACAGCTGCTCGCTTTCCTGCATAAGTCGCTTTCCTGCATAAGTCGCATTTCAGTGAAGAGACAGACAAAAGGCCGGGGAGGAAAGAGGAAGAACGATATTCCCACGTGGCTTAGAAGAAAAGAAAATCTGACCAAAGAAGGAAATCTCTCTAGATTAGCCACGTGGAGACGAAAGAGCACTCAATCCCACTGAGGGCCCTGAGGCAATGGGCCATGGAAAATGAAAATCTGCCCAATTCAATGTGCTAAAGCTGGAGGGAAAGGAGGAACATTTATGGTTAGGAAGATGAGAGCAGAGGGAGGTATAATTTAATCCTGGCTGTAAGCACCTTTAGTCCTAGCACTCGAGAGGCAGAAGCAGGCAAATCTCTAAGTTCAAGATCAGCCTGGTCTACACAGCCAGTACCAGGTGCGTACCTGACTCAAAAAATTTAAAGGAAAAAAAAAAAAAAACAACAAACCAGAAAACTCGATGCGAGAGAGCACCAAGTCCACAACTGGGTGAAACAGGCCACCAGCTGACTGGAGCGCTCTTAGAAACATACCTTTGTTGCATATGTGGGCTTTTCTATTGCTTCATCACCAATGAAGAAGTCTAGGTCATCCACGCCTTTCATCACCCTCCGCTGGGCTTGATCACCCACTTTTGCTGACTCTTTAATGGCAATACCTTTGAAGTAAGTTAATAAGACATCTTAAAAGTTTCAGCTCTTCGAATGGAACAACTTTTAACTTGCCTTCTTCAACTGTAAAATGTTACTACAAACAACAAATAAGCATGATCCAGAACACTTACACTGCCAACTAATGAACAAAAGCTGACAAATGCCTTCCACACACTGACCCCTCAGCTTCATCTCAGGGACAGGGCCTCAAGTTAAAACCCCCAAAAATGTATTACTATGGGATTGTCTCAGCTCTATTTCCAAAAAATATTAAGTCCATTTTGATTCTAATTATGTGGATGCATGTATGTTACTAGGGACTCACGTGTATCAGGTATACACTTCAAGCAAGCTAGATGCCCAGCCTTTTTAAATTTTTTACTTTTGAGACACAACTCATTAAGTTATCCAGTCAGTCTCAAACTTGGAACCTGCCTCCCTTAGAGTCCCAAGCAATAAGAATTGCAGTCTTTTGCTTCCAACCCTTAGCTTAGCTACAAATCCTGTATTGCCAGAATGATGGCTCAGTGGGTGAAAGCACTTGGTCCACAAGTCTTCTATCCCTAGAACCCACATGATGGAAGGAGAGAACTGACTTGTAAGAAAGTCATTCTGACCTCTACATGCATGCTATGATGACCATGCAACCGTACTCAGTATACACACAAGAAGTTAAAAATAAAGTTGTAATCATATAGTCAATATGAAGTTTGATGGATAATCATGAGAGTATACAGTTCACCCAGAGAACTCACATTTGGTTCTCAACACACTGATTAGTTCACAACTGCCATAACTCCAGCTCTAGGGGATTGGACACTCTCCTGTGTCTCATACACACATATGGTACCCATATACACACATGGCAGGTACTCTCATACATACATGAATAAAAGTAAAAACATTGTTTAAAAAAACCCTCTACGTAGTCTAATTAGGTTTTAATTCTGTGAATTCAAGTTAAGCATCTTCACTCATTATAATTATGCAAACAGCCTTAAGATGATGGAAATCAAAAATACAAAAATAATGCTGAGGATAATATACACCTTTACTAATAAAAATACCTCTAACATGATCCTTTTTAACATCTTTCAAAAGTATTTAGTGGCTGTTATGCTAAAAATTCACTGTTAAATATATATTCCATATATTTATTATATGATTAATGGTTTGATTATGTTGTAACATTTTTTTTTACATTTTCAAAGAGATTACATAAAGATATAATTGTTTTTTATATGTTGATCCTTCTTCCTTTTTCTTGAACAATTTTATTTTAGGTCCATTTGTGATTTCCTATATGCAAATTCAAGGCATGTAAGAAAAAGAGAATTTTGCTTGCTTCTAAACTTTTAATTTGCATGCTTGCCCCCTTTTTTCTTTCCTAAATACCCCAAATAGACCTGTTGTAAAGGGGAAAAAAAAAAAGAACTCTAACATAAATCTAGTAAAACTGTTACATCCAGCAGAAGGTTAACAGAAGCAGAAAAGAACAAAAGTTACCAAAGACAATGTTACAAGCACAGTATGCTTATAGGATATCAGAAAACAGTTAGGCTACTGAGTCAAGGACCCCGGGCTCTTCACTGTGAAATACTGGCATTCGCATCAGATGTCTATAGGCTAGGCCTTGCCAACAGTAATGGCATCCTCCAGCCAAAGGATGTTCACTTTAGCTGAATTACAGGTACTATAGTTGAGCTACTTAATAACCAGTTATAGATACACACAGGTAGCAACAATATCCTCAAAGCAGAAACTACTTAATTATCAATTCACTACTGGGTTTTGTTTTCCTTCAAGAGATATTTAGCAGATTTGGTAAAGACCTGAAATGAATAGTTAAGAGAGTTGAAAATAAGATTTCATTTACAGGCAATCATGTTTCTAAATGCCGGATTCTGATATAATAGCAGGCTTGATGACTTATTTTACTTTGATAGTGAAATGAGGAAGATCTTTAAATAAGCTCATCCATGGAGTACAAAAATACTTACATGATGGGATGATAAACTGTGGTTCTGTATTTCCAGCATATCCTAGTTTTGTATATCTGCAAAATAAAAATTTCATAAAATTTCACTAATCTTAATATGTATTCTGCGATTTTTGTTAAAAAGTTAGAGTTCGTTGTACATACATATTCAAAAGTTAAGTTCATTCAGCATCTCTGCCTTGAAAACTATCAAAATCACTTGCTAGGCAATGGTGGCGCACACCTTTAATCCCAGCACTCAAGACGCAGAGGCAGGCAGATCTCTGTGACTGTGAGGCCAGCCTAACTACAGAGCAAGTTGCAGGAAGGTCAGGGCTGTAACACAGAGAAACTATCAAAATCCTGTATGTCAATAGATCTGTTTCTGCTGTATTATGGACCAAACCATGGGGCTCTGCACAAACTAGGCAAATGGTCCATTACTAATTTAAAAACTCAAAGGCCCACAACTTTCTAAAAAATATATATATATATACATTGTGTATGTATGAATGCATGTATACATGCATAAGTGTGTACCATATGCATGGAAGCACCATATGTATGGAAGTCAGGGGATATCTTTCGTCGAGAGTTGGGTCTCTTTTCCATCATGTAGGTCCCAAAGATCATGATGCTTGACAGCAAGAGCCTTTACTCCACACTCTGCCTTTGTAAGTTTACTCATTTACTGTGTGTGTACATAAGCCACTACATGCATGTGGAGGTCAGAGGATAACTTTCAGCGATAGGCTTTCTCTCTCTTGAATATGGATTCAGAGATAGAAGTCTACAGGTAATCAGGTTTGGCAGCAAGCACCTGTACTCACTGAGCCATCCCACTAACCACTACTACTTCAATCAACTAATAATACAGGACTATTACTATGTGTGAAACAACATGCAAGAAGAAAACCTCTATAACCTTGTTTGTAATGGTAAGAGACTGGAAATGTCCAAAGGGAAACTAGCAAAATACACTCAGTTTACACGGTGACTGTTGTGGCCCTTTTACATACTGATTGGAACACTTTCAGATACACTGGGGTAGCTGAACAAAGCACGGTATAGAACAACAAGCAAAGTGTACTATATCCACACAAAAGTGAAATAAACACAAGGGAGAAGAATGAGAATATATGGAATACATTTGATAATCTAGACACAAATTATTTCTAAAATGTATGACGTAAGGAATTTTGATTGCATCTATGGGAGCAAAGCAAGTAGGATACAGAAGTGAGATGATTTTTTAAAAATTATATATCATTTCACATCACTTGAGTGTTATACTATTAAAGTGATTTTTTAATGTCTTGATTCAGTATATTCACCTACACTATTAAAACAATAAAAACTATTAAAATATTAATAAAAATTCTAATAATTAGAAATAGTAATGAAGCTTTGACAACATGCTAAGAGCTACTTATAAGACAGATGTGCACAGTTAACTACAAGTAAGCTTTAGAGAGTCAGCCACAACACTTTGCATTATTATACACAAACTTAGTAAAATAGAAGTAGGTAATTTGCTATGACATCACTACATTCTGATAACATCTGCACAAAACTTTTCAAATACGAAAAAAAGCATTTCTTTTGGGATAGTCCGTCCGCCCCAAAACTAAGTTCAAAAACCTGAGTATGTCAAACACATTCAACCAATAAATATTAGGAGAAACACAGACAGTCCAAAATATGATTTTGCTCTGTCACCTAAACCTTCAATATTTCCCACTGTCTATGCTTTTTTTTTTTTTTTTTTAAAGCAAAACTCTCAAACACGACACTGTTCCTTTAATGTGATGCCTAAGAACCCCTCCCAGCTGCTCTGATGCAGCGAGCCTCTGGAGTCAGAGACTGCTGGCAGCGTCTGAAGAGCTCGGCTCAGCTCATGCCACCAGCCTGCCTCTATCAACCTGCTTTGACCACAAGTGCTGACTGCCCTCCAGCCCTCAACACAACTGCTATACACCTACTCAACCTGCAAGCTTCAGGTTATGTACCAACTGCCTCTGGCTGAAACTTTCACAACTTCTCCAGACAACCAACTGCCTCTATATTTTTAATAATTTCTGACTGTAAGAAAGACAAGATAGCATGGTAAAGTATTTACTACAGTACCTGACACAGCACACACAAGTATCCCAGATAATTCTACTTTCACACATTCTCTCTACCCTGTCCACTCCTTACACCATCTTAAATCACATATATACCTTAAGTTTTAAATGTATACAATTATGACAAACACCATTTTATGAGCCAACTGAGACTCTTATATTGCAGTTTATATTTGATACCCTTTCACAACAAAGTAGTATTTTATTCTTCCAATTCAAAATGTATTACTAATGTCAAATCTTTATGTGTCAGGGTGCAGGGGGGTCAGGAGTAAAACAAAGCTGCATACTAGCTGGAAGCGAACATTTCCGAACTGCCCACAGGTCTGCAGACAGTAATCTGAAGTGCTCACATACATAAAAAGCACCACAAACTGATGAACATGTTCCTCCCATGGGGATCCCATCAGAAATAAGATTACAACATTAAATTTGAACATTACCATAAGAGTCCAGGTTATTAATAAGTTGCCTAATGCAATGGCTCTCAACCTTCCTAATGCTGTGATCCTTTGATAGAGTTTTCCACATTGTGCAGACCTCAACCATACAATTATCTTTGCTGATATTCATAAGTGCAATTTTGCTACTGTTGCGAATCGTAATGAATATCTGACGTGCAGGATATCTGCTCTGCGATCCAGTGCGAGTCAGCACCACAGGTTGAGAAGCACTGCACTAATGAAGAAGGCCAACGGCACACTTCTCTTCTGCTGTAAATGGAACGGAGTTCATCATACGACACGGAGGACCTGTCAAATACAAGAGGACCTCAAACTGTATGAGCCCAAACCCTCAAACACGATGTCCTGCTTTCAAGTCTGGACAGGTTTCCTGATTCTTTATTCTGGATACTCCCACAAAGCACAAGAGAATAATCTCTACACATCACTGCCTAACCCAAAATCTTAAAGTGATAATCTACTGCCTACAAGGTAAGAATCTGAATTTGTTTCGCTTTCTCTAAGATTAGTCAATTATAAAATAGTTAATAAAGTCCCCAACAAATTAAGGCAAAAAAGAGGGGCTGAAGAGATGAGTCAACAGTTAGGAGCACAGGCTGTTCTTCCAGGGACCTGGGTTTGCTTCTCAGCACTCATGTGGCAACTTACAAGTATCCAACTGCTCTTTGGGCCTTGGAGGGCACCAGGGTCACATGTGGTATACAGACATACATGCAGACAAAATGCCCATAACACTAATAAATAAGTTTTTAAAAACTGGATTGAATCCTCTCATTCCTTGAGCTGAGCAGTATATATAATCAGCTGTACATTCAGTCCCATGTAAACTCCTCATATGAAAAACCAGAAAACAATCCCAAAGTATGATAAAGACTGGCCACTAGCCTTGCTTTCATGAAGTGAAGAACAGTCTTGTATCTTGTAACAAGGAACCACTAGAAACATGAAAATTCCAAGAACATGTTAAAACTGGTTAGGTTTAAAAAAAAAGTATCCTATATATAAAAAAGACCACTGAAGAAACATAACAGCACAATGACATTGATAAAGATTCAGGAAACCCAAATGCAATCTGGGAGGGGGGTGATTAAAAAAAGAGAAGGACTTGAGCCCAGTTAACCAAGTTTTAGCATGTTCACTAGGTAATACAATCACCAGCCAGTTGGGGGCATTTTCCTCACTCTGAATTCACTAGCAATTTTATTTAATATAGTGGTTTGTGCATTTTTGCTTTTAAAAGCATCTCATAACAAATAACATACTTGAAAATACCAATAGATTATAAATATGAAACCACTTAAAGGAGTATGGATCACTCTTTAAAACGAACTGGATAAAATGAGCTGTGATGAAAGCCGAAGAACAGTAAACGTATTAATACTCTGAACACAGCCAATGATTCAGAAAGGACAGAGCATAAGAGGCGGTACGGGCATCTGACCCCTGCTCCACCATCCCCACATGAACTTGAGGGATGAGGATGAGCCTCACTCAGTGGGAGTGGATTTAGACAGTATGAACCCACCTTGAGTTCAGTCCCCAGGAGGAGGAAAAGAGTGAGGAAAGGAGTCTAGGATGACATCAGTTTTCTTTCAGCATTTCCCAACTTTAAAGCAGACTGCACAACACAACAAACACAAGGTCATAGTACTTTAGAATAGAATGTATTCACCACATTGAGTCTGTGAAACCCATTTTCTAAAATTTCTAGGCAGCTGAAAGCCTACAAAACACCTGCTTCTATCCTTACATAGCAAGATATATTGTACACAATTTTACGATATGGTTATCCAGCTGGAAGTCAAAGATGTCTGCATATTAATCGCGATATACCCTGTTGTTAAAAAGCTCAGCTTTCACTTTCTCTTTATTCTATAACCAAACTCAAAAAGTAGAATCCACAGTTAAGAACTTTAGAGTAAGAATGCCACAGCTAATTCACAGGAGAGTTTGAAGCAAATGTTAGGTAGAAAAATAAATTACAACTGCTTAGCAAGCTTTTCTAATTCTACAACTCCAAGCCTTTTCTCTCCCTGCAAGTAAATGTTCAACCTTACACAAAAAGCCTGGTAGAACTTAGGATCAAAAGGACACAGGTGAGACAAGAACAATGGCCCACTCCTGGAAGCTTAGTGTGGGGAGGCTGGAGCAGAAGGCTCTTCAATTGAGGCCAACTTGACGATCAGAACTAGCCTCAGGCTAGCCTATATTACCCTAGCAAGGACCCTGCCACCAAAATAAATTAAATAAATAAATAAATAAATAAATAAATAAATAAGAGGTGCTTCCACCATTTGAAGTCTAGATCCTGATCCTATATTACCCTAGCAAGGGCCCTGCCACCAAATAAAATAAATAAACAAACAAATAAATGGTGCTTCCACCATTTGAAGTCTAGATCCTAATCCTACACACATCAATAATGATAAACTATAAGATCACAGAAACAGATTCTAATCTTCTAATATCTAAGTTCACAAGGCTCCCATAAAATTAAAAGTAACAATAGACAGTACTTCACTTTCTAAGAATCAGTGAATTTTCCTTCCCAAATGACTTGTCCTCTGCGGACCTCCTTACATGCTGTTAGGATCTAGGCCTTAATCTTTTACCCACAAGCCTCTATCCATTCCTGGAATAATCTCTTCCAAAATTCCCAATCCGTACGGCAATACTTGTCCATCATCACAAACATCACAGATCACATCACTAAATACTTCCCCCATGAAAACCAATCACAAAAGGCCACAAATTTTATGCTTCTATTTTTGTGAAATCCCAAAAGTTGACAAATCCATAAAGACATGAAGTGAATCAGAAGGACGATGCCAAGTGTTGAGGCAGAAACAATGAACTGTTAGTGAGCCCAGAGTGAGGGAAACGCTCCCACCTGACTGATGATTGTACTACCTAGTGAACATGCTAAAAACTACTCAAGTGTAATCCTTTACACATCACACCTAACATGTCTGATCACTGCTAAGAAGTTTACACTGGAGATGAGCCTAGGTCTATGATGAGTTAGCATATGGAAAACTACAACGGTGCCTGGCATACAGAATGCACTGTATATTTACTCTTATTTCCTTATCTTTTCCGCTGTTGGGAGTGCTATAATTTTTTTTTCCTTCCAGAATCTAATTTCCAATCTTAGTTGACAGGAACCACTTGTGAGAATTAAGTCTTGGTAGGAGAGGAAAGGGACACTAACTCACCACACATCATACTCTCCAATACATGCTCTAACTCCAGCTAGTCTGATCAGAACTTGGAATCCTGAGTGCAGCGAGGGCTCAGCTTAGGTCTCAGCTTAGGTCTCATGCTGTTCCTGCAGCACATCTTTCTTTGTACTCTCCTGTGTTCCTACACTCAATCATTTCTTTTCTTTTACAGTCCTTGGAGTAATTTTGTTAATGTTACTGTATCCAAAATGTCTACAGCAAAGCTAAGGTATATTTCTTTTGATTGTTCTCAGTCTTCCTAACAATTTTATCTACCTCCCCCTTTGAAAAGCCCCATCTTTTGTTTTTACAAATGGTTTTCAGTACTGCAATTCACCTGACACAAGGTGAGCAGGGCTGTTCACACATTCTGACAAGGACAGCCACAGGATAAAAGAATTCAGCATCAAAAGGCAATTGTCCAAAATCTATACAGCAGATTAGGTTGCTTTTTAAAGGTGTTCTGGAGACAATAAACATTTCAGTCATTACTAATTATTTGCTATTGCCACTACCCTTTCATTATAAAGGAAAATTGCAAAGACTTTTGAACAGTAACATTCATGTCTTTATTAGAACTTCGTGTGCTCTTTAGATAAGATGGTCCCAAATGTCATGTGCTCCAGAGATAGTCATCTATCCATCCCTACTACTCAATAAACAGTTTCATTTTAACTACACAATCGTTATTTCAGAGCCACAGAACGAGGCCTCATTGTCTAGTTAACTTTTCTTTCTCTAAAGAAATGTATGCTCCTAAATTCGATAATTTATCTTACTATATTTGTATGGTCGCTAACAATAAAGGACTGATAGGATCTCAGGTGTCCCAAGCTAGCCTTAAACTCACCATACTGCCAAGGATGACCCTGTACTCCTAATCCTCCTGCCTCCCCCAGTGCTGGGGTTACAAGTGTGCTTCACCTCACACTCAGTTCCTTTTCAATGCACAGTAGATACTCACTTTCAAACTCAAACTGCAAAAATAGAGTTGCTTTCCTTTTGACATGTAACTACTAACAGAAATTATTTTCCTAACATCTAAAATTAATCTGCAATTGTCAACATGGCCATTAAATACAATATTTATCGTCAGAATAGTGACATGAACTACACACAATTCCTCATTTAACTTGCATTGTAATCAGTCACTATAACCTTTCTACACATTCCATGTTTATACTTGTAAGCATAATGATATTGTGAACTGTGTAAAGATTATCCTTGCATTATTCAAATGCTGATTTCTCTGCCCTCATATCTTGTTGCAATGAGGACATGGCATTGTAATGATTATTTTAAGTATCTGCTGTTTTGAAGTTTGTATCAACATTGCTTCCCGCTTATTTTCTCATTTGTTAATAAAAGCTGATCAGCCATTGGCTGGACAGAAGAGAGAATGGGGCTGGACTTCTGCCAGCCAGGAGGAGAGAGACAGGGGGAGGATGAGAGGATTCACCAGAGGAAGGCTTCTGGAGAGACATCACTGAAAAAACCCCTGAACCCCTGAAGTCCAGAGAGCCAGTCCAATACTAAAATGCAAGAACCTTGGGGATTTTGGCTGGGAGTTAGCCAGATTAGTTTAATGGATTAAAATAGATTATTAACTGCCCTGTTATGCCAGTTGCTATAAAGCTTGATTAAATAAATCTTATAGTCTTAGTCTCATTCACTTAAGTTAACCAGGGATAGAGAAAAATCATCAACATTAAAATACTAAATTTAGTAGTTCTAAAGATAATTATTTTTTAAAAGATGGATGCTTAAGAATAATTCTCATTAAAACTGGATTAAAAATTTAACCACGTACTGAATACAGTATATTCCTGAAGTTTCTGGAAGGACTGCACCTTGGGGATCAAACTCTAGATCAGTGATTCTCAACATATGAGTCATGACCCCTTTGGAAGTGAAAGGACCCTTTTACAGGGGTCACATATCACCAGCTATCTTGAATATCAGATATTTACAATTCATGGCAGTAGTAAAATTACAGTTATGAAGTAGCAACAAAGTAATTTTATGGTCCGGTCACCACCACAACCAGGGAACTGTATTAAAGAGAGGCAGCATTAGGAAAGTAGAGAACCACTGCTCTAGATCTAAATACCTCAGGATCCTTACCTTTAAAATGTAAATACACAAAATGTATCTATTTCTATAGATAGGTTTCTGAAGAATAGCTATCTCAAAATAGGTTTCTGAAAGAGGAATAGCTATCTCAAAAACAAACTTACAAAGGACCTTGAAATGGCAGATCTCCACAACCCATTCAACATCTGTGGTTACTTGAATGAAGGAGGACTTTGCTAACAGGAGGTGAGACCTTGTTGGAGGAGGCGTGTCACTGGGGGCAGGGCTAAGGTTTCACCACACCCACTCACAGGAATGCAAGCTTGCTCTCCCCACTACACATTCTCCAGTGCAGTGCTCAGCTCTATAATTAATTCTATGTGAATCATTAGGTACTTCATTTAAATCTTAAAAAGAAAAAAAATTACTACAATTTGTTTTAGGCAGGGTTTCTTTTCCTGCACAAAACATCACAACCAAGAAGTAATTCATCTTACACTTCCACATTGCTGTTCATCACCAAAGGAAGTCAGGACAGTAACTCACACAGGGCAGGAATTTGGAAGCAGGAGTTGATCAGGAGCCATGGAGGGGTGCTGCATACTGGCTTGCTCCCCCTGGCTTGCTCAGCTTGCTTTCTTATACAATCCAGGACCACCAGCCAAGGGATGGCACTACCCACAACGGGCTAGGCCCTCCCCGTCTTGATCACTAATTGAGAAAATGCCTTGCAGTTGGATCTCATGGAGGCATTTCTTCAAGGGAGGCTGCTTTCTCTGTGATAACTCCAGCTTGTGTCAGGTTGACACACAAAACCATCACTTAATGTACACAATTTCATTTAATTTATGAAAGTAACACAAAGTAAATAAATTCTTTTAAAAGGTGCTTACAAGACACCTTATACTTACTTAAAATAATTTCTAAACTTAAACAAGCAAGTACCTGTTCTCTGGTTTAGACTAATACTAAAAGCCTAGTTTACATTTTCACAGTTTAAAATCAAGCCTAAATGTAAGGTCTTTGTATCCTAAACCCCTCCTCTTAAAACCCTTTGTTCATACTTAACACTGGGGTAATGCAGAGTGTTGTAGCTTGTTAGAAGTGGGAACTGAAATAAATTATCTTTTTAAAAGAAATCAAAAGCGTTTAAGAAGAAAATGGAGGAGCCAGGCGGTGGTGGCGCACGCCTTTAATCCCAGCACTTGGGAGGCAGAGGCAGGCGGATTTCTGAGTTCGAGGCCAGCCTGGTCTACAGAGTGAGTTCTAGGACAGCCGGAACTACACAGAGAAACCCTGTCTCAAAAAAAAAAAAAACCCAAAAAAAAAAAAAAGAAAAAGAAGAAAATGGAGGAAGGCTCTGGACCAGCACATCTCTGTATGTTCAGGCACCTGGGTAGAGAAGACACAGTATACAAGCCACTGCCACTCCTTTACTGGTTAGCTGGTATGAAAAGCTAATAAGCTGAAATCAACGCAATGGATCGAGAACCATTTGGAACTGTTTCAGAAAAACTGAAACAAGAAAAAAAAAATCATTAAAATTTCACAAAATGCCAGGCGGTGGTGGCGAACGCCTGTAATCCCAGCACTTGGGAGGTAGAGGCAGGCAGATTTCTGAGTTCAAGGCCAGCCTGGTCTACAGAGTGAGTTCCAGGACAGCCCAAGCTACACAGAGAAACCCTGTCTCAAAAAAAAAAAAAAAAAAAATCACAAAATGCCTCTTGAGAACATAAGAATGTCATCTGTCTTTTTTGATCCAGTGATTATTATGAAATGTCTTTTTTGTGCCTTAGGATGTAATGGTCCACATAGTTACACAACAACCAATTACAAAGTATATTCATCACTGTTTTTTCTAAAGAACCAAATTTATAACAGTAACATCACCTATCTTGCACTGCCTAACTCATGAATATTTAAGAGCCTGGTGAGTGAGAGTGCATTTTGTAGTGTTGTTAGCATTTAGCTGTTTGTTCTTGCATCTTTATGTATATAGCTATTATATACAGGTAGTGTCATTAAAACCCTAACAAGTTCAATAGTTACTCACGCGGAATGCTTTTATTAACTAGAGGAATTCTGTGGAGGGAATGTTGCTGGAAGCTACGATCTAGCCATTCCACCCTTCTGCCTCCAGGCTAACATTTTAACCATGGTCACTGGCTGGGGAGTGGGATTTAGCACAACTGTAAAGATATTCCCCTCCTGTTAGAAAGAGGACTAAATAGAACGATGGCTCACAAGCCACATGTGCGGGCTCCCCTGCTCTCACCATGACATTCCAGAAGCTGTTTCACACTGCGTACTAAAGAAGCACTGATACTCAATCTCTCTGTCCGTTTCTCTTTCAATTCTCATTTCATTAGCTTCAGTTTACAAACTGCTACCACAACTTCACAATCTCTCTGACTTAAGGAATTGCCTATATTTCTCATTCCTCAAGACCATGTCGAGCTACAGATAGCATTACAAAAACAACTATTCCAATTTTGCTGGGTTTTTTGTTGTGGGTTTTTTCAACATTTATTTGGTGTGCACCACTGAGGCTAGGTACAAGTGCCTTGACCTACAGAACCATCTCTCTGTCTCCAAACTTAAAGATTCCTAAAATTAATTCCTAGGCAGAAGAGATTGTCTAGGTAGAGGCTCTTGCTGCCAGCCTATATTTCTTCAAAGCTGTCCTCTGATCTCTATACCCACACCCCGGAAAAATGAAACAAGTTTTGTTAAAACATAACAAACAAGCTTAAGTCTAACTCCTATACTGTCCTAATCACTCAAGGCCACAATCTTGAAATCCTCATTCTTCTATCTACAATCCTAATTCCAAACCCTAGCAGTACATCCTTCCATCCTCTTAAAGAAGCAAAACCCACTCTGACTGCACCCAGAACTACAGCAGGCAGGCCAAGGTCTGTGTGAGATAAGAAAATAAACATGAAACATGATGTTCTTTTTCTTTAAAAACCTTTAATTCAAAAAAAAAAAAGAGAAAGAGAGAGGGAGCTAACTGATGATTATAATTGCAACAAACCATGATAAAAATAAATAAGGTAGGAAATTACAATTGCTAAATCATGTGAGAAAAATAAGACCTCCAGGACTCCAGGTGTCCAAAGCTCTTCTATGTCAAAGGTTCTTTTATGGCAGAACTCGGTTCAAGCCATATAGAAACATGCAACTGTGAAAGGCAAGGTACAGACAAAGCAGCAGTCTTACACTTCTACCTTCCACTCGATCCCTATCACCAGCAGACAGCTGCAAAACTGTACACTACTACAGAATATCCTCCAACAAAGCTGGGGTTAAGGAGGCTGCTTAAGCCTCATGTAAGAAACTTGCAATCCCCACTCTAGGAGACTGAGATAGGAAGACTGCCCTGAGTTGAGCCACATGCTAAGCTCCAGCCTGGCTGAGCTTTAATAAGACTTGGTCTCAACAAACAAGAATAGCATCATCTATGAAGCCCACTGGAACACATAGTGGTAGTCCAATTCCTAAGACTCCACGCACTGTGTATAGAGTAGCTCGGATGCAGTTTAAAAAACCCATACTAACTAGGCATGGCAGTGCAAGCCCAGCCAGTTAGTGTTTGTTCAAGAGGTGAAGACAGAAGTGCAAGGCCACCCTGGGCTACAGGGAACTCAGTATCAAAAGATAAAATAAAGAACAAAACAAAGCCATACTCCTAATTCCTGTTCACATTCATCCACTGTTAATAACAGGAGCGGATTCAGCACAGATCAGAGTTGCTGCTATACACCAAGTCCTGTTCCTCTACCTACCTCTCCTAGATGCAGTCCCACCTCATTCCACTCAGGAAATGATCTAACAGCTGTACTTTCAGCATTATTCTAGTTCTTCAGAATTTGGATTCCCTATGTTGCCTATAAAGTAGAATTCTTTTGCAACCAAAATTTTGCTAAAATATAAAACTTGGTACACAGTAGGTATTGGATAAAAATTAGTTCACAGTGCAAAATATAAACTCACATTTTGTTATCAAACAACCCAAAACTTATAAAGGACGCAAGCAGCCACTCTTCCCACCAGCACTATGCACAAACACACTTTTCCTTCCTTTCTTTTGTAAAATACTCTCCTGTGCAGCAATCCAGCTCCTTAAAAAGAAGGCTCAAATCTGACATTCATTACAGCTTGCTTGACTTCTTGACCACAACCACTGCTTTCCTTAAAACATGGAAAACAGTTATTACTATCTGAAAAGTACCCATTTAACATTTGATTAACTGCCAGTATTAGCTGGTTGTGGTGGCTCACAACAGTAAACTCAGCACTCAGGAAACTGAGAGCCGAGACTCACTGCAAGTTCAAGGACAGCCTGACTTGCATATTTCCACTACTCACCACAGCAATGCACATTTGCCAAGCGAAGGTGTGTGGACAGAGGGGTACATTGTGAGACATTCTGTAACAAACTAGAGCTGTTACTACAAGATGTTTTCTATGCTTTTTTTTGTTGTTGTTGTTTATTTTGTTTGTTTGAGGGTTTGTTTTTTTTCATTTTTGAGGGAAGACTGCAAAGGTGAAGAGCAGACACAAGGGGACCAGAGATGAGTGGAACTGGGGGACAGGATATGAAACTCACACCCTTAAATTTTTTAAAATTAGGGTTAAAATGCATGAAGGCAGAATGTATTAGACATTTTTACTCTAATTCCAAGAGTGGCTGGCCTATGGGGAAGTGTAGACTTCAACCATCCTCAAGTAACTAGTGAATAAATTAATCCCTCTCCAGCCCAAAAAACTGAAATTATCAAAAATTTCAGTGTTTGGTGCTCCAGGCTCCAAGTTACTGTACCCCAGGCAAGTGGTATAACCTGGAACTTACGCTTCTTGTCTACATACTACCAACAACAGTGCTCCAGGGGAAGGGAAGGGGAGGAGCCGATGCACAGCTCGCCACAAGGGTCATACATGCTCGCACGAAGCGCTATTTCCTGAAAAACCTCATTTTTTTTTTTTTTTTTTTTTTTAAGGAACAAGGAAATAGTCTAAAAATTCAAATCTTTGGGAAAGAAAAACTCAAGAAAGACAAAAAATTTTCACTAGTTAATTCAATCAAATTCATATGGCTAGGGTTATTTTTGCAATATTACTGTAAACAAGAATTAAGCTGGATTAACTTTACTAACAGATGATGTACGAAGCTCTCTGAAATGGGGCTCAAGGAACCCCACAGGCCTAAATACAGAACTTAGTTCAAGCACCTACTCCACCACCCTAACTACAAAAAAGCTGTCACAGGTTAAATAAATAGAACAAGTTAAAATCCTAGCCATCAGGTTCACCAGTAGCCAGCCTTGCCCCTCCAATCTTGAAAATAAAAATTCTAAACTGTGTTTAACAACAAACCTGAAAGGTCACTAGACACAATGCATCGCAGTCAGTATATGTATCTTGACTTGACCCTGGCAGACAGTAATGACACTAACAGGAGAGTCTTAAGAAGGTGACTTCTCATCTGTTACTCCAAACACACACAAGTTATCAATAATAAGACTTTTAACGAAATTATGTTATCAAGATAGTATGAATGCTCCTGCTTCTTAGACTTTATAACACATTATGAGGAGAAGCCAAGCCAGAAAGTCGAACGTCTCAAGTATGCCTTCATTCATCCCTGGCTTCCCACCACTCTCAAACTCATCCCTGTCTTTAACTTTTAAGACCTGGCCACAGGATGAATTATAAAGATCTATTTTCACCAAAGCCAACAATATTATTTGTGCTTTATAGTTCGAAGACTGCTTTAAAAAATTAATTAGATCTGAGAAATTCTGTAATTTATTTAAATATATTCAAGACTTGTAAAAAACAAAATACATAAAGAGAGAAAAGAAAAACCCATAATGCATGGTTGGAGAAATGAGGGAAACAGGCAAAATGAAGCTCTTAGAACAACTTTATTTACAGAACAGTATATCCTTCTAAAGCTTTAAGACTTGCTTTTCTCATGTCTGCTCTTCAGCCTGGCTGACTGGGGTCTGAGGCAGGGCCTTGTGCCTGTTAATGAGACATGTTCCCCTGAGCTACATTCCCAAGCCCTACAGTTTGTTTTGAAGCAACCAGCTCTCTGAGCAAGAATTTCATTCTACAATACTCTGCTAATACGGACCATAAAGGTATGTTGACCTGATACAGATATGAAGTAAGTATTTCTTATTCATTGGGTATTTGAAAAATACTTCATGACCTGAACCTAGGTCAATATGATGAATGTATGCTGTAGGACTCTTAAAGTGCTGGAAGTACATCTCATGTGTCCTAACGTTTACAGTTTGTAAGACCACCACCAGGTTTAACACACTACCACTTTTTGCCTAAATTCTTTAATGAAATGGGCTGAACAACCTGTAAATGGCTCACTTACTCTAGAAAAGTAATTGTAGAGAGAGACCTAAGAGGTAAATGCATTGGGGGTGGGGGTGGGGGGGTGTCACACAAACTAAAGGTGCACATTTGGGAAACAGTTATTTCATATGTAAAACTCCCTGCTAGTCATTCTTGGACATGCTCTTTATCTTGGGCATTGAGAGATGACTTTCCTAATAAAGTTCAAGGTGTGACTTTCTAAACTGATGTCTTGAATAGCCAACTGGGGGGAAAAACATATACACACGTAAACACACACACACACACACACACACACACACATCCTTCATAAGCAAAATAAAGAAAACTCCAAATTGGGAGAGTCAAACTGAGCAAAAGTAAAAATACTGAACAGAGAAAGTGACTTCATTTTCATCCATATCATACATGAGTGTCCAGCTGACCTCTCCTTGTAAGGTGAGACCAACATAATAATGTAATGACTTAGTAATTGAGATATTAGACAGGTATAAGTTGTACTGCTTCTCCTGGTCACTCCAAATGTGTTTGTAATTCAAGGTTGCCCTTTCAGAAAAAAAAGGTCACTTAAGGACAGTTAAGTTCAATGAGATACCAAATACCACTCATTCAAAAATAACCCAAACTGCATTTCCAAAGAGGACAACAGATACATAAAAAGAATAAAGACATGTCCTCCTTAAGCTGCTGTGGCATTATTTACAAGGTGACCAATGACTGGCTTTACTGACAGTGATCTCTAAAGCTTGAAAGTACTGCATAGCACTATCTGTCACCTCAATACAATACACTGGAAAAGTCCTATTCACTCTGGTCAATTCTAGTTTTTAAAAGGCTCTAACATCCAACTACTCATCAACTAAACTATGAAAGGATAAACAAATAAATACACACACACACACACACACACACACTTCTTCAGGGAGGTGAGACTGGATTAAAAGAAAACCTCTTTAATAAGGTGTCAACTAAGAAAATACATAGAAATTCCAAGATTAAACTAGTGTTTTTCAAAGAAAAAAAATTAAGTTTTCTGTTGTTTTTGGCTGCCTGACAGAATTAGAAATAAAGGTTAAGATTGTTAAGACTGGAGGGATTTGCACAGACTAGCTAGTGTCGAGGAAAAGGCGTCGTTTAAACAACTGTGGTAGGATGAATAAGAGGGAAAAGGTTGGCAACTGTCCTCAAAAGCACTGATGTGTCTGGGGGATGCGAGATCAGCCAGGCCTCTTCCTCCACCTTCCTCCACCAAGTATTTCAACGTAGAACATTTAAAAAAAAAATTTCCAGTCTTCTCTAGAGCTCACTACACAGTGCAAGTTGCAACTCTTGACAAGGTGTCATTAATACAAAGCCCCACTACTTCCAAGTCATTTTAGTCAACCGCACTACTACCATCAGAAACAGTTACTTTAAATCAAACACACTCCTTTATACCTCCTTTCAGCTTTCAAGGCACAGTCACAAAACGAACGTGAGCGTTCAGGTTCCAGGGTGCGTCCCTTCTCTTCCCTCGATCTCCCTCCGTGGACACAAGAACATATATTTTTTTTTAGCTCACGCATACTGATACCTAGCACTCCTAACCTACTCTTTCTGCAACCTGCTTAATTTTGAAAGTTCTAATAAGACGGGCTAACGTTGGAGACGAAAAACTACCTTATAAGGCTATAAAAGACGGAAAGCAGGAAGCGGCTTTGACAAAACTAAGGAAGTTGCAGCGCGCTTGCTCACTAAGGGACTTTTTTTTGAGGCGAGAGCAATAACCCCATGAGATCCTGCTCGCTGGAAGCGACCTGGTTCAATGGGGAGTGGGAGCCGGCTGAGAATGGGTGTGGGCGGAAAGCGGGCGGCGCGTGGGTCCTCTGCAAAAGCCCCCCATTCTAGCTTCCCATTTTCACAGCCCGGCTCTTGGCTCTCCCCACCCACACGCCCTAGAGATTGAGGGTTGTCACCGCGATCTTGCAAAACCCGCAAGGAGCGCTTCTCTTTTTTATTTTATTTTATTTTTTGCCCCCGCTCCTAGGTCTGGAGGTCCCCAGTGGGTGCCCCGGCTCGCCGGGCAGGATGGGGAGAGAAGGGAAAGGGAAGCCAGGTGGGCCAGACGGCCTTCTCGGAAAGGAAGGGCCTGAACAGCTCTCCGTCCCAGGAGGCTGGGGCGCCCGAAGCAGGGAGGCTCCCGGCAACCACCCCTCGCCGGTCTGGCCGGCTCCCCCCCATTCATCTCCCCTTCTCCTCCGGCAGTCCCCAGCCTCGGCATCCCCCACCCAGAAGACCCGCCGTACCCCGTGCCACAGTCCACCACACAGGCCGGCAGCCGTCCCGCCATCTTCCTCCTCGCCCGCCGCTGCCGTCCGTTCCGTGCTGCTAAGAGGCCCGGGGAGAGAGACGTGAGCTAGCTGACCATGCACTGGCCTGGGCCGCCCTCGGTCCTGAGGGAGGAAGGGAGGGAGCTGTGGGAAGCCCGAGCAGTAGCGAGCGAGCAGTAGGCTAGTACTTCCGCAAGCCCAGCAGGCTGGCCGGCCGGCAGGCTGTCCCCGCCCTGCCCCGCCGCGGCCTCCTCCTCCACCCCTCCGCTCTTGGCCCTCCTCCTCCTCCTCCTCCTCACTCCCGCCCCCACCCTACAACTTCTTCCCCTCACACTGCCTTTCCGCGGGTAGCCAAGATGGCCGCCGCTGCCGACGCCCCGGCCAGGCCAGGCCCCAGGCCGCGATCGCTCCCACTTCCGGTTCCGGGTGGGAGGGGCGAGTGCGCGCGCGCCGTTGCGTGCGGCTGCCCGGCCTCGGCTCCCTTCCAGAGAGCCAGAAACTCCACTTTGGGTTTTCAGATAGCTACAAACCCAGAAGCCGAGGCTGAGCTTGAAGGGTTTCTGAAGCGGCCGCACATGCGCGGCGGCGTGCAGCTGTGGGTCGCGGCTCCGCTTCCGACTTGCGAGGATTCCATTTCGCATTTTCTGGCCGGTGAAAGCCCAAGAAGTCAAGCAGTTTTTTAGTTATGAGGCTGGCTTTTGGTGGTAGTGGGTGTGAGCGTGTTTCTTCTCTACCAACTTGGAGAATGAACAGACGGCTTTCTACTGTGGGGTGAAGGGCTAATTGGAAACGTGGCCAGCGGCAGGTCCCCATAATCGCTATAGGTGAGCAGTCAGAAGAGGGTTGAATAAAGGTTTGTGTCCTGAGATTTTTGTCAGTTATTCTATTACATTGTAGTTTGCAAACTCCCTAAAATGGTAAGCATCTGCTTTTAAGAAAGGCAAGGATCCAATACGTTAGGTTAAACAATAACGACAAACCCACCTTCTTCAGAGTATTGGGATGCCTGTGTGTCTTCAAGAAAAACAGGTGTTGGCTCAGTGACACGGTTTAGCAGGTAAGGGTGCTTGCACTCACTCACCTGAGTTTGATTCCTGGAGATCCACATGCTGGACGGAATGAAAAGACCCCCACAAGTTGTTCTTTAAGTTTGCACACACCCTCTCTCTCATAAGAAAATGTAACACAAAAACAAAAAAGCAAGCTTCCCAGAGGTTATGCTCTACATAGCCTGCCCAATTGGCCTTTATTTGGGTTTTGGGGTGCTGATAAACGTCTTCCAAGAGTAGTGAGACTGTCTCAGGCCTTTCAGAAAGGCCAGCGTCCCAGAGGTTGTGTTCTACATAATAGACTCTGCTGGTGGCCTCTACTCCGGTTGGAGTGATAATGAATTTCCTCTGTGTAGTACTGTTAGCTTGATACCAGCTTTTTCTAGTGGTAAACAGAAAAGAAAAAGATATGTGTTTTTTTTTTTAACTTTGCAGACTTAAAAAGCAATACTTTTAAAACTTGAATACATCAGAGTGACATAGAAAGCTTAAAGTACATTGCTGGGTCATATCCCAGGGGGGTATGCAAAATCAATGTGCAGTAGAACCTGATAATTTACTTTCTCATCAGCAGGAACCTGGAAAGTTAATAGGTTTCCTTCCCAACAGACTTGTCTTTTATTTATTCTTTAGTAATTCCATACATGTAAACATGAGTGAATTTACCTAGAACCGTCTCCCTAGCTCCCCTGGATATCCCAAGGTATCCCTCCTCCTCCTTCTCCTCTTCCCTTCATGTCCCCTCTGGTTTTCTTTTCTTTTATTTATTATTTGTTTGTTTGTTTGTTTGTTTGTTTGTTTTGTAATCCACTGAATGCAATGAGTTTGGCCTGTTGAAATGCTGTCTGATCTTGGCTTGGTCTTCAGGTAACCATAACTGCAAAAATCTGTGTCATGTCCAGAAGACCAGATCTTCTGCTTCTTCTCTTCTCCCCACCCCCTCTGCTATGATGCTCCCTGAGCTTTGTGGAGCCGTGAGGGTCCACATAGATGGACCAGCTAAGGCTGAGCATTCAGTCAGTTATCCTCAGCACTCTGGCTAGGTTTGTGCCTGCTTTAACTGCTAACCAGTGCAGAGAGAAACTTCTCTAGCCAAGGCTAAGGGCAGCGCCAGTCTATGTGTAGAAATATCGGTGTTTAGAAGGTAGTGTTACAACAGGCCCATTGAGCAGGGCAACAGGTTTCCCTATACAGCCTAAAGCCATGGGGCTTTTGGGCAGGTTTAAGCATACTAGGCCTAAACTCCCTTCAGAAGAACAGGCCTCAGTTCTTATCCAGAAGTGCTTGGTCACCCCCATAACCTCTGTGCCATGCTGCACTGGAGGGCATATTTTGAGCAAGCTAATCTAGGTTTGCTTATATGAAACCATAATAATACATTAAGAAAGAATGCGTTATTCAGTGCAGAATATTATGTTATCAAGTGGTAAGCTGACGTGAGGGGTAAAATAAGAGTTTTCTCTTACTGTTAGTCATTTGACAGAAAAGTACTTCTCACCTGCTCTGTATGGGAGAGACTGTAATGGGGCAAAGGATAGATAAGGGGAGTGATCTCAGAGTCCTGCCCGTGCATAGAGGAACAGATTGTATTAAGAGCCACAGAGAAGTGCTAAGAACTGTGAGAAATGGGGGAAGGGTTGGGAACCAGCAGTGCAGTCATACTAGAACAAAGTAAGTGGTTAGGCCACGGCGAGTAAGAAACAGGAAGGAAGGGAGAGAGGGCCCGAGAAGAGAAGGTGCAGGTACCCAGGGCCTGACCTGAGGCAGTCCTGAGCGAGGAGAGTCTGACTTCTTCCTTTCAGTGGTTAAAAGGATGACAGCCAAAGAGGGTGTGATGAAGAATGAACCCTGAGAAAGAGGGTGGTGCAGACGGCTGTAGAGACCTCTAAGCATACCATACGCAAGCTTATCCCAAAACAACTTGGAACTTGTCAAAAGAACCAGGGGGGGAAAAATTTTGGCTGTGAGAGCTGAACTTTCTGGAAAGAATAGCATCTTACATGGAACCTTCTAGAAGGCTGGATAACTAATTAGAACTTCACTGTGAGAGGTTGGAGATCCAAAGCCTAGTTACAATTTACTTGGGGGCTATCTTTAGCCCCTATATAACCATTTCTTTGCCCATGCCTGGGGTGTCCTAACATGCTGTAACTAACAGGTAAATCCTTTTAGCGTATATTGACTTAATAGATCACTGGTCTCCATCAACCAAACAAGGCTATCGGTGTCGCTGAGATGTCATCTGAGGCCTAACAGATATTTCCCTCACTTTGCTGTAAGCCACACCTCTGTTGTTTCCATGAGTGTATTAAAAAAAAAAATCGTAATTTATGACTTACTTTGTTCTGTCACTATAAAAACAATCCTGAGACTGTTACTACCTCGCAACACAAGCTTAATGGTAACTGAAGTCTCTGTTCCTAGGCCATACTTATATTTGGCTCCAAAATAAACTCTCTTTTATGCCTTCTGAGGTGAGGGTTGTATTTCGTGACTTGGCATCTGCTTTGTTCAGAGCTGATACAGTGGCATCCAGGGTGGATACCCTGTGCTCTGTAATCCAGAGGTAGAAAGCGGTGAAGGAGCAGCCTTCCAGTGGGGGCTGCTACGTACAGAAGGACAGGAGCTTCAGTTAACGTGGAGAAGCGTCGCAGCTGCTCCTACTAAGCAGCCCTCAGGGAAAGGCGTGAGATGTCCTCACAGCAGTCAAGCAAGAAGAGTAAGTCTTCTTTCAGATGCCTTGTGGCTGTTTTCCCCCCTGCATTTTAGAAGACGCTAAGCAGTTTTCCCATGACCAATCTTCATGTGGCGGGGGGAATGGGCAGAGAGACCACTTTGGTCCGAACATCAAGCCGTGGCTCGGTGCAAGCAGATAGGTGGTTTTCAGCAGGTAAAGGGTCAGACTGAAAAAAAAAATCCTACCAAAGTTCTCCGAAGTGTGGCATAAAGAGACTTCAGAGATGACACCAAGCATAGCTCAGACCGGAGGTCCCTAAGAACACATTCCAATATTCTGGTCTCGGGCAATTGTCAGGAAGAAGTTACAGGAAAGGCCAGAAGCCTTTTGGTGTTTGTTTGGTGTTTGTTTATGCAGGGTCTAATGGAGACCACACTGTGTAGCCGAGGATTACCTTTACTCTGGTCTTCCTTGGCTCCACTTCGCTGCTCCTCTGACTACAGGTGTGTGCCACGATGCCCTGTTTATGTATGTGATGGTGAGGATTAAACCCAGGCTTCGTGCCTGATTGACAAGCACTCTGCCAATTGGACTACATCCCAACCCAAGGATCAGAAACTTCCAGTTCTGGTTTGGTTTGTGATGGGTGATGCGGGCCACCAGAAAGATGTGGCAACACACAGCGCCCACACCCAACAGAAGGCAGTAACTAAACCGTTGCTATGTGGGAATGCAAGCCTGATGTTACCAGAGCCTCCCTCCCAAGAGAAATTTGAAATCTGTGTTTCTTTGTGAAGTGCTATTGTTTGAGTATATCCTCCAAAGTAGATATGTTGGAAGCTAAGCCCTAGGTATATGGAAAGGCAGAACTGTTAAGGTATGCTTTGAGGGCTCTGCCCTCATGAATGATTTATACTGTTGTCTTTGAATGGGTTTCTGTATTTCATTTTAAAGATTTATCTATTCATTCGTTTTTTTATTTATTTTATGTGTGTGTGTATGTGTGTGTATATATATATATATATATCAATGTATATGTACCACATGAGGTACTCACAGAGGTCAGAAGAAGTTGGCAGATTCCCTGGAACTGAAATTACAGGCAGTTGTGAACTACCCAGTATGAGGGCTGGGAACCGAACTTGGGACCTCTGCAAGAGCAGCAAGTGCTTTTTGACCACTAAGCCATCTCCCCAGCCCTCCCTTTTATTTTCAATACAATTTATTTGAACATATCTACCCCCAATTCCTCACCCCTCTCCCCCTAAGCACAGTCTAACAGTCCCTCATTGTCTTCCTTCCTTTTTCACCTATTTGATTCTTTGTAACCCTCGGAGTTTTATTAATGCTGCCTGCTAGAATGTCAACACATCTTGTTGGTTTGATCTTGTGCAGGTAACCATAGTACCGGTGAGTTCACATGATGTGCATAATGCTATTTCCCAGTGTTCTTCCCCATCTTCCAGACTTGTATTCTTTCTACTCCATCATCCAAAATGTTCCCTGAGCCTTAGGGAAGGGGTAGAGTTGATATGGCTATCCAAATTAGGACAAGCACTCAGCAGTCACTTATTCTCGACACGTTACCCATAGGAGTCTCTGCACGAGCTAACCGCTCCTCCCATGCTGTGCCTGAGAAACAGAATAAATAGGGGTCCAGGTTGTGGCCCTTGCAGTTCGGGACGCCCGCCTGATCCCAGCCTCACTGTACGTCTGCCCTTTGCTCATTTCTTCAACTCCTCTAGGTCTACTTCTGAGACCCAAGCCTTGTGGGACAATGCAGATAAATAATCTTCCGCTCTTAAAAAAGTGTTTGGACATTCTAGTATAGCTACTAAAAAAATAAATAAACAAACTCAGTGTTCTGTTTTTATTTCCATTGCTGTGATAAAACATCTCAACCAAAAGCAAGTTGGAGAGGTATGACTTCTACTTCCAGACCACAGTCCATTTCTGTGGATAGTCAGGGCGGGAATTCAAGGCAGAAACCTTGACATGGGAACCACAGAGCAAGTTTGCTGGCTTGCTCTCGGGTTCATGCTCAGATACCTTTCCCCAGCCTAGAAATGGTGCCTCTGGCAGTGGCCTGGACCCACTTGACAATATTAATGACCAAGACACTAACCGATAGACATGCTTGAAGGATAGCCAGATGTGGGTAATTCCTACAACAAGGCTTTCCTTTTTGAAGAAGATTTTAGGCTGATTATAGACTCAATAAATCTTTCCTGAGGTCTTAGAGCTACTCCCTGGTATGCTATCGTTTTGTACTTTCTACTTCAGAGGCCTCTGTGGTTTACTTGTATGTGACCTCCACATATGAAAAAGCATTGGCAGGAAGCGGGGAAGGGCAGCAAGATGCTTCAGCAAGAAGAGGCACATCCGGCAAGCCTGATCACCTCAGCTAGATCCCTGAAACCCACACAATAGAAGGAGATAACAGATTTCCACATATGTGTTCACACACACACATGTATACACACTACATGCACCCGTTCATTCACACACACACATGTATACACACCACATATACCCATTCATTACACACACACACACACACAGTGTAAAATAAATGTAAAAACTTAAAAGACATGAGGAAACTGCTAATGTTCTGTTTCATATAGCTAAGTTTGTCCTGTGCCTTCGAAGGCAGTAGCTGTTGAAAGCATCGGAAGCTCCCGGCGCTCGTTGGAGATGTTATTTATACTTGTTTTTCATCCTCTCTGACCCAAACATTTTGCTTGCTTAGGAACTCCTTTACTTCCTGTTTGCTGCTCGCAAAGTCGGTCAGCCCGTGTGCTGCTGGTTGGCCCAGCCTCCCTCAGCTGCACAGAGAACTTCCCATACACTTCCTGCCAAACCGTCTCTGACCACCTTGTTTACATACGCACCCCTCCTGCCCACGCTTCTCCAAAGATAGACACAGAGGGTATCAGTCAAAAGATCTCGCAGAGACAACCTGCTAGAAGCAGAAAGAAAACCAAGGTGGGCTCATGGGGTTCACTTGATAAGTCTGGGCTCATGGCTCACTCGAGACACCCCAATTTCTGTTAGCCCAGATCGACCACATGCTTAGCTCTTAGTAATTCCCAAGTCTGCTTGCTTCCCTACATGTCAAGGATCTGGGCTTCTTGTGACCTCTCCTAAGTCCCCTCTGATTTACGTTAACTGCAGCTCGTTCCCACAATCTGCACCAAATTAAGACCTGTAAGTGATACGGAAGTCCAGTGGAAAGATTTGACTACATGAACAGTTAAATCTCACTGACTAGAAATCTTTTTAAGTTAAAAGTAGAAGAAAAATAATGTGTGTGTGTGTGTGTGTGTGCCACAGATTGACAGTTATCTTTTTTTGTTGTTTGTTTGTTTGTTTGTTTGTTTGTTTTTCAAGACAGGGTTTTTCTGTATAGTCTTGGCTGTCCTGGAACTCACTCTGTAGACCAGGCTGGCCTCGAACTCAGAAATCTGCCTGCCTCTGACTCCTAAGTGCTGGGATTAAAGGCGTGCGCCACCACTGCCCAGCGACACTGTTATCTTCTATTACTCTCGTATTTTGAGATAGTCTCTCGTTGAGCCTAGGTCTCACAGATTCTGTTACACTGACTGTACCGGAAGCTCCAAGGACCCCTCCCTCCCCTTTCCACTTCTCCAATGCTAGAGAAAGGGGATTGTGGGTGCTGGCCACTACACTCAGTCTTTTATTGGGGTGCTGGAGATCCGAACTCAGGCTGCCATCATGCTTGTGTAGCCGGCACTGTCCTGTCTGCCTCTCCCTAGCCCAGGAAAACAGTGTTTTAAAGGAAATGTAGCTGAAGTCATAGGAAAGTAGACACATTAAATACTGTGTCTTAGAAATCACCACACGTTATTCATTAAAACTTAGAGTTGAGGGAGGGGGCTGGAGATATGATGGCTCAGCAGTCCAGTGTGCTAGCTGTTCTTCCAGAGGACCCAGGTTACGTTCCCAGCACCCCGCATGGCGACTTAACAACAGCCTGCAGCTCCAGTTCTGGGGGACTCTCTTCTGGCTTTGTATACACCGAACATGCATGAGCTCTACACAGCACACAAGCAGGCAAAACAGCCATATATAAAATAAAAACAAAATGTAAAAAGTTATTCAGGAAAAAAAAACCCAAGTACTTAAAATTGGGTCTGCAGACATGCCTGGACTGCATGAGACCTTGCCTCGTGCTCTTCGGGTATGGTATTTAGAAATCCCACCTTGGTGACTCTGGAAGAGATGAGCATGCTGGAGAAGGGAGCAGCTGTGTGGCTCGGCTAAAAAGGGCTCAGCTGGTATCTCTGGGGCCTTGGGTTCCGCGCCCTGTGCTACGTAAAACTGGGTGTGACGTCACACATTGGAATTCGAGCACTCGAGAGGTCAAGGCAGCAAGATGAGAGCTCAAGGTGTGATGGTTTGTATATGATTGGCCCAGGAAGTGAACCTATTAGGAGGTGTGGCCTTGTTGGAGTAGGTGTGTCACTGTGGGTGTGGGCTTAAGACCCCCCCCCTGGCTGCCTGGAAGTCAGTCTTCCACTAGCCGCCTTCAGATGAAGAGATAGAACTCTCAGCTCCTCCTGCACCATATCTGCCTGGATGCTGCCATGTTTCTGCCTTGATGACAATGGACTGAACCTCTGAGCCTGTAAGCCAGCCCCAATTAAATGTTGTCTTTTATAAAACTTGCATTGGTCATGGTGTCTGTTCACAGCAGTGAAACCCTAACTGAGACACAAGGTCATCCTTAGCTACTGAAAAAAAAAATGAGAAAAAATAACGACAAAGACAATGATATATTTTGAGTTTGGCAAATTAAAAAAAAATTTTTTTCAGAAAATGTCAAAGTTTAACCTCTGTCCCAAGTACCACTGTGAGCAGGCACCTTCGTGAGGATTTCTGTTGCCGTGAAGAGACACCATGACCATGGCAACTCTTATAAAGGAAAACATTTACTTGGGCCTGTCTAGTTATAGTTCCGAGGCTTAGCGCATTATCATCCCGGCAGGAAGCACGGCAGCATGCAGGCAGACATGGTGCTGGAAAAGGAGCAAAGTGGTCAAGAGCTGGACTGGCAGACAGCAAGAAAGTGCTGCCCTGGCATTGGCTTGAGCATTTGAAACCTCAAAACCTGGTCCCTCCGTGGCACCCTTCCTCCAACAAGACCACACCTGCTGTAGCAAGGCCACGCTGCCGAATAGTGCCATTCACGATGGGCCACTCAAACACATGCGTATGAGGGCCATTCCTATCCAAACCACCACACCAGATAAACCTCAGGGGCTCTCCTGTATCCGAAGGAAATAAGGCTGCATCTTGAGGGACAGTTAGCCATCTCTTCCGTTCATTAACCCACACGGGGGAAGTGCTGGGATCAGTAGTTAGGCTTTGATAGTTAGATTTTGTTCTGGTGCCAGTGAACCCAGAAACATACCACTCACTCGCCTTAGTGAGCTTAACCGTCCAACTGAACACAGGCTAGAGTCATCTGAGAGGGAAGCCTTGATGGAAAAATTACATAGATAAATAGCCTACACGGAGATTATCTTGATTGTTGATTGATGCAGAAGAGCCACGCCCACTGTTGGCAGTACCATTCCGTAGGCATCTAGTCCTGGGCCGCATAAGACATTTGCTAAGCACGATCCTGAACAAGCCAACAAGTAATGTTCCTCCGTGGTGGTTCCTGCTGTAATAACTTGCTGTGAGTGGGTGATACTAAGTGGTATAGCAAGCCTGCCTTTGAGTTCATGCCTTGAGTTCTTACCCTGGCTTTCCTCAAGGATGGACTCTGGGAGTATATGCTGAAACAAACCCTTTCTTTTCCTCAGTTGTTTTTTTGGTCAGAGTTTTATCACAGCAATAGAAGGGAAACCAGGACACTGCTTTCTGCAAACCCCCCTACAGGTGGGTGTAGCCAGTAAGCTGTAGCCAATGAGATGTAAGTAAAGCCACTTGGGTGGGACTTAGGGGGAAAAAATCTATAAAGAGTGACTTAGGAGAAAGTCATTTTGCTTTAGAGCCTGTACTTCTTACCTGGAGGCAGATAAGGGAATATGCCATCTTCAGCCATCACAGATGTGAGTTGACTGTGCTGGCTAGTTTCATGTCACATTGACACAAGCTAGAGTCACCAGAGAGGAGGGATTCTCAGTTGAGAACATGCCTTCATAGGATCTGGCTGTAGACAATAGGACATTTTCTTAATTGGTGATTGTCTTAGTTTGGGTTTTACTGCTGTGAACAGACACCATGACCAATGCAAGTTTTATAAAAGACAACATTTAATTGGGGCTGGCTTACAGGGTCAGAGGTTCAGTCCATTGTCATCAAGGCAGAAACATGGCAGCATCCAGGAAGGCATGGTGCAGGAGGAGCTGAGAGTTCTATCTCTTCATCTAAGGAGATGAAGAGATAGAACTCTCAGGAGGAGGGTTTTAAGCCCACACCCACAGCAACACACCTACTCCAACAAGGCCACACCTCCTAATAGGTTCACTTCCTGGGCCAATCATATACAAACCATCACAGTGATTTATAGGATGATTATGGGGTCCAGTCCATTATGGATGATGTCATCCCAGAGCAGATGGTCCTGAATTCTATAAGAAAGGAGGCTGACCAAGCTACAGGGAACAAGCCAGTAAGCAGTTTCCAACCCTCCATGGCCTCTGCATCAGCTCCTGCTTCCAGGTTCCTGCCCTGTTTGAGTTCTTTCCCTCACTGCTTTTAATGATAAACTATTATATGGAACTGTTAGCAAAATGATTTTTCCTTTCAAGTTGTTTTTCATCATGGTGTTTTATCACAGCAAGAGTAGCCATAATTGAGACACAGACCAGGGGCCTGGAAGGCACTCCTAAGAAAGGTAATTAGAAAGAATACAGTTCCTTCATGACCATGAAATGCCTTATTAGCCCTGAATTACCTACCTCCAAAGTTATATGGGAAAAATTTTGAACCCCTAGTTTTTAAACCACTGTAGTATGAAATTTGGGTTACATGCAACTGAATATGATTGATAATGCCACAATAAAGATAAATTAAAAACACCATGTTACTAAGGAATATTAGATATAAACTCAAATGGTCATGAGTGGTAAATATTGAAAGATGAATCAGTGAAAGAATGTATAATAGGGAACACAGGAATCATGTTGTCTTGGCATTTAATTCTAAACCTCATAATCCCAAATATTTTTTGTACATGGAATGGGGAGTTGTTTTGGTTTTGGTTTTGGTTTTTTGAGACAGGGTTTCTCTGTGTAGCCCTGGCTGTCCTGGAACTCACTCTGTAGACCAGGCTGGCCTCGAACTCAGAAATCCGCCTGCCTCTGCCTCCCAAGTGCTGGAATTAAAGGTGTGCGCCACCACCGCCCAGCTGGGGAGTTGTTTTTGATACAAGGAAGCATGTACCCCAAGGCTTCCTGTGAACTTGATATGTATTATGGTTGAGATTGGCCTTAGACTCCTGATACATCCAGCCCCTGCCACCCAAGTATAGGATTACCTATTTATGCCACTCAAATCTGACCAGATATTAGATTTGCAGGAATTTAGACTTGAAGTATTCTGATCTTGCCATGATCCACATTAGAGCGTATAGCATTGAGATTGGGCCTTTGGGCGCAATTGAATTGGGAAGCCCACACAACATTGATAATGCTATCACCATATAGCTACATAGAATAAGATACCTTAGGGTTTCTGCATTAAAATCTCCCAGTATTCAGCAAATAACATATTTTCTAAGCTGTACCTACAAGATAGGCCATCAGATTATGAACTTGTATTTTCAGTATGAGCTAATATTTGGCAGAATGCACAAAGAAGAACTGGGAATAGAGAAGAGAGAAAGGAAGGGTGGGATCTGTATGTGGATATGTTTATATATGGTATTAGCATAAAAAATGGTATAGAAGATTCACACCAAGCAATGGAAGCTTAGAAGGTTAAGATTAGAGGGAGAGATTATTCAGTTTTTCATTATTGTATTACATGATTTTAAAGTCAGTATGTGTTCATTTTGTAACAATCTAATTGAGAGTTGATTGATGAAACACTAAGAAAAAGCTACACAAATTCAAGGCCCATGAAATTGTACTATATAAACACAGGATACATTTAGGATAATTGTGTTGAGCAACTTGATTTGTTTTAGAAGAAATCCATTAATATATTTTTAATTTTTAAAAATACTCAAAGCTATTCTTCTAGATGTACTTTTTTTTTCTGATTATGCATATGAGTATATTTTCTGGGTTTGTGCATGTGAGTCCAGTCCTTGCAGAAGCCAGAAAAGTATAGAGGTGGAGTTACAGGTGAGCTGCCCAGCTCTGGTCCTGGGACCTGAATTTGGGTTCTTTACAAGAGTACCAAGTTCTCTTAACTGCTGAGCCAACGCCCCAGCCCAGGCTATTAACATTAGTACATATTAGTATCCAGAGTAGACAGTACAGATTTGAAAGAGAAAACACAAACAGTACATTGTAATGACTTTCTTTCATTGTAGGTAACTTGAACATAGATATTTATAAATATAGCAAGCAGTCTTGACATTTGGGAGGCAAAAATGTCCTAGAATACCTATCATAATTTTAATATATTTTATTTAATTAATTTATTTTAATAAATTTAATTTGAATACAATCAGGGGCTAGGAAGATGGTTCGCTGGTTTAAGGCACTTGCTGTTGATGCAGAAGACCTGACTTCTGGTTTGTACTGGTGTTAGGCAGCTCATAATTACCTATAACTCCAGTTCCAAGTACTTTGATACTTTCTTCCAGCCTCTACAGACACCTGTATGCATACACACACACACACACACACACACACACACACAGACACACACACACACACACACACACACACACACAAACACACACTGAAAAAAATTTAAATAAAGAAGTACATCATTAGTTTTTTGAAATCCCACCATGGCCTAACAGTTTGACTTACTGATGAAGCCTAAAGCAACAGCCCCATACAGCGGAGAGCCCCACCCCACCCCAAAAATCTTTATTCCAACATTTTTATTCCATGTAACACTTTCTGCCATTCTTACCAAAAACTACTCCTTGTTTTAAAAATGGGTCAGATTTTTAAATTTCCATTGCTTTTCTTCCACCTCTGTCTTAGGTCATTATCTTCAAAACACACTATTGAAGAATCTTCAGCTCAGTTGTGAAGACCTTTCCTAGCATGCCCAGGGACTAGGGTTTCGTCACACACTATAAATATAAAAATGCTACAGCTTGAGGTGAGCATGATCAAAGTGTGCTCCGTAGTATATAAAACTGTCTCTGTGGAGCCACTGGGATATAAAGTCAGTAGTACTGAGGATTTTAAAAATGGAAGACGTAACATATTCAGGCTTCTTCTCTTGCTTCTAGTATGACAAACAGGACTAAATGTAAGTATTTTTTTTCTGGTACACCTATTTTCATCTTTTGGTAACTTAACATCTTGTAGCGATCCTAACATTTCAGGAACAATTAGTGATGAAACTAATCATAGTCGTATGATGAATTCAACTATCCTTCGGGGTTTCACAAATGCAGTCTGCACCACAATAGTATTCATATTCAAGGAATGAAAATCCTTTTATGTCAGCTGATTGCTTTTACAGTGTATCAGTTGGATATTCTAGAATATTCCACAGAACAACAGTTCCATAGAAGGGACGGCATATGCAAATGAGGAAATGATTATCAAGAGTACGAAGAGTGACTTAAGCTCATGTAACGAACAAGTAAAGTTCTGTGACTTAACTTTATAGCATCAAAACCCACACTGGAACTCCCTATACTGCTTCTGGAAAACACCAAACCCAACAGTTGTATAAAGTCTGGTGTATTGTCTTAGTGGACATGCTATATTTAATAGTAAGTGAGGAAAAAAAAAACAACCATAGAACATCTTAAGAATAAAAAAGAATGCCGAGGAGGTGACTCAGCAGATAAAGACCTTGTACAGGCATGAGAACTTGAGTCAGGACCCCTGAGACAAACCAGGCAAGTGTTACAGCTGCCTGTCATCCCAGCACTTGGGAAGAGAGTCGGGGCCCTCAGATCAAGTCAGTTAGCTAGACAAGTTAGGTTCAATTCCAATTCGGAGACCCTGCCAAAACAGAGTGGGGTGTGGTCAAGAATGATACTCCACAGCCTCACGCATACCACTCAGGTATAAATGTGCAGAATTTAATTTTTTAAAAAGGAATTATTTTCTTTTAAGGACATGGAGCTCTATCAAGTATAAATTCTGGTAGAAACACAGAATGCAGGATAGCTGGATAGAAACAAGGGCTCAAAGGGAGTTTCAGAACCTGACCTTTTCTTTTGGTTTGTGTCTTAGTCACTGTCCCAATTGCTGTGAAGAGACCATGACCAAAGCAACTCTTATATTTATCAAAAAGGAAAAAAAAAAGCATTTAATAGGAGGCTTGCTTACAGTTTCAGAGGATGAGTCATGTGTTATCATGACGGCAGAAGTCATGGCTGGCATGGTGCTGGAGAAGTAGCTGAGAGCTACATCCTGATTCACACACAGGGGAGGATGGGCCTGGCATGGGCTTTTGAAATCTAAGGTCCTTCCTCAGTGACACACTTCCTCCAACAAGGCCATATCTCCGAATCCTTCTAATCCTTTCAAATAGTGCCACTTCTGAGTGGCACTATTTAAATATTATGAGCCTATAAGGAGCATCCTTATTCAAACACTATACTTTGTTGTTTGTTTGTTTGGGGGCAGGATCTCAGTAACGCAGGCTGGCTTTGGACTTGCTGTGTAACAAAGGATGATCTTAAACTTCTTATCCTCCTACTTCACAAGTGCTGTAGATCACAACCATGCACCTCCAGGTCTGGTTTATTTGGTGCAGGGGAATGGAGCTCATGTCCTGGTGCCTGCTAGGCAAGCACTATACCAACCGGGCCACATCCCTAGACCACACATGCCATCTTTCTCTTGGCTTTGTTTGCCTCATTGATTTGTCTCTCTGATATCCTTACCCATACTGACAACCATGGGCCAACTTCTACTAGGTAATCAGCCCTGACTGTGAAGAGTACACATGTTTTTCAGTACCCCAACAGAGATGCAGGATGAACTCTTGGCCAACTTGGAAGCGATATCCTTCTTGAGCCCCATATTGTAGCTTTACTTGGCCAAGCTTGAGTCTAAATACTATCCCTACCACTCTTCCCACCGAAATGAACCATGTGTTTAGAAAAGGAGGGTCACAAATGTAAAAACAAATGTTTCCTATCAAAAGAAAAAATAACGAAAAGCAAGTAAATACAGAAGAAATTGTCTGCTGCTATGATAAAAAGCAACTCAAGGGAAAAAGGGTTGACTTTGGCTCACACACAGTTCAGTTCATCATGGTATGGAAGCTAAGGAAGACTGAAGCAGTGGGTTACATAGTGTCTTTAATCAGGAACAGGGAACAACAATGCTCCTGTTCAGTCAGATATCGTCAAGGATCCCCCCCCCTAAGATGGGGGGCACTCACAGATCAATGCATCTTCACACTCCATTAACACATTACAATTCCCACTCCATTAACATATTATAATAATCCCTCCCAGGCATGCCCAGAAACCCTACTGGAAGCTTGTCTCCTAAGTAATTCCAAGTTCTATCAAGTTAACAACAATCAACCATCATAAGAGTCCATAAACATTCACTTCATTTCAAGGAGCTGGAGAGACGGATCAGTGGATAAGAACAGCTCACAACTGACTCCATCTGTAGCCCCAGCAGATCCTGTGTACTCTTTTGGATTCTGAGGACATCTGCATTCATACAGTCCCATGCCCAAACACAAACATATAATCAAAGATAAAAAAACTAAATCTGTAACTAAAATTCTATTTCCGTTTATATGCTACAGTAAAATAGTACAATTAAATGTTGATTTCTTGCATAGTGGTTGAGGCTTCATAATATTTTTATTAGGAAAAAAACATAAAATTAAAAAAGGTCTACTTTGGGGAAAAATAAAAATGTACTCTGTGTATATTTTATATGGCTGATCCTTAAATGAATGCCAAAGCAAATGAAAAATAAAAACATTGGCCATCTCCCAAACATTACATTAATCTAAATGTTTAATGAGTCCATCAACCCCACACAGAGGAAAAGCAACAATTATATTTATGGAGAAGCATTTGTGTATTTCAGGTTCCCTGTCAACTCTATGCTGAAGAGCTTGTGCTAGCTAGACTCACTAGGTTCTACTAGAAACTTTCTAAGCATTTAGTTAAAGAGGAACCACTTCTTACACAGCCAATGCCTGGGCTTAGTATAACAAGCTCTCTGCTCATTCATGTATTTATGTAATGTGCCAGCTATGAATCAGGAATAAGGGTGGGTACCACAATTAAGAACATGAGTAATTTGCAGCCCCACCCCAAAGGAGTCAAAGTTCAGCCAGAGAAACAGAGGGACAGAGACAGAGGAGCATAATGAGAGGGGATTTAGGAAAGGTTGAGAAGAAGAGGCCCCTCGGATGAGAGGTGGGAGAATATCAAAGGAGACTTGGGGCATGCTTCCGAGGTGGATAGGAGGAAGAAGGGTAGTTCCGGGACACTGGAGAACGACAGGGTTGATGAGTTACAAGTCTGACTATGTAGGGTGTGTACCAAGGCAGAGTCATATGAAAGACCTTGTGTGCTAGCTAAGTTTGCGTCTCACACTGTGGCTCCCAAACCCTGCTTTCCAACTAGACGAGGCTGCCAATACCAAGCCATCTGGAGAAACTGTTAACACAGATTGGCCACGCCCACTTCTGGAAATTTTTGTTTCAGAAAGAATTGATGTTTAAAGGAAATTCCCTAGTGAGACCTGCACAGGATTGGGCCCCTCAGCATCCCATCGTGGATCAGGGTGGGATCAGGACTCTAAAGGTCCCGCCCCTCCCTGAGGATCTATGGGCAAGTTGATGGTTGTTGGGGAAGGGACAGACATTCTCTCCAGAGGTGTAGCTATTGGTAAAATGCTCCTTCTCATATAATCAGTCCCTCTCACCCATTGTCCTTTAAATAAGTCTTGTATGGCACCACCCTCTGGCCTGAACATAAGACAAATTGTGTCTGCTTACACAGGATCATTACCGGGAGACTCCTTGACTATTGATGTTCCCTTAAGAAGGAAGGGTTAGGTGGTCATTTGACCCTCGTCTGAGATTCCAGCCACTCCTCCCACCATCTGTATGAAATTTCGCTGTATGAAATTGCATGCGGCTTTGGAGTCTTAGAAGGGGCTGAGGAGACAAAGAAAAGAGGGTACCATCTATGCAGCTGTGGGAAGCCGCCACCCACCAGTGAGACTGCTCTGGGATCACCCTCAGCCCTAATTCATGTTTTGTAAGTCAGCCCAATAAATTCATTTGCTTTCCAGGGTAAATTTTGGTAGGCTCAAGCTTTAATTTGTCACTTGGGACCCCTCGAGGAAGGGACAGACATTGCTTGGTCCTGAACCATGGGATAAGAGTTTTACAAAGTAACTTGCCCAAGTGAAACTCTTTGGGTCACATAGAAAGACATGAAAGTAGAAGGGGACTCATTGGGAAGAAGATGGAGATCAGCTTAAATGGGGGGACACAGAAGGGGAATAGGGTGGGTGGGTATGATCAAAGCACACTGTGTAGATGTATGATATGACATATAATGAAACCTATTAGTATACATAATTCATATATACTAATAAAAACCTTAAAGGACTTTCACTGTTGATTCAGAGGTACATCCAGGTTTGGGGTTTACATTATGTGTAGGCAGTGAGGATCTGTAGAAGATTCTGGCACTGTGGATAGAATATTTTAAAAGCAGAGCCCTTGGCTAATGGAAAGTTTCATAGGAACAGCTCAACACAGTACACAGGGAGACCCAGTAGGAGAGTGTTTTCCTAAAACCCCAGAGAGGGTGAGCAACAGCACCACAGCAGACTCTGGGGAGAAGGGGCGAGGCAAGTGTGGAGAGAGGTATAATCCACAAGACTAAGTGACTTCTTTAATGTGGGAAGAGTCCCTGAGCTGGGAGTGAGCAGAAAGCTGGGAGTTAGACAGCAGGAAGATGTAGGTAAATGTGGACTTGGGTCTGGAGTTTGCTCTAGGTCAGAGCCTGAGACTTGGGTTTGCCAGATCCTGGGAACCAGGAAGCTGGCGATGGCTGACCTCCACCCCTGGGACATCCCTGCTTTGACCTACTTCTGGCACACGTCTGCTAGTCACGGCCCACAGCCCTAGAGCTGGATCTTCCTCTCTGCTTTTAATACCTTCTGGAGTGAGACCACAGCTCATCTTTGTGCTCTTGGAGCCTAGGATAGTGTGTGCACATACTTGATGTGCAGTAACAGTGTCTAGGTGACTGAATCGCATTAATTAATTAACTAGATAATTATAGCCACAACAACCTCATTAGATCTCAGTAGGCTTTTGGCCTCATTTTGTGATGATAATTATATAAATTTGTACTTCCATAGTTCTACAAGCTTTTATTATTTCCATTTCTGAAGGAGCAAAGATGAAGCAAAATACAATTCTTTCTTCTAAACATTAATTATTGCAGATGTCTGTAATTAGTAGTAGTAAGTATCTCCTACACGTTCTAATTCAGGTCTCACCAAAAAAACTGTTTGCTATGTGAACTCACATACTATCCACATACACACAGACACACATGTGTTCATTCACTCACATATTCATACCCACTAGACACACAAATACACACTATAAGACACATACCACATGATATATGCATGCATACACAAATGGACAGAGACATACACTATATCTACACATACCACACAGACACATGCACACATACAAATGTACACACACACACACACACACACACACACCAAAGATATGCACACACACAAGCATGTGCATACTTGCCTTAAAGATTATTTTTAGCTGGGCAGTGGTGGCACATGCCTTTAATCCCAGCACTTGGGAGGCAGAGGCAGGCAGATTTCTGAGTTCGAGGCTAGCTTGGTCTACAGAGTGAGTTCCAGGACAGTCAGGGCTACACAGAGAAACCCTGTCTCGGAAAAAACAAAACAAAACAAATATTTTTAAAACTTTCACCTGAATTAAAGACAAGGAGCAGTTTTCCATTTAGCTATCCATATAAGCTTTTTTCCCCCACACCAGACAGATGTGCTTTATTTAAAACAAACAAACAAACAAACAAAAAACCCAACAGCAACAAAACTCTTTAGTAAGAAGATCTGACTAAGTCTTATATTAACTCAAGCTCCTGGATAACTCTAAGGAAAGTCCATATAAGCTTTTGATGATCAAGGGAAAGTATCATTTTGTAGCACAACTATTCTTATTTTATTACATTTATCTATTGTGGGAGAGTGAGAAGTGTGTACATACTGCAGCTCACGTGCGGGCAAGAACCAAGGACAACTGACATTTCTGGAGTCCTTGTCTCCTTCCTCCATACTGGGTCCTGGGGACTGAACTATAAAGCTTGGTGACAAATGGCTTACAAGCAGAGCCATCTCACCTACCCAGGGACGCTATCTTTACAGTGTTAAGATAATTTCTGAAATATACGGTTATCTTTTTCCCACACAGTAATACATGGAGTTAAGAACCCCAAAGTGGTCCCTACCTCACATGATGAGCACACAGCGCAGAGAAGACCGCATAAGGACCACTGGTGAGCTAATCCCCGAGCCTACACTCTCCTTCGGTCTGTAGATTTGATGATCTCTTCTTTGATATCTTCCTGTTATCTTTGCCTTTTCTGGAGATAAGTGCTCTGGAGTACTAGACAGGAACAGCCTATTCATAGAGACAGAAAATCAACAGAATATTCAAATAACTCTAAACGTCCAACATAATCTCCCCTCCTGAGAAACAAGATACAAACACACAGGTAACAGCAGCCATTACAAAATGCAGTTCCCAAACAGATGCAGGAGTGGGCTGTGCACAGCAGCTAATTACCTGCACTGCAGAGATGACTCTGTGGGGACGAAACCTGAGCTCCAAACCCCAGCACCCAGGGTGGTAGGACCGTCTTCCTCCAGCACCGGAGGCAGAGACGGGAGAATCCCTGGGGCTCGCCAGGCAGCCGGTTAGCTGAGCCGGAGAGCTCCAGGTTCCATGTGTGAGCCTGCCTCAGAAGAAAAGGAGCCTGAGGAAGGCACCTGGCACTGACCCCTGGCCTCCAGACTTGCACACCTGGGTGTGCACACAGGCGATCGGAAGAAAAACAAGATGGGAGATGTGCTGGCAATAGCAAGAAAATAGTCCATTGGGGGTTCTCATGCCTACAGTGTAAGCTAGTTCCCTAGAATGGGTTTCTACGTTTGGATAATGAACTCTTCCTTACTCTCCCGCCCTTGCTGATTTTTTCATTTCTCCATATCTTGGTGCGGTCCAATCACCCTGAAAATCCAGTTTTCTCTGATCACCAGGAGAATATTTTATAGTCTCTCTAATTTGCAATTATACTGGTGAGATATATATATATATATATATATATATATGCACATACCTACATCTAGTTATGACTCTTAATTCTTTAATTTTCTTTTCCAGATTTGCTTATTTTGTGTATCCAGGTGTTTTCCCTGCTTGCGTGTCTGTGACCCTCACGTGTGCCTCATGCCCGTGAAGGTCAGAAGAGTCACATCCCATGGAGCTGGAGCTGCAGGCAGTTGTGAGCCACCACGCGAGTGCTGGGAATTGATGGTTCCCTCTGTAAGCAGACAGTGGCCTCAACCACTAGGCCAGCTCTGTGGCTCCCATCGGGGGACCCTCTTGCATCAGTCTGACTTTCTTGCCTTGCTACACCTTTATAACTTCATTCAATGGTTCGAGCAGACTACCTGAGAAAGATTCTGACAGTGTTACCAGTGGTCAGGGCGTGGGTCAGGCGTTCCCGGGTTCTTGCCCTTCTATGCAAAGGATTGAAAATGGGACTCACGTGTATTTGAAAAAGTAGCAGGAAAATTGTATTCATAGTGACCAGAAAGTACAGACAAGAAAGGGAAATACTGTCATAACTCAGTGAGTCACCCGAATGAGCATGTTGAAGGTCCCAATTACTTCTCCTTACGGAGTTCAACAAAAGGAAGAACTGCGTACTAAGGGATGGAGCTCGGCTCAGTCTCTATTTCGGTTGATAGATTAGATCACACATACATTTTCCTATTTGATTGTCCTTTCCCATAATATGCTGGATTTTAATCACATGTATGCCCAACTATGCATCGACAGAAGATGGTAAAAGGCAGGTTCTCCCTAAAAGGTTCCCAGTTTTACCTTGTTACCCATGCACCTAAAACCAATTCAGGCTGGGTCGGCTGTTGATTTTTTTTTTTTATTCTGTTGGTTATGTTGATAATACACTCGAATAGAAACTGTCTCAGTTCCATTTTTTTTTTTTTTTTTTTTTTTGCTAGGGGTAGAGACAACGATCTTATTGTTTAGAGATGTGAGTCTGTGTAGTCAGATGCGGGTGCTTGCCTGCCTCAACAGGAGCCGATCCCACACGCTGGGACAGCACCGAGCAAGATGCTGGCAAAGAGCAAACTAATTCCCATGCCCCAGAAGGGTTCCTGCAGGTACTGCCAGATGCACTCGCTAAGGAACATGCTATTGAAACGAGTACAAAGGGACACTTATTTTTTTCCCCCAAGCCTTGTTCATTAAGTTCTTATCTTCATTCTTTGGCAATCCCCCTTCAGTGGGAGAGCCACGGGGGATGCAGGAGCCTGGATGAGGAATGATGCCCACGCAGAGCCTAAAATAACCCCAAGTGGCTTTGCTTGCACAGAGGGAATAAAGGCCAACCATCACGAGAGTGGCATTCGAATACATTCAACATCGCAGCCCCCCCCCCCAAGACCCCTGAGGCTCTCCCTAGGAAACTTGCTCTCTCTCTTCCCGGTGCAAAGGCGTTTAATAAGCCAAATAATGTAATAATTCACACGAGTTAAGCTTATTATATGGAGAAGTCCAGGGTGGTTAGCAACGTCTAAATGGCCGATGAGCAACCATCCTTGGAGACAGGCTTTAGGAAAAACAAACAACCTGGTACTGGAATCCAGCCAAGCTGGGGAAGTGCTTGCACGCAGCACTGGATTTGATCCCCAGCCCCAGATAACCAGGCATAATACTACAGGCCTATAATCCCATCTCAATAGATGCAGAAGGTCAAGGTCACTCACTGTTATAGAGCAATATATATGTTATATATTACATGCTTACATAGAGATGCCTTATCAACTAGGGGGGCTTGCTGTGTAACCCTGGTGACCTGAATACAACCCTGGAACCACATAAAGGTGGAAGTGAAGAGCTGACTCCACAGAGCTAACCTCTGACCTTCACATACGTGCCATAGTGCAACTGTGTGTGTGTGTGTGTGTGTGTGTGTGTGTGTGTGTGTGTATCAGCATGCTCACACACACTGATAATTAAAAAGAAAAAAATCAAACAGGGCATCGTGGCACTTCCCTTTAATCCCAGCACTCGGGAGGCAGAGGCAGGCAGAACTCTGTGAGTTCAAGGCCAGCCAGGTCTACAGAGTACAGAGTGAGTCCAGGACAGCCAGGACTACACAGAGAAACCCAGACTCACCCGTAACCCATACACACACAAGCAAACTTCTGAGCTGCATGGAACACTGAGCCTGCTGTTTCTTGATCTTGGGTAGAATTGGTCTTACCATGTCTGATTTCTCAGCAAATGCTTTTCTGGTTTCTTAGAAACTGGATTAAAACTAGAAGCCATGAATAAAAGTTAAAGATTAAAAAAAAATATGTGCTTGTTTTGGCTTCCTTTTCTGAGACAGGGTCTTGCTATGTGGCCCAGCTGGCCTTGAACCCACGATACTCCTGACTCTGCCTCTAATGTACTGAGATGACAGGTGTGTGCCACTACACCTGGTTTCCCTTTTTCTTTGAGTTTGCTGCTGTTCCTTGGTTGGTTTTTGCTGGGTTTGAATCAAGGCCAGGGCCTTATACCTACTAGATATGCCCTCTGCCACTGAGGCACAGTGCTCAGCCCTTAGCTTTATTCGCTAACCAGTGGCATACCATGCTGTTGTTGTCTGTTAGTACACGTATGTATTTATGTGCTTATTTAATTGTGTGTGTGTGTGTGTGTGTGTGTGTGTGTGTGTGTAGGTTTGAGGATGACTTATGAGGTTGATTCTTAGATAGGTCCCAGGACTTGAACTTAGGTCATCAAGCTTGGCAGCAAGCTCCTATATTCACCGAGCCATCTTGCTCAGTCTTTGCCCCAAGTATTTATTTACTCCGTATGCTGTGACAAAAACACCACAAGTTGGATGGCTTAAAAGACAGAAATTTATCGCTTCAGTCTGGGAGTCCAGAAGGCTGAATCTGGGGACCGGTAGATTCATTCTTCTTGAGGGTCATGAGGTGGAACCTGATGCCTGGGGAAGCCCGGGCGTCTGTGTGTTGCAGTCTGAGCCCGGAAACTGCTGCTGTGCCACCCTCACTGGCACAGGTCTCAGTCCACGGGGCGCCCACTGAGATTTCCAAGATCTTCATCTTCTCCATGTGTCTGTATACATGTGTGCGAGGGTGTGCCTGTGGAAGCCTGAGGTGGGTGTGGTGAACCTTTATCTGTCACTCTCCCACCTCATACACTGAGGCAGAGTCTCAACCAAACTCAAGTCATTTACCTAGTCTCCCTAACCAGCTCTCTCTGGAGATCCCTGTCTCTGCCTCCCAAGGCTGCAATTACAGCTGAGCTGCAAATGTCAGTACGCCCACCCGACATTTACACAGGTTATGAGGTTGTGAACTCTGGACCTTGTGTTTGCATAACAGACACTTTAACCACTGAACCCCCACCCCTGATTACCATATTCTCGTGTAAAGTAACAAATAATAGTGGGGAATGATAGAAATAGACAATTAAAGAAGGAAAACACATCAAAACAAACAAAAAACAGTCCCCAGAATGCAAGTGAGCCAGAGAGCTTGGGCGGGTCAGAGGCTCAAAAGCACCAGATATCAAAGGCTTTTGGGTCATTTTCCTAGCACCTGCCATTGCCGGAACTGGAGTGCCTGCTCGCGCATGCTCTGTTTCATGAAAGAAGTCCTGGTGGGCGGGGTCCCAGCCTCTCTGCCAACTGGTTTCTCTCCAGGTTAATTTGATGCTTCTCTTCTCTCCAGACCACCTCCTGCCACGTGACCCCGCCTTCCTCTTGAGAGAGTAAAACAAGTTTCACCTTCAAGTGGGTAAGAGTGGGTTCCTTCCAGAGCGAGGTATACATGACCACGGCCCTGGGACACACATCCAGGCGTTCTAGAAGGGCAACAGTTTCATGAAATTTTAAAGTAATGGATCTAAGGAGGTCATGAGCAGTGACACTTTTCAAATACTTTGGTGGAAACATCAGATCGGCAGGTTACCGAAAGTGGGAGCGTTTCTGCTGTAGGCCTCCGATGCTATCTGACTGCACTCTGAGCCTTCTGGTTGGTTGGAGTCGTTTGTACATTTCAAAGTATTTACCTACTGGTCATAAAAGTATTAGCCCATGCCGAGGAGTGCACAATAAAAAGCAGATAAAGACTAGCCAAGGACTTGCAACATTCTAACCTCTCCACAATCTCTTCAGGCCTAATCAGCCTATGGACAAGGCAGTGTGTCTTCCAGGAAGTCTCATCCACAGTCATTACCTGGCGTCTTTCCGTGCGGCCACTCCACTATCTGACTCTCCTCCCAGTTTTAAAGCCCTTCGTGGTGATGCATGCCTGTCAGCCCGGCTTCAGGAAGCATCAGTAGAGGGATCAGCATTCCAGCTGTTGGTGGTCTAGCCTGGACATCATGAAACATCTGTTGTCGTTTCCCTTAATTTCCCCTTTATAGACAAAGACCCACCTGACTAGCTTATTCAAAGGTAATCACCACTGTAAATATCATCAAGTGAGGCCATGTTTGGAGGTATTGGTTAGAGGGGTAGTATTTCAGTGAATCATATTAGAAGGGGGAGGAAAGAAATTCTACCCATACCAGTCATTTATACAAATTAACTCACCATCTGTTTCTCTGCCTGCCGTCCATGGCCGCCCACACACTTCTCCCCCACGATGTCCCTTGGCAGAACCTGTGGCCAGAAAAATGTCTGGTCAGCTCCTTTCCTCTGAGACGTCAGTGACGCGGAGGCTGTCTCTGTCTATTTATAGTCTCTCAAAGAAAATGAAGTAATGGTAGAATAGGAAAAAAAAAACCCGTAATTTGTTGTCGCTTTTAAAAATAACAAAGTTTAAAAAGTCATGCTTTTCGCCCATTCAAAAAGAAAATATAAAAAATGTGACTACGTTTTGAGTAAATATTTGTTAGGCAACCTTTGATTTTTTTTTTTTCTTTTTCGTTGTAAAAAAATTAAAAACTTGCTGGGGATGTAGCCGAGTTGGTAGGGTGCCCAGCATGCACAAAGCCCCTGCTCAGTCCCCAGCGCTGCATACAGCTGTGCAGTGATGAACAGCAGTGATCCCAGCACTTTCAAGGCTGGAGGATCAGAAGTTCAAGGTTATCCTTGGCTACCTAGTAAGTCTGAGGTTTGTGTGTGTGTGTGTGTGTGTGTGTGTGTGTGTTTGTGTGTGTGTCTGTGTGTGTATGCATGTCTGTATGTGTCTGTGTGTGTATATGCATGTCTCTGTGTGTGTGTCTGCATGTCTGTGTGTGTATGTGTCTGCATGTCTGTGTGTGTATGCATGTCTGTGTGTGTATGCATGTCTGTGTGTGTGTCTGCATGTCTGTGTGTGTGTGTGTGTCTGTGTGCCTGTGCGTGTGTGTGCCTCTGTGTGTGTGTGTGTGTGTGTGTGTGTTTATAAATTTCTGATCAGTAGCAGCAGTGACTACCAGGTCTTAACGGTGAGTGCAGGTGTTCCTCTTCCTCTTTGGGCCCTAAACTCTTTCAGGAGGCAGACGTGAGGCATTACTTCTTCCTTCTCTCCCTTTTCCACTCACTCCATTTTGAGCACTTAGCTCTGTGGCTCTTTTTTTTTTTTTAATTTTTATTTTCTATATTCTATGTTTACATTCCAAAGGCTTTCCCCTTTCCCAGTCCCCCCCCCACCATACGTCCCATAATTCCTCTCCCCCCCCAAGCTCTGTGGCTCTTTACTCCCGGTTTCTTCCTTTTCTCCTCCGCACTTCGAGCCTGTGGGAGGTGGGTCCTCAGCACTGTGGTTACCTCAGCTTCGAAGCTAACCTCCTCACTTGGTCTACTTTGCAAATCATCTTCCCTGAAGCCATCAAGACTCTCTTTTATCTCTTTGCACTAAGATCAACTCCAAGTGGATCAAGGACCTCCACATAAAACCAGACACACTGAAACTATTAGAAAAGAAACTTGGGAAGACCCTGGAGGACTTGGGCACAGGGGAAAAGTTCCTGAACAGAACACCAATAGCTTATGCTCTAAGATGAAGAATCGACAAATGGGACCTCATAAAATTACAAAGTTTCTGCAAAGCAAAGGACACTGTCAGAAGGACAAAACGGCAACCAACAAAGTGGGAAAAGATCTTCACCAACTCCACATCCGACAGAGGGCTAATATCCAATATATACAAAGAACTCAAGAAGTTAGACCGCAAAGAAACAAATAACCCTATCAAAAAATGGGGCACAGAGCTAAACAAAGAATTTTCACCAGAAGAAATTCGGATGGCCGAGAAACACCTTAAAAGATGTTCAACATCATTAGCCATCAGGGAAATGCAAATCAAAACAACCCTGAGATTCCACTTCACACCAGTCAGAATGGCTAAGATTAAAAACTCAAGAGACAACAAGTGCTGGCGAGGATGTGGAGAAAGAGGAACACTCCTCCACTGTTGGTGGGATTGCAAAATGGTAAAACCGCTCTGGAAATCAGTTTGGCGGTTCCTCAGAAAATTGGGCATGTCACTTCCAGAGGACCCTGGCATACCACTCCTGGGCATATACCCAGAGGATTCCCCTGCATGCAATAAGGACACATGCTCCACTATGTTTATAGCAGCCTTGTTTATAATAGCCAGAAATTGGAAGCAGCCCAAATATCCCTCAAAGGAGGAATGGATACAGAAAATGTGGTATATTTATACAATGGAATACTACTCAGCAATTAAAAATAATGAATTCATGCAATTTGTAGGTAAATGGTTAGACCTGGAAAATATCATCCTGAGTGAATTAACCCAATCACAAAAGAATGCACATGAAATGCAATCACTGATAAGTGGATATTAATGAGCCCAGAAGCACTAAATACTCAAGACACAAATAGCAAGTCAAATGATTCCCAAGAAGAAGAAAGGAGAGGACCCTGGGCCTGTAAAGATTGCATCCAGTTTAGTAAAGAAACCGAGGGGGGAGGGGGAATGATTGGGGAACAGTTGGGGGGGGAGAGGAACTATGGGAACTATGGTGGGTGGGAACTGGGAAAGGGGAAAGCCTTTGGAATGTAAACATAGAATATAGAAAATAAAAAAAAATTTAAAAAAAAATAAAAGAAAAAAAAAGTAAAAAAAAAAAAAAAGACTCTCTGAATGTGTCACTTCAGCCTAATATCTGGCCCTGACATACTGTAGTTCGACTTAAGGGGGGGGGGGTGCGGGGGTGGAGGGCGGGGACACCACAAGGGGTGGGGCTGGGCTAGAAGGCATTGTATTTGAAATTGCCAAAGCTCTGTCAGCTGGGGACAGTCCTACTGGCCAGTATCCCTGCACCTAGGAAGCTGCAGCAGGAGGACTGAGAATTCTGGGCCAACTTGGGCTATGTAATAATAATCTGTCTCTCCAAAATGTAAGAGAGGGCGGGGGGGGGTTGGTGAGGAGACAGAGGGGATGAAAAAGGTTCTCTTAAATGCTTTCCGATTTCTGTTTTCAATATCTATTTTGACATGCAAAGAAAGAAAATCAAGACTCAAACTGGGGGGACGGCTCCTTGATTGAGCTGGCCATCCAAGCCTGGGAGGAGCGAGAATCCCTTAGTACCTTTGAAAGCAAGCGTCCTAGCTGTGGACTAGCTCCAGCTTCAGTGAGAGATCCCAGGTCAAGGGAATAAGGTAGAGAGCGTGAGAGCAGGAAACTTGTCCTTTGCAGGCATCTGTACACGTATGCGCATGTTCTCGGAAGCACGGAATCAATTTCATTCTTAAAGCAATGAAAGGGAGGGAACTAGCTGTGTGAGGAGTGGGGGGAGAGGGTAGGCGTAACCAGAGAGAGGCAGACCAGTCCTGCCACGCACATTTGATTCTCTTCTGCTCCGCAGCTCCTCAAGTCATCCCCAAAGCTGAATACGCTTGAGAAAATGTGGAGAGAGCTCCTCGAAACCCAGAGAGCCTGCTTTATTTGGATAGCCTTAAATCTCACATAGCACAGGCTGGCCCGGAACTCACTGCGGTGCTGGCGATGACCTTCAACTTCTGGTTCCCATGTCTCCAGATCCCACATGGTGGGATCACAGGTATCTGTACCCACCAGGTCTGAGTTAGAATCCTACTCTTGACTGATGGGTACCTCATGTTACCGAATCAACTCCTGAAAGTGGTCCACACCCCCGAGGGTTTAGCTCAGTCGTAGGGCTTGTGAAGCCCTTTGCTCCTTCCCCACACCGCATAAACCACTGCAGTGCATGCCTATAGCCCACCACTAGGGAGATGGAGACAGGAGGGTCAGACGCGTGAGGTCTTCCTCTGACGCACGGCGAGCCTGAGGCCAGCCTGGGGTGATGGTACGTGGAAGTCTCGTCTCCAAAGACGAAGCAGATTTTACAGTGGCAGAGCAGATCAGAGTCGGTCAAAAGCTGGTGCCATCTAAATTGTGACGGGAAGGAAGGCATCGAGGACGTGTGTAATTAGAGACATTTTAAGCCGTCTAGTGGGAGTAAGGGCAAATGCTTCTGTATTTGGAATCATAGTGGGAACGCCTCAGGTGGTGAGGTTGGGATAAGAGAATAAGAAAGAATAAAGGAGGCAGACACAGTGTGGAGAGACATGCAGGGGAAGCACTCCAGCATATACCTTAAAGGATAAAGCCTTCCGAGGCAAAAGGAATTGTAAAATGATGCTTCAAAGTAGTCCAGTGACTGATGTCACACGGGAAAGAAAAAGAGCGAGAGGGTGTGGGGAGCAGTTTTCCAGAGCACAAAGAACTGAGGTGGAAACAGCCTGAATACCTGCCAAAGCTAAAGCCCAACTCTCTCTCTCTCTCTCTCTCTCTCTCTCTCTCTCTCCCTCCCTCCCTCCCTCCCTCCCTCCCTCCCTCCCTCTTTCTTTCTTTCTTTCTTTCTTTCTCCCTTTCTTTGTTCTTAGGTGAAAATATTTTGCTGGCACGACATCTCCATGCATGGTGAATGCTTGGTTGGATTATTCGCTTTTAGCACGCTTGCTATCCATTTCCCTGAAACTACCTAAACAGCGCCCTGCCCTGCAGTCTCATCTCTCCCGGAGAATTCCTCTCCCGGAGGCGATTGTTGTTCTCCCTGGACCCTGCCAGACAGAAAATAAACAAGAGGGATGGGTTGCTTCTTCAGCAAGGAGCAACTTTTGAAACCTCTCCGGCTCAAAGAGGAGGCAGAAACTTGACAACTTCAGCTCTGGGCTTTTCTTTCTGGCTCTGGGCAGCGAGGCACTTGCCCTTTTAAGTACTATTTTTTTTTTTTTCGAGACAGGGTTTCTCTGTGTAGCCCTGACTGTCCTGGAACTCACTCTGTAGGCGAGGCTGGCCTCGAACTCAGAAATCCCTGCCTTTGCCTCCCAGAGTGCTGGGAGTACAGGCGTGCACCACCACTGCCCGGCTTAAGTGCTTTCAGATGCACAGCCTCCCCTGAATTCTACTGACTACCAGCACAGAGGGAACCTCTTAAAGCGTGAGTTTTATTTACTGCTCTGTCTACATCCAAGCCAGTAACACACGTGACAGAATTATCTGCTCCTCCTCTTCCTCCTTTCTCTTCCTCTGCCCCCTCTTTCTTTCCTTTCTTCTTCTCCCCCCTCTCCTTCCTCCCTTCTCTTTCTGCCCTCCTTTTCCTCCTCTGCTCAGGGACAGGGTCCCAAGGATCTGTGACTGCTCTGGTATGTGCTCTGTGATGGAGAATGACTTTGAACTCCTGCCTTTACCTCTACATTAGCACTCTGCTTTTTGTATCTTCAAATTATTCAACAGAGTGACACCCTAAGACCTAGACAAAGCCCACCTTTCGATTCTTGTCTGGTCCTCTATGTCACAGACAGATATACGGGTCATTCATTAGTAATAGGGGACACACTATGGCCTACAAAGGCTACTTTAGGGCACCAAAGGCTATCAATTATTTTTAAACTTAATTAAATTAATTAATGTATTATTTGTGAATGTGCATGTGTATGCATGTGTGTTCATCTATGGGAGACACAGGACAGCTTGCAGGAATTGGTTCTCTTCTAGCGTGCATGCCTAAAGGACTGAAACCATGTTACCCTTCTTGGTAGCAGGTGCCTTTACCTGCTCAGATATCACATGGGCCCTATTTTATTTATTATCATTGCTGCTGCTGTTGTTGCTGTTGTTGGAAAAAATGTGTGTCCTGGTACGCATGTGGGAGTCAGATGCTACCATTATAAAATCAGTCAGTTCTCTCCTATCTTTATGTGAGTTCTGAGGATCAAACTTGAGCTGTTTGGCTTTCAAGGCAACTGTCCTCACCCGGTGAGCCATCTCAACAGCCCAGACATAGCTATAAAGGCAGACAACACTTGACCTTGGCCCTTATCTGTACTGATTAACATCTGTGGTGTCCCGTTGAATGATAATTTCCCCTTATTTTCACTTGCTAACATTTTAAGGACAGTCGAGTCCCTGCTGTGTAGTAGGCTTTGAATGAGTCTTGGAGTCGCCACAGAAGAGGAGACAGTCTGGCAATGGCTGAAGTAGAAATGGATCGACCCAGGCAGACGGGATGGCTCAGCAGGTAAAAGTGGTTACTGCCAAACCTGCTGACCTGAGTTCAAGTCCCAGAACCCACAGGGTGGAAATAAAGAACCAACTCCTCTGGGTTACTGACTCAACTCCACATGCACTCTGAAACACACACATGCACACACACACACACACACACACACACACACTTTTTTTTTTTACTTTTTTTTTTTTTTTTGGTTTTTCGAGGTAGGGTTTCTCTGTGTAGCCCTGGCTGTCCTGGAACTCACTCTGTAGACCAGGCTGGCCTCGAACTCAGAAATCCGCCTGCCTCTGCCTCCCAAGTGCTGGGATTACAGGCGTGCACCACCACGCCCGGCTCACACACACGTTTTGAAAGTAGAGGTCTTCAATCTCTAGCACAGCATAAACCATGGGATGACACCACATGTTACCCCATCCCTTGGGAAGGGAAGGCAGAGGATCTAAAGGCCAAGGCCACATAGTTTAAGGCCAGGATGAGACCTAATGGTGGGGGAAGGGACAGTAGAGTAGCCGTGTGCATTGCAAACAGACCACAAGAGACCCACTCTCAGGTGAGCCCTACTACAGAGAATCACCATGCCTCCCAATAGTGCCACCAAATGCTATCTCTCCAGACACATGCTGAAACAGGGAGCCTGTTAGCACTCAAGCTGATACCACAATTCCCTTTTGGGCAGGTCACAAGGTACCTGCATGGTATAACCTCAAGATGACTTAATCATATACAGAAGACCACCCCGATTCGGCAGAGAATCATGCAACCACAGATCCAGACACGTCCAGCAGGCTGTCATTAGCACATTTGTCTTTCTAGTATGAGACAAAGACAGGAAGCGCATTAGTGGTAGTGTCACCCAACAAAGATTCCTGCACTGAACCAAGGGCGAATTCCCCTGCTCTTCCAGTAACCCCCTGCGCCCAGGTGCTGAAATTAAGTAGTGGAGATTTACCTATCCATCATTTCATCCCCACTGTTGGGTAGTTGGGCAGTGCTAATGGAGTTGTAGGTCATGCTGTCTTTATTTATGGGCCACTGAAGCACTTTGTGCACTATAATGCATCATAACTACACAGAGCATCATCGCAGCTAGAGTAGAAACAACAGTCTGTGGTAAAGAGTAAGTCTTCCCCTGCAGCTCACACCCATTCTATCCTCATTAACTGTGGTAATTTTTGGACTCAACTTGTCTTCTTGTTGCCTGGTGTCACTGAGAAGCTACCTGGGTAGTACGTCAGAGATAACAAAAGCACATGTTCCCCCTCATACATGGGTTCTAGCCTATATTATATGCATGTAGATACATAAGCAGGTGAAAGTGTGGTATGTATAACATTTAGGAGACCAAGAGAGGGTAATATTAGGTGGTGAGAATAAAGGCATTATATTTTTCTGATTTCAACTCCATCATAGCCCCCACTCCACATGGTTGAGTAACAACTATGAAACTGCTAGGGAAAGTGTAAAACCCTGAGCAAAGCCTGATGACTTCAGCACAGACATTCTGACTGTCTAGACAGTCCACCCAGTGGGGAGAGACATGGCTCCACCGTTAAGAGCACTCATTGCTCTTGCATAGGACACAGGCTCAGTTCCCAGCACCCACAGGGAAGCTGACACCAGTCTGTAGCTCCAGTTTAAAGGGAACTAATGCCATCGTCTGATCCTGGAGGGTACTGCATGGCCCACAAAGATACATGCAGGCAAAACCACTCATACACATACAATAAATCTAAGACAATAAAGTTCACTGATGAAGAGAGTTTGGGACCAGGCAAGTGTGTGCATGCTGTTATTATCTGTGAATTAAGATTGTGTAATTTTATATTAAAATTTTCTTACTTTAAAATTAAGATGTGTGAAAAAAAAAAGCTATTCATGTCCTTGTAGAGGGATACAAGACTTCAACTTTTTCAAGAACATTCTTTCCTTCATTTAAAAAGAAACATGGGCTGGGCGTGGTGGTGAGTGCCCATAACCCCAGGATTTGAGAAGCTAGGGCCAGAGGATTGAAAGTTCAAAGCTGAGCTGGGCAGCCGGGTGAGGCTATAATCAATACCCCACAATACTTCTCATTAGTACCCCATGACGCTGCAAATTCCCACTACGCTTACAGCAGCCATGTCTCTTAGACTTGAAGTTGCTGTGACAGACCTCGAAACACTTTACAAAGAGGAGGGGCATACTTGGCTGACAGCTTCAGAGGCTGCTCACATCATGGTGGCCAGAAGGGAGAGAGTGAGAGACCCAGGAAGGGGCCAGGACAAGATACTACACACTTTTCCCATCAGATCCCTAGCAATGACCATTTCTATCCCTTCCCAAAATGGACATAAAGACTTGAACCCATGATCAGATGCACACTGAGGATGTCAGAGCCATTACAGTCTGACCACCTCTCAGTGGGTGGACCCACTCACTGTTGACTGAGCCTCCAACTTGTGAACTTCCTTAGATCCAATCCATGGTGGCTGCACAGATAAGAGTAGGAATCTAGGCCCCATCTCCCAGGCTCAAGGAACATTAGAGAAGAGAAGGTGGAACAAATGTGAGAGCTAGAAGATGGGGTGGAGGAGTGGGGGAGGATGGGGTGAGGGAGTGGGGGAGGATCTGTAGAGGAGTAGGGTGGAGGATGGGGTGGAGGAGTGGTGGAGGGTGGGGTGAGGGAGTTGGGGGGGATGGGGTGGAGGATGGGGTGGAGGAGCGGGAGAGGGGAGGGTGGAGGATGGGATGGAGGAATGGGGGACAGGAGGGTGGAAGATGGAGTGGAGGAGTGGGGGAGGGGAGGTGGAGGAATGGTGGAGGATGGGGAGGGGAGGGTGAAGGATGGGATGAGGAGTGGGGGAGGGGAGGATGGAGGAGTGGGGGAGGGGAAGGTGGAGGATGGGGTGGAGGATGGGGAGGGGAGGGTGAAGGATGGGGTGGAGGAGTAGGGAAGGGGAGGATGGAGGAGTGGGAGAGGGGAGGGTGGAGGAGTGGGGTGGAGGAGTGGTGGAGCACAGGGCAGAGGATGAGGTGGTGCACACCTCTGATTCAAGCACCAGAAGAGCTACAATAGGCTCACGGGACAGCCGGTCTAACCAGTGACCTTCAGGCAAAGGACAGGCTCAGCTCTAGCAACAAGATAGCAAGCTCCTGAGCAGTGACACCCAAGGCCTCTGCGTGCCTGTGCATTCACACATGTGAGTTCCTGCACACACAAAAGCACACAAGAGAGGCCATCCGGCATAACAACACTTGAGAACAATGGGTAAAATTGTGTCAATCGGTGGAAGTATCGGTTTTTAAATGTGGTATGCTAGAGTGTGTACTATCCCATGAGCAAAATGAGGTAAATATTATATTGTAGTATGTGTGTTGAGGGGGGAGAGAAAGAGAGAGTATAAAATTGTGAGTATCTGTGAAGAAACAGAGATATATTAGTTTGTGGTATGTCATGATTAAAGTCTATTTGAAACAAACAGATACCTGGGAAGAGAGAATCTCTCTTGAGGAACTGCCTTCAACAGATTGGTCTGTGGGCACACTGTTCGGTCATTTTCTTGATTAATGTGGGAGAGCCCAGCTCACCGTGGTCAGTGACATCCCTAGGCAAGCCTTCCCGGGTCCTATAGGAAACTGGGGTGAAAAAGCCATGGGGAGCAAGCCAGGAAGCAGCGTTCTTCCATGGTGTCTGTTTCAGTTCCTGCCTCCAGGCTCCTGCCCTGAGTGCTTGCCTTTTCCCTAGAAATGAAACTATCTGGAGGAATTAGTGGCCTCTGGGCAGAGGAAGTGTAGAGGGGGAGGGGGGAGCTTGGGAGGAACGTGCATAGTGCATGCTCACATGCTTGTGAAAGGTTCCTGTGTAACAGAAGGCTGTGTACAAGGAACACGTATGATGAAATGTTACAGAGCAAGGAGTTAAAAATCCAAACAGCAGCATGGAGAGCTCTCAGGAAGACTGCGCTAAGCGAAAGAAGCCGGATATGAATGCCGCCACCTAAAACACCTAGCGCCGGCTTAGAAATAAAGACAAATCTTTGGATGTATGTCTTTGTGGAGCGAAATATGTCATCACCTCCTTCTGTGCTTTCTTCTGGGGGGGGGCTCTCATCCCTGCTTCTCTACTGAGCACACGTGTTTAAAATAAATGCTTGACAGAGGGAAGGGAATTCATGAACGCTCCGCCCCTCCTGGAGCAGCGTGGGCAGTTAATGGCGGCTGGGAGGTGGAAGTGCACTTTCTTCAGGGCGGAAGCCGCTGGTAAGTGGCACATACTTCTATAAATAGCCCTTCGCTCGCTCACGCTGTTGTAAGCAACCCTAATTAAACTCATATGGGTCACCAAAAATGAATACAAAGCCATGCAAGGAGAGGGTCACTGGTTGGGAAGAGAGAGGGGATCGGTGGGGGTGGGAAGGGGACAGAAGAGGAAAATGAGGAAATATGGTCAAGATACGTTATATACACATATGGCAATGTCACAATGTACCCGCTATGCATAATTCATATATGCTAATATAGTATAATTGGATGTTTGATGCCATGCTTCTATTTCTGTAAAATTGTGTGTGTGTGGTGTGTGTGTGTGTGTGTGTGTGTGTGTGTGTTGTAAGTGTGCCACAGCACACATGTGAATGTTGGCCTCCTACACCAAGGCGACTTGGTGAAGTCAGTTCTCTCCTTCCACCACGCGGATCCCAGGACTCTAACTTAGGTCATTAGAACTGGCAGAATCAGCTCTCCTCCTGAGCCACCATGCCATCCTGAGCAGTGCTTTGGTTATTTGTCCTAGCTTAGAATTCTTCATGCAGATGGTGGGGGCTATATGCTAATCCTGACACACACACACACACACACACACACACACCCGCTTCCTCACCCTGAGTGTGATCACTAGAACAGACCACCACGAGCTTTGCATCTGGTCCCTGGTCCTCACCTCTCTCCCATGCATGTGCTCAGGTGATGCCTGCTTCCTGCTCAGACCCGGGTTTCTTGCACAGAGAGCCCAGTCTGAGCTCTGTGTTGGTAGAAAATTAAAAGGTCCTCCCAACCCCTCCACGTTATCTCCCGTGGCTCTCCTTGAGGTCTACCCGACCCTCCACCTCATCTCCCGATGCTCCTCCTGAGCCGGGGTCTCTCCTTGCACTTTTGCTCTACTCTCTGTGACCTTGTGAGCCAGCTCTAGGAACCCTTGCTTTCTCAGCAGCCACACTAAAAGAGCGAGAGAGAGAAATAAAAGAAGCAGAATAAAGAAAGGGAGAAAACAGAAAAGAAGAAAAAGAATTTGGAAGTATGTGCTGCCCAATTTCAAGGTGCTTTTATTTTACTGGGGAAGGGGGTGTCAATATGTAATGTGTTTGGAAGCCATAGTTTATGTCCAAAAGGACAGAATCTTTGGCTTTGCTTGTCCCTGTGTGTGTGTGTAAGCATCTGAGAGAGGGAGAAGGAGCGAGAGGGAGAATAGCAGTATGCAGCATTCATGTGCTCTAGTGAGCATGGTGCCAGCCTCCCCTCGGGTGGGTGCCGCTCCTCACCAATCCCCTTGTCTGAAGCAGGGTTTCTTTGCTGAAATCTGCTTTGTGCTGCAGGCTAACGGGTCCTCATGCTTCCAAGTATTCTCCGGACTCTGCCTCCCATTTCCTGGCAGGAAGAGCGGTATTGCAGGCGCGTGTTACTAGGTCTGACCTTGTCTGTTTTATGGGGGTCTGAGCTCAGGCCCTCGTGCTTGTTCAGCAAGCTCTTTACCAAGCGAGCCCCTCCTTCAGCGCTTGCTTTATTTTCTGAGGTGAGGTCTTAGTCTGTAGCCTCTGGTGGCCTCAAACTTAACTAGGTAGCCCAAGCTGGCTTGAAACTCGAGGCAATCCCCTCAAGTTTACAGGTTTATAGGTATAAGTTACCCATGTGTGAGAGTTATTACAGTTGTCAACCTGACTGTGTCTGAAATGAACTACAATCCAGAAATGCAGACCACACTGGTGATCTAGATCTTGAGGTTAGAAGACACGGGCTTTTTGATCTGGATCTTGAGGCACAGTGGCCATGAAAAGCTTAGGCCTAGGCAGGGTGGTGCACACCTTCGATCCCAGGAGACAGAGTTGAAGGCCAGACTGGGGCAGAGCAACAGCTTATGTTCAGGCATGGTGGTAACACCTTTAATCTGGGCCACACCTTCTGCTGGAGGCTTACATAAAGACATCGGAAGAAGGAAGGCTCACTCCTCTTTGCCAGCGTGTCTGCTGGAACCTACCTCTTCAGGATTCCAGCGTATGCAGAAGACCAACGGAGACACCCAGCCTCCTGGGACTGAGCATCACAGCAGCCCATTGTTATGTTAACTGGACTGTAAGTCATCCCAATAACCTCCCTTAATAGATTGAGACATTCCATACGTTTTGAGACTCCAGAGAACCCTGACATTAATTCACCATGCCCATCCTAAAAGTGTAGAATATTGAGAAAGAAAGGTCAGTACTGAGTTAATAAAGTTGATTTCAATATTGCGGTAAAGGCTGTGGTGATAGTTAAGCAGAATAATAATGAGCCTGGTGGCCATCAATGGATCAGCAATTCTTTTATTTTTAAGAAGGATAAGAATATGTATGCATATTTGAAGATCTGAGTGGTAGATGTGTGTCCATCCCTACACCACTTTCTGTTCTTATCTGAACATGTGAACAGGCTAGTTCACATTTTCTGAATTTTCCTTTTAGGCACGGCCTCCTATGACTCAAACCGGTCTTGAACTTGCTATGTAGCCAAGGATGACCTTGAACTATAGAATATCCTGCCTCTTCTGCATGTATTACTATGCTCAGTGTATGCTGGCTGGAGTGGAACTCAGGGCCTCGTGTATGCTAGGCAAACACTCTGCTAGGATGGACCTCTCTCATTTACAAAAACAAAAAAAAGGTCATTATTTGTATTAGTCAGGGTTCTCTAGAGTCACAGAACATATGGGTAGTCTCTATATAGTTAGGGAATTTGTCAATGACTTACAGCTTATAGTCCACCTCCCCAACAACGGTCAGCAGCAGCTGTGGGTGGAAGTCCAAGGATCTAGCAGTTGCTCAGCCCCACGAGGCAAGTAGGCAAGGAAGAGTGAGTGTGTGAATCTTCCTTCTTCCAATGTCCTTATGTAGGTCTCCAGCAGAGGGTGTGGCCCAGATTAAAGGCATGTGCCACCTGACTTTAATCCCAGATGACCTTGAACTTGGAGATCTCTTTGTCTTAATCTTCTGGAATTCATAGCTTCTATGCTTCAAGATCTCCATGCCAAGATCCAGGTCAGAAACTTGTATCTCTGAGCCTCCAGATTAGGATCATAGGTGAGCCTTCCAATTCTGGATTGTAGTTCATTCCAGATATAGTCAGGTTGACAACCAGGAATAGCCACTACATTATTAAAATTTGTTCCATTGTTTGTTTGTAACTGTACCTTACTATGTAGTCCATGACAGCCCCAAACTCATTCTCTTCTCTTCTCAGTCTTCAGAGGGCTGGGATTATAGGTCTGTGCCACCATGCCCAGCCTTGTGTGCAAATGGTTTTGTGTTGTTGTTTCTTTTTGTCTCTGTTTCTCTTTCTCTCCCTCCCTTCCTCCCTCTCGGTTTCCATCCCATCCTCTCTCTGACTCTGCCTACCACCCCTTGAACTACTAATATCTTACAAAGACAGCAATAAAACAATTTGGAAGTGAAAGAAGACACTTACACGAAACGTGGAGCTGAGAGATATAGATCGTATTTAACAGAACGGGAAGCAAAGATGATTATTACAGAAGTTACAAAAACTGAAGCAAGTTTCCTAAAACATCAATAGGGGAACTAAAAGTAATGAGCCATCCATCGTGGTGAAGGGGTGGGGGTGTAAGTCAACTGAGCTCTCCTCTAACAAACCAGGAAGGAAGTCTTGACCAGATAAACGTCTCATCTCAATAAATAAAGAAGTGGCAATCCTATAGATAGATGTATTGCTAGTGATAGTGAAGCAACCTCCTGGATAGATTAGACACTGGAGATGGTAAAAAGTCAGACTTCGCTCCAAGGTTTAAGGAGAAGGAGAAGTGTGGATTGAAGGCGGGAGGGAGCTGCAGTACCCCACCTTTCACAGTGAGCTCTCCAGCAACCAAGCTTTTGCTTGTGTTTGAAACAAGGTCTCTCTGGGTAACCCTGTCTAGCCTAGAAGTCACTATGTAGACCAGACTGGCCAAGAACTTGCAGACAGGCACCTGTCTCTGCCTCCCCAGTCCTAAGATTAAAGGCATGTACCACCACACCTGGTTGTGGACATTTTAATAACCATGTGTCCATGATTTTGACAAAGGCTTGTCAAAAATGTAGACAGTAAAAACCATAGAGTGAAAAATAGTTTTAAAAAAGTATAAAAGAAAAAAAGAGGGCTGGGGATATGCATCAGTAGGTAAAGTGCTTGCAGCACAACATGAATTTGATTCTCCCAGAACCCATGTGTGTGTGTGTATGTGTGTGTGTATGTGTGTGTATGTATGTATGTATGTATATAGGTATATATATATACCTATATACATATATGTATATATGTGTATATATATATATGTATGTATGTATGTATGTATATAGGTGTATATATATATACCTATATACATATATGTATATAGGCATATGTATGTATATATATATATATATATATATATATGCGAGCATTGGTCAGCTAGCTGAATAAAGGCACTTGCCAACCCTGATACCCCGAGTTCAATCCCCGGGACACACATAGAAGAAGGGGAGACCCAGCTGCTCCAAGTTGTCTTCTGACCTCCTTATGTGTCCCGGGGCATACAGTCCCCCCCCCACATAATGAATAAATAAAAATGTAAAAATACAAAAGCCAGGTGAGGCGTTGCACTCTTACAGTCCCAGCACCGTGGAGATGGAGATGGGAGGACCCCTGGGGTGGGCTGGCCAGCCAGTGCAGTGGAATTTGGTCTACTCAGGTTTAGTGAGTGACCTTGTCTCAAAAGCTAAGGTGGACCGTGGCCGAGACAGAACCATCAAGGTCAGCCTCTGGCCTCTACATGCATACATACACATATGTGTGCACACACATGGACACATACAAAAAAGAAGGAAAGAAAAAAATGTCAGGATATGGTCGGTTGGCAGAGCACCTGCCCAGCACATCCGAGATCCGGCTCGGTCCCCAACGCCATAGAGGGGAATATGTTTTTCCTATCGTGTACTAGACCAAGCGGACACCGTGAGTACGCAGTATTCTGATGAAGTTGACTTTCCCTTCTTGAGCTTCTTTGCATGCTGACTGATACATTGTTTTCTCCTTTTCTGTATCCTGGGATTAACCTATCTGCTTTCCTTTCTGTTTCTTTTCACTCAGTGTTTTCACTTTGCAAACACTGTAGAGATGATTTCTCCCCAGACTTGAAGATGGTACACTCATGTGGAGAACACGTCTTTCTGGTAGACTGTTAAGTGAAACAGGGTCGTTTCCCAAGATCAACTGGGTGTAAAGTGTGCCTGAGAAAAATACACCGAGAGGGGCATGGACCTTGGGGATTGCGAAGTAACTGCTGTGGGTTGGCACTGTTTGCTTGGGAAATGGCAACTCGAGGAAGCCAGCTCTGGCCTCCTCCTGTGGAGGTCCTGGGAATTGAACTCAGGCCGTCAGACTCGGCAGCAAGCACCTGGACACACTGAGCCATCTTGAAACACTTTCAGTCTTTCTCACTTAGTTAATCCTTCCTTCCTTCCTTCCTTTTTTCCTTCCTTCCTTCCTTCCTTCTTTCAGTTTATTATGGCGCTGGGAATAAAACCCAGTGCCTCCTGAATTACTGGGTAAGCTCTTCATTAGTAGCCTACACCCCCAGCTCCAGTCTGTCTTCTCAATTCCCAAACCAACACTTTTTCTTTTCTCACAGACTCTGAACTGTAAAATTGTTCACAGTTCAATCTGAGACGATTCAGTGGATAAAACTCTCTCTCTCTCTCTCTCTCTCTCTCTCTCTCTCTCTCTCTCTCACACACACACACACACACACACACACACATAAACAAGAGGACCAGTGTCAGATCCCCAGAGCCCACAAAAAAAGCTCTGCCCAGTATTTCAATACCACAATCCCAGCTCTCCTACAGCAAGGTGGGAAGTAGAATTCCCAGTAGGTGAATTCCAAGGAGTTCTCCAGCTACCCAAACTTGGTGTGTGCATAGGCAAACAACAGGAAACACTGTCTCAAAGTGGGAGGTGGGGACTGACACCTTAAGTCATCTTCTGACCTCCACATGTAATCAACCACACACGCAAACATGCATACACGCAGGCACCCACGCAGGCACGCACACTCACGCCTGCATTTCTGTGAACGGTCTTCTTTAGTAGCTTTGTCATTTGCTTTTGATTCTTGTGCTGGAGGCCATCAAACCCGGGACCTCAGGTAGGCAGGCGAACAAACCCACTTTAGCACTAAGCTATGCCCCACTAGCCCTTTAATTTCCTTTTTTTTATTATGATAGACATGCACTGATGTATCACAAAGTTCTGTAATTCCAGCACTTTGGCAGCTGAGGCCTGAGGCTTGCCATGAGTTCAAAGTTAATATAGTCTATGGAATAAGTTCCAGGTCAGATTCAGCTGCAGAGTCTTTTAAGACTCTGTCTCAAAAGAAAATAAAAAGACTAAAACAAAACAAAACAAAACAAAACAAAACAAAACAAAACAAAACAAAACAAAACAAAACCAGTCTCAAATAAAATGTTTATGCTGGGTCCTGGAGAAATGGTTCAGAGGTTAAGAGCACTGACTGCTCTTCCAGAGGACCAGGTTCAATTCTCAGCACCCACATGACAGCTCATAACTGTCTTGTTTAATCCAGTTTCAGGAGCTCTAACACCTTCACATGCAGGCAAAACACCAGTGAACATAAGAATTAAAAAATAATAATAAAAAGGAATCTTTAAAAAAATTAGAAAGATGCTTATGCTGCTTATTAGAGTGCCACTTGCCTGTAATCCCGGAGGCTGAGGCCGGAGGATCTCAAGGTCAAAAACAGTCTGAGCTATGTAGTGAGTTTTAGACTGGCCTCGGTGTTATATAGAGACCATGCTAATAAATAGATAGATAAATAAATAAAGTCAAATGCTTGATGTTTCTGAATACTTGCTTGGTCTATGGTAATCAGGTTGTTGTAAAAATTAATTGTATTTCATGATTTACCAGGAAAGGTTTGTGGAATGCACATGGGTATGTATGCTCATCATAGTGGTCTCTCTAGCAACCTCGTCTGTCCTGATGATTTATTGTCTACCTCTAAACAGTGCCTTGCTTTTATATCTGGCAGGACAAATAGTATCTTCTTGCAAGACCTTTTAAATAAATAATGAACAAATGCTAAGTTATTTGCTTAAATGCTCATATCAGTTAAATTTGGAGAACTACTCCCACCCCACCCCCCAGTCACTTAAGTTTGATTGCTTAGTCGTTTCATTTAACAGGTTTTTATCGAGCAGGAAGTATATGCCAGAGAGGGTTCTGGCTTCTGAGTATCTAGCAGACAGGGACGTATGAAAGTCCACGCAGAGCTGACACACATTTAACATTATTCACTTCACGTGTGTGGGTCTTTCACCAATCTGGGATTTGTAGAGCAGGCTAGACTGGCTGAGAACAAACCCCGGGGATTCTCCTGTTTCTATCCCCTGAGCATTGAGATTATGATCGCATACTACCACAAACAGATTGTGTGTGTGTGTGTGTGTGTGTGTGTGTGTGGTATGTGTGGTGTGTGTGTGTATGGTGTGTGTGTGTGTGTGTGTGTGTGTGTGGTATGTGTGGTGTGTGTGTGTATGGTGTGTGTGTGTGGTGTGTGTGTGTGTGTGTGTGTGTGTGTGGTGTGTGTGTGGTGTGTGTGTGTGTGTGGTGTGTGTGTGGTGTGTGTGTGTGTGTGGTGTGTGTGTGTGTGTGTGTGTGTGTGTGTGTGTGTGTGTAGGTTCTAGGGATGGAAATAAAGTCTTTGTGTGCCAGTGAGATGACTCCGTAGGTAAACGCACCTGGTGCAAGCCCTGCTGACCTGAGTTCAGTTCCCGAGAGCCCCTTATTAGGAGGGAGCAGACTCGGTAAGCTGTCCTCCGCCCTCCACGCACGGGCCTCCTCCTCCATGTGCCCCTTCCAGTTTTATAGGAAATAATAAAACCGATTTTCAGAAGAAATAAAGTCTGTGTGCTTTCGTTATTCATTTTCAAATGCATACCCCTCAACATCTCTGCTTCGACCAGGAAATAAATTTTAAGTATTATTGCAACATACTCAGAAGTGGAATTTTCTATACTCATAATTTCTTTTTCTTGCACATTTTTTTTAAAAAAAAAACTCTACAGTTTTGTTTCTCTTTTTTTATGCAAAGCCATTTTTTTCTACGTCTATATTCATCTTGTAAAAACTCCTTTGTGAGAGAACGCCTGAATAAGGAACTTAGGACTTTGGGAACAAAACAAGTTTATGAAAACCAAGGCCACCATTAAACTGGGAAAATCCACACATTTTCTTCAAACATGTATTAAAATAAAACACTAGTTACATATTTTGGTACTAAAATCAGTAATTAATGTCCACTCGGCATTTCTTTCTTTGGGGGGAACTTACTAGAACTTCTGCTTTTTGAGTTTCATCTGGAAGCACGCTGACTTTTATTTTGACACATGGTTATCAGTGGTAAGTGTACCCCTCCTGTTCATCATTATTACTACATTGTCGATTTTATGAACCGAGGGTTACTTGGCCTCTACGGTCTTCCCTAAAAACAATTCAAAGAGATGGGGCAGTCTTGGCAAAATTGTTATTAGAGTTGTTAGGGTCAGAGCCTGGCCTCTGGCAGCCCTGACAAGCTGCTCTCAGCTCACCATCATCCTCAGGCCTGACATTGGGAAGCAGAGAAAAAGGATTTACTCAATGTGGCCACGTTGGGAAGGGGAACAAAGAGACCCACTGCCCAAGTTCATCTTCGGGTTCTCGGCATAGGTTTCCTTTTAAATAGAAGGAAAGAAGAATGCATAGCTAAGCAGTCCTGGATAAGGCGTGGTCCTTCTAGTCCTTGACCCGTCACCACCTCAGCTCCAGTTTGTTTTTGTTTGCAAGATGATGTAACAGGTTGTCAAAACAGCATGAAATCTCCTTCCAGGAGACAAGTTCCTCTTCCAGCTGGCACCAGGGCTTTCCATTCTCCCAGCATGAGATTCCCTGAAAAATTTTAATTTCTTGGGGACATTGGTCTCACTAGCCTGATAGCCAAAGAGAGATGCACAAGTGTCTCCCTAGAATAGCCTAATTTCTGACTATTGGAATTAGACATAACATGGGTTCAGAAAAATTGCAGATATCTTATTCAGCTTTTGCTTTTGTAGGATGTATGATCTTGGACCCACAAGTTCAATACTCTTAACTTGGTTTTGCTATCGGTCAACAGATGATAATAAATTAAAATCTTTGACTTTGTTTATTTCACACTGCTATAACAGAACCCCACAGACTGGGCGATTTATAAGGAGCAGAAATTTGTCTTTTATAGTTCTGAGACTTGGAAATCTAAGATCAAGGTACCCTTAGGTTTGGCATTGGAGAAAGGACTGGATCCTTTTCAAGATGAAATCTAGATGCTGCATTTCCAACCTGCAAGTTGGGTAGGGTAAGACACTATAGAGTGGTGAGGACTTGAGGCTCTCTTAGAATTATGACTACCACAGGCAAGGACCCTGTCCTGGCGTGATGTCTTTCTGTGATAAAACACTGGCTAAATGCAACTTGGGAAAAATGATTTATTACGTCTTACAGGTTGGAGTTCATTATCAAGGGAAGCCAAGGCTGGGGAGATCAAGAAAGGAAACCGGAAGTAGGGGCTAAAGCAGATGCCATGGAGGAATGCTGCCTGTGGGCTTGCTCCTCTTGGCTTTCTGGGCCTGCTCTCTTATATCATCTAGGACCAGCCACCTAGGGATGGCACCGCCCATGGTGGGCTGGGCCCTCCCACATCAATTAACACTCAAGAATATGCCCATAGACTTGGCTACAGGCCAACTTGATAGAAGCATTATTTCTAATTGAAGTTCCCTCTTCCCAGATGACCATGATTTGTGTCAAGTTAGCAAAAACTAATGAGCACAAACTCGGTAATGTCTCCATTTTACTGGTGTAGCGCAATGAGGCATAATCCTACAGCTTGGAAGGAGCAGAGCTGGTGTTTGGGCTCTACTCTCTACCACAGTGTATATCCTTAGCAGCATCCACTTTTCCATTAAATTAATGTTTTTCTCTCCACTCAGCTGTTTTGATGATGGCCACTGACACTAATGTTTGCTATCTGCCCCTAAACTGTTGACCAGTGAGATATTTCCCGAAAGTGAATTCACTAGAGTCTTCCAGGTGAAACAAATTCACAGGTGTCTGTTCTTGTTGTTTTGAGTCCTGTGTTGTTGAGACAGGGTTTCGTGTAGCCCAGGCTGCCCTCAGACTCACCAGGTAGTTGAGGATGTCCTTGAACTTCTGATCCTCATAGCCATACCTTCTGAGTTGGGGATCACACACCATGAACCACCCTGCTGGTTTGTGTAAGGCTGGAGATGGCCCTTGTGCACCCTTGGTAAGCGTTTTACTTAGAACTATGTTGGCATCCCCAAGTCTGTTAGCCCATAGCCACCAAAGGAACCAGAGCCCATCCGTGTTTGTCTTTTCTCTGCATTGAGATACAGACTTAATTTTAGTCATATTTTTGTAAGTTTGTAACATTTTCACTGGTGCATATTCATTGCGTGTGGTAGTAAGCTGTCGGACACAATCACACAAGCATTATAGTAAAAGGACATTACAGTATACAGATATGTCATATTCTTTGAAAACTTCACCTTTTAAAATAACTGCTTTGAACCCCCACCCCCACCCTGGGATAGTTGTTGAAGGCCACCTCAGCTTTGAAGGGCTACTTGGATCTCAAACCCAGCACTGCTCCTTGACTGGAAGTAACCTTCGGTGAGCTGGGGAATTTTTCTGAATCTCCCATTCCTTATCAGTCTGTGGCAGAAAATGATGCCAAGGCTGGAGGTGGCCATGCCCTTGAGGCCAGTGCTACACTCACAACAGGAGTTAGTAGTTACTCGTGACACATTATGTGGAAACCAGAGCACAGCAGCGCTTGCTTAGTAAAAGGAAGTGCCCCCGCCCCCGCCCCCGGCCCCCCCCCCCGTTATTTTCCCAAGCTTTCTTTTCGGACTTAATCCTCATGCTCGACTGTGATATTTGTATTTCAATGTTCAGAAAGATATGAACTTGGAGGATGTCTGAAACTGGGTTAGGGAGGGGCCCAGTGAGATGACTCAGCTGGTAAGAGGGACGGCTGTGGCAGACTTTGGTGTCTGGGACCAACCTCACATTCACTTCTGTAATCCCAGCGCGCCTGCCTATCGAGAGATGGGAGGCAGAGATAAGAGTTAGCTGGAAGTATGCGGTACAGCAGGAGAAACTAGAAAGGCCCTGACTCAAAACGACGTGGACGGAAGGAATCAACTCCTGAAGAATTGTCTCTGTCTCTGTCTCTAACTCTCTGTCTCTCTGTCTCTGTCTCTCTCACACACACATTTGGGTGTACACAACTAAGTAATAAACAAATCTTTTAAAAAGATCTGGGTAGGAAAACATTTGAGAGGACTTTATTTTGCCCCTACACACATTATAGTCCTCCCAAGGAAAATATATCCATGTATTAATTGTTCAAATAGAAAACCACTTTTGGTGTTAATGTTCTTCTACCAGAACGAGGATTTATTTTGACATCATATGTATAATTGCACTGCCCCCTCCCCCCTCCCCTGAGCATATATTCCTAGCCCTGTCCAATTTTCCATCTAGTTGATGTTTTCCTTTCCACGAAGCACAATGTTCTCAAGGGTGCAACCCACTTCTCTTGTAGAGACGTCTTGTCTTCTCCAGCAGCTGCCTCGCCCTCTGTTATCCAAACCTGTTATCCTGTGCAGAACCACGATGATTAATTTATTTAAGTTCTTTGTCTTATCTCTCTGGGAAAAAAGTTCTGGTTACCATTTCTCCTCTCTAAGTCCTGCACACACAAAGTACTATTGTATGCAGCCGGACCATGACCTTTTAACTCTTCGATGCCTGAAAACTTCTCTTTCGATAGCTATCGATAGAGCTATCGGTTCTTTGCCTGGGTCTTGGAAGGTGGCTCAGTTAGTAATGTGCTTGCTACACAAACTCCTGAGTTCGGTTCCCTCAGCAAATGACGAAAAGTCAGATGTGGCTGGATGTGGCTGTAACCCCAGCTCAGAAAAGGCTGAGATGGAAGGACCCCTGAACTGCTCCAGGTTAAGAGAGAGACCCTGTTTCAAAAAAAAATAAAGAAGTGCTAAAAGAAGATACTTGTAGTCAGCCTCTGGACTCCACATGCGTATAACAAACTGCACACAATGCACGCATGCATATCCCCACAGGCACATAGGAACACACATACTCATGTACACACACATGTGCACACAGACACACATGCAAACTCATCCGACCTCCACATTTTTTTTCCAGCCTTCAATAAATTGTGGCTAAGAAGCAAGTTTCCCTTTCTGTAACAAATCCCCAATGGGTGACTCCTTTTCAAGGCTCTAACCTCTGATCAAGGCCTGACGTTTTCAGGGTCTAACTTCCTTGGCCCAGTACTTAACCCTGGGCTGAACTGTACCTCGGAGACATGGCTGCTCTATTAATTTAACTCAAGTACTTAACCTTGTGTTGAGTTGCACCGGGGAGACTCTGGTTTCTCCTCTATGAATCTGAGTCAGGACTTGGTTTATATCTCCACTCACTGTTATCTGACAGATTGTTTAGTTCATTTGCAATAACTAAAGCAGTACTTAAATCTAACTTTTAAGATGTTTCCAATTTTATTTTTACTTTTGTATAAGTCTGCTTGCAGGTCTATATATGCACCACATGTATGCAGTATAGATGGAGACCAAAAGAGGGGGGTTGGATCCCAGAGCTGAAGTCACAAAGAAAGGAAGAAAGAAAGAAAGAAAGAAAGAAAGAAAGAAAGAAAGAAAGAAAGGCAAGGGTGGGAGGAAGGAAGGAAGGAAGGAAGGAAGGAAGGAAGGAAAAAAGAAAGAAAGAAGGAAGGAAGGAAAGGAGGAAAGAAGAAAGAAAGAGTATGCATAAATATGCCCTGACTCAGTCAACAAGGCTGTTGTGTTGTGATGCTTGGTACTCTTTGGATTTCAAATGCTATGCTTGAAGGAAGCATATATAGGACAGTAGCCACACAGAAACAGAGAAAAGCTGTACACAGTTGGAATGCTAGTCCACAAAACTGGACCACAGGTCACTTGCTCTCAGCAGGGTGAGAGCCAAGAAAGTCCTTGGCCAGGGTATACCCAAAAATGGTGACTCCTGGGCAGGCATCTCGCTTACTGGTCTAGTAACAAATCCCCAGTCACCTGTCACTCCGCAGCTTTGGCAGAGTCAGTGTGAAGTGGATATCGGACCATCTACTGTGCCTAGGAATAGCTCCTTTGGCGCATTCGGGAGACAGCTTCAAACTAAGACAGCCTCCGGATGAGTGAGCCTGACTCAGACCAGGTGGAGCTGAACCGAGGACTCACAGGAAGCCCTTAGAAACTCCTTGGCCACAGAAATACCTTCCCCTACCTGCCCCCCCCCCACTCTTCTAAAGTGATCACTGGATCTGGCAAACCACAGGACCACATAGCCAGCTCCTGCAGAGTCTCTAAAAACAGCCAGAAATCTGGAGTTTTATGTGTCTTCTCTGGTTTTCTTTCCTCCTCTCCCTTGTCCTCTTCCTTCTTCAATGGTTTCTTTCATCTTGAATTATTTGTATGTGTCGAGGGTATGTGCCTACGTGTGTGGGTGCCCACTGAGGCCAGAAGAGGGCACCAGCTCCCCTGGAACTGGAGTTACAGTTGGTTGTGAGCCTCTGTGGGTGCCAAGGTTCAAAGTGGGGTCCTCTGCAAGAGCTTCCAACTACTGACTCACCCCTCCAGCTCTCACATGAAATCTCTGGACTTAGTGTCGACTCCAAGTTCAGAGCAGTAAAAGACAACCACACATTCACATCTACAAGACCGTTCCGGCTATCAGTTAATGATCAAACAAACTCTTGCAGATCCAATTTCCTTGAATGTATGCCCTTGCTGATTAAAAAAAAAAAAATTCTGACCGTGCACTCTGGTAAGTAATTTATAAATTCTACACATATGCTCAAAACCTGTGCGTCCTCCTTTAGGAACTATGAATGGATGTCCCACATTTCTCTGGGACAACCATGGGTGTGTTGTCAGTGGAAGTTTGAGGCAGGAAGACCTTAACAACGGAAGGTCAAACAGTCCTCAGTCATCGTCTGTGCCATCACCTGCCCGTGGTTGCCTGGTACACCAGGTGTGGATTACTTATAAAAGGACTGCCTGCCACCTCAGATCTGTCTCTGTCTCTGTCTCTGTCTCTGTCTCTGTCTCTGTCTCTGTCTCTGTCTCTGTCTCTCTCTCTCTCTCTCTCTCTCTCTCTCTCTGTTCCTAGTCTCTTTCCCTTTCTGCCCTTAGAGCCCCTTTCTCTCTGTTCCTGCCCATACTTCCTCCCATGCCCCCATCCCCCACCCCGCACCCCAACTCTGCCCTCATGGCTCACTAGCCGCCTCCCTCTACCCTTTCCTGGGTCCTACTCCTCTCTTTTCCCCAGTAACCCCCCTTTATACCAAATCCGTTGCTAAGTTCTCAGAGGCATCTCTTGGCATGGGCCTGCCCGGTACTCCCTTGCTCACCCCGCCCCGCCCCGCCCCGCCCCGCCCCGCCCCGCCCCGCCCCACACTCAAGCTCTCAGTTCCTATCACCAAAGCACTGTTATAAAAGAGTGCTGTCTCTTTCTGTGGAACAATTACAGACTATTTCCTCCCTTGCCATTTTTTCGAAAGAGGTACCACTTTCAGAAGAGTGCTATTATTTACTACATTTTTTTTTTTAAAAGCAAGGTTTTTATAGCCAAGGCTGGCCTCAACTGACTATGTGGCTGGGGATGACCTTGCACTTCCGATCCCCCTGCCTGCAGTTCCCCGGTGCTAGGATTGCAGGGTGAGGCACCATCCCTAATTCAGGCGGTGCTGAGGATGGAACCCAGGGGTTTACTCATGCTAACCAAGCACTGTGCCCGCTAAGCCACATTCCCAGCCTTGCTTTATTTATTTAACATTTAAATGCGTGTATGTGTGTATGTGGGTGTGGGAGACGTGGGGACAGAAGAAGATGGTGCCCACATCGCAGCCAGAGGACAGCCTCCCGTGCCAGGTACCTTGTGACTTTTGTCTGAGACAGGATCTTTTATTGGCCTGGAGTTATTCCATGCTGGCTGATTAGCGAACCCTCTAGCTTCCAGGCATCCGCTGATCCCTGCCAGTCACCTCGTGACCCTGGACTCTCAGGCATGTGCCGCTGAGTCTGGGTCCTGAGAACTGAACCGAGATCCTCCCGCTTTTGAGGCAAGCACTTCACCAGCTGAGCGATTCCAAAACCCTAACGGTTTTTAAACATCATCATCGTTCAGATAAAGGCGCTGGGAAGGTATCTTGTAGTATTTGCCTCTGATAATATTCAGGAGTGATTTCCTGGGGGCCGGAGAGATGGCCCAGCAGTTAAGATTACTGCCTGCTCTCCTTCCAAAGGACCCAGGTTTGATTCTGGCACCCACAGTGACTCACCACCATCTGTAACCGCAGTCTGAGGCCCCCTTCTGGCCTCCGCAGACACTACATGCATGTGGGGAAAAAATTAAATTAAAGGGGTGATTTTCTAGAACTAAGATAGGAGGTTTTGATTTATGAGCCCGGCCCGTTAGCTGTGCGCCTAACTGTAGAGGAATCAGGGTGGGCTGGTGAATAGACACACCGAGGTCAGAGCCTGTCACCACAGACCAGCCCTGTTTCCCAGAGAGGATCCTTCAATGTCCGGCCCGGAGTGTGAAGATAACCTGAACCCGCGGATGGGAAAGGCAGAGCGCCTCAAACCCGGGCTTGGGCTCTCTCGCCTGTGAATCTGTGTAGATTAATTTCATCTGTTTTTAGCGCAGTTCTCTCGATTTCAATGGTGTTCTTGTGTCTAGTCATCATTTTTCTCCAATTCTGAGAATAAACCACTACTCTTTGGCCAAATTAAAAAACAAAACAAAACAAAACAAAAAAAACCCACAACACTCCCCTGCCTGTTGTATGTGGATAAAGAGAGACATCCAGACAGCTGCCTCTTTCTACAGAAGGCTCTGTAGAGCTACAGTGTTCGATTCCAGAGAAACTTGGTAGCTGTCCCTCCCCCACCCATAGACAAGAACAGACTCCAAAGGGGACCCTGAATGTGTCAATGTCATTAGTGACATTCTCAAGGAGATAAGAATGAAAATCCAGGTCAGATTGACTTCTTTGGCCTGGATCAGACTTCGGGAGTCTAATGCCAAGCAGTTCCTTGTCAATATATTAGAACATAGCACAATTTGGGAAGAGGTTTCCAGATAACACTCATTCTAATTCCAGGTGCACAATAAAACTTAAGGTGTGACTGCACAGAAACTTCTTTACAAAGTACCCGTGACCAAGGGGTGTCGGGTCAGGTGGGGTGGGAGGGTGTGTTTCTGTAGTTTAGCCTCTGACCAAGATGACGTTAGAGGTCATCAGGCTATAAGTACATGTGACATCTCCTCTAAGGATGGGTAATATTCTGGGGAGGGAGGAGTCTGGGATAATCATTCTGGGGGATTTGAGGGAGGTCTGTCTCTAGAGCAAATGGTTGGTGAGGTCTACCTCTGTAGATAGCAAATAGGTCACCAGGTTGTTAACAAAATGCACTCCCAGCCTTCTGGGCAGGAAAACAAGTATTTTATCTCTCCACTAAGAAGAGGCCCTGGTGTGTTTAACATTCCTGGTTTCCCTAGTGATCTATCTGTAGGTGAAAGGACCTTTGTGCTCCTTCGGGCCCATACTGAGACACTGTCTGAATTTGTAACTAACAGATTCCCAGGTGCCAGGATCTCTTGCATGGGGATGTGAGTTTATATCATCATGGCTTTCCAGATTTCAGATCACCTTCTCTATTTATGACATTCAATCCCTAAAATATCCCTCCATCCAGTGGTTTAAATGGGGTTTCCCAAAGCGGAGAACATGGAAGTCCCTATATAATCTCCTATTTTTACACAGCTCTCGGCTTTCGTTTTCTATTTATGTGGAGTGTGTTTATGGCTTCATAATTGAATCTAACTTATACTTTATTTGTTATTTGATATTTGATAGATCCCAAACTGAACAGATGGCCACATTTACAGTGGTCCTAAAATAACACTCTGCAGAGCCGGAGAGACTGCTCGGCGGTTCAGGGTGCTCGCTGTGCAGCCTTGAGGGTCAGAGTCCAGATCCAGCTGCCGCGAAACGAGCCAGATGTTCAGTGCGCACCTGGTGCTCCAGGGGCAGAGACGGGAGCATGACTGGAGCTGGCTTGGGTTCAGCAAGGGACTCCACCCCAGAGGAATAGGCAGGTAGGAGCAGAAAAGGCTCCCTGATGCCCTCCTCTGAGCTCTATGCACACACACACACACACACACACACACACACACACACAAAGGGTAGCTGGGGAGGCAATTCAATACTGACCCATGGAGAGAGACACATAATCATAAGACAGGATTCACATGCCTGGGAAGATTCCTTGCAAGCAGCTATGCGCCCTTGCTTAAATGCAGATGGCATACCAGCCTTAATAAGAAAATTCTTCAGCCTGCACCGACTTGTGGGAGAGGCTTAGTCATGCATAATCTCACACTCCAGATCCACCAAGGTAAGGAACAGTCCAAGAACCAGCTGATTACAGTTTTTTTTCTTTTTTTTTTCTTGGATATATTCTATATTTACAACTCATTTCCCTTTTTTCTGGTTCCCCACCCCCCAAAGGTCCCACATGCCCTTTTCCCTCCCCCCTGCTCCCTCTTCCACCCCTTCCCACTTCCCTGTTCTTGTATTCCCCTACACTGATGCTTTGATCCTTTCCAGCACCAGTGTCCACTCCTTTCTTCTTGCCAGACATCATTTGGTACGTGAATTGTGTCTTTGGTGTTCCAAGATTCTAGGCTAATATCCACTTTATCAGTGACTGCAATTCCACACAGCAGCTCAAACCTGGAAACGCAGGTGCTCACAAATCATTAGCAAGTTAGTCGCCTTCCCCCATTGCACGGGAAACATAGTAGGGGTTCTGAAAACCAGTTACTCCAGCAGTCTGTTTAACTAATTAGATTAAATCACACCTCAGGTAGGTGCCTATCACTCTGTAAGTCAGTGTTACTCTGTAAGGCAGCGGATTTTCCCAGAGTTCTGCTCTTTGGTAGCTGTTTTTGGGGGGGTGGGGGTGAGGTTTGGGGGAAGCCTGGCTTCTACACCCTGAAGGAACCCTAACAACACAACGGTGTACTGTAATGCTGCCAAGGAAAAATAATGAGGGAGGTGCATGCTGTGGGCATTTCTAGCTCCATCTGAAGGGTCTCCTTGTGCTCTGTCTGAATCTGCGATCTATCTCTCTGGACTAATAAGGAGGGCGAGGGAAATGTAGGTCCGTGGTCTACAGAAGGCGGTACGGAGGATGAAAAGCCCAGAGAGTGACTGCACTGCCTCAGGAACTTGAGTTCTCTCTGGAAGCCATGCTGTGTGAGCAGAATCTGCTGCTCTGGACACAAAAATCAAAGGAACCAAAGGTTAACTGTATACGATGGGCGTACCCACTTGCTTCCCTGCAAATAACCTTTGACTGCACGTGCCTTAAAACTTTACTCTGGGCTCTAAATATACACATTTTCTTTTCTTTTGAGATAGGGTCTCATGTAGCCCAGGCTAGTCTTGAACTTGCTATGCCGATGAGGATGTCTTTGAACTTCTGATCCTCCTGCCTCAACCCCCTGAGTGCTGAGATTACATGTGTGTGTCAGTATGCCTGGTGTGCTGGCTAGTTTTATGTCAACTTGACACAAGCTAGAGTCACCTGAGATGAAGAAACCTCAAGGGAGATAATGCCCCTAGTAGACTGTACGGTTGGCAAGCCTGCATGACATTTTCTTCATTACGTACTGATGGTGGAGGGCATCAACATTTTGGGTGGAATATTTCTTACAGAGAATTTTAATTTGCTTTGCTTTGTGATGTTGTTGTTGTTGTTGATGATGATGGTGGTGGTGTGTGTATGTGTTTGTGTATGTATGTGTTTGTGTGTGTGTGTGTGTGTGTGTGTGTGTGTGACATACCATGGCATATATGAGGAAGCCAGAGGACTCCGGAAAGCATTGGCTTTCTCCTTCTACCCTGTGGGTTAGGATCAAAGTCAAACTTGACAATAGTCACTTTTACCTACCAGCCTTTCTTACTGAAAAATTTATAAGACGAAACTAAACTCTGATTATTTTTAGCCTTTTTGTCTGGTTTAGGTATTTTGTAATATATAATTGTGTGTGTTATATATTCTATATGATACAGATATATAATATATAACATGCATATATACATATATAACATTCATATTCATAACATATATGTCATTATATAAACATATATATATATGTGTGTGTATATATATGTGTGTGTATATATATATATATATATATATATATATAATACTCAATGGTTTGACTCTTTCTTTTCACCAATTCTGTATCATTCCTTGATTTTTTTTTAAGTGCCCAGAGCTTCACCCGGCCCCTCTGTGCTGCCCTTAGGAACAGCCCTGTGTGCCCCTTAGCTTTACGCTGGTAGACCACACTCTGTGGCTTCTGCTTCCCTCCTGACCCCCCTTCCCAGGTTTTCCACCTTGTTTTAGCGTTCCAATGTCAACGGGGCCCAGAGCTAATTTTGCCACGGCCCTCTGCTCCCCCGAGCCTGTTGTTCCTAACTCACCCCACACCACCCATTTCTCAAACAGGGGGTCCTTGGAAGCGCAGACCCTCCAGCTGGCGACTGCTTCCTTCACAGTGGTGGCCTTTGCTCTGATTCTAGAGCCTGAGGAGGACCAGGTGTGCAGGCCGCAGGAGTAATGGCACTCAGGAATCACTTCCTAAATGACTGTACGACGTTGACCTCTAAGTCCACAGCCCTCCCAGCCACTAAGCCCCGTAACATTCTCCCCATCCACTGACTTCCTTCTGTTTCTGATGTGACTAATTCTTTTGGCCCCTAACAAGGCACAGCAGCAGGAAGCCAGTGTATTTGATAGTTAAACTGTAACTAATCCCATGACGGTGTGAGGGAGCCTGTATGAGAGGTCAAATACTTTCCAGTGAACAAGAACAAACAGACTATTACCGTGTGTGTGTGTGTGTGTGTGTGTGTGTGTGTGTGTGTTGTATGACTTTGTGTGCATGGTGTGTGTGTATCTGTATGTGTGGTGTGTGTATATATATGATCTGTAGGTGTAGTGTAGAGCATGTGTATCTGTGTATCTCTGGGGTGTACAATTCATTATGGGACTTACTGATGGAAGGCTGTTTCTAGGTACGGAAGAAGACCAATTGGGTCTCTACAATTTGAGCCAAAAAGAGAGGCATATGTATGGGTCAGTACAAAAGTGGCTTCATCCTAGCTGTCTGTACATAGCTTGTCTTGAGCTAACATCAGAACCATGGACAATCCTGCCTCCACATACCACTGGAACGCTTCTATCCATTTGCTGGGGGAAAGACACAGGAAAAACAAAAAACAAAAAACCCCAAACCAGAGTTATTCTGGGTAGCCACGATGCTCAAAATTTTAGGTGGCAACAGTTTGGTCAAAGGAGCACATATAAATACTGTTGACCAGATATACTGCTTTAAACCAGAACAAAGCATACATGCCATTTTTTAAAAATAAAAGATACAGTGATATTATAAATTGGGCCAAGAATCTCTGCTAGTTGAGAAGGTCTAAGTTTGTGTTCCTACATCACTGGATTAATGCAGTTCCTACATCCCATAAGAAGGGTTTCTTCATGTAGTGGCCGGTGGTGAGCACAGAAACTCACAAGTAGAGAGATTGCAGGGACTAAATGTCAGTGGAGTGTACAGCTATAAACGGGACATCATATCACACCTCCTACCTCTAAGGCACGGGGGCCGTCACTGAAGAGGGGGAGCAAAGATGGGAAGAGCCAGAGGTCAGGAGGACCACAGGAAGGCGTGTCGTCAGGACCACGGACCACAGGGAAGCAGTGTCTCAGGACCACGGCCAGACTGCTGCACTTGTGAGCAAACGGAGCCACGGTTGCCTGTGCAAAACCTGCACAGAATCAAACCAGTCGCCACCCCAGCTTTGAAGGAGGAGTGGCCTCGCCCCTAGCTGAGGAGCTATTGACAGGTGATGGCTTCTGGGGTGGGAGAGTTAGTTTTCTGAAAGGTCATGACCCATGGTAGGTTGTCCACATTGTCCACATGCATGGCTCTACCAATCAACATATGGGCAGCACAAACCGAACTTGGATATGGAGGGGGGGCATATAAAAAAGGACACAATATTGTGAGTGGGGTTGGAAATTGATCCGGGAGGATGTAGGGGGAGTCTTGGCAAGTAGATGTGTTCAAAGCACATTAGACACAAATATATTAAAAATATGAACCAAAGAAGGAAAAAGGCAGGCTAAGAAATTTCTAGTTAGTTAGTTAGTTGGGAAGAAAGCTGGAACTATGTGCCTGACAGCATCTTCTCACTCATATATTCTTATATGTAGGACCTGAGTCCTTGAGGTTCAGCCTCAGTCCTGTCATATACTCCTAAACTCTCACGTCACTGAGGTGGACACAGTCACATGTCCCTTTCTTGATGACAAAGATGGCACAAGGGTTGGTTAGTCCAGTGGTCCAAAAATGGCTGGTCCATTCACTGGTCCAGTGAATGAACTAGAGTCTTTGTAAAGTGAAGGAGCAGCAGAGGACAGAAGGAAATTCAAAGCGTTTGTGAAGTGGTGCCACTCTGGGGCAGTAGTGAAACATGTCTTTAACTCCCAGCCCTTGTGGCACAGAGGAAGGTGGATCTCTGTGAGTTCAAGACCAGCCTAGTTTGCAGTTAGTTTCAGGACAGCCAAGGCTACACAAAAAAACCAAGCCAAAATAACAACAAAAACAAAAACACAACAAACCTATCTTGGAAAAAAACAATCTGCTGTGAAGATTGCCTGCTGTTCTAGTTTGCTGTCTGTTGCTGTGATAAATACCATGACTGAAAACATCTTGGAAAACGGGGTTTATTTCATATTACAGGTTATATAGTTCATCGTCAGGTTGGGAACAGACAGTGGGAACTGGAGCAGAGGCCGTGAAGACGCGGCTCCCTGCCTTCCACCCAGGCTCCAGTTCACACACCTTTCTGATAACAGCTCAGGACCACCTGTCCAGGGGCCACACTGTTCACAGCGGGCTGGGTTCTTCTACATCAATGGACAATCAAGAAAAATGGGCCACCAACATGCCCACGGGTTAATCTGATGGGGAGGGGGCTTCCTCTTCCGAGGTGTGTCAAGTTGACAACCCAAATTAGCCAATTAGTTCTTGCAAAGGACTGGGGTTTGGTTCCCAGCACCCACATTATGTGTCTCACAATGGCCTGTAACTCTACATCCGGGGCTCTTCCTCCCTCTTGTGGATGCCATGGGCACTGCACAGGAAGCACTCCCCACTCCCCCATATAAAAATGAGAAAGGATGTTAAGATATCAATGAGCCTTGGCCGAGAAACACCTTAAGAGATGTTCAACATCATTAGCCATCAGGGAAATGCAAATCAAAACAACCCTGAGATTCCACCTCACACCAGTCAGAATGGCTAAGATTAAAAACTCAAGAGACAACAAGTGCTGGCGAGGATGTGGAGAAAGAGGAACACTCCTCCACTGTTGGTGGGATTGCAAAATGGTAAAACCACTCTGGAAATCAGTTTGGCGGTTCCTCAGAAAATTGGGCATGTCACTTCCAGAGGACCCTGCCATACCACTCCTGGGCATATACCCAGAGGATTCCCCTACATGCAATAAAGACACATGCTCCACTATGTTTATAGCAGCCTTGTTTATAATAGCCAGAAATTGGAAGGAGCCCAAATATCCCTCAAAGGAGGAATGGATACAGAAAATGTGGTATATTTATACAATGGAATACTACTCAGCAATTAAAAATAATGAATTCATGCAATTTGTAGGTAAATGGTTAGACCTGGAAAATATCATCCTGAGTGAGCTAACCCAATCACAAAAGAATGCACATGAAATGCAATCACTGATAAGTGGATATTAATGAGCCCAGAAGCACTAAATACTCAAGACACAAATAGCAAGTCAAATGATTCCCAAGAAGAAGAAAGGAGAGGACCCTGGGCATGTAAAGATTGCATCCAGTTTAGTAAAGAAACCGAGGGGGGAGGGGGAATGATTGGGGAATAGTTGGGGGGGAGAAGAACTATGGGAACTATGGTGGGTGGGAACTGGGAAAGGGGAAAGCCTTTGAAATGTAAACATAGAATATAGAAAATAAAAATAACTAAAAAAAAAAAAAGAATTTAAAAAAAAAAAAAGATATCAATGAGCCAGTCTTAAGGCCTAAGTGTATTTAGCCTTTGAGCATGGCCCAGATGTGAGCCTGCCTTCCTTTACTCTTCTTGACCTCTTCTTCCTCCTCTTCTTTCTCCTCCTCCTCTTCCTCTTTCTTCTTCCGGACCAGCTATAATTTATCATTAAAACACATGACCATTAGTCCATTAGCTACATCTCCTTGCCCAGAGGAGATGCCATTTCTGCCCAGAGTCCTGCCAGAAGTCATACGGTTCCTTGTCTTGTTTTATTCTGTTGCAGTGGTAAAACACTTCTAACTTGGAGGGGGGAAGCTGAAGTCGCTTACAGGTTACATATTTGCAGGTAGTTAGAGCAGGAGCTCAAGGCAACAACTTGAAGCAGAAACTATGGATGAATACTGATAATTGCTGCCCCCCTTCCCCTTCCTCCCCTCTCCCCACCCCCATGCTTAATTCGCTCCTGTATATAGTCTTGGACCACTTGCTTAGGGAATGGTACCGCCCATGGTGGTAGAGCCTTATTACATCAATTAACAATCGCGACAATCGGAGACAGGCCACAGGCCAGTATGATTCTGATAATCTCTTAATTGAAATGCCAGATGATTCCAGGCTGTGTTAAGTGGAGTTAAAGCTAATTAGGACAGTCTGGTACCTCCTTCCCTTTGTGGTGAAATGGTCTAAGACCGAGGAAACAAACAAACAAACAAACAACAGACAAAACAACAGACAAAACAGTGGGGCTGGTGATTTGACTCCACAGGTAAAGGTGCTTGCTGCCAAGGTTGACCTGAATTTGATCCCCTGGAACCATTTAATGGTAGGATATAATTGATAATTGTCCCCTGCAAGCTGGCCTCTAACTTCCACATGCCCCCCCCCCATGAATGACTAAATAAGTACAATTGAAACGGCGAATGGGTGAGTGGCTGTGTGGTTACGAGAGGACACTGCTCCTGCAGGGCACCTGGCTCTGGTTCCTTTTTTCAAGGCAGGGTTTCTCTGTGTAGTCCTGGCTGTCCTGGAACTCACTCTGCAGACCAGGCTGGCCTCGAACTCAGAAATCCGCCTGCCTCTGCCTCCCAAGTGCTGGGATTAAAGGCGTGCGCCACCACGCCTGGCTATTGGCTCTGGTTCCTAACACCTACATGGCAACTTACCACCATCTGTAAATACAGGTCCAGAGCATCTAGTGCCCTTCCTGGCCTTCATACACACTAGGTACACTAGGTGCACACACACACATACACACACACACACACACACACACACACACACACACGGCGCATTTACATACATACTCACACACATAAAACTTTTTAAGTCTTAAAAGGTTTTAAAGAGTGTCCCAGTGGCCCTTTTATCCTGGTATTTAACAAAGGCACCACTTCTGAATTCCCTGAGTCCCCCACCCAGCCTTGGCGAGTGTGTCTTATAGGGCTCAGTCAGGGGTGTTCCCTGCTTTAAAAACAAGAACAAAAAGAGGTTCTGATCACGCTTGCTACCCATGCACCAAGCTTTGCAGTAGGACACCTGGATCAGAGTCCCCTTCCCTTCATAAGTCCCAGTTCACAGGGGAATTTCATACACACACACACACACACACACACACACACACAATATGTGTAGTATGTTTGTGAATATCTGTATGCCTGTGTGTGGTGTGCCACGGACCGACTCAGTCGGAACACACTCCCGTGGGGAAATCAGGGTCTTTGGTATGCAGGAAGGTACAGGTCCGGCGAATGACAGACAGACACACACAAGATCTGAATGCGTCTGAATGCACTTTACTTTTCTGAGGCAGGAATTTTTATACTCATAAGTTGGTATTACATTACTGAAGAGAAAATGTATCCAGGGAAATGTATACAAAGAATGGTTACCATGAGTATCTGGCACAAGGAAATACAAAATCAATCAGGTATGAACGTTAGAGAATACACACAAAGTCATCGCGTCCCTCTGTAGTTAATGATAAGCTAGTAGTTCAAGAGTCCTTGGAAACCACTATGTTACAGGGCTAGGTATTGTTAGTGCAGTTTAGTTTAAATCTTGCTTCCTTCTTGTAAGACCCCCTCAGGTTTACCTTGAAACTTTACTTAACAGATGGTTTCCATGTCAGAGTGCCAAAGACCAGCTAGCTACACAAATAATAGATATTGTTGGGAGGTTAATTCTTTAATGTATCTAGGTAATAACTGTACAGCTGATTAAAAGCAAAGCAATGGATCTCTAGAAAATAAATCATGGCCAGTACCATAGCTCAAAGAATGAACTCTGATGAACTATCACGCCTGGATGCTCGTACCTCCGGCTGGCAGGGACATCTTGTAAGTAAAAGAACAGGTCAGAAAAAGGGTTACACAGCTTGCCATGAGAAATTTCAGCTCAGCTCTATCTGCAGCCAAGGAGGCCCACAGCGGCATTCCTTGAACAGCCCCAGTAGATATCACACGGCCTCTGCCTGTATTGCAGCTTGGCTGCGTGAAACTACGGGATTCAAGAAATGTGTGTGATTGTGGTGTGTGTTTATTTAAGTGTGTTGTATGTGTGTACAAGTATGTATGTGTATGTGTGTCCATATGTATATATTTATTTGTGTGTGTGCATGTTTGTGTACCGTGCAGGCATTGCCTGTCTGAAACATGAATAGAATTGAAGACAATGCATTGAATTAGCTGGTCCCAAATAAGCGGAGACTGTGAGCATTTGTTTGACATGAGTGTTAACAGATGGACGGGGAGCTTGTGCTGAACAATTCCCCAAATATAGATATAATGCGATTTTTAAAAACTCTTCCAAAGGCAGAAGAACCATGGGCAGGAAATTGGAGAAGATCAGACAAATGTGAAATGTTCAGAAATCTGCTTCCGTCTTAAAGGTCATCCTTGTCAGAGTCAGTGCCTTCCGGTGTAGCTCAGGCTGACCCCAAACTCATGATCCTCTGCCTCAGCCTCCCAAGTGTGGGGATTAGAGATTTGCCACCAAGCATGTTTTAAAGTTGTCTTTTATAGTTGTTGCTTTATGACTTGTAAACATTTGTACGGAGGCAGGGCGTATGCCGAGACCCCTTGAGGTGAGATTGTGAGGTTTTCTCCTTCCACTGTGTCGTGGCCTGAGGCTTAAACTCAGACTATCAGGCTCCCTGTTAAGCGCCTTTACCTTCTGAGCCATCTCACTAGCCGGAAGATTACTTTTCTGTGGAGGGGGGGGGCACTGTCAAGATTAATTACTTTGGTAAAACTTGAGGCTGTGATTCCCCTTAATTTGACATCATCTCTTCTGTTGGGGGATGTTTTTTGTGCACTGTGTTTTCAATGGCTGATTTCTGAAATCAGAGATCTGCTGGCAAGCCTGGACTTTAGCATTATCATTATTATGAAGCATTTCCTGAGTCAGTATTTTGTAAAATGGTGTTCTCCATCATCTGTTGGTCAAACGTAGAGATGAACAGCCAATAGCGGGGTAGGAGAGCAAAAGATGGAACTTCCGTGCCCAGACAGGAAAAGAGTTTCAGGTGGGACCTAGGTATCACCATCCCGACAGGAAAGGAGAAGGAGGTGCCAGAGCAAACCTAAGATGGCAGGTAAGAGGCCATGTGGCTGGGAAGTAGACTGTCAAGTAGTGTAGGCCAGCGTCGTATGGTTAGAATAGATCAGAATCCTCCTGAAGCTTATTAGTGAATATACAGAGCTCCAAGTCATTATTTCAAAGCAAGGGCAGGCATAGGAAAGCCTGTACTCTTATACTTTTCAGTTGCTAATTAAACCATATCCAAACGGAGTGACTGAGAAAATAGGGAGGGGCTGTATCTGGCAACCACCCTCTTGGGGACGGAGTCTCAGGTAGGTCAGAGGTCAGGGCAGATCCAGGACTGGAAGCATATGTGAAAGCTAGCACACCCCTCATGATCACCCACCCACACACCACCCATGATGGCACGGACAGGCCAATATGTTCATGTTCTGATTCATGGAGTCTTTGGTGTGTAAATACGGAGACAAACCTTTGAGATTCATTACGAAGAAGAAAGCATTTGGATTCAGAAGGGTTTGCGTTCAAATTTCAATACCAACAGCCATCTGTCCAGCTTACATGAAACGTATTAGCTGGACAAGAAACCTAGGAGAAGGAAGAAAAGAGGAAGAGGATCGATACTATCCAGGTGCTTTGCTCTTTATCATCTCTAATGACTTTACCTCAGAGTATCTCACGGGGCGGGGGCGGGGATGAATTTCACATTTCTCTTGAGAGGAAACAAACCATATTCAAACCCAAACCTAACATATATTAATTGCATCTTAAATTGAAAAGTAACTCTCAAGATTTGTGACACACATATGTATGCATATGTGTATATGTATGTGAGTATACGTGTATATGTGTATGTGCATATATGTACATGTGTGTATATGTATATGTGTATATGTATAAATGAGTGCAGTAAGCCCATACCCTCTATACACGTCTTGTAGAATAACAAGGAATATCTCCTGGATGCAGTGGAAATATGTCCATCATCCCAGCATTCAGAGGCTGATGCAGAAAGCCTGCCAATCATGGATGTACTAAGACTTTGTCTTGAAACAGAGGAGGAGCAGGAAGGGGAAGGGAAGAAGGAAGAGAAAGAAAGAAAAAAGAAGTGATGGGGGCTGGGGGGAGGCTGAGGGCAGAGAGAGGGAGGTAACTGTAGTCTCACTCTTGTAGGAATACAGAGGCTACACTCATTAAGTGTCTCCCATGTGACAGAAAGCACAAGCCAATGGGATGAGATGATAGGGCATGGGCCTGACACACCCAGTGAAACTCACTCAGGATCGTTTTCACAGTACAGGCTATGTGTTGCTATAAGGCTGATGCAGTGTAGGTAGGTGCTAAGGCAGCCTTGGATCCAGAAAAGCAATTCCAGGCCAAGCTTCTTCCCCATGGCAACTGCACGGGCTTCCAGGTCGGAGAGGAAAATCAGGTCCAACAGGCCTTCTTGGAGACAGGTGTGGAACAGCATGGCATCTTTATGCCTATGATGACATTGTATAAACAGCTCAGGCTGGGGCTGCTGGGTAGAATGCTGGCTAGCATTAAGAAAGCTGTGGGTTTTATCCACAGCCACTGGAGGCAGGGGGGCTGGGGGGTGTGGGGGTGGGACACATCTGGAATCTTTGCATTTGGGAAATGGAGGCAGGAGGATCAGGTCACCTTGGGCTACATATTGAATTAGAGGCCAGTCTGGGCAACATGAGTTGCTAGCTAAACTAACTTGGCTTGAAATCTTCCATTCTCCCTACATCTTGTCTGAAGAGTCAGAAGTTAACTGCATGCATCCCTGAGACTTGGACAGAAGCAAACGTAATCTGTATCATCCGTTTATTTCCATCTATAGTATTCTTGCATAGTCTGATGATGATGATGATGATGATGATGATGATGATGATGATGATGATTGTGGACTTGTCCTAGACTATCACAAATAACCCAGAAAAAAAAAGCCATTCATCATGGACTCAAGTGGGCTGGTGATCTGAACCCTGCTCTGAAGAGCAAGCCATCAGGAAAAGCTGTATGGAATAATCTGGGGTTGAGGGTGCACACACAGTCTCAGCATTTGGGATTCTGGGTCAGGACAACTGTTACAAGTTCAAGGCCAGCCTGATCTACACACTCGATCAAAGGCTAGCCACGGTTGCAAAGTAGCACTGTTTCAAAATGGAAGAAGGCTCCTGCTGAGAGGGAAGGGCTCTGGAGTCAGGAGTATGGCATTGCAATCTAGCTTGGGACCAGCCAGATGCCTGCCTCCACAGGCGAAGGCAGTTGCAGCCAAGCCAGAGCCCACAAAGAAGAGAGAGAGAACTGACTCCTGCAGGCAGTCCCCTGGTCTCCACATACGAGTGCACGCCAAATAAAGAAACTCTGCCGTAATAAATCCCAGCTGGAAAAAAAAAATATCAGCATTGGCGCCTGTGCTATCCAGTTGTATGCCAGCCTGACACAAGCTTAAGTGATCTGCAAGGAGGAATTGAAAAATGCCTCTGTAAGATCCAGATGTGAGGCATTTTTTTTAGTTAGTGATTGATGGGGAGGGCCCAGCCCGTGGTGGGTGGTGCCATCCCTGAGCTGGTGGTTCTGGATTCTATAAGAAAGCAGGCTGAGCAAGCCATGGGGACCAAGCCAGTAAGAAGCACCCCTCCATGGCCTCTGCCTCAGCTCCTGCCTCTGCTCTTGCCCTGTTCGACTTCCTGCCCTGCCTTATTTCAATGACAAATGGCAATGTGGAAGTGTAAGCTGAACACACCCTTTCTTTCCCAGATTGCTTTGGTCATGGTGTTTCATTAGAGCAATAATAACCCTGACTAAGACATTAATTAAACTTCTCTCACCCCCAGAAGCACCTGCGATGGTTGTGTTAACAGCTTATCTGTCATAATTGCCAAGTTGAAGAGCCTGGGAAGAGGGAACCCCATTTGAGGAGCAGCTGCCATTGCATTGGCTTATGGGAGTGTCCTGGAGCATTTCCTTGGTTACTAATTGATGTAGGAGGGCCCAGCCCACTGTGGGCGGTGCCATCCCTAGTAAGTGCACTTGGGGTGGATAGGAAGGGTAGCTGAGTATGAGCCAAGGAGCAAGCCAGTAAGCAGTGCTCCTCCATGGTTTCTGCTTTAAGCTCCTGCATTAAGTTCCTGTCTTGGGCTCTCTCCGTAATGGATTATAATCTGTAAACAAGATAGACCTAGTCCTCTCCAAGTTGGTTTTGCTCAGTATCTTATCACAGTGACAGAAAGCACACCCAGGACACCATCTAATGCACCGAGATCCTGGCTAGCAATTAACAACACCTGTACAGGAAATGGCAGCTGTTTTCATTTCTGCTCTGTTCCTTACTTTGAACATGGAAAAATGGAAGGGTCCAGGTATGTCTAGTCTGTGCGTCATATGCCTTGGATAGCTGTGAATGTGTTCCCCCACAAAATCGCAGGTGTACTTTGACGTGTGTGTGTGTGTGTGTGTGTGTGTGTGTGTGTGTAACTGGATAATCTGTTTCTCAAGTATGAGCTTTGTAGATGACATCATCTCCCAATCTCAAAAGGTTGGACATGCCTGATGCTCTATGGGTGTTCCCCACAGTGCTTTGTCCTCACTCTGGGGGAGCTCCACTTGCTCTCCTACCAGTATCCATGCTTTTTAGCCAATCAGTCTGGCAAACTAATTATCATGGAGGTGGTAATGACTTAAGTTCAGCTTTGAGATGCTGGCTTCAGCAGTGTATTTTGGTAAGTGGTAGGTGGTAGTCCCTTCGGCAGCCTTGTGGTGGCCTGGGATAAGGTACCATCTTGCTTTATCAGTGGTTGGTGAGCTGCTGAGCCTTTCTCTTTATTCACTTTGTAGTTTCACTCTGTGCGTATGTGTATGTGTTTGTGTACATGTATGTGTGTGGTGGGGAGGTAATACATGTGCAGAGGCCAGGGGAAGACTGGGTGTCCTGCTCCATCACTGTTATCCTAGTTTGATAAAAAGCAGCTTGAGGAGGAAAAAGTTTATTTTAGTTCACAGTTCTGAGCAACAGTACATCCTAGCAGGGAAGTCACAGTGGTAGGAGCTTGGGAGGACTAGTCACACGGCATCCGTGATCAGGAAAAGAGAACAGTGACAGCTTGTCTGCCTGCACTCAGTTGGCTTTCTCACTCACACAGTCCATGATCTCCTGCCTAGGGAATGGCACCACCCACAGTAGGTGAGTCCTCCCACTAATCAAAACAATCACCTACAGACATGCCTACAAGGCCAAACAAATCTAAGGAATCCTTTATTAAGTCTCCCTTCCCAGGTGATTCTATATAGGTTAACTTAATTAAAACTAAGCATCATAACTCTCTGCCTTTGTTGAGATGGAGCCTCAACTGAAAATGGAGCCAGCAAGCCCCATCTCTCCTCCTGTTCTGGCCCCTTACAGCTCTGGGGTCAAGGTTACAGAAACATTTGGCCATGCCTGGATGTTTCTGCCGGTGCTTGGGATTTGAACTGGGGGCCTCAGTGTTTGCGCAGCAAGCACTCTTACTCACTGCACCATCGCCCTGCCCCTGATCCCCCCACGCCCATCCTATCTGCCTCCCTGCCTTTCTCATGGTGGGTATAAAGTCCTTAGGCACAATAAGTGTATCCACCTGGCTGCTCCCCCTCTTTATCTCTTTTCTTGCCAATCAGAATGGACAAGAGCTTATTGAAGTTTTATAGGCACAACTCCATGAAACATCCTCTGGAGCTAGATTTTAGCTGAAGAAGAAACATCTGTAAAGATCTATGTGCTGGAGTCTTTGGGCAGTTGTGGCTTCCACTGGCATTTAATATTCATTGCTCTTTGCACTCCGGCTACAGGCTTGTCATTTTTAGGAAGACAGCAAAAAAAAAAAAAAAATCCTATGAATATTTATTTGTCTTACCATAGAATATATTTACTATCTGGCTTGAAAGTTTGAGTTTTGTGTTTCTTATATAAATTATGAATTAAAAAAAAAGTCTCTACTTGCTCTCAGGCCAGATGTAGTTTATGTATTATGTAGAAGATATCACAAAAGTCAGCACTGTTTGTCTTAGAGTTTGATGCAGCATAGGAATAACATAGAATTAAACATGGAGCTGTAGGGTCTTCAATGTGTCTTAGTGTCAGGGCACTTGCCTAGCATGCAGAAGGCCCTAAGTTCCATCTTCGATATCACAGGAACAAAGTAAAACCAACAAAGAATAGAGCTACGGGGGGCATTCATAAGTCATCAGAACCTATGGATAGGTTGTATTTCAAAGAAAGAGGGAAGTAAGTTTTCTGACAGGATTAAGACTTTCTAATGAGTTGACTTCAAGAAAAGAAGATGACCTGGGGGATGGCAAAAGAATCATGAGTTCAAGGCCAGTCTTGGCTACACACAGTTTGAGACCAGCCTGGTCTACATGAGATTCCATCTGAATGAAGAAAGAAGGGATGTAGGGATGGAAAGAAGGATGGATAAAGGAAGGGAGGGAAAAGGAGAAAGCAGGAAGGGTAGAAGGGAGGGAAGGAGGAAATGGAGGGGGAAAGAATGAAGGAAGAAGGGAAGAGAGAAGAGGAATGAAGCAAGAGAGGGAGAGAGAAAGGAGAGTAAAAAAGAGAAGAAAGAACACACAGGAATTTATCTGTGATCATCGGTGTGAGAACTGACTGCTCAGGGGCAAGGTAGGACTGTCTCCGAGGTTGGATGGTCTAGTTGTGACTTGGTGGCTTTGCGTGGGTTCTGGAATGAATGGCATTACACACTATTAAATACAGTCACACCTTGCAGCAATCACCATCTCAATTTAAAAAGGGACGAACGAGGATATTGCTCCATTGTAGAGTGTGATTGCCTAACATGTGCAAAGCCCCCAAGCCCTGGTACACAATCTCCTGTATACCAACACAGGAGCGGTGGATACAGAGGAGCCAGCAGTTCAGACAGTTGCTCGCAATTGTCACTAATTGACCAAACTAGGCTTTCTTGCTTGAATTGGACCCATAGTATCTGGCTTTTAGCCAGGGATCAATACTTCTTTATATGTGCACATGTAAAATGTAAAAGTGAAGAAGAGATGTTAGCCTTCAGGGAAGGGACATTGAGCATTTAGTTCAAAGTGCAGATGCCAGGTAGGTTTTGTGAGTTGATAAGTATGATAAGTTGGGCCTTTGCACACGGTGTGTGTGTGTGTGTGTGTGTGTGTGTGTGTGTGTGTTGGTTTGGATATGCATGTGTGACATAGTATGTTGGTGGGAGTGGGGCCGTGGGGTGGGGGAGGCCAGAGGACAACTTACAGGAAGTAGTTCTCTCCTTCCACTATGTGGGTCTCAGGGTCTGAATTCAGGCTTGGCAGCAAGCACCTTTACCTGCTGGGCCACCTTGCCAACTGCGATTTCTTTTAATAATTGTATACACACGTACAATGTATTGTGATTGTCTTTTTGACCCCATCCCCCTCTCTCATCCCTCTCCACTCTTGATGACTCTCTTCCCATTTTCCTTCCACTTCCATGGCTTTTCCATGGCCACAGCTACTGAGGAGTGCTTCCATGCCATCTATGAAAGACAGCACTTCACAGCACTCTTCCCCACCTCCCAGCTCCTCCAGTCTTCCTGCACCTTCTTCTTCTGGGATGTTCCTTGGGCCATGGAGGGGGTGATCTAGATGTGCCATTTGTGGTGATGACGTAATGTCCTGAAAATGTTGCCAGTTTCTCTTGCCCATACTCTTTTCAGTCATGACTGACTCCATTATGGATGTTTTCCCTTTGTGCTCTGTGAGAATTGTGGTCCCCAAGTTTATCAACACCTTCCTTGTACCAAACTGAATCAAACAGCAGCTTCTAAGCTCTTTACTTACAGGACTCCCAGGATGCAGCCTGGCTACTGTTTCACCCTCTGTCCAACGATTTCCTCATCTGTCTTTCACATTACTTTTGAGACCCTGAATGGGCATCTCTCTTTCCCTGTGTGTGATGCATATATGTGTGTGGTATATGTGCTCTCATGTGCACATGGTCATCAGATGTCTTCTCTGTCACTGTCTGCCATATTACCTTTAGGTAGGATCTCTCATTAAACATGGAGCTGCCTTGGTGCCAGCAAACTCCAACAAACCTGCCGTCTCTATCCCTCAGATTGCCGGACTCACAGGTGTGCACACAGTCAGGGTCAGCTTTTTATTCAGGTGTCGGGGTTTGAACTCAAGTCCTTATGCTTGCCCAGTAAGCACTCATACTCTCCAGTACTCCTACTCACTGATCTATCTTCTTAAACCAGCAGTACTCAACCTGTGGGGTTTGACCTCCACGGGGGTGGGAAGGCCACATATGAGATATGTTACATATCTGATATTGACAATATGAATTACAAAAATAGAAAAGCTACAGTTATGATGCAGCGACTAGATAACTTTATGATGGGGGCTCACCACAACATAAGGAACTGTCTGAAAGAGCCATAGCATTAGGAAAGATGAGAACCATTGTCTTAACCCCTTTCTTACTTTTCTATAAACTTGTGAAATATCTATAGCCACAACCTCCAGGAGAAAGCCATATATTGATGAGTTCCACATCTATCCTTCCAGCCCGATTCTCTTTGTTTCTAAATCTCAGACGTCTATATTTGTTGGGACCCCTCCCTTAATGATGTCATAAGCACCTCAGTCTTAGCTTTCAATGTGAGAGTCCACATGCAAACAGTTTACAACACTAAAGGGTGAGAAAAGAGAGAAAGGAAAGTCAGCAGAGAATGTGCTAATGTCAGGTAACTGAGGACGTGGGGCTCCGTTACCCTGGGGACACCCCAAGAAACTGGATGGAACATGTCTCAGAATAAGGGAGAACAGGAATGCTACGATGCACATAGATCAGTCCTGGTCCCTCACTGTTGGTTGTCATTCTTGGGGTTGCTAGTCTTCAGTTCCACATCTAAAGCCAAGTTCACTCTGGAGGCCCAAGAGTGAACTTAGTCTGAGAGATAGGGAAGGGACTTTGCATGTAGATAAATCTGGAGGCAGATTTATCTTCAGTAGTTGGTCAAAGGTCTTGTGTGCCAGTGAGTCACAGATAGTTATCTCCCATATACTTAAGTCAGACCAAGTTCAAGATCTTAACCACTCATCTTCCTGGGCTTCCTGCCTCAATAAAGATATCTCTACCATAGCATACAAACCACAGATTTGAGTGACCACATTGTTATAGAATGTTCATCTCTTTCTCACATCAGACTACATCATCCTGCTCAGTGGACCTTCATAACTTTCCTCAAAGCCATTCATCCATTGGTTCCACAGCTCCCTGCTGGGGTTTCGATACTTGTCTCCTGATTTTGTCTTTCCTGATTTACTCACAAAAAATAAGCAAACAACGGTGAAAAAAAAGAGGCTTCCAGAACAATGAATTTGACCATTCTATTTCTGTTACAAATCATGTTTTTCATTGCTATGACAAAATACCCAAGCAAATCAACTTAAGGGGAAAGGACTTATTTGGGCTCTTAGTTGCAGAGTGATTTCCATTCAAATTTAGATGGATCCATTTGCTTCAAGGCTGAGACAAAGCTGAACGTCATGGTGGTGAAGACAATTGGAAGACTAGGCTTCTCCTTCTCATTTTATGGGATTCAAGAAGCAGAGAGTGTGGAGAGGGAAGACCAGATATGCTCTATAAAGGCATGATCACAGTGACCTACATCTTTCAACTCAGGTTTGTCTTCCTAAGTTTCTACCATCTCTCAGTAATGACATTAAATTATGCACTTATCAATTCATTGATTGGGAAAGTCATTCCTGTTGCTTTGATAAAAACACTTCCAACAAAAAAGCAGCTTAGGGGAGACAGGACTTATTTTAGCTCCCCCTTCCAGGTGATGGTCCATTATCGAAGGGAAGTCAAGGTGAGAGGAACTTGAAATAGCTGTGTGTCTCACATCCACAGTCAAGGCAGGGAGAGAATGACGACAGGTGAACTTGCTTGCTTGTGTTTGGCTAAGCTGCTCTACTTTTATATAATTCAGAATCGCCTGCCTAGGGAATGGTACCACCATCAGTGGGCTGGACCTTGACATCAATTCACTTAAGACAAACCTCCATAGACATGTCTACAGGCCAAGCTAATGTAGACAATCCCTCACTGAAGCTAAAATCAACCCAATTGATTCTCTGTTGTATCAACTTGACAGCTAATCATCAGAAAGTCAAATCCCTCAGGATTCAGTCACTTATGAAAGATACCTAAGCCTGCTTCTTTTTTTTTTTTTTTTTTTTTTTTTTTTTTGGTTTTTCGAGACAGGGTTTCTCTGTGTAGTCCTGGCTGTCCTGGAGCTCACTCTGAAGACCAGGCTGGCCTCGAACTCAGAAATCCGCCTGCCTCTGCCTCCCAAGTGCTGGGATTAAAGGCGTGCGCCACCAACGCCCGGCTCCTAAGCCTGCTTCTTATAAGCCAGCCTTCCAGGAAAACACTTCATATCCGAACCATAATATACCTCGTATTATGTAAAAACATGTCATTGGCTGGCATGCTACTTTAGGACAGGAAAGTGTTCACATTGCAAGCATGAAGACTTGAGTTTGACCCCCAAAGAACTAATATAAAAACAAAAACAAAAACAACTTGGGTGTGGTGGCACATACTGGTAAATACCAGAGCCAGAACTGCAAAGACAGGTGGATCCCTGGAACTTTCTGGGCACCTAGCTTACTTGGTGTTAGAGGCCAAGGAAAGGGCCTGCCTCAAAAATAAGATAGATATCCCTGACATATAACACAAGTTGTCCTCTGGCCTCCACATATGTGTGTGTGTGTGTGTGTGTGTGTGTGTGTGTGTGTGTTATGTTTGTGTCTACATACATATATATGTATCTATGCAGAACTTTGTTATGCATATATGTATGTATCTTCCAATTTTGCACACATTTGTTTTCTACTCTAAATCCTCCCAAAGCACCGCCCTTTCTCCCAGCTTTTGGACTTTATTCATTCTTTTACTCTGGTTAAGACTTAACGCTTCCTGAAATTACAGTTATAAGTCACCTATTTCATGATGTCTTCCTTTAGTGCTGGAGAGATGGCTTAGAGATTAAGATGTTTGTTACTCTTTCAGAAGACACAAGTTCAGTTCCCAGTACCTATACCACGCTGCTAACAATAACATGTAATTCCCGCTCCAAGGAATCTAATGCCCTCTTCTGGCATCCATGGTATCACATTCACCTGCACATGCCCCTCCCCCATACATATATACATATAAATAAGAAGACATACATCTTTTTAAAGGAAAACAACTGCCTCCACAGCAGCACAGCAAGGTGTTCTCACTGTAGTCTTTCTCACGTTGAATAGTGAACTGATTCCTCATCCTGGTCGTCTTCCTCACTCAACCATCTCAACCTTCCTAATGTGGTGACCCCCCAACCATAAAACTATTTTTGTTGTTGCTTCACAACTGTAATTTTGCTACTGTTGTAACATCTGTGTTTTCTAATGGTCTTAGGTGACCCAGTGACAGGGTTGAGATCCACTCTCCTAAACTGAGAACTTGATCTGGTACCTGGTCAGGACAGCCCTTTTTAGTACAGTCTTACAAGCACACAGAGATATTGGCACATGCATGGAACACTTCATATTTGTTGAACAGATATATCCCATTCATTTTTTCCCCTTGAGATAGTGTCTTTTGTAGTTCAGGCTGGCTTTGAACTCCTTAGGTAACTGAGACTTCTAGTTAGCTTTAACTGTCAACTTGACATGGCCTAGAACCATGTGCAGAGTCTCAATTGAGTAATTAACTGTCTTTATCAGGTTGGTTTGTAGACAGTCTGACTGTGGGTGATTATCTTATTAACTGAAGTGAGGTGGGGTGGGGGGTGCTAGGTTCACTATGGGCAGCATCATTCCCTGGTCAGTTTTATCACAGCAACAGGAAAGAAGCTAGCACAGTGAAGACTGCCTTTGAATTCCTGGTTCTCTTGTCTCCAGTCCCTAAGTACTGTACTCACAGGCATTCAGCACAGCAGCAGATTTTACACAGTGCTGGGGATGGAACCCTAGACTTCATGAACACCAGGCAAGCATGCTACCCACTGAGCCCCATCTCCAGCACCCACTGCAATGGAACTAGGAAAAATGGACTACTTGATTTTAGGGTAAAGGAAACAAGTATTTAAATTAGTCTGGCTGTTGACTTTTCCTCAAATGCCTAAAACTGGAGTTCAAAGCACTGGTACTGTTTGAAGAAGAAAGGCCTCCTTCAAAGTCAGCACAAACCCATCAGTCAAAAAAGCCCAGCATCAGGAGAAAAATATGGTATCAATAGACTTTCCTCCCACCTACTGCTGCAGGCATTTATCACAGCTCTGAAGAGTGTCCAAGAAGACATAATTCCCAGAATATCAAACCAGGGTCTTTCCAGGGCTCTTTCTTAACCCAGTACAGTTGCTCTATTCATCTTGCTGGTAATGATTTTTTCCCCTTTCCTCAAAGCACTCAATTTATTTTCCAGCACTGACATGTAATCCAGAAATAATAGAGAGTGGTATAGTATAACTCAGAACCCAAAAAGGGAAAGCGCCAACACCCAGAAAGAAAAGCTTGGAATTAAGTATTCCTCAAAATAGTTCTCAGCAATGCAGGGGGCATGAAAAGGGCTATTCAGTTTTAGAGGACATTTCTTCTCTCCATTATAACTTTGGTACCCCATGGGAAGAGCGGAGTCTGAATACACCCCTCTGGCATAGTTCTTGTAATTACAGGCTAGCATTTTCGACTAGCAATTGCTTTCAGTAATAACTTTCTGGAGAAAAAAAAATTCCTATTTAGAAATGTTAAAAGTTTAATTGATTTCTTGTGTGTGTGTGTGTGTATATACATACCTGTGTGTGCCGGTGAGGGTGGGCATATATGTGTGTGTATGTGTATGTGTGTGTATGTATATGTATATGTGGGTATGTGTGTGTATGTGTGTGTTGTGTATGTATGTATATGTGGATATGTGTGTGTTTGTGTGTATATATGTGTACATGTGTGTATATGTGTGTGTTTGTGTGTGTATGTGTATGTATATATGGGTATGTGTGTGTATGTGTATGTGTGTATGTATATGTGGGTATGTGTGTGTATGTGGGTATGTGTGTGTTTATGTGTGTGTATGTGTATGTATATGTGGTTATGTGTGTATATGTGTATGTATATGTGTATATGTGTGTATGTATATGTATATGTGTGTATGTGTGTTTATGTATATGTATGTGTGTATGTGTGTTTATGTATATGTGTGTGTGTATGTGTGTGTATTTATATGTATGTGTGTGTGTATATAGGCCAAAGGAGGACGATGTTGGGTGTCTTCCTTTATTTCCCTCTGTCTTTTTTTGTTCTATGTTGTTATTGTATTTGTTTATGTGGGGGCCTATGTAGGGATGTGCATACCATGGCGCACTAATGGTAATCAAATGATGACTTGCAGGACTCATTTCCCTCCTCCTATGTGGGCCTCAGGGATCAAACTCGGGTCATTGGGCTTAGCAGTAAATACCTTTATCTACTGAGCCATATCACCAGCCCAAACTGTCTTCCTCTTGTGTCCACTTCTTAAGTGGTTTGGAACTCAGAATCACAGGATCTTGTAGCAGCAAGGGCAATGATGCAGATATGGTGTGTGGGGGCATCCTAAAGTTTCCCATGCTGGAAGTGTTGCCTCTGGCCTGATGGGGAGAGGCAGAGGGGCGGACCTTCAGGAGGTAGGATGTACTGGGAAGTCCTCAGGCCCTTGGAGGAGCCATCTTCACAAGAGATTTGCGTCACTCCAGCTGGGCTCCTGTGCTCTCCCGAGAGTGAACTGTTATTAAGCACACCTGACCCCTGACTGCTGAAAACTCTGTTTTTTTTTTTCTTTGCAGTGTGACGTCTTTCTCAGGCTCATGCAGCTACTGTGAGGAGGCTGTCAGGACCTTATTAGGAGCTGAATCACTGTAAGGCTGCCCAATGCTGGACTCTCAGCCTTTCAAATTACAAACCAAATGAACCTCTCTTCTTCATATTTAGCATGTCTCAGGTATCCTATTATAGTGCTACAAAGTGGAGTAACCTTCCAAAATGCTACTGGCTAAGACAGCAAATGTCACTCAGTTATTGGTCCAGGGCCACATGCTGTGCCTCTATTGACATAGAGGGAGTTTACACACATTAATTCAGGACTGGGAATGGCTCAGTGGGTAAAGTGTTTCTAAGCACAAACATGATGAATGACCTGAATCCAGATACTTTTTACTCACATAAAAAGATGGATACATAGGTGTGCCAGAAATGCCAGTGCTGGAAGCTCGGAGGCAGGAGGATCCCTGGGACTCACTGGCCAGATAGTCTACCAACTGGCAAGTTTCAGGATCGGTAGGAGAATATATATAAAAACTATATAATAAGATATAGTAAGCAAATCAATGTTAGGTTGGTGGATCTCAGTAAAGGAATAAGTAAAGAGGCAGTGAGAAGGTTCAGCAAGAAGAGATGCTGCCAGGCCTTTTGATCCTCCAGGACCCACACGGTGGAAGCAGAGAACCAACTCCTAAAAGTTGTCCTCTGACCTTCACATACATCCTTTGATCCTTTGCCATGCCTATGGACTTTTGTTGTGTGTACAGGAGTACAAAGTTTTATTATTGTTTCTTTTCTTCTTCTTCTTCTTCTTCTTCTTCTTCTTCTTCTTCTTCTTCTCCTCCTCTTCCTCCTCCTCCTCCTTCTCCTCCTCCTTCTCCTTCTCTCTCTCTCTCTCTCTCTCTCTCTCTCTCTCTCTCTCTCTCTCTGTGTGTGTGTGTGTGTGTGTGTGTGTGTGTGTGTGTGTGCTTTAAGAATCAGATGCCGGAGGCAGGGCATGAACCAGATGTAGAATATGTAACACTAGACACTCAACTTCATGTTCATTGATTTCAGGATAGAAATTGTACGGAATTGCCTTGAAGTTCATGGTGAAGAGAGAGCCGAGTTGCTGAGGAAAGGGGATTCCACTCAGGCCAGGTGGTTAGAAGAGGAGAAGCATCATTAGTGGCATCTTAGAAAAAAAAAACTGACCTTGTGACTCTCATGTGGGATTGTGGCGATGAGCAACAAGCATGTGTTTGACTTCCAAGGCCATAAAATGCCTCTGGCTTCTGCCCATTGCAAAACAGGAACCCAGACAGACACACACACACACAGACAGACATACACACACAGAGATACATAAGTACACAGAGAGAGACACAGATGTACATACACATACACCCACAAACACACACACACACTGGCATACATACACACACACACACACAGACACACAGATATACACAGGCACATACACACTTAGAGAAAGTCGGGACACACAGGCAGACAAGTGTGCAGGCAGGCGGGAAGGGGTGCATCTCCTTTTAACAGATGTATAAGCTATGTAACAGGGTCATTTTTGGTCAAATGCCTTTTTCATGTGTAACACCTAATTGCCACCAGCTCCACATGGGAGGGAGGAAGGAGAGTTGGGTGTTATATCTTCAGTTGTAGCTATGTTCATGAATCTCAGGGAAAAGATGTTTGTCATTATTTATTTTGGGTGACAGTTCTGCTACGCCTGATCCTGAGTCATCACTTGAAGGAGTTCCCAGAAGGAACAGTCAGGAGAGCTGCAACGGAGACTTCCTTCTTATTGAAGGAGTCTTATTGAAATAAATTACTTTATTTCTGTTCATTGTCTTTATACCTCTCCCTTACCTGAGGGGATGGGGAGATGAGTGGGACTGGGACTGGGGTTCAAGATGTGAAACTCACAAAGAATCAGAAGACAGGCATTCTCCCTGGCCTGGAGCTCATCAAGGAAGCTGATTGGCCAGGGGGCTCCAGGGATCTGCCTGCCTCGCCTTTCTATGGGTACAAGAGAGTACCATTAACTTACTTGGCTATGTTTAATTTTTTTAAAGGCACAATCTCCTTAGCACATGGTCCTGGCTAGTACATAGTCCTGGCCAGCCTGGAGCTCACAGACGCTGCCGGTCTCTGCCCCTAAAATGCTGTGATTAAACACGTGCCGCAAACACCATGCCCAGCTCAAGGGTAAAGTATCTGGACCTATTTTTAGAAGATCATTTTATTTGTTTTTCCTGAGGTTCTTCAAACTCAAAAATAATCTCCTATTACAAAAGCAAGCATCCAGTATTTTATTAAACATTAGTAAATGGCTATAAATGGATGGAATGGATAACTGTGGGGTTTTTTTTTTTTTTTTGAGATAGGGTCTTTCTACATAGAATGATGGTTCTCTGTACTTGGGACTGGGTCAAGCACACTGGAGACCCTGAGGCTGATCCTAGTAAGGGAAGGAAGAGAGAAAAGAGAGATGAGATGACTTTGCATTTGGATATAAATTACAAATTGTATTAAGTGATTCTTATTTTTGAGAGAGAGAGACTGGAAAATATTTTAGCCAGAGAATCACACAGAATTTTGAAAGCTTCCCTCTTTAATGTTTTTGATACTTTAAATTTTAGGTCAGAGAGCTGGGGATGTAGGTCAGTAGGTCAAGTGCTGGTCTAACATGTATGAAGCCCTGGTTTCTGTTCCAGAACGATATAAACTGGGCAATGCTGGCACAGGAGCTGAAAACGGAAGGATCAGAGACTCAAGACCACCCCCAACCTCTCAGCAGCTTGAGCTAGAACAGATGATGTCTTAACAAAGAAACAAACTGAAAAGCACAACAAAAACTTAGACTTATCTGAAATGTTAATCTATTTTAATAATCCTTTTGGAATTAGACACAGACTTCGTTGTAATGAATTCTAATGCAATTTTAAAATGAAGGTGGTATTAGTCCCAAGAACACGTCAATGATGTTATTTTCTTTCTTTCTTTTTTGAGATTTATTGATTTTTATGTGTATGGGTGTTTTGCCTGAATGTATGTATTGTGGAGAGATAGACGGAAGTGAAGAATGAGGGCAGAGTCATGACTTGAATGAGTCAGAGTTAGAAACCCAGCTGAGTTGAGAGAGGCAGGAAGGACCGAGACAGAGAGAAACAGACAAACAAGGAGGTCATGAACCAAAAGATCTAAGATGCCAAAGAGGGAGAGGTGGGCAAAGCTACTCTTGGTGCTGAGTCATCCCAAGGGGACACTTGTCTCCAGTGTTCTTCCCTTTCCTTGAAGAGATAGCAGCAGAAGATGCCTCAAGGGTCCTCTGCGTAGCAGGAAGACAGGAAGACCCAGAGGGAAGCTGAGGACCAGAGAGAAGGCTGAAGGGTCCTCTGCACAGCAGATAGAAATCTAGGCAGAAAGCCTGGAGCTAGGGATGTGAGTGCGGAAGACAGGAAGACCAGAGGGAAGTCGAGAAGCACAATTAGTGTGTGGGGAGCAGCTGGCCTTGTGAGCTCAGGCACACCAGCTTTGCATTTGCTTATTCGTGCATGTGTACACCTGTGTCTATGTATGTGTATACATATGTGCAAGGTCGTCACAGGACAACCTGCAGGTGCCAGTTCTTTCCTTCAACGTGGTGGATCCCAGGGATTGAACTCAGGTCATCAGACTTACCCTCTGAGCCATCTTTCCGGCAACAGATATGTTCATATAATTGCCTAAGAAACACACCAGATAGTTATGTACCAGGAGGCACTCGCTAACATCGTGGGCACTCTATATGTAGGTGTAATAGATGCTCTCCGGGACAGTGGCAAGTCCCAGCAAGCAAGAAAAATAAGGCAAGGGAAGGAAGGAGAGTTTGGGTGTGACAACAGATGGGGCCAAGGGCAGGCAAAGGTGGCCCTGCTGGAAGGGTGGGTTCAGGGGATTGAGCCCTGGAGATTACTGGGAGAAAGGCTAACCTTGGAGCATCTCAGGGACAGGCTTGTCTGTGGTTCAGCCTGTGTGGTGTGTCAGAAGGAGGCTCATCTGGAAAGGTTGGAGGTGATGTGGTTCTAGAGAGCTTGAGAAGTCTCAGGTCCTACAGATCTGTGTAGCTTCTGCCTGAGTATTCTGAACACATTAATGACACCATCAGACCAGAGCTGCCCACCTTAGAGCATACAGGGCTCAGAGCACACAGGGCTCAAGGCAGGAGGCTACTGTGATGACCACAGAGAGGCTGTTGGCTTGGTCCAGGAAGGAAGGGCTGAGAGGAGAGCAGAGTCACATCTGAGATACATTAAAAAAATACATTATTTGAACCTGGCAGAGGTGGTGTACTGGCTAGTTTGGTGTGTCAACTTGACACAGGCTGGAGTTATCATAGGAAAAGGAGCAGCACTTGGGGAAGTGCCTCTATGAGATCTAGCTGTGGGGCATTTTCTCAATTAGTGATCAAGTGAAGGAGGGCCCCTTGTGGGTGGTGTGATCTCTGGGCTGGTATTCTTGGGTTCTATAAGAGAGCAGGCTGAGCAAGCCAGTAAGGAACATCCCTCTATGGCCTCTGCATCAGCTCCTGCTTCTGACCTGCTTGAGTTCCAGTCCTGACTTCCTTTGGTGATGAATAGCTGTGTGGAAGTGTAAGCTCAATAAACCCTTTCCTCCCCAACTTGCTTCTTAGTCATGATGTTTGTGCAGGAATAGAAACCCTGACTAAGACAGGTGGCATTTGCTTTTAATCTCAGCAATCAAGAGGCAGAGGCAGACAGATCTCTGAGTTTGAGGCCAGCCTGGTTTACAGAGTGAATTCCAGGACAGCCAGGGCTACACAGAGAAACTCTTGTCTAGGAAAAAACCAACACATACATACACACACACACACACACACACACACACATACATACACACACAGTGTATGCAAATATATATATATATATATATATATATATATATATAATTTGTTAAATTTATTTACTGATTTATTGATATATAGGCATGTATGCATGTGTGAGTTCAAGCCGTGGTGCACCTATCAGGACTAGAGCATAGGACTGGGTTCTCTCCATTCACCATATGGATCCCCGAGATGGAACTCAGTTTGTCAGACTTAGTAGAATCAGCTTATACATGCTAATCCATCCCACTGGCCCCAGGATCCATTTTATAAAATGGAGGCTATTTTCTTTCTTCTTTCCTTCCTTCCTTTCTTCCTTCCTTCTTTTCTTTCTTAAAAAGATTTATGTATGTATGTATGTATGTATGTATGTATATGAGTACACTATAGCTGTCTTCAGACACACCAGAAGAATGCATTGGACTCTCTTACATATGGTTGTGAGCTGCCATGTGGTTGCTGGGAAGTAAACCCAGGACCTCTGGAAGAGCAATTAGTGCTCTTAACTGCTAAGCCATCTCTCCTGGGGGTCCTTTTTTTTTTTTTTTTTTTTTTTTTTTTTTTTTGGTTTTTCGAGACAGGGTTTCTCTGTGTAGTCTGGGCTGTCCTGGAACTCACTCTGTAGACTAGGCTGGCCTCGAACTCAGAAATCCGCCTGCCTCTGCCTCCCAAGTGCTGGGATTACAGGCGTGCGCCACCACGCCCGGCTCTCCCTGAGGTCCATTTTTCATGCATGCCAATTTTCCTTCACTGATTCTAAACACATCTTTCTCCTCTTCACACTTTGAACTGTAGCTGTTTTATGTGTTTCTAGTTTTGGGTTTTTGTTTGTTTTTTGTCTTTTTGAGACAGGAACTTATATGACTCAGGAAGGTGTTGAAACTTTGGACTTACTAAGCAACCGAAGATGGTCCCTGAACTCTTGATTCTCAGCTCTGCAGAGCTGGGGTTGAAGGCATGCCCCACCACCCCCACACAGCTACATTTTGAAATACCTCTGATATCAGAATACATTGTAAACTGGGCAGCGTATTTGTGATATTGTCTACTTCACGGAGATTATAACCTACAGTTATTCCAGGGAAGATACAGTCTACAGAATGGGACAGAAATCTTTGTTGACTGTACATTGAACAGCAGATTAATATCTAAAATTTGCAAATAATTCAAAGAAATAAGATATTGAACAGAAAGTAGACCAGAGAAACAGACAGCTTTCCAAAGATGAAGCATAAATGGCTGGTGAATATACGAGAAACTGCCCAACCTCACCGGCCCTCGGGGGCAAAAGCAAATCAAGCCAACAATGAGATTCCATCTCAGCCCAGTCAGGAAATAACCAGCGATGCTGAGGATGTGGGCAAAGGGACCCTTAACCACAGCGGATGTGGATCGAAACTAGTCCAGCCACCGTGCAAGTCAGTGTGGAGCTTTCTAAGACCCCAATGTGAGCCAGCTGTACCAAGTCAGCGCACCCCAGAGATGCTTACACTTCCGAGTTTATGTACACACATGTGGAACTGTAAACAGAACTGCCTAGGGTAGCAAGGGGGGGTTACAAGGAGTGGAGACCAAGGGAGGGTACCCCGGGGTAGAGAGGGAAACTCTATATTTGAACTAAAACGTTCTTATGAAACTTAGTTCCGTGCACAGTGAACATGCATCAGGGAGAGAAATAATACACTTATTGAAAAGCACTCAGGGTGGGCACAGCCTGTTTCAGTCAGACACGTCACTTAATATTGTACCCTCTGAATACAGTGAATACAGGCTTGGCACTGAAGGCTTGCAGGGATTGGGTTTTATTAAATCAGATCTGACTAGCCAGCGACAGTTTCTTCTCCTGCCCAATGTAAACGATCACAGCTCATATCTCCTGAAGATCGTTTGGGGACCTGGAAGAGTACATTTATAGAAACCATGCGGGCAAGGGTGGTGCGTACTGTGTGAGTGAGCCATAAAGGTTTGCCGTTTAAAAAAGGTGACTAACTAACTGTACGTGCTCTTCTGAATCCGTGTGTGTGTGCGTGTGCGTGTGCGTGTGCGTGTGCGTGTGCGTGTGCGTGTGCGTGTGCGTGTGCGTGTGTGTGTGTGTGTGTGTGTGTATGTGTGTTAACGCATGTGTGTGTATGTGTGTATATGTATATGTGTGTGTGTGTGTGATATGTATGGGGTCTGGTGTGGTGTGTGTGATATGTGTGGGGTCTGGTGTGTGTGTGTGGTGTGTATGTGTGTGTGTGATATGTGTGGGGTCTGGTGTGGTGTGTGGTGTGTGTGTGTGTGATATGTGTGGGGTCTGGTGTGGTGTGTGTGGTGTGTATGTGTGTGTGTGATATGTGTGGGGTCTGGTGTGGGGTGTGTGTGTGTGTGTGTGTGTGTGTGTGTGTGTGAGTGAGTGATATGTGTGGTGGTCTGGTGTGTGTGTGGTATGTATGCGTGTGTGGTCTCAACCTGAATGTGGACTACACCTTAAAAGAACAGGGAAGAAGACAGCTAGCTTTTGCCTGTCTGCCCTCATTCCCCCTGGAAACTTCATCTACCCCATTGCTGTGACTATTCATATGTTCACTAACCACCTTCTCTGGGATGCCGATGTGTACTGAAGACCAGGAGCTGTTCAGGAATCATCCAGGTCTTCAGCCCCAGACTGGATGGCTGAGACATCCAACCTCATGGGATGAGTGACCAGAGACTGTTAGACTGCTTAGACCACAGCCTGTAAGCCAACCTAATAAATCTTTTATCAGCTCTGCTCCCTTAGAGACCCTGACTAAAACACTCTGAACTATAGCATTACCAATTCGGCAAGACTGGCTGTCGAGCAAGCTCCAGGACTCCATCTTGGCTTTGTCCCTCTGAGCTGGGATTGCAGATGAGTGCCACCATGCCTAGCTTTCTTAGGACTATGCACAGGTTCTCGTGCTAACATGCCCAGCTCTTTAGTGATTAAGCCATCTCCTCAGCTCCTTATTGTTAAATTATTATTAATAATAGTATGTTTTGATCCCATGTGGAGATGACATCTGTCTTCAAAGCTTACAGTGGAGTCTGTGCCTTCACAAAACCTTCTAGTATGTTCAATGAGAAAGAAAGAGGGTGGGGAGGGGGACAAGAGGAGGGAACCCCATTTCACTTTTCTTCTATTGGTAACAAAGTGCTAAGATACCTGGGGTTAGTTGAAGATTTTAAATAGAGGATTCCAGTGACCCCAAAGCTGTCCACAAATTTCACTTCTAATGGCTTCTGAAAAATGACTGCCAAGAGTCTTACCTCTTGGTGTCAATTCAGGCAGTGTGTCCAGTTTACATTAACATGCTTCATGTAATCGTACTGATCTCACCTTATGGGGTCTCCGTTTGCTCTGCTATGGTGATGATAATGAACTGTTCAGTTGTTTGTTGGGAATTTTTCCAGCACCAATGTATTCTTACAAAAGCTTAAAAAAATTAATGTACATATGTATGTGTCTTATGTGGGTCTGGGCATGTGTGAGTGAGGGTGCCTTTGGAGGCTGGAAGGTGGGGTCAGGTTCCCTAGAGAGGGAGGTTTTAAGATACCAAAAGTGGGAACTGAACACAGGTCCTCTACAGTGTGTTTTCTTAGCTACAGTAGAAACTAGGAAGCCCTCCTGTCTCCAGTCTCCTAGGAGTTCGAGTTACATGGGCACATGGGGCACCTGGCTTGTCACATAGGTGCATGGGACACCTGATTTGTCACATGGGTGCATGGGGCTCCTGGCTTATTAAATGAGTACACGGGGCTCCTGGCTTGTCACATGGGTAGATGGGGCTCCTGGCTTGTCACATGGGTACATGGGGCTCCTGGCTTGTCACATGGGTAGATGGGGCTCCTGGCTTGTTATATGAGTGCATGGGACACCTGGCTTATCACATGGGCACTGGGATACAAACTCTGGTCCTCATGATTACATAAGATGGGCTCTTAACCACTAAGTTATCTCCATAGTCCCTGCTCTCTCCATTTTACAACTGTTGGATCCCATGACACTCTGTGATTCTGGTTTTCTTATTTTACTATCCCTTTTCTTGAGTAATGGCTGGAGACTCCCAAACACACATATCCAAAGCCATTCTCCCTCAAGCTCCCAACCTGCACGTCTAAATCCTACAGTCTCCAAATGGGCCAATCAGCAACAAACACCTAACTCTGTATTGTACAGTATCGTTTTTTTCAAGGAAATGAATATATTCTCCAAAGCCCTCTGCTATTCACTTTGCCTGCTATGCCCCCTCCTTTACCTTTACTTTCTACCCCTTCCCATAAACCAGGCTCCAGCAGACCATGTCCCTCCACGATTGACTTTCACCTAGTAACTTTCCTCCATAGTAATTATTAGACTAAGAGTCCATCACTCAGATGTGTGATTAACTGTTTACTGTTACTCTTGCTCCTTTGATGTCTGAGATCCTTGAGGCTGGAGATTAACTGTGCTCTCGTTAACACCCTCAGGTTCCAGCTCGGCACTGTGCATATACCAGAGCATAATAAGTAATTTTTAAAGAAGAAAAGAACCAAAGGACTATATATTCTCCTTTGTTTGATTGTTAGAGACGTTTCTCTGTGTAACAGAGTTCTGGCTGTTACGCTCACTTTGTAGACAAGATTCAAGATTGGCTTTAATTCATACATATGAACCCACCTCTACCTCCCAAATGCTGGGATTAAAGGCATGTACCACCTTACCCAGCTAGAAATATATATGCTAAGTCATTTTAAAATGATTTGTTTTTGTTTATTTATATGAATTGTGGGTATGCTTGAGCCTATGATTGCAGATGGCTATGGAGACCAGCAGAGGGAGTCAGACCCATTGGGTCAGAACAGGCAATTGCAAGCCACCCAACAGGATTCTGGGAACTGAACTCAGGTCCTCTTCAAGAGCAATAAAACCTTTGTAACTGTGGATCATCTGTCCAACCCTAATATACATAATTTTAAAAGGATTTTTATTTTTGTGTGTGCAAATGTTTGTGCATGTGTGTGTGCGTGCTTGTGTGTGTGCATGCATGATTGTACCTACGGCAACTACAAGATGTCTATTGAAGGTCCTCCATCACTCTTGGCCTCTCTGAGGCCGGCTCTTGTCTCAGCTAGGCTGAAAGCCTGTGGACCCCTACATCCTTCTGTCTCTGCCTCCCTCAGAGCTAGAGTTACAGGTATTTGCATAAATACTGCCTCATTAGGTGGGTGCTAGAATCCAAACTCTGGCTCTCGTGATTCTGCAGCAAGTGCTTTTAATTGCTGAGCCATCTCTCCAGCCCTACTGTATCACCTTTAACCGTCCCATACCATCTTTACATGGATGAAACACAATTTCGTGTCTTTATGTTTTATCTTTATATATCCAAGTTGTTTTGTGTTTTAGCATGGTAAAATATTCTAAAATGAACATACTCGTGGCTTCTGTGTGTGTGTGCATGTGTATCCAGGTGCATGTATGTGCATGTGGCTTCTGTGTGTGTGTATGTGTGTGTGTGTGTGTGTATGTGTGTGTATATGTGTGTCCAGGTGTATGTAAGTACATGTGGAGGCCAGAGAACAACCTTTAGGTTGTTCTCAGGTGCCGTCTGCAATAATAATAATAATAATAATAATAATTACAATAATAATAATGATAATAATAATAAATGTATTGTTATGGCAGATGGCATAATATAATATAAAATTGTATATATTATATACAATATGTTATATATAAAAAATATAATGTATAATATACAATGTGTTATATATAATATGATCATTATTATTATTATTATTTACATGATTAAATAGATAATAATTATTTAGAATGAGTCTCTTACTGACCTGGAATACCCCAAGTAGATTAGACTTGCTGAGCATCTCAGGAATCTACCTGTCTGCCTCACCAGTGCTGGGAATACAGGAATATAAGTGCATGCCAATACTCCTGAGTTTTCTTTTTCTTTCGCTCCTCTTCTCTCCTCTCCTCTTCTCTTCTCTCCTCTCCTTTCTTCCTCCTCCTCCTCCTCCTCCTCCTCCTCCTCCTCCTCCTCCTCCTCTTCTTCTTCTTCTCTCTCTCTCTCTCTCTCTCTCTCTCTCTCTCTCTCTCTCTCTCTCCTTTCTTTCTTTTTCTGGGTGCTTTGACCAAACTCAGTTCCTCAGTTTGTAAGACAAATGATTTCCCGACTGAGCCAACCCAGTCAAGTTGTGTCTTTCACTTGGTTTGTATCCCTAGATAGAACTGAAATTAATGGCTATTTAGGAGAGTTACTATTATTAAAATATGTCAGCTTTCCATGGCTATGACAAACTGCCTCAGGTAAAACTTGGAGGGGAAAAGATTTATTTTGGATCACAATTTCAAAGGTTTCGCTCCAAGCCTTTGGTTTGAGGCCAGGAACTTGGTCATGAGTGTTGACAGAACCCAAGGCTTTAAGAAGGGCGATGCGGTCATTGTGCTGTAGCATCCCGGCTCTGGGTTCACCAACACTGTGAGTGTAGAGCCTGTGTCTTGTTGGTCTCCTGGAGCCCCTTCCCATGCTATCCCTCAGGACAGCAACACTTGCAATGTTCCCTCTGGGCCACTGCGTGGTGCTAGTGGGCTGGGGCATCAGGGGAAATGAATAAGTCTAAAAACAAGCAGAAGAGCCAGGCTGTGCCTCCTGTGGCCCTACCTGAGCCTGGAGAGAAGGATGAATGTAGGACTGGAAACGCTCTGACTTTATCACAAGAGGGCAGCAGCATCCATCCCTACGCACTCTGTTCCTGTACAAAGTGTTGATTGTAGAACTGTCAGTCCCGCCCAGGAACCAGGAAACAGCCGGCTAGGGTAGGAGCTTAAGGCCTCAGGCCAAAGTTCCAGTGTAGATAACCTTTGGCCCTTGTTCTGACTTGCTTTCCCAATATCCTTAACCACCCCGACTTGTCTTTGTGCGCTGAGCTCTTCTCCTCCAGGGCGCCAGCTACTCAGCTGTCTCTGCGGACAAACTCTCCCGCCCTCCACCGCCCGTTCTCCCTGCTGCTGCACCCACCCCTGTCGCTGTGAAGCCCACCTGTGTGTCTATAAACAACAGCTGATAAATATTAGCAATGCCATCACCTCGAGGAAGCAGAGACAATGGGGGAGCCTGGGGCTGAGAACTAGTTATTACCATCCGCCAGGGTGTATCCTCAAGGCCACGGTCCTTTTAAACCGGTCTCACCTGCCGCTCCTAGCACTTCTCACTATCCCATCAAATTATAACTCCAAGTCCGTAGATTCATCCGTTGACATCAGAGCTTTCATGGTTCAGTCAGTCATGTCCGTCAGCTGGCAACCAACCAAGGGTTAGCACATGGCCTTTGGGGGTAAATTTAGATCTAACCTAGACCAGCATGGTAGTTCATGTGTTTAATTCCAGCACTTGGGATATACTTTTAGGGACCAAACTATAGTATAAAATGTTACAGTATAAATGTTAAGTGCATCCCATAAGCTCTTGTGTTTAATTACCTGGTACCCAGTTAAAGGCACAGGGGGTGCTGTAGAACATTTAGGAGACAGAGACGCTCTGGAGGAAGTAGAAGGCAGGACTTCAGTTTCTGTTGTTGATGTTGTTTGTTTAAGACAGGGTCTGCCTGCTGTAACCCACTGTGCACACCAGGCTGGCTCTGACCTCAGAGATTTCTCTGTCCTCCTGAGTGCTGGGATCGCAGATGTGTAACAGTACCATGCCTCGTGGCCATCAGGTTTAGAGCCCAGCCCCACTTTCTGTTCACACTCGGCCTCCTAACGTGGGTAGGATGTGACCAGCCGGAGTCTGTTGCTGCCAGCATGCCTTCTCTGTCATAAAGGTCTGAATGCCTTCTCAAGCAGTGAGTCAACACAAGCCTTTTCTCTCTTAAATTTCTTCTTGGCAGGTACACAGAAAACCAACTGATCTGCATGGCTTTTGTTTTAGTGTGCCTTTCTCAGAGATAACCACTGGGAACTCCCCGTCTTCCTCTAGACACAAGACACCCATCCCTTTAAAGGTAGCCTTATTCCTTTATCTTGAAATGGTTGGCTTTGACCTTTAGAATGTATAGAAATATACATTAGCAGATAAAACAGAGATGTTCATTTATGTTATACTGTATCTCTCTGTCTCTGACACACTCTCTCTCTCTCTCTCTCTCTCTCTCTCTCTCTCTCTCTCTGTGTGTGTGTGTGTGTGTGTGTGTGTGTGTGTGTGATTTTTGTGCCAGTTCCTGCTCTGACCACATCAGGGGGAAATCTTGAGTTACAGAGGTGAATGAATCCTCTTTTGTGATCCATAACAATTCCTTTCACTCAAAACTGAATTTATGTTGGTTATATAACTCTTGGCAAGTCCCTAAGGATAGAGCTAGCCATCAAGAAAACCAACCACATGATTGAAAGGTTGGAACGTTGGTCCTACTCTAGACCTTTAGGGAGAGAAGAGGATTTAGAAAATAAATCCATGAACCAACAGTCAATGGTTTGATTAGTCAGCCTCTGCCTATAACAGAAGTCTTTTTAAACCCCCAAAGAGCCTGGGAGTACAGCTCCGTCAGCAGCGGGCTTGCTAAACATGTCCAAAGCCCTGCGTTCACTCATCAACAGTACATACAGTGAGCATGGTGCTGCAGGTCTGTAATCCCAGCACTGAGGAAGTGGAGACAGGAGGATCAGAAGTTCAAGGTCATCCTCAGGCTACCTAATAAATTTTGAGGCCAGCAGGGTGTGAGATCCTGTCTCAAACCAGTATCAAAACCAAAACTAGGGAAAAAGGGAGGAGGAAGGAAGGAAGGAAGGAAGGAAGGAAGGAAGGAAGGAAGGAAAGAAAGAAGAAGGAAGGAAAGAAGGAAGGAAAGGAAAGAGGGAAGGAAGGAAGGAAGGAAAGGAAGGAGGGAAGGAAGGAAGGAAGGAAAGGAAGAGGGAAGGAAGGAAGGAAAGAAAGAAGGAAGGAAGAAAGTGAAAGGCCAAACTTACTCCATCTTGGACTGACCTCCATCTTAAGAGAAACTTGACCTATAGCTGAACCCAGGCTGCACCCAAGTACCAGGAAGGACCCATGGCTTGTCCTTGGCCCATACCCCAGAGTTACTCCCTGGCTACTTCCTAACAAGAGTCAAAGATTAATCTTATTGTTTCAGATGTACTTTGTGATTGTTCATGGTTTTGCTACCTGTTGGCTTATAGTAGTCATACAACTAGATGCTTGCCAGGCTAACAACCCCCTGACTTGTTCGCCACTTCCTATAAATCCTTGTTCTGCTTAATAGAGGCTTTACCCTCCAGTTCTGCTGGAGACTGCAGTGTGGCCCAAGCTCGGGCTTGAATAAAGAGACCCTAGTGCAATTGCATCAGCATTGGCTCCTTGGTGGTCTTTTGGGTTCACAAATGCTTCCTGATATAATGGAATGAATGAATGAAGGAAGGAAGGAAGGAAGGAAAGAAGGAAGGAAGGAAGAGAGCAAGGGAGGGTAGGTTGGTGGGTGGATGGATAAACAGATTCTTTCTGGGGTATGCATATGGGAACTGAGAAAATGGTGATTCTAAAGTGAACTGGAAGGCCGAAACCCGACCCTTACACCTCACCCTGTAAATCTTTTTCCCTCTCAAATTTCACTTGCAGTCCTTATAATTTCCTTCATGACAAGTTGGTAATGTGAAGCAAACATCCTTTGGGTTTCAATCCTTTCTTGCAAATCAGTTAACTTGTGGAAGGGAAGATGAAAATTTCAGATTTGTGAGTCAAGTCAGACAGAGAACAGTTATGTGTGTTCAGCCCAGTTGTGAGCCCACTGTGTAGACTTTGTGTTAATTCTAGACACCCAGATGGTCTTGTAAGAACTAGATAGTTACACAGGGAAGGAATTCCCTCATTTTTGTTCTCAGGAATGTGTGATTAGAATTGATAATCAATAGTTTTTCCTTACCTCAGCTAAATTTGACTGAGACTGAATTAGTCGGGATTCTCTAAAGTAACAGAACTGATAAAATGAAGGTGTGTGTATGGTGTGTGTGTGTGTGTGTGTGTGTGTGTGTGTGTGTGTGTGTGTTTGCACACACGCCTGCTTGTACATGCAAACTATTAGAGTAGTTTACAGGTTGTGGTCTGGGTAGCCTGATAATGGGTCTTTCAATGGACAAGACTTGAATACAGTAGCTGTTCAGTCCAGGAGACATCTAGTCTCACTAGCCCCAGTCTGGTTCTGGCAGCCCAGGGACTTGCTCCTCAGTCTACATGGAATCCTGAAGAGGGTCTGATGCCAGCAAAGGAATACCTCAGCATTGGACTAGATGAATTTGACAGCAAAACTGAGGGCAGGTAGGCCAAAAGCAAAACTTCTTTCTTTCTTCCATGTCCTTTTAAATATAGGTGTGGCCCATATTTAGAATGGGTCTTCCTACCTCAAATAATCCAAACCAGAAAATCCCTCACAGGCATTCCAGTTGCTTGGGTTTGAGCTAATTCCAGAAGTTGGCAAGTTGACAGCCAAGATTAGCCATCACAGAGTGTCCTGGTTTTCTATTTCTGTGATAAGTAACATAGCCAAAATCAACCTGGGGAAGAGAGGGTTTACTTAGCTTATGTAACAGGGCCCTCGACCTTAGTAACCCTCCCCCTGCTCCCCACGAGACCTTAGCACAACTGATTCCATGATAGAAGTGCCAGTCAGGCTGTAAAACTCAGCATGTAGGTAACACCACCTGCCAAAACTAAAGCAGGCCTAATCCATCAAAGCCCGTCGTCCTGGGAAAAATCTCTAGTTGTACTAACCTTGCATTTTTGTTTTTGTAGTTGCACTTCTGGCTGACTGTTCTTGCTAATTGAAGTGTGTGAACCCAGAGCATGGGTTTTGTGTTTAAAAGCTCACCCTGAGAGAGGCTCAGGGATGCACTGCGATCCTGAACACCCAGTGTAGCTGCTGGCAGGCTAATAAAGACTTGCTATTGGCCTCAGCCATCTCTGGTGAGGACATACAGCCAGCTATCAAAGGAAGCCAAGAGAGGAGGCAGGAGCTGAAGCAGAGGCCATGGAGAAACCTACATTCTGGTTTGTTTGCATAGCTTGTTCAGCTTGCTTTTTAAAAAAAAAAAAAAAATTTGTTTGCATTGCAATGTCTCATTACAATAACAGCCAAATCTTACATTCTTTTTATTTAATTGTTTCTTCTAGTTTTGAGATTATAATTATATCTTTTCCTCTTCTCCTGAACTGAAGAAAGCAATATTTGCTTTTAACCACTGAGCCATTTCATCCACTTCCTTCCATTTTTTTTTTTTCAAAGCTCAGGTTTATGGAATCTCCTCGACTGTGGTGTTGGGAAGAGACAGGCACGGTGGGTTCCCATGAGCCCGCACAAATGGGCCCCACTCTCTCATTGCCCGCAGATGGTCTCGGCTTTCTTGGAACCCAGCCGGCCCCCATTGAAGCATTCTTGGGTGTGGCTCCTGAATGACATCAGGCCAAAAGGAAACACCATGAGGAGGAAAAAAGGAGTGTGTGGAGATCCACTCTGCAGCTCTACCCCAGCTGAGCATGGCTGTGATTGGGTCCACCGCGTTGAACAAGTGACCGTCTTGCCAATTCCTCCAGGAATCCCAAGTTGCTTTGCGTTGAGTTCACTACATCTTGAGTGATTACTAATTAGCAACAGGTGACGCCACGTACATCGCACTGCCATTATTTAAAAAGGTCTTTCACTCCCATTGGCAATACTTGGTAGCACCTGAGCCAGACAGGTACAGGAAGCAGTTTTTTACTCTGTAACCCACAGCTGATTATAGTTATGCAGTACTCCCGTCTTGTCGTAATGTCCCCTGGCAACCTGGCTCCTTTACTCACTATGCACACACACACACACTCCTCGCCAGCCAATGCAGCTAGCAATCTCAGACCCCTTCAGCCCACTCTCGCCTTTACAGAGCTGCACACACTCCCATCTCTGAACTGTAAATAGTATAACTTTCCCCGTACCGGGAAACAAGCACATTTAGACAGTTTCTATATTCAAATATACTCCTAGTGTATCCAGGCCTGAAGAATGGAAGGACCTGTCTGGCCTGAACTGGTTTGGGTACGTGAACACAAAGGCAAAACTGTGTCCTCTAGTAACCTTTCAGGGTGAGTCCCTTATCTACCATCCTATGCCTGTGCATAATTGGGTGTGCATGTGATTAAAACCAGAGGAATCAAGGGAAGAGTCACGAGCTGTAAGAAGAAAGGAATATTTGACCTAATGTTTCTATCAAAGTAGAGAACCACCTGAATCTTGCCATTTTATAATCAGCCACTACTTACCTCAGACCCCATAAAGAGACCCCCTGCTGCAGCCTGGGCCCCTGAGAATGCTCACAGTGTGTCCTGCTGCCAAGGTTGGCAGTGTACTCTCTAACCTGCACTGCTGCTTTGCTCCAAGTAAAGTTACCTTGCTTCGCTTTCAGATATGGGTGAGCTTTTATTTTCAACTCTTTAGCTAAAAGGCCAAGAACCTGGAAACACCCTACCCAGACCATAACCACTTGTTACACGCCTGCCTGCTCTTCTTTGAATGTTAGTCTAGCCTGTGCATTTATCTGCACTGGTTCAGTGTACTACAGTGTATGTAATGTGTGTGGCTGTGAGGTATGTGTGTGTGTGTGGTGATGTTTCTGTGTCTGTATGTGTGATGTGTATATCAGTATGTGTGATGTGTATGGGTGATGTGTGTCAGTGTGTATATGCATGTGTGTGATGTGTATGTGTGATATGGGTATGTGAGTCTGTTTGTGTGACATGTGCGTTACTGTGTATGTGTGTGTGAGTGTTTATGTGTATATTATCTTATGTGTGTGTGTGTGCATGTGCATGTGCACATGTGTGTGTATGTGTGTGTGTGTGTGTGTGTGTGTGTGTGTACTTTGTGGATGTTTGGAAGTCAGAGGACTTCCTCCTGGGAATTCAGCTCAGGCCCTGTGTGTTCTGAAAGGGCTTTATCCACTGAACTACCATGATGTCTTATTAAGAAACATTTCTTGGGCTGGAGAGATGGCTCAGTAGTTAAGAGCACTGACTGCTCTTTCAAAGGTCCTGAGTTCAAATCTCAGCAACCACATGTTGGCTCACAACCATTCCTAATGAGATCTGAACGCCCTCTGGTGTGTCTGAAGACAGCTACAGTAGTGTACTTACATATAACAATAAATAAATTAAAAAAAACAGAAACATTTCTTACCTCTTAGTAGCCATAAATCGACTGTGTTCTCCATTAAGTTTTCTAATGATTCATAAGGGTTTTTATAATGTCATCATAGTGATGATAAAAAAAGTAGTAGATTGAGAATGGTTTGTGATAAAATATGACTACATCATTGACTTGCACGGTCTCTGCAGTAAGAATTCGGCTCTGGAGCCTGGAGAGATGGTTTTCTAGTTAAGAGCACGTGCTGTCCTTGCAGAGGATCCAGTGAGTTCCCAGAACCCAAGCTGGTCAGCTCACAATTACTTGTAGCTCAGACCCGACACCCTCCTCTCCCCTCCTCAGCCACTTGCACTCCCGTGCACACTCCTACACATAACGCACGCACTTGCAAAGGATGACTGAACCAGAAAGCAAATCAGCATCTGAGAGAGTTTGGAAATCTTCACACAAAACATGATGCCTCACTGGGCGATTTTTCAGTGAACCTGATCAAATCCGTTTTTTTTTTTTTTTTTTTTGGTCTTTAATTATTCTAAACACTTTTCCCTGGATATTTCTCAATGACTGCTTTTCTTGAAATGACAGCCTCCCTTGACACCTTGCACAGATACCTTCCCTCGGTTTCCCTGCCACTTGACTGTAAGCACCACTGGCAGGTGCTTTAGGCCACCATCACGGGATCAGGGTTAACTCACTTTTGTGTTGGAACCTCTGGGAAGTCTTGGTATCTACAGCCATTTAAATTTCACATCAATTTATATTTTTTTGCAAATTTGATAACATGGTACTTAAAAGCTATAATTTCGAATACTTACCCAAACTAAGAACGACTTAATTGGATGGGATTCTGAAAGAACAACAAAGGCAGAGTAACCGTAAAGCCAATGACACGCAAGAAACAGTCCTGAGGTCAGTTAATAGTAATTCATAAATGGTAATTCATTTGTTCCTCCAGTCCTTCCTTCCTGTCTTGCCTTTTCTCTGAGTCTCGGATATCCCAAGCTGACCTCCAGTTCTCTATGTAGCTGATCCTGAACTCATGATCGTTCTGCCTCCATCTCCGAAGTGCTCAGATTACAAGATTACCACCTTGCTCATCCCCAGTTACTGTGATGCTGAGAACAGAAAAAGAAAACGGGACTTTGTGCCTCCCTCGTGCCTGCCGGGCCAGCTCTGTACCAACTCAGCTGCTCCCCTGCCCACTAATGCAGGCTTTGTAATTCTGACAAATTACCTTGCTATCCTGTTATGTCGGCAACAGGGGAAACTGGGTGAAAACATCCAAGAGTTTCCCTATTCTATCTTCCTAACCATCCCACACATTTAAAATTGTCCCCAAATGGAATGAGGCAAAGTCCAGGGGTGGCTTCTGTAATGAGCCAGTATGCTGGTGACTGTTCAGTCCTGTCAAAATGAGAACTCACTAGAGCGTAAGTCCCTGAAGGGTCTCATCAACTCCCAACACCACCACCCGGGGCACCAAGTCTCACGAAGCCTTCTGGTGAGTTTAAACTATATGGGAACTGTAGAAGGCAATTTTTTCCTTCCCCCTCTAAAGGGCTGAGGGTGGTGCTCAGTTGGTTGGGTGCTTGCCTGGTCTGCATGCAGCCCTGGGTTCCATCCTATCATTGCATAAGCTGGGTGTCACGGTGCATGTCTGCAATTCCCACATTTGAGAGGTCGAGGTGAGGGAATCAGAATTTCAGGGTCATCTCAGCTACCTAGTGAGTTCGGTGCTGGGCTCAGCTCTGTGAGATCCAGTATCACCACCAAACAAACCCAACCCTCCCTAAGCCCTTAGTTAAACATGGAACTAGAAAGTGGTACATATTGTGGAACTGTGTGTTTTGAGATTGCTACTTACCCTTCTAGAGGAATAAACTCCATAGACTTACTAGAATAAATTCGTTAGGACTTACCACACTGGCATATCAGTTATACATTTATGACCTGTTAATAAGGTTTATTATTGTGTGTGTATACATATGGTATAATGTGAGAGCACATGCATGCAATAAAGGCATGCAGAGGTCAGAGGTCATCGTTGTGGAATCACTTTTCTCTTCCCACCTTTACACAAGTTCTGCGGATCTAACTCCGGTCGCCTCCCAGCCCATATGCCCAGCTCTGAAAGCAGAAGCAGGCGGAGCCAGAGATCTGAGCTTGAGTCCCGTTTCCCATAAGCTCCCATCCCCCCTCAACTCAGTGCTTCTTCCAGGCCCGACAGAACAACTGTGGCTGTAAAAGCTTATTGCTCCGAGTGAGCTCTGGACAGGCGTGTCCTCAGGGAGGAAGCTTTGTGCATGGAGTCTGAAGTCTAGGCCACTGAGCGGGGATTCTCGTCCACCTTCGTAAAGTAGAGGCATAGGGTGGGACTGAAGACCCTGCAGATACACTCAGGAATCTTTACTAGGACTTTGACTTTTTGCCCAGGCTGGTGAGTTTCCCAGCATGCTTTTGTCTTCTTTGCCCATCACAGCAAATGCCTTGGGAGTAGAGGGCAAAGAAAACTGGCTTTTCATCCTTTGGCATTCCCCCCATAGTTTTCTTTGTAGATAATGTTTAGCTGTTTCTGGCTTCAGAGTTGTAAAGGAAATGCTGAGTGTAGACCGGAGTGTTTCGGGTTCCATACCTCTTCCCACTTTCTTCTTAGAGCGTATCTTGAAATATATGCACCTTTCCCTTCCTGACACTTTTTACACTAGCTTCTCTCTCACGTGCAGTGGGCTTTGAATAAACAGTACAGTTACATTGCACCCTCGTTTGAAGTAGTAAATTCAAAACGCCAAGGGATGAAACACATTATTAAGGTCTGCCTTTAGGCGCAGGAGTTGAAATAAGACAAATTATTTCACATCACGATTTATTTGGGGCCGGAGGTGTAGCTCCGTTTGTAGAGTGCCTAGCGTGAACAAATCCCTGGGTTTGATTCCCTAGCGCCACATAAACGTGGCGTCTGGGTGTAATTCCTGCATTTGGGAGATGGAGGCAGGGAGATCAGAAGTTCAAGATCATTCTCAGCTACTTACTGAGGTGGAGATCAGCTTGAGATCTGTGAGACACTGTCTTATAATAAATAACTATCAAATAAATAATATACAACTCGGCAAGTAGTATTTGCCTCTTTTTTAGCTTGCTATTATGGACTGCAAAATGAAGATAGAATGCGAAGAGTCTGGGTGGAGCATTGTGAGGTGTTTGTTTGTTTTGCAAACCCCTTTCTTATTCAGAGCTTTAAAACACAGCAAACCTAATCACAAAGGTGACTGGGGCTCCAGAGCATCGAGGACATTCCTTGACCTATGATGTCATTTCCATCCTCAAGTCCTTCCCTTCGTGGAAGGGGAACATGTCCAGAGTGGGCAAAGATTCTAAGTCTTCTTAATGATTTCTGCTCTTAGAGTAGCTTAAATGCCTGAAGGGAAAGAGGCAGGTCTGATTGGAACTGGGGTTTTCATACGCTACACAGGCACACCGTCTGCTTAGAAAGATGTAATGACACCCAGCATGTTCTATTAATAGAAACCCTAACGCCCTGCACCGTTATGTACCATCTTCGGAAGAGCTTTAACTTACTTCCCATCAGTAATTCATCCTTTCTAAATCACCATGCCCCACACTAAAATGAATTTCATGAAGGCAGGACTTTCCCCACAGAAAACAACCTGACAAATAGTGAGAATTCAATGTTGTTCTTTATTCTTTACTTTCTCTCTCCCCTCTTCTCTGTTTCTCCAGGCAGGAACTCTCGAGTGTCCCAGGCTAGCCTCCAGCTGGCTATGTAACTGAGGAGAACCCTTCTGATCTTCCTGACTCTACCTCCTGAGTGCTGAGATTACAAGTGTGTGCTGCCATGCCCATGTTATGCCATGCTAGAGATGGAACCCAAGGCTTAGTGCATGCCAGAAAATGCATTTTACCTACTGAGCCATATCCCCCATTGAATGGGCTTTTGATGAATGCATTATGACTTATTAACAGAGTCCTCATGAAAGTATCGTATAGAAGAATCTAAGGAAAGAAGTGGAACTTAGTAAGAAGAGAGTGTTAGGAGACAAGTGTGGAGGCCTCTGCTTTGTTTCATCCTTGGAGGATGAAGTGGATAACGCTGAACAAGTTCTTGCTAATCTAAAATGCTATCTGAGTTCTAAGTTCTGGCCAAAGTCCTTCATCAATGGCATATGCTTTGCCCTCATTTCTAGTTAGTTTGGATCCCAAATTCTTGCAAACATAGCTGATGGAATGCTAAAACATGGCTTCTCAACTGTAATGTGTGATACCATGTGTCTGGAAGCCATTTTCTTTCAACAGACACATTACATCTTCATGGAAGGAAACAGCACTTGGAACATCAAGGAAGTAAGCAGCCTGCGTGCCTCAGGATGGTCCTTAAACCTACAGGATTCTCAAGTCCCTTCCCAGGGTTATAGAAGCAATAAGAATTGCTGGGGAGTCCATGCTCTCACTTGCTGAGCAGCCTATAGTCATACAGTTGTACAGTTAGTTCCAGAGATGCAACTTTTATGAATCATCACCCAGCTGTCTTTGAGTAATCCACACTCCTGTGAGTAACCCTTCACCTATTCTCCTGTAAGTAACCTCAACAAACTCACTGGTTCACCAGACTAGGGTGGAGAAGATATTTCTTTGGCCTGTTGTTCGTGCTATATCATGTTTCTCAAGAAAAGTCATACAATACCATAGATTATACATTAGTATATTTTTTACCTAAAATATAAAGGCACGTGATATTGTTAAATTGTTAAATGAAATGACTCTCTCTCTCTCTCTCTCTCTCTCTGTGTGTGTGTGTGTGTGTGTGTGTGTGTGCGCGCGTGCGCGCGCACTGAATATTTTCTGGGGGCCTTCTTGAGTTATTCTTATTCCTGTACATATACTTTAATATTAATCTTTCATTATTTACTATAATTAACAGGTTGCTTTTCTAAGGGAGAATTATTGTTGCTGGAATGGTAGGAGCTGACAAAATTCACTGTGAAACTCAAAGATGCCAGGTCTGTGACTCAGTCTGCATTTATACCTGAAATCAGAATTACTTTAGTTGAGCAGCCAGAGGAGAGCCAAACCTCTTATTGGGGATCTGCATGAAATCTTCATTGTTGTCTAAAGATACCTGAGATTAAGGGCAAGTTGAATCCTGCTTGCACAGAGCTGCCAGGGTGGTTTTTCTTTTGTTAGTTACTTTTCTCATCGCTCTGTCACAATTCCAGATAAAAGCATATGAAGGAAGGAAGTTTTTATTTAGGCTCACACTTCAAAGGTACAGGTCACCATGGCAGGAAAGGCAAGCTTACAGGAGCGAGGGGAAACAGGGAGAGATGGAGGCCGGGACTCCGCCCAGTCTCTCACTTTATTCAGTCTAAGAGCCTGTCCATGGGCTGGCGCTGCCCATAGTTAGGGTGGGTTTTCCCATTTTGATTAGCTTAATCTGGAAATTCCCTCACAGACGTGGATAGAGGCTTATCTCCTATGTGACTCCAGATGCTTCCAACTTGACAGTCAGTATGATCCATCACAAATTTGCCCTTAACTTAAAAGTTTAGGTAAATGAGACCATTGTCATTTGGACCTCCAGTTTTATGAGTCTAGTTGGTGAATATCCAGGACGGGAAAGCAAAGTCAGTTCGTGTAAACCACTGAGTGCTCACCCATTTGGGGAAGAGACATGATACTTCAAATCAATGTTTTTTTTTTTTTTTCAAATTTATTTGTAAATTTGAAAACTATAAAATGTCAGAATATGCTTTCTATGTTAATTCATTCCACATGCGCATACATGTATGGGTACATGTGCACACACATGATCATACACAACTGAAGTCAGTGTCTTAGCATGATGTCTAGTCCAGCTCTGGTTTAGCAATCAGATATTTGTTCATCCCCCCTCCTCATTTGTTGGCGGTGAGTCACTCTTCTGGCTTCATGGGTCTCTCTAGTGGTTTGAAAGCAAAGCAGTGTAACCACTGAGTAGTACGGATGGTCTCAGGAGATTCGACAAGATAGTCATCGGCCAACAAAAAGAGCACGCGGGCCACAGACTCCTTTCTTTTTTTCTTTTTAATTTATTTTTATTTTCACTTATATGTACATACGTGTGCATGCCACATGTGTGCAGGTGTCCACAGAGGTGAATCAAGCATGTCAGATTCCCTGAAGCTGGAGTTATGGGCAAGGGATGGAGTTACAGGCAGTTGCAAGCATGGGGACTAGGGACTGAATGAACGTGGATCCCCAGGAAGAGCGAACCACTGGGCAGTGTGTCCTAAATTATTACCAGAAACCAAAACCTTAAAAATGATGTGCCTTGGTTAGCTGGGCGTGGTGGCACAGTCCTGTAATCCCAGCACTTGGGAGGCAGAAGCAGGTGGATTTCTGAGTTCGAGGCCAGCCTGGTCTACAGAGTGAGTTCCAGGACAGCCAGGGCTACACAGAGAAACCCTGTCTTGAAAAACAAAACAAAACAAAACAAAACAAAACAAAACAAAACAAAACAAAACAAAACAAAACATGATCTGCCTTTCCAATAAACGTGTAAAAACTGCCATCCTAAATAATCATTACATTAAATTGAACTTACATTGAATTGTACATCTCTTCCTAGTCAGAAGGCAGTCATTAAGAAAGCCAATAACCACTCAGAGATCTCAGAGACTAAACCACCAACCAAACAGCATACATCGGCTGCTCTATGGCCCCCAGCACATATGTAGCAGCAGACTGCCTTATCTGGCCTCAGTGGGAGAGGATGCACCTAATCCTGCAGAAACTTGATGCTCCAGTGAAGGGGAGTGCTGGTGGGGGTGAGGTAGGGGAGCACCCTCTCAGAAGCAAAGGGGATGGGGGATGGGATGAAGAACTTGAGGAGGGGGAGGGGGAAGGGGGCAATATTTGGGATGTAAGTAAATAAAATAATTTAATAATTAAAAAAGAAAGGCAATAACAGATGCTGGGGGAGATGTGGACAGAGGGAACCCAGACACACAGATGGTGGCATGTAAGTCACTCCAAGCACGGCGACAGGCAACATGAGCGGTTTCCAAAATCCAAGAAGATCTACATGTGGCCCAGGTCTCCCCTCCCGAGTATCTATCAAAGGACACTAAGTCAGCATGTCGCAGAGGCCCCTGCACATCCGCATCCACTGCAGCAGTGGTCACAAGGGCTAAGTGGTGGAACCAGCCTAGATGTCTATCAACAAGAGAAAGGGTAGGGAAGACGTGGCTTATAAATGCAACACAAGTTTTCAGCCATGAAGTAGAGCAGATTGTGCTGTTTACCAGAAATCGTATGCAATTGTGGATAGTTGTACTAAGCGAGTTAAGGCAGCGTTGGAAAGGCAAATATTGTTTTCTCTCACTTGTGGGTCTTAGCCTTTATATAGAGTCATAAAATCCTACGTATCTGTAATGTGAAGTGAACTGAAGGCGTCTAGAGGAACCAAGGGACTGACGGAAGGGGCAGGTGTGAAGGGAATGTGCCCACTGCACTGTCTATACGTATGTGAATGGCGAGAAGAGAACCACGAGACAGAGTGAACGGAATAACGATAATAAAAAGAAAGGCCCTCCAGCAGATAGAGCTGGGCCAAGTGGGTATCCAGATACAAGAGAAAAGGTGCAAACATTGAATGAAACTTCTTAAAGACCTCAAGGTAAGGTCTTTAGGAGAACATTCATTTATTTATGTCTATAGATAAATAGCTGGAGTTATAGCCCAGTGGGAGAATTCTTTCTTAGAACATATAAGGTCTTGGGTTCAATTTCTAGCTCTTAAAAATAGAGATACATTTTTAAGGGTTTTAAGAGACAAAAACAAAAACAAAAACAAAAACAAAAACAAAACCCTCTTACCTGAGGCACCTAAACCAGAAACAGCAAGGTTTGTTTCCTCATTAGTGCGGTAGGTAGCGCTTCAGAGTCATAAACCACACACAAGAGAAAAACCAGAGTCATTTGACAATACAAGTGTTAAAGTTTGGTGCTTTGAAGGACTCCATGAGGAAAAGTGAGAAGATAACCTCTCTCAGATGAGGGATATATATGTAGAATATATAAAGATCTTATGACTTAGTAAGAAAAAGACCAAAAAGTAAAAGTGGGTAAAAAAAATTTTAGCTTACATCTCAAAAGTCCTTCGGTGTTTGGGAATAGAAGAAAGGAAGAAGGAGGTTACTTCTCCTTATTGGAGACTTTCTAGAAATTTGGGGAAAATGACTTGAGTGAATTCCCAGCTTCCTATGGTAACTCATTACCACAATGTCTCGGGTCCTTGGAGCAGGAGGGGACCAGATCCTCTTCCTTTGATGAGGAAAGAAGGAAATAAGGCCCCAGAAGCACAGCGGGTTCTCAGGACCACAGGTCCGATTTGAAAGAAGCTAGTATTGGAAGAGGTCAAGTCTTTAAGGATTTGGGAGGATGGTTATAAAATAAGAGAAAGATACAGAGAGCAGGAAGACAGAAAACAGCAGGAATTAGGGGAACAGCAAAGCACAACTTACATGTTCAGAACAGTGGTGACCTTCATTCTGGACACAGAGCACAGGCTCCTCAGTGCTGTGAACCATCATCGTTCAGAATGGGCGTGGCTCACGCAGGTACTAAAATGAAAAGAAAGCTCAGCAGGCGTCCTATGGGGCATCACTTAAAACCTGCTCCTCCAAAGGACTCAGCATTCTCTGAGTGCCCCCTGCAGCTCTGCTCAGACACAGGCAGACGTGGGACTAGGTTCTGCGGGTACAGTTTCCCTCCTCCTCTTCTCCTCAGCAGTTATTTCCTTCCTACAGTTATCCACTTCCTCCAGGGAGCCTGCTGTCTTCGTTTTGCGTTATGGGAGAAAGCACCAGTATATCATCTCTCCCTGTCATATATATATATATATATGTGTGTGTGTGTGTGTGTGTGTGTGTGTGTGTATACGTGTATATATATAGTATATATATATATACATATATATATATATATACATAAAACTGTCTATTCTATAAGAAAAATACATATTAAACAAGGAACATTTGAAGATATACCCAAAATTAAAAATAACCTTTAATCATATAATCTAGATAGAAATGCTGGCAATCTGTAGCGTATTTTCTTTTAAGAATGGTGGATACTAGATACATACTCAAACGCATAGAAGCATTTTTTTTAAAAGCTCCCCACTCAAATATTTGTAAACATAACCTAGGTTTTGTTTTGCCTAAGGAAGCATCCTTATTCGACATCATATGGTAAGCTTTCAAGTGTAATACATGTGTCTGATGCCTCTGAGAGGTTGATTGTTCACAGGTCTTGGCCTCTGACAGTTTTCTCTGTCTATCTGCTGCAGAGCAGAGACTATTGTCCAGGCACATGAAGTTGTCCGTTAGGGAGATTGTCTTTATAAACATGTCCTTTGTTTTGCTTTGAGACAGGTCTCTCAATGTGTCCCTGACTGTTCTGGAACTTGCTAGGTAGAGCAGGCTGGTCTCGAACTTATTGAAATCCAGCTGCCTCTACTTTTGAACTGAAGGGATATCCCACTTACTATATATACTTTTTAACTTTTTTTTTATTACATTTATATGAGTATGGAAGTATTACATGATGTGTGGAGGTCAGGGGACTGTGTGGGAGTCAGTTCTCTCTTTTCTCTCTATGGGTCTTGGGGATTCCAAGCAGGTTAGGAACCTCAGTGAAGTATCTACCTGCTGAGCTAATTTGATGACCTAGATTTACTGGGTATGTTTCTTTGCAACCCTCTGCTGAAAGACAGCCTCTCTTGACAATGCGAGAGTCAAGATCAAGCTGTAGAAGTATGAATACCTTTATATATGTTTCTCTCCTTTTGTGGAAAGCAGGCATAAGTTAGCCACCAAGAATACCATCAAATGATCTTTGAAATGTCCTCTCAGGAGATCAGGATTTCCATAGAACTCATGACACCATATGTCTTTGACGTGTATATAGTTTGGTTGGGGTCCCCTTTCATGTTCTGTGATATTGAGAGCTGTCATTAGCTTCTCTGGCTTGTCACCGACAGCTTTCCAATGTAAATTCAATCTCTTAGCTGTTTTGTCTCTTGTTACTCCCGGAAGCCTGTACTTCCATACACCCTTCTTCCTGTCATTATCTAGGTCGAGTTGGAATACACCATTCCAATGACATCTGTTACTGTGTTCAAGGCCAAATTGACTCTGATATGCTTGGCATGGCCCCATGATTTTATAATGCTCCTTCTCTGATTTCACATGTGTTTGTGTGTGTGTGTGTGTGTGTGTGTGTGTGTGTGTGCAAACTGCATACACATGAAGAGGCTGAAAGACTGCCTCTAAATTTGGTTTTCAAGTTGGGAACATTCATAGATGCTGGAGCTGGCTAACCAGCTATCTGGGTGGCCAGTGAGCCCCCAGGGATGCTTCTGACTGTGTCTCTATTGCTGGGGTCACAGACAGGCATGCTAATATTCCTGGATTTTGTTTGTTTGTTTGTTTCTGTGAGTTCTGTTGACTGACCGCAGGTCCTTATGCTAACATGGCAAGCGTTTTATCTACTGAGACCTCTTCCCAGCCCCTTTATTAAGTTAAATTTCCCCTTTCCCTCAACAAATATTTGATGTTCTCATACAAGAGGACAAATGCCATTTGCCAACCTGGGAGATACACAATGAACAGGTCAGTCTCTGTTCTCTGTTTGCCTTTGTTTGAGTGTGGGGATAATGACAGCCAAGAGCCCAGCAAATGTGTAGTATGTCGGGTTGTTGTAAACCCACAAGATGCTGTAAGATGGAGGTCGGGACTGAGCATGGTGTCATGGGAAGGGGATGATCTCTTACATAGCCAGAGAAGGACATCTAAAGTGACGTTAGGAAGATACCCAGAGGATCAGGTGGGGATTCTGACATGAGGTGTTATAGCCTGGGCTATGAGCTTAGAGCAGTGGTTCTTAACCTTCCCAATGCTATGATGCTTTAATACAGTTCCTCATGTGTGGTGACCCCTGGCCATAAAATCATCTTCATTGTTACTTCGTAATTGTAATTTTGCAGCTGTTATGAATCATAATGTTAATATCTTTTTTTTTAACAGTCTTATGTAACCTCTGTGACAGTCATTTGGCCACCAATGGGGTCAGAACCCATACGCTGAAAACTACTGGTTTAGGAGAACTATCCTAAAACTTAGTGTTTAAAATGGTGACTCTACAGGTTTATTACTGCACCTTTTTGTGGGCTGGAAGTTTGAAAGTGACCGGGCAGGGTGGCACTGGCTCTGCGTTTCTAAAGAAGCACTTGCGTTTGCCTCTGAAGACTTGAAAGGACCCCTAGATGCTTCTGGGCATTGTCAGTTCATACAGTTCTTCCTGTGTGCGTTTCCTCTAGATACTACGAATTTATGCTTTCGATCTCTTTTTATTGCTTCAAATTAAAAAAAAATTATATTAAGTTCATCTATAATTCAACAGTTTTGGTGTCTACTTGTCATCCAAGAACTGAGGAGGTGGAGCCGGTTAGATTCTTGGGGGCTTAGTGGCCTGCCAGCCAAATCTGCGAGCCCTATGTCCCAGTGAATGTGCTCCCACAGTACAAAATAACATGATAGCCCAGGGCAGCTGGGAATGGGGATGTCGCTCAGCGCTAGAGGGTTTGACTAGTATATACAAACATCAGAGATTTGTCCTCAGCACCACAGGAACTTGGTGTAGTGGTGGCTGCTGGAAATTCTACCAGGGAAGTGAAAACTGCAGAATTAGAAGTTTAGGGTTATCTTTGGTTATACAGTGAACTTGAGGCCAACTTGGCATATATAAGCCTGCTTCTCAAAGAATAAAAATTAGGGTAAAAAACCCACAGTATCTGATTATCTAAATAGAAACAGTGGAAAGTACTAGAAAGTGTGATGGCTATTCTTTTGTTATCTCCGCACTCCCTGCCTCATATCATATTACATTAATAATGCCTTATCTTAGAGCTAGACTGTCTTCAGCGCTATCTCAGGGGACACTGTATAACTGGTGGTCCTAACAGCCCTGTGCCACAGGCAGGACAGTTATGATCTTTGTTTTATAGAGGATGAAACTAAGATGCTGACGAGCGTCTTCCCCCAGACCACATGGCTGCCGGTTCTCATTTATATCTCTTTCCACTTTAGCTTCATGTAGGAGCACTGTAGGATGGAGGGCGTGCCCTGCGTGGCCTTCTTCACCTTGGGATGGGTGGAAAGTTGGTGTACGCTCAGCCTGATGGCAAAGCCAACAAACAACCTTCTCACCGAGTTGTTCTGCCTCTCAATCACCGTGTGACAGCAAGGGCTGGAATCACCCCACCTAGTAGTTGGTATCCTGCCACTGAGGTGTAGCAACAAGCGTTGGCATTGGATGCTGTTACACGGGATACTCTGTACATTTAGGATTCTCTGAAAGGCCCAGTTCCAGTTTGGGGGTTACGCTCATCCACGCATAAAAGCTATCAAAGGCAATGTTATCAGCCTGGCTTTCACGCGTTTGTGTATGAAGAGGGCAACAGGATCTGCTTATTTACAACTTCAGATTGTTCCATAATAGAGCGTGAATGTGAAAATCAGTGTCTCTACGGAAACACAATAATTAGTGTAATTGTCAACTTGGACAGAGTCTAGAATTGCCAAGGAGTCAGGCCTCTGGACACACAGTGAACGATTACGTAGAACCAAGATTCGCCTTTTAGAATGGCGGTCAGCGATTATCTTGATCACACTGATTAATGCCAGAAATTCCATCACAATTATGGGTAGGATAATTTTCTGGACCGGCATCCTAGGCGATATAGGAAGGAGAAAGTGGGCGTGTAGCGTGCTTTCACTGCCAACTCTCAATTCAATGTGGACAGCTGTGTCAAGCTCTTGCCACCTTGACGTGGCACATGGTACCTAGAACTGACGCCGAAATACACCCTTTCTTGTATCACTTTTGTCAGGGTATTTTACCACAGCAACGGAAAAGAAGTTAGGACCCAGCATTCACTTGGAATAACTGAGAGGTTCTTTTGTAATAATGGAGAGAAGCCAAGGCCGTATTCAGTTGGGGCAATTGAGAGACGCTAAGACACAACGAGGTTGTGTAGCTGAAACAAGGTGTGGGATTTTCACATTCAGGTGTCATGCGGTTCTTTCTCTTCTCTTCATATGCTCATTTTTATTGTGTCTGGAATAAAGACTTTTTGAGTGGCGAGTCTGCTGTAAAGGAAAACAATTGCTCATAGCATTTTGCCTTCAGGGAAAGTCTTGTTGAGAAGGCATGTTAATATTTCCCTGAAGAGTAGGTGATTGATTCTTGGCGAGGATCTAGCATATAAGAGCTTTTAAAATTCTGTAAGTCAAGCCTGCCCACATAGACTTATAACTCCAGAGGATGAGGCAGGGGGATTACTAGTACAAGGTCAGCTTTATTGTCGAGGTCTCTGCTTATTTTTTTCTTTTGTCAACTTGACACAAACATAGACATATCTCAGAAGAGGGAATCTTAATTGAGAAAATGTTTCCCTCGTGGGCAACTCTGTAGGGCATTTTCTTCATTGATGATTGAGGTGGGAAGGCTCAGCTCCCTGTGGGTGGTATCACCCTAGGCAGGTAGTCCTAGATGGTACAAGGAGGCAGGGTACCCAAGCCATGGGGAACAAGCCAGTAAGCAGCATCCCTCCATGACCTCTGCTTCAGTTCCTGCCCTGACTTCCTTCGATGACCCACTGTTAGACAGAAGAAATAAACTCCTTCCTCCCTGGCTTGCTTTTGGTTATGGTGTTTTATCACGGCTATAGAAATCCTAAGACAGACTTCTTTTAATTTAAAATATATGAAAGGGGGGCCTTTGGATGTAGCAGTAGGGTGTTTACCTAGTATGAGGGGGGCCCCTAAGTTCAGTATCCACTCTAAAAACAAAGTCAAACCACATAAGATTTGTGTGTGTGACATATGTGTGCAACATATGTGTGTGCACCTTGTGTGTGACATATTGTGTATGCGTGACATATGTGTGTCCAATGAGACCTGAAGAGGACATTGGATTCCTAGCATTGCATGTGTTTCTGAACCACTTGATATGGGTTCTGGGAACCAAACTCTGTTTTTTCCAAGAGCAGCAGGTGTTGTCTAAAACCATATACCAAATTTCCAATTGAGATTTGTACCACTCTATGCCCATCAGCATTTCAAATGAATTTATGAGTTCAAGCCATATATTTGTAGTTACAGGAGCATATATAGTATGTATTATGTACACAAGTGTACACTAATAATATAAGGAGATAAAACTCTGCTTTAATTTCTAAATACCAGAGGATCTTTTCACTCACTTAGATTCTGTTAATGTTTAATATTAGTACAAAACATATTACACACCAGATATACCAGAGGTATTTCTGGGGTCTACCTTTTATACTACACAGCTTTTGAAAAAGCTGTGTCCTAGTTCCATTTCTGAGGCTGTGACAAAAGGCATTAAGAGAGGAAGGGTTTGTTTGGCTTACAATTCCAGGTCACAGTCCACTGTCTCAGGAACGAGGCAGGAAGTCAAGGAGCATATCTCATTGTATCTAATTCACAATCAGGACCAGAGGAATACAGATGCCCCCCAGACTGCTGCTCTTCAACGGGCTTTCACTCCCCTCTCCAGTCTCAAATGGCTCCAAATCTCCTGCCTAGGGAATGACACTGCCCCCGGTGGGCTGCATCGATTAACAATAAATATCAATTAACAATAAAGACAATCCCTCATCGTTGTGGCCACAGGACAGCCTACCTAGATAATTCCTAGTTAAGACTCTCTTCTGCTTGTGTGTGTGTGTGTGTGTGTGTGTGTGTGTGTGTGTGTGTGAGACTTCCTTCTTAAGAAAAATGTCAAAGTATATGAAAGTAGACTTATATAATGCCATCCCAGGTACCTGTCATCTGGTCCCAGGTATGATAGATACTTAGTTGATATTAGGTTCTATTTATATCTATTTATGTCCCTATCTCTTTCACTAAATATTTTGAAGTTCACAAACTGTGTTTTGTTTTGTTTTTGCATTTGTTAAATGCCTTAGTAAATACTTCATGTGGGTGTGTCCAGCCCTTTGATGCTGTGTTCTGACATTGCTGTCCTCACATTTTATGGTTATTAAAAATGTAATTGAAAGAAAATAAGTGGCTGAGGAGATAGCCCAGTGGTTAAAACCTTTGCTGCTCAATCTTTAGGACATGAGTTCAAATCTCTAGAACCCATGTAAAGCCAGACACAGTAGCTCTTGTTTGAGGGTTGGAACATGACACAAGTCTCATTCTGGCACTTCCAGATTTAGGTCTTCCGAGGCTTGAAGCATCCATGTAGTTTTCCCGGCCTGGCTCTAGGCAAACAGGCCTCTGTTGGAGGGCTACCATTGCACTCTCTGCAGGGACTCATCGAAGAATTTATATCTTCTCAGGCTGGTCACATTGTCACAACCAGTGTACGTGCCTAGAATCACTGCTTCCTTCCCTCCCTCCCTCCCTCCTTCTCTCCTTCCTTCCAATCCTTCCTTCCTTCCTTCCTCCCTCCCTCCCTCCTTCCCTCATTCCCCCCTTTTCTTCTTTAACATTTTTGTTTGTGTGTTTATGCAGGTGAAGCTCACAGGACACCTTACAGAAGTCAGTTCTTTCCTTCCACCACGTGGGACTCCTGATACAAAGCTCAGGTTGTCAGGCCATCTTGACATTCACCTGTCCTACCCTCCCTTTTTTAATAACACAGAATACTTAATTATGTTCACTAGGTAGAAGTTTTAAAAACGTCTAGCTGATACTTAGGACTCTAGAAAGGTAATTCACGAATGAGTTCCCTATGATTTGTAACAACATATAACTTCAGACATGCTCGATATGTTTTAATCTATTTTCTTTGCTCTGTTGACTCTTGCTTCAGTTATCCTGTCTCTTGCTAAGAATCGTGTGAAGATGTTTCTAAGTCCTTCTGCCGAGACCACAGTTATCTTTGATTACTTCCCTTTCTCTGGTATGACAGGTTGTCCCAGAGCTGAATTCAAATGTTCAGTATTTACTTAATTTTATAATACATAGAAAGAGCCTAATAGTCAATTTTTTAAATATATCTGAAGAGATACTACTTATAAACATTGAGGGATTACATTATTCTGTTATCGGAAAAATTGTGTTTAGAAAAAGCTTTAAAAATATAAAATATTTGGGCTCAGGAGATGGCTCCAGCTGGTATATTGTATGTTTTAAAAGCATGAAGACTTGAGTTTGGATTTCCCTGAACCTGCATAAAGTTGGACATGGGGCCTTTGGACCTATCTATAAACTCGGTGCTGTGTGTTCAGAGACAGATCCGCAAAGCTTGCTGAAAGTCAGTCTAGCCAAACTGGTACATTTCTGGTACAGTAAGAAAGATACCAAACAAACAAACAAATAATAAATAAATAAATCTATTAAAGAGCAGACACCTGGGCTTGTCAGACACACATACCCAAGGGTGCATGCATCTTTGCATGCACACGTACTCATATGACCTTGTACACAAACCCATATAACACACACACACATGCACACACATGCACACACGCATGAATGCACAGTACAAACTAAAATAATAAAAGAAGCAGGTCTCTACAGGGGTTATTCTTTGATCTAAACTCCAAGGATCATGTTAATTTCAAAGGCAGAATAAGGAACACAGGAGCAGTTAAAATGCCAATGGAAATGATCCGGGACCTGGTGGGAAGGCCAGCCACCTTGGCATGGAAGGTTCTGGCTGGGAGCACAGGGCTGGAGTCAGTTTCTTGGCAAGCCTAACTGTTAGGCTGAAGAGATTAGATTTCAGCACAGCATCTGTGTCCTTCGCCTCAGCTGCCAAGGGCTCCGCTGTTAACCAGGAGCTGGTGTATTTATTGCTGGGAGAAATCCAGGAGTATGATTAATGCTGGAAAGGAACTATGAGAGTTTTGGAGTAGCTAAAGGCAAGGTTCTGGGAGCAAAAATTTAAATGGATGGCCAGGGAAAGAAAGTAGTAAACAAAGAGACAGGAGTCTATTTACTGCATAAGAATGTGTTGAGAGCCTCTTTGTGCCAACGTGAGCAAGGTACTGACTGTAGAGAACTAAGTACTTCCTCAGGTACTTGTCACTGGAGCCGAGGGTGGTGGCACATGCCTGTGATCTCAGAACTTAAAGGCAGAGTCAGGAGAAGCAAAAGGTCCAGGCCATCCTGGGTTTCCAACTTTCTAGATAGCTGGGAATGTAGCTCAGTTGGTAAACTCCCTATAGAGCGTGTACAAAGCCCTGGATCCAATCCCCAGCATCTCGTAGGTGAGCCGTGGCAGAATGTGCCTGTAACTTTAGGGGTTAGATCAGGGTAAGAGTCTGTATATAGCTGTAATCTTAGGATCAGAGTAAGGGAGATCAGAAGTTCAAGGCTATCTTCAGCTACAGAGGGAGTCCAAGGCTACCCCAGGCTACAGACCCTGTCTATAAAATATAAGTAAGTAAGTAAGTAAATAAATAAACAAACAAACAAACAAATAAATAAATAGTGGGAGTCAGATCATGTTGGTCCCATTTGTAGCACTATCCTGTAGCTCTGTTCATAAGGATTAGTCCATACTTCTATGAGGCCCTAAATCTATTGGTTCCAGCTATCTCTACTGTCAGTAACTTAATGTTTTAATTAATGTCATTTAATTTAAGGTCCCCTAATGCCAATTCTCATGACCCCAGCCATGTCACTTTCTTGCTTTCCTCTCACCTGCCCTCCCACCTCCAGCCTCGGGGGTTTTTGCAGTTGACATTCTCTTTCCTACTCTGTTTGTGATGCCTTCTGGCATTATTTCCTCAGAGCGTTTTCTTTGGTCTACTCAATATAAAATTATGGCCTCAACTCCAGCATATCACACACACACACACACACACACACACACACACACACCTCACACACATACCACACATACACATAGCACAACCTACATGCACACACACACACACACACACACACACCCCTCACACACATACCACACATACACATATCACAACCTACACACACACACACACTCACACACACACACACACACACACACACACCACACATACACATATCACAACCTACACACACACACACACACACACACACACACACACAGGCATATGATCTCTTTCTCTCCTTTACTCTTTTCTTCTTCCTGTATCCCTTTCTTTTTTTGTTTTGTTTTTTTTTTGTTTTGTTTTTGTTTTTATCGAGACAGGGTTTCTCTGTAGCCCTGGCTGCCCTGGAACTCACTCTGTAGACCAGGCTGGCCTCAAACTCAGAAATCCACCTGCCTCTTCCTCCCAAGTGCTGGGATTAAAGGCGTGCGCCACCACCGCCTGGCTCCTGTATCCCTTTCCACCTTTATTTATTTAGTTTTTGTTTTATATTTATTTGTGTGTGTGTGTGTGTGTGTGTGTGTGTGTGTAGGTGAAGATGCATATAGGCACACATTTAGAGGTCAAGAGGACACCTTGCAGAAGTCAGCTCTCTCCTTCAGTCATGGGGGTCTCCTTCAGTCTGGAGGTGGACATTAACTCATTAATGTCACTTAATTAAGTGACATTAATTAAGATATTAAGGGACTGACAGTAGAGATAGCTAGGAGCCAATGGGTTTAGGGCCTGATAGAAGTATGGAGTAGTCATTATGATCGCAGCTACAGGATAGTATTGCAAATGGGTCTCCGGCATAGAACTCAGGCCATCAGGCTTGATGGCAAGCTTCTACCCACTGAACCGTCTCATCAGCCCTATTTATTACTTCTTGTTGAGGCAGGGTCTGTTTACTTCTTCTGGAGCTCACTAACTAGACTAGTCAGTAAGCTCCAGGGATGCTGCTGTCTCTGCCTTCATCCCCCAGCTCTGAGGTCTCAGGTGTATGCTACTGAGCCCTCCTCCTATGTGAGTTCTGGGGATCTAGACTCCGGGCCCTCATGTTGGCAGAGTAATTACCTCACCCACCGAGCCGTCACCCTAGCCCTGAAATTCTACCCTTGAGCATTTAATTCTGAACTCACCTGCATCCATATATCGATCTTTCTTCAACTATTCAGACCATCACAAGAATTGTTATTGTGTGCTATTTTGAGCCAGTCATGTGTGTGAGAGATTATATGAACACGCGCACACAGAAATATACATGCATAATATATTCTTAGTTATGGGCACTATGAAAAAATATATAGCCACATAGGAAAGTGAAGGGTGAAGGAGGAAGGGAGGGGGGTTGAGACCATCATTTTAGATTGAATACACTGAAGTAAACAGCTCTGAGGAAATAATGCCAGAAGGCCCCACAAACAGTGTAGGAAAGAGAATGTCAAGTACAGAGACCCCAAGGCTGGAGGTGGACATGAACTCATTAATGTCAATTAATTAAGTAACATTAATTAAGATATTAAGGGACTGACAGTAGAGATAGCTAAGAACCAATGTGGGTTTAGGGCCTCACAGAAGCATGGAGTAGTCATTATGATCGCAGCTACAGGATAGTGTTGCAAATGGGAACAACATGATCTGACTCCTGTTTATTTATTTATTATTTTCTATTTGATGGATGGAGTCTCTAGCCTAGGGTAGCCTTGAACTCCCGATGTAGCTGAGGGTATACCCATACACTTACAGGCACGTGCTTCCGCACTTCTTTTATGAGGTGCCGGGCTTGAACTCAGAGGTTTATGCTTGCTTTGTTGGCATTCTCCCAGTTGAACTCCATTCTTGGCCCTGATTTCTATTTTTAGATTTTTTCTGGGTGAAGCTCTGGGAATAGTTTGTGTAGACCAAGAATAAAAAAAATGGGTCCATCAAGAGGCGTTTGGGGAGTGGTGGTGATATGCAATGTTTAGAGCAGGGACGTAGGGACAGAGTCTGTGACAGGGTTGGGCCCAGGAGAGAGTTTCAGTTTGGAGTGGTAGAACCTGATGTACTGGAATAGGAGGAAAGGTGGATTATACAGAGGGTGATGGCGCGGACCTCGCAACGGAGGGCAGACCCACTTATTAAGATGATGAAAGGCTGCTGAGGGAGAATATTTGCTGTTCAAAAATATTTGTTGAATGAGGAACTAGGGATGTAGTTTTCCAAATTTCTAAAGGCCTGGATTGTATCCCCAGCACTGCATAAAACGGGGCCTAAGTGACCTTGACCTGTGACTCCAATAGTTGCAAGTAGAAGAGGGAGACCAACCTTGGCAACATAGTGAGTTCAATCCCAGTGTAGGATATGAGACCCTGTATCAGAAGACCAATTTTTGGAGATAAATCACATAGCTTTTTTTTTATTATGAGACCAAAAACATATATAATGGTCTATAGTCATTTTAGATCATGATAGACTGCTTTGGCCACATAGAAAGTATTTTGGATCATACAAAACATTAAAGATATACAGAGCCTGTGGGAGTGTCATGACAAAAAAAATCCAAAACAACAAAATAAAACAAAATACCAAGTATTTAAAGAGAAATTGTAATGGGCAGGAAATAAAAACATTTTCATAGCTTGGAATAAAGGATAGAACAAAGGGTTAGTTTACCCCTAAACCACCTAATTTTTGTTTTGACCACGTTCTCCATGGATCTGCTATTTTAGATGATGTAGAAGAGATGGGCAAAAGACACTGTAGGGATGAGCATTGGGCACTCTACCTTCAGCTGGAGCCGAAAGCTAGAGCATGTCTCCTTTCAGGTTTCTTAAGCGTAGTATCCAATGTAGCTTCGCCGTATGTTGCTGATGAGAAAGCACAGCCCTCCTTAACTGGCTTAGTTCCGTCTTGCAAAAGCACTACATTGAAGCCCAACTAAGTAAATCCTGCTTACGGAACATGGGAAGTGTCTTCCTTCTGTTACATGAAAATGTCACTCTTCTTTGCTATAAAAGTTGATTCTTGCAATGGGCCAACCCTAAGTGAATTTTCCTCACAATATTTTAAGTATGTCTGTGAATTTTTAATTCTTTTAAAAAGTAATTTAAACTTACAGAACAGTTTCTAGGACTAATATAGTGAACTATGACACATTGCTTCTCTAGATTACCTAATTGGAGCCATATTGCCATATTTAATTTTCTATCTATCTATCTATCTATCTATCTATCTATCTGTCTATCAGTCTATCTATCAGTCTATCTATCTATCAGTCGTCTATCTATCTATCAGTCTATCTATCTATCTATCTATCTATCTATCTTTTAATATAAATCCATCATGTGTCTATCCTATAGCAGTATATCATCTAGTCTATCTTCTATCATATGTATCTATCAACTATCTATGTATCTATCTCTATCATGTAAACTTATCAATCCTCTGTCTTCTGTCTGTGATGTGTCTCAGTCTAGGTATGTAAACCAACACCCCTTATTACTGCTACTCTCAGTACTGACCTGTTAAGAGGAGGTTGCAGACATTATAAGTCTCTGTCTTTCCTCATGTGCCTCCTATAAACCAGAATATTCTTTCAGAACCCAGAACATTAACAAATTCAATAAGCGTGACTCGGATACCATATTACCATCTACTGCAGAGTCCATATTGAAGTTCCTGCAATGAATTCTGAAATAATATTTAACACTTTATTCATTTTAATCTATAATTCTGCATATATTTATCTTGCACATGTTGATTTGAGTATTTATAATGTAGAATGGCTAAGTTGACTTGACATGCATGCATTACTTCCTATGATATGTGTGCATCTTTTGTAACAACTAAAATCTTAGCAATTTTCAAGGCTATAATACATTATAATTAACTGCTGGCATTATGCTATACAATGACTCTCTCCCGTCCAACAGGAACTTTCTACCCTGGGCTAGCCTCCCCACATCCTTCTCTATCATCCTAGTAGCCAGTGCCCACTCTATGATTTCAACTTTTCTTTTTACATGTTACACAGAAGTAGAATCATGTAGTATTTGCTAATAATCTATGTTTAAACGTCCTTTCTTCATATTTTCAGCTTGGTTCATGTCATAAAGGATGAAATTCTTATGTTGAAGGAATGCTACTTTTAAAGGCTACTATCCTGCTGTGTATATAGACACCCAGTTTCTTTGTGTCTTTTTTGATGGACAAGTAATTTGGTTACACATCTTAGCTGTTGTGAATAAAACTTGAATGAACCCAAGAGTGCAAACAAACAGCTTCAATTACCTTTGATTGCTTCAGTCAGTAATGGGAGTGCTGGATCATACCACATTTCTATTTATATTTATTATTATTATTATTATTATTATTATTATTATTATTATTATTTTGATTTTTCGAGACAGGGTTTCTCTGTATAGCCCTGGCTGTCCTGAAACTCACTCTGGAGACCAGGCTGGCCTCGAACTCAGAAATCCACCTGCCTCTGCCTCCCAAGTGCTGGGATTAAAGGCGTGTGCCACCACAGCCTGACCTTATTTTAAAATGTTTGAGAAACCTGAATTCTGCTTTCCAGAATGCTCTCACCTATTCATACTCTCATCAGTGATGAGATGACTTTCTCTCTATACCAAAGTTCCAAAGTAACCTTCTTAAAAGGATTCATTTCTTTTTTTTTCTTTTTTTTTTCTTGGATAAATTCTCTATTTATATTTCATTTTCCTTTTACTGGTTCCCTGCCTCCCAAAGTTCCCCCATGCCATTTTCCCTCCCTGTGTTCCCCCATTCACCCTTTCCCACTTCCCAGATCTGGTATTCCCTTACACTGATGCTTTGAGCCTTTCCAGAACCAGGGTCCAATCCTTCCTTCTTGTTGGACATCATTTGGTATGTGGATTGTGTCTTTGGTGTCCCAGGATTCTAGGCTAACATCCACTTATCAGTGAGTGCATACCATGGGTATTCTTTTGAGACTGTGTTACCTCACTTAGTATGATGTTCTCCAACTCCATCCATTTCTCTAAGAATTTCATGAATTCATTGTTTCTAATGGCTGAGTAGTACTCCATTGTGTAGATATACCACATTTTTTTGTATCCATTCTTCCACTGAGGGACATCTGGGTTCTTTCCAGCTTCTGGATATTATAAATAGGGCTGCTATGAACATAGTGGAGCATGTATCCTTATTGCATGCTGGGGAATCTTCTGGGTATATGCCCAGGAGTGGTATGGCTGGGTCCTCCGGAAGTATCATGTCCAGTTTTCTGAGGAACCGCCAGACTGATTTCCAGAGTGGTTGTACCAGCTTGCAATCCCACCAGCAGTGGAGGAGTGTTCCTCTTTCTCTACATCCTTGCCAGCACCTGTTGTTTCCTGAGTTTTTAATCTTAGCGATTCTGACTGGTGTGAGGTGAAATCTCAGGGTTGTTTTGATTTGCATTTCTCTAATGACTAATGATGTTGAACATTTTTTAAGGTGTTTCTCAGCCATCTGGATTTCTTCAGGTGAAAAGTCTTTGTTTAGCTCTGTACCCCATTTTTGATAGGGTTATTTGGTTCTTTTGGGTATAACTTCTTGAGTTCTTTGTATACATTGGATATTAGCCCTCTGTCAGATGTAGGGTTGGTGAAAATCTTTTCCCATTTTGTTGGTTGCCAATTTGTCCTTTTGACAGTGTCTTTTGCCTTGCATAAACTTTGTAATTTTATAAGGTCCCATTTGTCTATTCATCTGGAATAACAAAAAAACCAGGATAGCTAAAACTATCATCAACAGTAAAAGATCTTCTGGGGGAATCAATATCCCGGACCTCAAGCAATACTACACAGTAGTAGTGTTAAAAACTGCATGGTATTGGTACAGTGACAGGGAGGCAGATCAATGGAATAGGATTGAAGACCCAGAATTGAACCTACACATTTATGGCCAATTGATCTTTGACAAAGGAGCTGAAAACATCCAGTGGAAAAAAAGATAGCCTTTTCAACAAATGGTGCTGGCTCAACTGGAGGTCAACATGCAGAAGAATGAGAATTGATCCACTCTTATCTCCTTGTACTAAGCTCAACTCCAAGTGGATCAAGGACCTCCACATTAAATCAGACACACTAAAATTAACAGGAAAGAAACTGGGAAAGACCCTTGAGGACATTGGCTCAGGGGAAATGTTCCTGAACAGAGCACCAAAAGGATTCATTTCTAATGATTAAAATTTAAAGATTTGGTTTACATTGTATGTGTAGGATAAGTGTTGTGCCTGCATATATGTTAACTGTGCCATATGCATACAGTGCCCATGGAAGCCAGGAGAGGGCATTGGATCCCTAGAACTTGAGTTTCAGATGTTTGTGGGCTGCCATGTGGGCGCTGTGAACCAAACCTGGGTTCCCTGCAAGAGCAGTATAGCTCTGACCTGCTCTGAGCTAATTCCCTAGCCCGCATTTTCTTTCTGTCTTAGCCATTTGATGTGTGGGAAGTGCTGCCTCACTGTGCTGTTGCTGTTTACTTTTTCCTCAGGGTGGAAACCTACATGCTATGGCATATGTGTCGATGTTCAGAAGACAGCTTCTGGCAGTTCGTACCTCCCATGTTTCCCATGTCACGTGTGAGGCAGCGTGTCTCTTGTTTCTGCCATGTTACATACTCCAGGCTGGCTGACCTGCAACCTTCCTGGTAGTTCTTGTCTCTGTTGCCCATCCTGCTGTAAAACTGCAGAGATTACAGACACGAGCCATCCTGTGTGGCTTTTTACAGGCTTTCCTGTGATGGAACTCAGGTTGTGTTGTCAGGCTTGTGTAGTAAGTGCTTTCTACCTGCTGAGCCATCTCTCTGGCCCTTACCTGCTTTTAATTTGCATTCCTCTAGTGATTAGTGGTTTTGAGAATTTTTTCATGTATTTGTTGGGCATTTATGGATCTTGAGAAACATCTATCTATCGTCTTCTAGCTCAGCAAATACTACCTCGACTTGATTATACGTTTTGTTTACATGCTTTCCTGGAGATTGGACCAATGGATGCTCACACAGTATCTCCATGCTGCTCAGCTTCTAGTGGTCACCTCTTGAAGTCTGCTTTACTCTTTCTGTCTGGGCGTGGAGCTCCAGTGGTGGAAAGCTTGGCCACAAGTGCCCATGTTTTACACCAAAGCCTGTAGGTTCTCATTGCCTACAGATTTAATGTCTAAACTCGGTTGTTTTGATATCAGATCATACTTTGGCCTTCCCACAGCTCACTTGACCAACCTGAATTTCATTTGCTTCACTACATACCCGCTCTACTCTGCCAAACCAGTTCTATGACTCTCTTTGGACACACACCTTTTCTTCTTTCTCATACATTTTTTTTATTGTCTTAAATAACCCCACACTTTCCCCATTACGGATGCTGTATCTCTATTATTAAAACCAAGCCCAAGTCTGGGGAGGTTGCTCAGTGGTTGTGGTGTAAAAGACTTTCCCTGGGGAGACATAACATATACACATATACACGCCCGAGAGGGAAGCCAAAATAGGTCAAAGTATTGGTTCTAGAAAGTTCAGCTTGGTGAAACAATGATTTTTTTATTAGAGTTATTGACAGGAGCAAGAGTGAGGAGGTGTTACAGGAGTAGAGAAAACTCAAATGCATTACTAAGAAGCCTACTCAAAAGGGTAACCACTCACAAAGCTGCAGGATTTGCAGGCAGCACAACAGGTCCCAGACTCTCCTCTCGGCAGCTCAGCTGGTCAGTCTCTCCCCCCCCCCCCGGGCAGTTATGTATTGCTTCTGTAACCCTGAGGAGGGGCATTCCTGAACTCTGTAAGTTTCACCTTTCCTAGACCAGAGAGGCATGTTTACTTTCTGAGTCTCATGAACCTTTCCCCAACTTCCTGCCGGCAATGTTTCAACTGGAGGAAAAAGTTGACGCAACAGTGAGTGATGAGCGCTTGGCTAGCCTGCTTAACGCCCTGAGTTCAAGCTTCTTACACACACACACACACACACACACACACACACACACACACAGAGAGAGAGAGAGAGAGAGAGAGACAGAGACAGAGACAGAGACAGAGACAGAGACAGAGAGGCATTTTATTCAGTCATAAAGAAGGATGAAAACTTATGATGAGCCTGGAGATCTTATATGCAAAATGTGATGAACTCAAGAGGCAGATTATGTGGGGGCAAGGAAGAAGACTGGTGGGAAACATGGTTTCCCTTTTTACCCTTTCTTTAAAGGGTAAGGACTGGTGACTGTGAGCTAAGTACAGAGATACAGACCTATTTTTCAAAGGCCCACAGGGCATGTTCCTCCAACTTGCCCATAAACTTCATGAAACTTATGGTTTTATGAACACAATTAATGTGTTCATACTTAATACTTTAAGTGTCTAAGAACTTCCCAAGTTTATGACATCCGTCATATACCCATAAAACACAGCATATTTCATGATTTAAAGGAAATATTGTATAAACAATATTTCCTCCAAAAAAAAAAACCAGGAATCTTATCCCACTTAATCGTTTCTAAGAAGTAAATCAAATAAACTGGTATTTCCTTAGCCAGTCATGTGCCTAGCATGCTGGTGGATCCTGCAGGAAGGATGATGTCATTTGTGAGAGGCTGAACGTGCTGACAGATCCTCGCTAGGCCCATATAGGAACAGGACTTTGACCCACAACCTTTCCACCAACTAGAACACAGAGGTAACAACAATATCTACAACAAATCAGGTGGCCAGGACTTGCCAAACAACTGTCAGCTTTCCTAGAGCTTTCATGTCCACTTAGACTAGACCAGAGAAAGTCAATTACACACCCCAGCCAACCTTTTTATATGCTTACTTTTCATAAACCGACAACCTACTCACATCTACTAATGGCTTCTAAGGTTTAGAGGGCATACCTGTAATTTTTTTTTCACCTCCACTAAAAGCATTTTTACTGTCTTGCTTGCTTTGAGTCACTGGCAATACTGGCTATCTGATTGGCTGGAGCAAGCCTAAACACAGGTGAATCCTTTGGCATTTCTGGGGTTCTAGTCCCAAGAGCCCGTTCAAACCCCAAACTCTGAGGGTATTCAAGTCTCACACCTAAAATGATACATTATTTGCATAAAGATTACCTATATTTTCTTCATCTTCATTAAATAATTTCTCTATTATTTATAGTACCCAGTACAAAATAATTCTGTGTAGTTTTTCTCTCTGTGTGTGTGGCTCATGAATGCACTTTTGCATGCAGGAGGGAGCTTGCATGCCTGGTATCTGCAGAAGCCAGAAGAGGGTGTTGGATCATCCCCTGAAACTGGAGCTGCTGTGTGGGCGCTGGAAATCTGAACCAAGGTCCTCTCTGAAAGCAATAGGTGCTACGGAGCCATATCTCTGGCTCCTCATTTAATTTTTGGCACAGGGCATGCCTAATGGGTTTTGCTGGCTGGCCAGAGAACCACAGGGATCTGCCTATCTCTGACACCCCAGCACTAGGATTACAACTGTGTTACCTACCACTCTTAGATGTTTCTTTTTTTAAATGTGGGCTCCGGAGGGCAGAACTTGGGTCCTTGTGCTTACATGGCAAGTACTTTTCCCCTCGAACCCATCTTTCTAGCAAAATAAATATAAACCGTTTTTATATCATATTGCTTAGGGGAAAAGACAATAAGAGAAAGTCTTCACAGGTTCAATACTGGTGTACTTTTTTCTGAGCGTTTTATATCTGTGGCTAGTTAAATCCATGGCGTGTAACCTGTCATGCCTGTCAATATATCAAGGACTGTCAATATATCTCTGTTTCTTTGCATTTAGGTGTGCACTTATTCCCATACTTGGAATTTATGGATTTAGAAGTAGGTTCGACTATCAACATAGAGGCCTAATGTCTCGGGGCAGAATCATCTGTAACTTACTAGGCCTTGAAGCTAAATTGTAGCCTTTGAGACTGGTATACTGGCTGGTCAATGGAGGACTAGGCTGGACACACACAAACTGGATTTTATATTCTAGTACGAATAGTCTGGGAGGATAGCATTTTCCAGATCGCTTTTCTGGGAATGTTTTGAAAGGTGTCACAGTCAATACCAGACGGATCTTAACAAATTATAGTAAATTTCACAAGACCTTTTCGAGTGATAAGCTTCGGAGGGTAAAAAGGAAATTAATAAAAGGATCAAGTCCATGAAGTTAGGTGAAGAGCTACAAGCAGATGGGAATGGAAACAAGAAAGTGACTCGTTGTACTGGAATGATCAAGGGGCAGAGGAATGCTCAAGGTCATTTAAGGCATATTAACTACCAGCTGCTCTTCTGCACAATGGAGAACAAAATGAAAATCCTTGTTGTTGTGGATCTAATATTGAAAGCCTCCCATTGACATTTGGTGGGAAGGAACGGAAATGACACGTTTCTAAGACTTACCTCCCATAGAATTAGGAGACGGAGCCAGCCAGCAATGGTGGTGTATGCATGGTGGTTCCAGTCACTCTCTAACAGGAAGGAGTCCAGGAGTTTGAGAACAACCATAAGCAGACACTAGAGATGGCCGTGATTGTGCCTAGCATATGCAAACTCTAAGTTTGATCCCTAACTCTGACCGAAAAACCAAACAGAAACCCCAGGACCTGAAGTTACCAGACCAGACAACAGTTATTTTCCACGACTTTTTAAGTGACTGAGGATTTATTCTGAGTAAGACACGCAGGTGTATACATGGGGCAAAAATACCTGAATTGATCAGTGTCTTAGGATTACTATTGCAGTGATAAAATGCCATGACCCATATCACAGTTCATCAACAAAGGATCCATCACCAAAAGAAGTCAGAACAGGAACTAAAGCAGGGTAGGAACCTGAAGGCAGAACTGAAGCAGAGGCCACAGAGGAGTGCTGCTTACTGGCACACTCCTCAGTTTTCTCATACAACCAAGACCACATGCTCCTGGAGCAGTACTGCTCTCACTGGGCTGGGCCCTCTCATATCAGTCATCAATTAAGAAAATACCCTATGGGCCAATCTGATGGGGGCATTTCCCCAGCTCCCTCTTCCCAGATGATCCTGGATTGTGGCAAGCTGACAAAAAATATCTACCTAGATAAACCTGGTTTTATGAATCAGTCTTGGAGAATTTCCCTAAGAGAAAATAATCTACCTGGAATGATTTTATTCCACACACAAACACTGGCACCACTGCCCTTTAGCAGATGCTCTGGGATGATGTGGTAATAGCAGTAGCTTGTGTGTAGGTGCCGTCATTTTAATGACTCATATTCATGGATAGAGAAACTGAAGTATACTGTAGAGAATCCTCAATATTTTATAACAAACTTTCAGAATTAAAATGCATGTGCTGGGTGTGTAGTAATGCATACCTCTGATCCCAGCATTCAGGACAGAGGGGCAGGCAGATTTATGTGATTTCAAGGCCAGCTTGGTACTCATAGTGGTTTCCAGGCAGGCTAGGGCTATGAACTGAGATTGTGTCAAAACAAAAATCCCAGAACCCACTCCTCCTCTTCCTCTTTCTCCTCTTGCTCCTCCTCCTTCTTTCTTTTTCTTTCTTTCTTTCTTTCTTTCTTTCTTTCTTTCTTTCTTTTTCTTTCTTTCTCTTTCTCTCTCTCTCTCTCTCTCTCTCTCTCTCTCTCTCTCTCTCCTCTCTCTTTCTCTCCTCACTATATAGCTTTAACTGTCTTGTAACTCACTATGTAGACTAGGCTGGCCTTGAAATTAAAGCACTGAGATGTGCCATCAAGCCTGGCCTTGACTCTTGATCTTGGCTGATTCACCATGTTTATTTTGAACTATATCAGACATAAAGCATAAAAATTAAGCCAACTGTGGCTCCTAAAGATGTTAATGAGAGAGAAAAACTTGTGCTGGAATAATATGATGTATGCATATAACCAAATCCCTACTATGTAGTATAGTAATTTCAAGTACTTGTTACACTATGGCTATATTTTTTTCCACTCTGAATGATAAGTGTTTTATTTTAGAAGGCACACATTCTTGGGAGTTGACAGAGACAGCTAATACTTGGAAAGAGGATGGATTTTAAACAGATAAGAACAGACAGTATGTGTCTTAGTTAGGGTTTTACTGCTGTGAACAGATACAATGACCCAGGCAACTCTTATAAAGACAACATTTAATTGGGGCTGGTTTACAGATTCAGAGATTCAGTCCAGTATCAACAAGGTGGGAACATGGCAGCATCAAGGCAGGCATGGTGCAGGAGGAACTGAGAGTTCTACCACTTCATCTGGGAAGACTCCTAAGAAAATACTGACTTCAAAGAAGCTAAGAAGAGGGTCTTAAAGGCAAAGCCCATGGTGACACACCTACTCCAAGGCCACACCTCCAAATAGTGCCAGTCCCTGGGACAAACATATTCAAATAACTACAGTATGCACAACCATTTGTTCTTAACTGAATGGCCAAGCAAGTTGTGTTTGTTTGTGTGCAGGAGTGTACAGATGGGAGGCCAGAGAGTATTAGGTACCCTGCCTGATCTGTCACTCTCCTCACTCCTGAGAAGGGTCTCTTACTGAACCTGAAGTGTCTAGCAACCAGCAAGACAGATCATTCCTTCTGTCTCTCTTGGTGCTGGGATTATGAATGTGCACATGACCAAGCCCAGCTTTTTACATCTGAAATCAGGACCTCATGCTTGCACAGCAAGGACTTTTGTCCACTGAGTCATCTCTCCTGTTCCAGCAGTGGGTTTCTCAATGACTGGAAGTGTTTTATGCCAGTGGTTTTTTTAGAATCGGACCAGACCACAAAATGTTCATCTTAGTTTTAGTCATTAGACTTTGTAGACAACGAGTTAAAAGACAAAGGATGAACCACACTATGACTACATGAGCAAACAATATTTTCTTTTCCTCATTTGCTAAAAATGCTAACAATGCAATTCTGGCTATAGAAGCTTAAAGTCTCGTGTTTTCTAAATATAAACCAGGATCCTGGCTAACTTTTTTATTTTATGGGTGCTTCAATATACTTAAACAACCCTCCATACTTTTGTCAGACTAGCATTTATGGAAGTCTTATGTGTCACAGGCTGATCTGATTTCTTTCTGTTTGAAAATTTATGTATACCGGGTGTAAACATACACTGGAGCCACTCACATTTTATATTTTGGGTTTTTTTTTTTCGGATTAAAAAGCGAAGGCCAAGGAGATAATTTCGCTTATACAACTTCTAACTGCAAAAATGAAGCAGAAACGATCTAGGAATCCAGCGGGTGCCAAACTACGCTGCCTGTTTTTAGAAAGGGCTACTGGAAAATGCTAACTTAAACTCGGGAGGAAACGGTGCAGTCAGCTTTCGCTTCAGGGCGGGGCTGTGCCTTGCCAGGGCTGGGCTTTCCCTCTCCTAGACATCCCCGCCTTCTTCCCTCCGCTCCTTTCCCTCCCTTCTCTTTTCCTTCGCGCCACCGTCGCGAGTCCAAGCCAGAAGCCGGTTAGCTGCTGGAGTCTACACTACCGCAACAGCAACTTGGAGACGTGCCCTCCGCGGGTCCGAAGTCGCGCCCAGCGTGACGTAATCCGCGCGCCGGCAGTCATGGAGCTAGGGGGCGGGACCGTAGAAGCTGACTGGGCAGGGGCGGGGCCTGCCGGGCTGTCTGGGGGCGGGGCTCTGGGCTGACTAGCCAGGCCTAGGGTCCGGATTGTCAACGTGGGGGAGGAACCCGGATGGACGAACTGACAGCTGAGCTTGACCGGTTAACTCACTGAGTGATGGGGAGGATGTCACCTAGTTGGTGGACGAGCTGGGAGCCTAGAGTCTCCAGGACGGGGTCCAGGGTGCCTGGAGCAGTTCCTGTCTACCGGGACGTGCGGCCAGGTTCGCTATCCAGGGCTGGAACTTGACTGGAATCGCGCAGCGTAGCTTAGCTAATTGGTCCGGGGCAGATCTAGGTGGTCGATAGGTCGGGGGTGGAGCTTGGCTGGCTGACGGGCAGGAGGCGGGTCCTGCCGGTTGGCCAGCCGTGGGATGGGCTTGTTTGGCCGGCAGTGGGCGTGGCCTGGCTGACCGACCGGCCGGGGGCGGGGCCTGGGCCGCGGCCGCAATCCGGGCCTCCGGGACTCTCGCTGCCAGCGCGGTCCGGTGGCCTGGGTCACTCCCCTCCGTCGGGGCCGAGTGCTGTGACAGCCGCGGCCCCGAGCCGAGGGGCAGCGCAGCTTCTGAAGTTGGGCCTGCGGCGCGGCACGATGCAGGGCTCCGTGCGTGAGGTGTGAGGTGGCGGCTCTGGGCGGCGGGCCGGGCCGGGGCCGCTCATGGTGCCGCCACGACTCCATCGAGGGGCAGGAAGGCCAGGTAGGCAGTGGGCCCGCGTCCGCGGCCTTGGAGGACGGGTCGGAGTCTTCTCGACTCGATCCTTCACGAGGCAAGAAGCTGGGTTTTCCTCTCGTCTTTTCCTTACCAAGGGGCGGCTTCCCTGTCCCAGCTGTTTTCTGTCGTCCTCTTGGACTGCAGCCGGGGTGTAGTGACTGGGCGGGTGGGGAGAGACGATGATCCTGGTCCTCATGTGAGGTGAGTGGAACCTCCTCGCACATCACTTCCTGTCGGCGAGCCGAATCCCCTGGAGATGGGGCATAGGGACACTTTTTTGATGCACACGCGCGCGTGTCTAGACTGCCAGGGGCAGATGTCCTGTAGGGAGAATCTAGAGAGTTCTGTTTTATGAGACTTGGAGGATCTGTTTTATGACACCCTTTAATGTGCCATATGTGGAATGGTTTCTTCCCCGCCCCCTCCCCTTTCCTGGTACCCAGGATCTGTTTGAGTCTAATCTTTTCTTCTTGGGGGGTGTGGGGGTTGTCGGGCTGGGGACAGGTCTCATGTATCCCAGACTGGTCTCAAAATCACTTGTAGCCAAGGATAACCTTGAACTTTTGTCTTCTGCCTTAGAGGCATGCACCAGCACACCTGGTATATGCACTGGTTCCATTGAACTCAGGGCTGCATGCACTCTCCCAACTAAGCTGACCCCTAGCCTGGCGTTTCTTGTTTGTTTTTGTTTTGTTGTTTTGTTATTATTTTGTGATATAGGCTCCTGTGGCCCATGCTGGCCTCTCACTCACTATGTATTCTGACTGACTTTGATCTAATGATTCTCCCATCCCACTTCCCAAGTGGGATGCCCAGTTTGGGAAGTGACTGGGATGGACCCCAAGAACTCATGCATGCTAGGTGAGCGTTACCCTGCTGAGCTTCCTGTCCCGAGTGTAGCTTCTGTTGAACACATTTTGAAAGTCTTTGAAGAGTGAAAAAAATGTGATTTTACACTTGAACTTTCCCTAAGCATTGTTTCTGTGCTGTTTTAGGTGGGCTGAGCTCCTCACCTCCATTTAGGCTGAGATCTGCCCGTTTTGTAGGCATTGCATTTGAGCGTCTCAGAGAAGCCCTTGCAACAAGGTAAATTCTCCCTTTATCTAAAGCATCGGCCTCCTAGCAAATGCCTCTTGTCGCCTTGGACTGGATTTCTAATTTTTATGTGGTTCTTCTGAAAGAGACTCTAATGCGATCTCTCTGTTTCCTAAATTAACAGACTGCAAATGGTTTATGTATTTATCATGAACCGTGTGAATTCCCAGAGCAGCGGCTTCAGTCAGCGCAGGCGAATGGCCCTGGGGATAGTGATTCTCCTGCTGGTTGATGTGATATGGGTGGCGTCCTCAGAGCTCACCTCGGTAGGTATTTCTCCGTCAGCGATGCTGCACTGTCACAGAATTCACACTGACCTCTAGTATTTTGCTAATGATGTAGGATAGCATGTAGTGTCAAGCTGTAGTATTTCTCTGTTAGTGCCTCATGTGTCTAACATCAGTATTTTAAATATGGTTGAATTCTTTGTTTTTCTTTGGCACGGAATAAGTGTCATTTCAAGTGAAAATTGACATGATGTTCTTTGTTGTTTCCTGAAGTTACAAAACATTTGTGTTTGTGTGTGTGTGTGTGTGTGTGTGTGTGTTTATATGCATATGTGTGTACATGTGCCTGCGGAGGCCAGAAGGCGGCATCTGAGTCTGGCAGTCGTGAGCCATCTGTCATGAGTCCTGGGGACTGAACTCTGAAGGAATATTAAGGTCTTTGAACCCTGGAGCCGTTTCTACAGTCCTACCTTCAGCTTTCTCACATTTGTAGAATCTCGGAATATATTCTCTTATTACATAAAGGTGGTTTTTGTTTTAGTCAAAATTGAATTTATTTTTTCATAAATACTTTTTTTTTTTTGGAAACAAACATTGAAGGACTGTAGAAAGTAAGGGTCTGGGTGTACAGCTTAGTAAATTCTTGCTACATAAGAATAAATTTGAAAAAGAGGGTATTTTTGGAAAAGTAAACGTAAGTCATCAGATTTTTCATGTACAAGTCCACATGCATACACTGGTCAATCCACATTTGCGTGTTTACTGAGTCACACATTTTTATCAAAATCACAGTGTTTGATTGACTTCAGTTAACCTTTTTGTTAAGTGATGTCTCGTTGGTAGTAGTGTGGTACTTTGCGTTTATAAGCTAATTTTACTTTGAATTTGCATACTTCTTTTTCGTTAATGATCTTTGTAAGACGATAACAATTTTGTTGTTTATAGTTTTTATTACATTTATTTATTTACTTATTTATTTAGATGCATGTATGCACATGCGCGGCACGGATTTAGAACATGGAAGCAGTAGATTAAATTATAATTTAGGAATTTATATCTAAAGGTTAGAAAAGTTATTGAAGCATTATGTTGTACACAGAATATGTATTTTAGGGTGGTTTTATTTATTCTGTTTATTTGTTCAGAGGACAACTTGTGGAAGTCTGTTTTCACCTTCTATTATGTGGATCCAGGGATCAAATTCATGTTGTTAAGGTTGGCAGCAAGACCCAGTACCTACTGAGCCATCTGGCTACCACACGTTTTATTTTCAGAATTAATCACTTAGGCTTCACATATTGCAGTCATAAGGAAATATCTATGAGGAAACTTATGTTTATAAAATGGCTTTAAATGTCAGAACAGGCCATTTGATATCTTGGATCTCACATTATAGCTAAGTCAATATTTGCCATTATATCTTGTGAGTAAATAAGTTTTTGCCCTTCTGAGATTTGGCTCTGGAATACCACAGACACTTTGTTTTTTTTTGTTTTGTTTTTTTGTTTGTTTGTTTTATTTTCGTTTTTTTTTTTTCACTTGAAAACTCTTCTGTAATCTCCTTTTAGATGAACATTCCACAATTTTGCTTCAGAGAAATCTCTTTCATGTTAATGGGCTCCTAAAACTAGCTTTTAAATTTTGCAGCATTAAGTAAATTGTTTTGTTCATCAGATAAAAAGCTTTAGAACAAGGCTAGGCATGCCTTTAGATCCCAGTGCTCAGGAGGCAGAGACTGGCAGATCTCTCTGAGTTCCCACATCAGCTTGGTCTACATTAGTGAGTTTCTGCCTACAGTGAGACTCTGTCACCCATACTCTTGCCCTACTCCTGCCCAAAGGAAGGATTTAGAACATGGAAGCAGTAGATTAAATTATAATTTGGATATATATATATATATCCAAAAGTTAGAAAAGTTATTAAAGCATTGTATTGTATGCAGAATACCTATTTTAGGGTGCTTTTTGCCTATTCAGATTTTAGTGTTTTCTTTTGACAGTTTCCCCCTGTGTCGCACAGACTGGTCTGGAATTCACTATTTAGTGCACACCATTCCCTCTTACGTACTGGGACTCTATATGCGTGTCCCACTGTACAGAGCTGTAGTTCTCATCTGTCATTATACCACAAAAGAGCTAGAAAAGAAATTAGTTTTTAAACACATAAAATGCTTTAGTGAAAAAAATTATAAACTTGTTATTTTAGAGCATATATAACAGTTTTAAATCTTCAGCCAGGTAAACATACCAGACTTCAGGACAAAGTGTTTGCCCTATAAGCAGAACAGCCAGAGTTTGGATCCTTAGAACCTATGTAAAAGCCAGACAGGTGTGATGGCCTCCTGTAATTCCAGCACCCAGGAAACAGAGGCCCGGCATCCCAGGAACAAACTGGCTACTTAGACTCGCTGGAATTGGCAAGCTATAGGTTCCGGGAGAGACCTTCCCTCGCTCCATAAATAGTCAGGAATGGAGAAAGATACGGAATGTCAGCTTCAGACCTCTGCAGATGCACACAAGTACCCATACACATACGCACAGCCCAGACACACCGGAGACGCGTACATATGAAAAAGGAGAAACTAAAATGGTGTAATAAATCCCCATGACTCATCATTTTAACAGCGGTCAGTCTTTCTAATCTTATCAGCCGGGTTCATCCCATGTTTCCTGGAGTAGTTTATGCAAATTCTCACTATATCATTTTTTTCCTACTTATCTCACTGAAAATCACATTGTTTTTATTTTAAAAGCACAATCGCTGCTATTACCATATCTAATAAAATGCACTATCACTTATTAAAATCACATGCTGGCCAGTTCATAGTCACATTCTCCCTGATGTCTCAGGGCCACTCACACAGCCCAGTTAGGCTCAGACCCACAGGACTTTCGTTGTACCTCTGAGCTGTGTGCCACTCCCTGTTTGCTTTTCCCTTGTGTAGTGGAGAAACTAGGTCATGCGTGCTGTGAGGCACCTCACCTCCCTGGTCGTGCTCATTGCTTCCTTGCCCTGTCGTTTAATTTGTTCTTCCACTTCGTATAACATGGAGTTAGCACTTGATTTAGGTTCGTTTCTTGGGCAAGAATATCTTGGTAGTATTGGGTACTGTATGATGTCAGGACAGGAGGCAATTAATGGCTGCACAGCTATTTTGGGTGATGTCAGCTGGATATGGTTCCGTAGATAGAGGTGCTTGCCACTACACCCAACTGCCTGATTTTTAACCCGGAGACCCATGTAATAAACCAAGAGAACCAACTCCTACAAGCTATTGGCTGACCAGTACCACACACACACACACACACACACACACACACACACACACAATTAAAAAGGTAAAACTCACCAATGGCCAGCCTAGTCTCCTCAGTGAGTTGTAGGCCAGTGACAAGCCATGGCTTGTACAACAGAAGTGTTGAAAGATGACACTGGGGCTTGTCATCTGCTCTCCATGTACATGCACACACATGTGTCTACTCACAAACACATGCACCCCCACAGACAGACAGACAGACAGACAGACAGACAGAGACTTCCATAACCCTACACCTTTCTTCTCCCTCTGGAACTTCCCTGACCCCCGAAACTCCTGTGTGATACTTAGCACATTTCTGTATGTGCCTCCTGAGGAGCTGGGAAGACTGCCTTAGCTTTCTTTAACCCCTAACACAGATACTTTTGCATAAGAGCTTTACAGTTTTGTTTTTTTTTATGGTTGTTGCTGCTTCATTTGACAATATTACCTCTTGTGTGCAAGGCACATACAGTATTCAGAGATGAACTTCATGTGATTTTTCCTTTGGCCTTCCCACTCATATGGACTTCTAGAAGTTAAAGATGACAAGATGGAGCCGGGAGAAAGACTTTAAATCTCTAAGGTTGTTTGTGTAACGTTTCTCTCTACAGTATGTCTTCACACAATACAACAAACCATTCTTCAGCACCTTTGCGAAAACATCCATGTTTGTACTGTATCTTTTGGGCTTCGTTATTTGGAAGCCTTGGAGGCAACAGTGTACACGAGGATTTAGAGGAAAGCCTGCTGCTTTTGTAAGTTGTCAATTTTGTCTGTTAAGTATTATATTTTCAAAGTTTAGTGGTATTTAAGTTTCCTTAAAGTCAGATTTTAAAAGTATCATTTGAGTATGTGATGGTGGACTATTAAAAAAATGCCAGATAGTGGTGGGTACACCTTTAATCCTAGCACTCCAGAGACAGAGGCAGGCAGATTTCTGAGTTTGAGGTCAGCTTGTTCTACACATCAAGTTCCAGGACAGCCAAGGCTACACAGAGAGACCTTGTCTTGAAAAAACAAAAAACCAAATCCAACCAACATGAATGTTTATGTCTAAACATTCAAACATGTTCTTCCACCATGGCAGTAGGATATCTTGTAAGGAATCAAAAGTGTATTTCACTTTCTGCCCCTTTGTTTTGATATCTTTGAGCTGTTAATGATTACTGACGTAGACCACATCAGCGTCTAAGGAGACTGGAGAAAGGAAGGCGCATGAACAGTTCCTATGGCTGTGTCACCTGCAGGTGGATGAGTCATGTAGTGAGCTGTAAAGGGAACTAGAAGACAACGTAATTTAGTCTCATACATTAAGTGAAAAACTTTTATTCTGGATGTCGGATATTTGGCCAATCAAATAAGATTCTTTCAGTGGTGCTTTGTAAGGCACTCATTTACAGTGTTGATAAGTATGGCCATACATGTAGCAACTTACCTCTGTGTAATAGACACCTTACTTTTTTTTTTTTTTTTTTTTTTTTGGTATAGAATAGAGTTTATTTAGAGAATAGGATGAGAGTCAATGGTATAGTAGAGAGAGAGAGAGAGAGAGAGACAGACAATAGAGAATGGAGGCCGGCCATGACCACGTGGAGAGAGGGGGGAGGGGAGCCCAAGAGGGGCAGAGAGGTGAGAGGATGAGAAGGGAGAAGGGAAGAGAGGGGAAAGAGCGAAAGAGCGACACCTTATGTTTTTGAGAAGAGTGTAAAACTGTCATTTCTAGTCATTCTTTAAAAACAATTTCTCTTTTTCCACTCCTGTAGTAAATATAAGTAACACCAACTTCTAGCGATTTCTTTCTCTTCTTATTATTGCAAATATATGTAATATCAAATTTGTTATTTGGACCAATTGTTTCATGTGCAGTTTAATGGCACTCAGTGCTCTGCTGTGCACTGTCCATCTCTAGGACTTATTTTTGTCATTCCAAACAGAAACTTTGTGCTTATTAAGTAAGAATTTCTAATCTCTCTAACCTCTCAAATATCCTCTTTAGTACAGTTTTATTAGAACACAAGAAATGGGAAAAGCATCCCTGGTCTTCCCTTCCTAGTAGCTTCCCTTTCCCAGCAGCTATGATCTACTTTTCTGTTGGTGTCTGTGGGCCTAAGTCGTAGTTCCTTGGTAGAGTAGCGGGGGTCTGAAGTGGAGCTGTGCTTTCACAGTGATAAGTAGCTCGACAGTGTGGGCCGGTCCCTGAGCTCTGTTAGACACTAGTCTCAGGACACTACCCGGAGGTTGCTGTCTTCGTTCACTAACACGCATCTTCTCTGGCTGTCTGAAATGTTACAGTAGTGTACTGAAGACCTGAAGTATTACAGTAGTGTAATGAAAGGACCTGCTTGAGCTTTAGCCTGCCATGACTCACTGAGCTTTTAATCCAGGCTCTCCTGCTTTAATGAAATAGTCAGCCTCAATTTCTTCATCAGGAAAGACAAGATGATAAGATCTCCTTATCATCTTGCATGGCTGCACCCTTGGCGTTGGCTGCTGATATTGAGAACAATAGTTAGATGCATACGTTTATTCTGGACTTTAGTTTGTGTTCATTTGATCTCTGAGTAGTCGGGCGTGCTGGCGAGCTTCCTGAAGCTGATGTCCTGTTCTCTATTCAGTTTGCAGATGCTGAAGGTTACTTCGCTGCTTGCACCACAGATACAAGTATGAGCAGTTCCTTGGTAAGTGCTGCCTTTCTCATTCAGCCAGAGCAGGAAGAGCCCAGACCGCTTTGCTGTTGCCCTGCTTGTATGAGAGATACAGCTCTGTATTGGGTGCTCTCTGAGAGAATCATTTTGACACTTCCTTTCCTTAGGGAGACTGAGGGGCTAGGGGTAAGCAGGCCAGGCCTCTGAGGAGAGAGGGAGGGGAGAAGCTAGCTACAGAAGAAAAAGAGTAAAGCCCAGGTCAGACCTGGGTTTCTACCAACTTTCAACTTAATGCTTATTTCCAGTTATTATTACCATTAGGAAGCACGTGTTGGTGCTCGACACTAAGGATAGGCACATCATTCATTCACTTATCCTGCACTGCTTCTTTGCTTGTTTTTAACAGCTATGTAGCTATGTTGTTTGTGTGTGCATGTGCATATGTCTGCCATAGTGTGTATGTGCACGTTAGAGGATGGCTTGTGGGAGTCATTTATCTGTTTTACTCTCTGAATTCTGAGGATGAAACTTAGGTTGTTACTTGCTGAGCCCTTCTAGTACAAGTTTTAATATGGCTCTTGTGTTATTGTTGTTGTTTGTTTATCTAAGTTTTAAACTATGTTGTGTATCAAGTGAATACACACATTCCGTTTGTGTGAAGATATTGTAAAGACTTTATGAGACTTGGAGAAAGAGCTGCTTGCTGTTTGAGATTGTAAGCATCATTTGCCTTGACTAACGAGAGACATTTTAGCTGTTTTTAGGAACTAATTGGTAGCAGATTTTCCCTCCATCTTTTAATCATTTAAAAGGTTTTCAAGAATTGTTGATTTGGGATTAAGATGGTAGCTCAGTTGCCATAGCCCTGGCCACACAAGCGCAAACACCTGAGTTCAGCCTTCAACGCCTACGTAAAATGCCAGGTGTGGTAACAGGGGTTTGTGATCCCAGCACTGAGGGGCAGAGGCAGGAAGCCAGCTGGAGGCTAGTGACCAGCCTAATGGTGAGTGCCAGGTTCCTGTGAGAGAGTTCAGAAACCAGGTGGACAGCTCCTGAGAACTAGCATCAGCTGTTGATCTTTGGCCTCCACACCCATACCCACACAGACCGTACATCCCGTACCCTTACCTCTCCACCAAGTAGTTGTTGTTATTGACTCTTATGTATAATAATCTTCTGTATGTATATTCAACAAATACAGATACACTATACCTTTGAATATCTGTTCCTTAGTTGTCTTCCCCATTAGACTGCATGACTCTTAGGGGAAGAAACTTGGTTTACGCACGCCCAGTCATAGGACTTAGGACAGTGTCTGTTTAGGAAGTGTTCACAGTGATTTTGTTCCGGTTTGTTTGTGGGGAGAGGCAAGGGTTCACACTGCTGCTCCATGTTCCTTCCTCCTCCGCTGCCCAGGTGGCAGGGCATTCTTCCAGCTGGGTGCTCTATATGAGTATCTGAAAAAGGGAAAGAGGCAGGACATGTTCTGTTGCCTGAAAGAGGCTTGTTTTGTGATACAGAAGCATTAGTTCTCAGAATGCGCCAAAGATACCAGATACCACTGTTCATTTCTAAACTTTACATATTATTATTATTATTATTATTATTATTATTATTATTAGCAGCAGCAGCAGCAGCAGCAGCAGCAGCAGCAGCAGCAGCAGTAGTAGTAGTGGTAGTTGAGGGAGTGTCGAGGCACATGTGTATGTGCCTGGGGAGCTTAGAGGACAGTTTGGGGGGAGTTGGTTCTTTCCTTTTACTGTGGATTTCAGGGCCTGAAGCTTGTCAGGTGTCTTAGTTAGGGTTTTACTGCTGTGAACATGACCAAGGCAACTCTTATAAAGGACAACATTTAATTAGGGCTGGCTTATAGGTTCAGAGTTTCAGTCCATTGTCATCAAGACAGGAAGCATGGCAGCGTCCAGGCAGGCATGATGTTGGAGGAGTTGAGAGTTCTATGTCTTGTTAAGAAGGAAAACAGAAGACTGGCTTCCAGGAAGCTAAGAGGAAGGTCTTAAATCCCACATCCACAATGACACACTTGCTCCAACAAGGCCACACTTCCAAATAGTGTCACTCCCTGGGCCAAGCATATTTAAACCACTACATCAAGCTTACACAGAAAGTACTTTGGCCTGTTGAGCTGTCTCAGAGCTGACATTTCTACTTTAAAATGATTCTTGTGGCCTATGAGGACTGGTTGGGTTTCCTTTCCCAGTCTTTGGGGCGGAGGTGCTGAGTAGATAGCTGTGTTGGGAATAACCAAGTCGTGCTGGACGCTGTGTCTGCGGGCCTCGCACTTCAGTTGTGCCCAGTCCATGGGCTTTGGGTTTTGCTGCTTATGTTTGTTTCTGTTTACATTGCATTCTAGAGTGAACCTCTTTATGTTCCTGTGAAGTTCCATGATCTTCCGAGTGAGAGGCTCGAGAGCACAAACATTGGGACTGAAAAAAGTGAGTTAAGTTTAGGGCTTCATGCTTGCGAGGGAGTGGGAACTGAGAGTGAGAGCTTTCCTTGAGCCACTGTGGGTTCACCGGGTTCACATGGTGTCTTGACTGCTGTGGGCTTTGATGTGGCTGGCAGTCTTCTCGAGTTTTACTGGATTGTGAATCAGATACAATATAATTTCTGTATTAATTCAGAATAATTAATTATTCAACTGGAAATATTTTCCAAATACCAGGAAACTCCATAATTTCTTCTTCTACATCATCATCATTATCTATACATCATGTGAAAATATACTTACATGAATTAATATTTTTATATGGATGAAAATATATTTATGTGAATGAATATACTTATATACATATATTAATTATGTATTCATTTTCCTTTGAGACAGGATCTCATGTAGCCTAGGCTAGCTCAAATATACTATGTGCCAAGGATGATCTTGAACTTCTGGTGCATCCTGAATGCTGGGATTATAGGCATATCTGTCATGCTTGTGTCAGTCAGTGCCGGGAATGGAACCCAGGAGCCTAGCTAGTCAAGGCCTCGATCAACTATCAATGGAATCACAATTTCAACGTGCGCGCACACACACACGCACACACACACACACACACACACACACACACACTCTCTCTCTCTCTCTCTTTATTTACTTAAATGAGCAGTATTCTCATAAACATGTCCTTAAATACCCAAATACAATACAAACATTGTAAGAATTTTTCTAGTTTTGTGACTTTCTTGGGTTATTTTGGTTTTTGTTTGTTTGTTTGGTTTTTGGTTTTTTTTTTTTTTTTTTTGAGACAGGGCTTCTCTGTGTGACCCTGGGTGTTCTGAACTTGCTGTATAGACCAGGTTGGCCTTGAACTCAGAGATTTACCTGCCTCTGCCATCCAAGTACTGGGATTAAAGGCTGGTGCCACCACAGCCAGACTCTGTAAGTTATTTCAGAATGTCAGCCTCAGTATAAGGCAGTGTTCATCTGTTGCTTCCTTTGCAAGACATGAGACTGCAGAGAAATGTTCTGAATGCTTGCCTTGGAAAACATTTATCACAAATTAGCTAGCCATGAAGAATAATCAAAATAATGTTTTAGTGTAAATGCTAAAATACTAAGCATAGTAAAATCCTGAACCAGGTGGCCATGTATATATACTACTGTAAACCTCTTGTAGGCATTTTAATAATTTAAGCTGCTTAAATTTTTAAAATTACTCTTAAAATGTATTTTATATGTCGGTGTAGAGACCAGAGTACAACTTACAAGAGTCAATTTGTTCTTTCCACCATGTGGGACCTGGGGGATCAAACTCAGGTCACCAGATGGTGGGGTTACCCACCATCTTACTCACCCTATTTAAACTCTTTAAAACATTTTATAGATTAAATCATTTTTTTTCTATTAGTTCTTTTGACTAAGCAAAGCTGCCCCAGTAATAATATAACTAGTATCTTTATTGTCTTACTATGATCTTATGTGAATGGAATAGTCTGCACTTATCATGAAATTAAACATTCTGTTTAATTTGTGTTGCATCAGAGGGCATGTTTAATGTTTTTTATTGTCTTCTGGTTTAGCTCCCAAGAAGTCCCGTGTAAGGTTCAGCAATATCATGGAGATTCGACAACTCCCATCAAGCCATGCCTTAGAGGCCAAGCTGTCTCGGATGTCTTATCCCACTGTGAAAGACCAAGACTCCATTCTGAAGACTGTAGGGAAATTGACTGCAACCCAAGTAGCAAAAATTAGCTTTTTTTTTTGCTTTGTGGTAAGTGTCTTTTAAGATTTGTTGTTGTGCATGTGTGTGCTGTGTGGGTGGGAGAGCGAGGGGTGGCTATAGCATACATGTAGAGGTCAGAGGACACCTTGAGGGAGTCACTTATGTCCTTCCACATTTGTGTGTGTTCTGGGACTGAACTTAGGCTGTCAGGCCTACATGGCACTGCTTCACCTGCTGAGCCATCCTGCCCTGTTTTCTTTCTTCCTTATTTAAGATGGTGCACATACCAGCAATGCAGCATTGAAATGGAAAGCTACTGGAGCTTTTGATTTTTTTTTCTTTTAATTGCTGTCTGGAACACTGGGGTGTTAGAATATCAAACTGAGCAGGTAAAGTGCTTACCTCGTGAGCACAAGGAGCTGAGCTCCATTGCTGGCCCCTGGAAACCCTGGGTGGGGTGCTGCACACTTGTAATCCCAGCGCTCGGGAGGCAGGGACAGGGATCTCTGGGCTCAGTGACCAGCTAGCCTGCTCACTCAGTGAGTTCTAGGCCAGGGAGATTGCTGGCTCGGTGAATGAGGGGCAGCACCTGAGGAGCCACAACTCCGCTCTGGCTTCCGCGTGCACCTGCACAAGCACACACCGCACCTGCACACACCCGCACCCGCACACACGGCACATGCACACACCTGCACTGGCACACAGTTTGGTGACTTTGGAACTCGGCACTGCAAGGGTAGGTCTGGCTGTGCTTGGCTTCTTCACATGTACGTGGAATCTGAACTCAGATCCAAAGGCCTGCGTGGCAAGCACTCTCACCCACCACCCATCTTCCCAGGGCCCGTGTGCTTCAATAGAAGAGTTTCCCAACATTTGAATTTAGTTTAGATGAACCTAATGAAGTATAATCAGAGCATGAATAAGCAAATGTTAAAGTTGAATTGATATTCAATTTCTCCGTTACCTTTTCACACACACACAAAATCTTTGAATGCTGATTTTTTTAAAAAAAAAAGTGTGTGTGTGTGTGTGTGTGTGTGTGTGTGTGTGTATGTATGTGCGTATATGTATGAGCAGTATGTGCATGCGCTTGAGCACAAGAGAGAGTATCCGATTCCCTGGAGCCGGAGTTAGAGTTTCTGAGGCAAGCACTGTGCGTGCTGAGACCCAAACCCAGGTCTCCTGCAAGAGCAGCAAGTGGTCCTAACTGCGGAGCCTTTCTCCAGCTCTCAACACTTGTTATTATCAACTTCCACTGGGTACTTTTTGTTGGTGATACTGGATATTGAACCCAGGATCTGCATGCCAGACAAGTTATGTTTTTTGTTCTTAATTTTTTTTTAAAAATTATTTATTTTTATTGCAATTTAATGTAAATTGTCTTTTGAGAATTTGAGCATGGGCTAGTCTTCAACCTATGGAACTTGTAATCTTACTGATCTTGAATGCTGGGGTCACAGGTTTGTGCCTCTGTGTCTGGCTTAGTGTCTTCAGAGAATGAGATAGCAATATCTTAGGTATGACTATGAATGCGTGTTCTTACTTTGTGGTCTGAGTTTTGTTTTTTTGTTTTTTTTTCTCAAAGAACAGTTTTGAAACCATTTATGGGGACTGGAGAGATGGCTCGGGGTTAAGAGCACATGCTGCTCTTGCAGAGGACCCAAGTTTAGTTCCTGGTGCCTACGTCGGGTGGCTCACAAACATCTGATTCCAGTTTGAAGGAACTGGAATTCTCACCTCGGCTGCCTCTGTATGCAGCTTCCCACACCCCAACACAGATACACACATATATACGTGATTGCTGTTCCTAATCTTAAAAACAAAAACAATGGGCTGGGAGATGTCTCAGAGGTCAAGAGCCCTGGCTGCTCTTCCAGAGGTCCTGAGTTCAATTCCCAGCAACTACTAGTCACAACCATCTGTAATGAGATCTGCTGCCCTCTTCTGGCCTGCAGGCATACATGCAGGCAGAATATTGTATACATAATAAATAAATTAATCTTTAAAAAAAACCAAACAAACCTCATATAACAGTGCTTAAGAGGGTTGGGGAAGGGACTGTAAATTGAACTGACAGATATCAACAGATATAAATATTTTTCATGAGGTTTCACTTTCTTTTTTTCTTTGTTTTTTGTTTAGTGGTTTTTGGCAAATTTGTCATACCAAGAAGCACTTTCAGACACACAGGTTGCCATAGTGAATATTTTGTCTTCAACTTCTGGTAAGAAGTGTGTCTGCAGAATCTGCTTTATAAATTGATGCATGTATTTCTAGTGATATTTGTATGTATATAGACACAATTCTGTTTTCTAAGTTTTTAGTTCTGCTGTGCATTAGTTATAACTAACTTTTTGCAGGGGAGGCGGAGGGGTTGTTGCTGAGACTCTTTCTATTTAGCTCTGGCTGTTTCATTGTGTGGACCAGGCTGGCTTTGAACTTGTGGCACCCCTCCTGCCTGTGCCTGTCTTCCAAGCAGGATCGCAGGCATGTATAACTACGTCTGCATGATTATATTTACTGCCTGACTTTAGATGGTTGCTGAGCCCTCGGTGCCTCGGTGTTCTGTGGTGGCTCTTGCTCTTCCTGTGCAGTGTGCATCTCACTGCTGGGCCTGTGCGCACTTGCCATGCTCGCGGCTCTCTCTCCCGTGCACACATGGCCCCCTGGAGTCATACCCTGCAGTGCATGAACATTTTCTAGGATTGTGCTTGCTGGGCATGTGCCCTCCCTTGACCCCCAGTGGGCTTCTTTGTTTTTTTTTTTTTTTTGTTTTCGTTTATTTATGACAGGGCTTCTCTGTGTAGCCCTGACTGTTCTGGAAATCACTAAGTAGACCATTCTGGCCTCAAACTCAGAGATCTGCCTACTTTCTGCCTCCCAAGTGCTGGGATTGAAGGCCTGCACCACCACCCCTGGCCCTCTGTAGTTCTTGCTCTGCCGTGTATGAAGGGTCTCACCTAGCTCCCCTGATGGTAGTCTTACCCTGCAGTTTTCCTTTTCAGAGATCCTTTTCTAGATCCTTTTGGTTAAATGCTACTCTTATTTCATGTCTAAAACTTGCACTTTAATGGGGGTTTTATTTTTAACATTGACTCACCTTCCAAATCTGGAGATAAAAAGTATTTTTGAAGCTGTGGAAATAACCTTAGAACATGGGCATGACTGTGATGAGGTCAGAGTTACTCTGCAGGCTCAACTTCATCCTGACTAGTTTAAAAATAAGTAGGCCTGTCCTTATCTGTACTGCTGGAGTCGGTGTGGCTTAGCTTAGAAGCTGTTCTTAATCTGACTTTTGAGCATTTCCATTTAAGTAAATGCAGTATCAGTTGTTCAAAATAGAAAAACCAATTAGCTTAAAAGTCAGTTAAGTACGTGTAGCTCGGCATGGTGGTGGACAGCTTTAGTCTCAGCACTTGGGAGACAGAGGCAGGCAGATCTACATGAGCTTGAGGTCAGCCTGATGTGCAGAATGAGTTCCGGGACAGCCAGGACCTCACAGAGGAAACCCTGTGTCAAAGTTACCCTTTGTTATCAATCCAAACCAAAAGAAAACAAAAACGTTAGGTATGTGATTTCCTCATGTCACCCTTGGTATTAGTGATGAGGAATGTGGGCATCAAGTAATCTTACCAGCTCTCCTGTCCTTCTCTTCCTCCCTGTAGGGCTTTTTACGTTAATCCTGGCAGCTGTATTTCCGAGTAACAGCGGAGACAGGTTTACCCTCTCTAAACTACTAGCTGTAATTTTAAGGTAAGAATAACATATGTTAGTTTACTCTGTTTAGAAATGTGGTATTTGGACTGGAAAGATGGCTCTGCAGTTAAAAGAGCTTACTAGAATAACCATGAGGCCTGGGGTTCAGATTTAAGCACCCATGCATTAAACTGACCATTCCACAAAGCCTATAGTACCCTGTCTGACAGATCCAACACCCTCTTCTGGCCTCTCATTGCATGCAAGCATGCACAACTATATGTATACACACATACACCTATGTAGACACAAACATAAATAAGGTCTTTAAAACATGATGTTGGAACAATTTAATTTATGTTATAATGGAGAAGCAAAGAAAGATGAGACCAAAGAAGCCTGTCTGTGGACATGATGCTGCGTAGCCCTGTGCCCCTTACGGCAGCTGGAGGGACAGATCTCAGGACAGCTGTGGTGCCCTTCACTGGTCCTCACCAACTGAGAAACTGCTAAGTATTAGACTCACCTTCACATTAGCAGTGAGTGTAATCATGAGTTGTCTATCTCCTGTCCTGACACAATCTCCCTTTTATGTTGTTTTCTCTTCTTCTAGAAACCAAATTGAGTCTCTCCCAGTTATTTTAGCCTGTTGTGATCTTTCACTTTCTGTTTAATTCATATGGCAAGTTTATCTCAGGGAACAGCAGCCACATTGTTAGTAACTACATTTCCGGCTTTCATATGTAACTCTGAGCTGATAACGCCCGTCTTCTCATTTTTAAAAGCAGAAACTTGGCTTCATAGTCTGTGTGTTGCCAAGAGCCTAGAAGAGGGCTTTTCTGTAGACAGTACTCAAAGGAGATGCTTTAGTTCGACAAAGCTGCTATTTTTGGAAAGTGAGACAGCAAAGGAGGCAACAGAAGCTCTTCCTTAATGATGAAACTGCTTTTTAGCAGTGGGAGCTGAGACGGAGTCAGAGTCTGCTGCTTCCCCATGCCCTGCTGCAGTCAGGAAGACTGTAGCTTTCTGCTTGTTGTAAAGTTTGGAGCAGTTTCTATAAAGTGTCTGAGGGCCTTGAACTTGGCAAGTGTAGAAGGTGATTGCCCTAGTTGTATTGTGTGTTACAGCTGTGACAAGACACCAGGGAAAGGTGATGAGGTGGTTTCAGTGATACTCTTGTTGACCCACTAATGTACGTTTAGTCTTCATAACTACCAGGGATATATTCTTTTGTATGCATGACTAGTATTTTAACCAAACATATCTTTGTATTTTAGAAATATAATATATTTATACTGAAGAAGTAACTGGGGTTTAAATTTTACCAGAATATATACGCTAAGTTTTAACAGTACCATGTGATACAATTTTATTTAGTATCATGTGATAAAGAAGGGAATGGATGTAAAGTGCTGAGTCTGCAGGTACTTTGACAGAATATGACTTCTTGTTACAGTAGGTTAAGAATGGAGACTAGGAGCCTGGTGGTGGCACACACCTTTAATCCCAGCACTTGGGAGGCAGAGGCAGGTGGATTTCTGAGTTCGAGGCCAACCTGGTCTACAGAGTGAGTTTCAGGACAGCTAGGGCTATACAGAGAGACCCTGTCTCGAATTAGGAAACTAAAGTCAGCTGCCTGCCAGTTCTTACAAATAAAGTTTTATTAAAACACAATCATTTTCAGTCCTTTGCTTATTCTCTGTGGCTGCCATGGGACAGTAGAGTTGTAAGAGAAACCACATGTCCCACAAGTCAAAGTAGTTACTTTCTGTCCTTTAAAAAATGATGTTTGAACTGTAGTTTAAGATAATTGAAACTTATTTTGTTTGCGTAATTTTACTCTTAAGAACACTCTAACAAGCACTATTTAATTCTTGCTTTGATTGACCTTAAACAATGAGATAGAGGGTTTTTTTTTTTTCTCCACATAGAACCTGATATAGCTACAGCCTTGAAAAACATTTGAAAAATCTCACTGTCTGTGATCCAGTCCCACTTCTATTACTAGTTTTGAGATCTTGTACATTACTTTGAAACCTTTTGCCTGTTTCCTCCTCTGCAAACTGGAGATCAGAGTAGAATTTGTCCCATGGGACTATCATGCAGACTGGCTGAGGTCAAACTTCTAAACTGTTTCAAAGAACAACTTGTGCTCAGTATATTCAGGCACCTTCATGGCACCAGCCTCTGGACAGAGAAGTGGTTTCTGTTATATTGTGGGAACTGGTAAACAACAGCTGACTATTCCAAACGGTGGTCATAGCAGGAAACCTGATGCTAAGAGTAGGAGGATCCAGTGTAAGGAGAGTTCTGTTTAACTTCTAATCATAGTGTTCCATGAGGGAAAGAAATACTCTTTCTCTACTGCTTCTCAAATGAGTCGGAGTCTTTTGGGTGGGTTAGGGTTAGGGTTAGGGTTAGGGTTAGTTTTTTTAATATATATATATATATATATATATATATATACATACATATACATATATATATGTGTGTGTGTGTATGTATATATATATACATATATATGTATATATATCTATGTATATATATATATACTTACACACACACACACACACACACACACACACACACACACATATATATATAAAGCTCCCCAGAAGTCGAAAGGCCGAGCAGGCTCTTTGAAGACCAGAGCCACTCATCTTGTTCCCACCCTGTTTTATTCATTCTAGGTTCTCAGCAGGTAACAGTTAGATGGATCAGTGTCCTCTGGCTTCTCCACAGCCTTCAGTTGTCTTCCTTTTGCCCGTTAAAACCATGTGGTTCACAGGACTGGCCAAATGTGTAAGACAGCCTTTCTGTTTAGGTCTCACATGCAGAAGAGTGCCAGTTCTAGCTTTATATGGGTTTGGCTTATTTCTCTCTTTGAAAGAAGGCTTGACAAAGGGATGACCAGTTGTCGCTTCTCCCTAATTAAAAGAAGTTAGCATGAAGAACTCTGGGGCCAGGCTGCCTGTGTCCCATTCCTTCCATTCCTGTTACATGGTCTTTGTCAACACACCTTACCTCTTCAGGCCTCAGTTTTCCCAAGCAAAATGGGCCGGTAGTAAGACTTCCTTCCTGTAAGTCATTGGTGTGCACTTGTGAGGATTAGCTGTCAGTGCAGTTCTACTGTCCTGTGCTGATGAGCTCATGAGCACTCATCAATGGAGTCACTGAATTCTCAGACAGTTCTACCCAAAGTTCAGAAGAGTACTTAGTTTTTAATCTAGATGATTAGTGTCTTAGGAGCTTACAGTTTTGCTCATCAGTAATGAGTGTTGCTCTCACAGCATTGGAGGCGTGGTGCTGGTGAACCTGTCTGGGTCTGAAAAGTCTGCTGGGAGGGACACAATAGGTAAGAACCTAACCACTCTGCTACAGCATTCAGGCAAGCCTTGTGCTTACTGCAGTGTGTGCAGATGCATGCACACACAGCGTGGGCACTAGCAGGCCCTTAGCTTTATTACATTTATTTCGTGTGTGTGTGTGTGTGTGTGTGTGTGTGTGTGTGTGTCTGTGTGCGCGCACACGCACATATTGCACATCTTATGTGTGGAGATCAGAGGACAACCTATAGGAATCAAATCTATACTTTCACTATGGGTCCCAAGGATTGAATTCAGGTTTCCAGGCTTGGAAGCAAGCACTTCTGCACTGGCTGAGCCACTTTGCTGACCCAGTAACAGGGTCTTTTAAAAAATTATTATTATTTTTTTTAATTTAACTTTTCCTTTGTAAGTGATACAAAAAAAGGGCTGTTAATGGAATTCTTTTATGACCTTCACCCAAACTCTCCAGATGTGAACTTATATAACCACAGAACCATTACAAAATCAAGAGTTAACACTACCTACTAATTTTCTCTTCTACTTTTTATCTTTCATGAGCAGTTACTACTATAGTGTGCACTTACTTTTGATAATACGAGCTATAGACCCTTCCTTCATATAGCCATCTTTTCCCAGTGTTTTTTAGTGGCTTGGAATCGTTTATTGATTTTTATTTGATTTTCTTGGTCCCTAATGTCTTTTCAGTAGGAGCCCTAATGCAGTCTTATTTGTCTTCTATGACTTTGACGATTATGGAGGTTACAGCGCATTTATCTTGTACACTGTTTCTCCCTTTGAGTTGGGTTCTGTCTAGAATTCTTTCTAGTTAAATTGATGCCATCCAAATTGGTAGGAATATCATGATAGTATTTCCTGATGTGATTGGTGTTGCTGCCTTTTCTCCAAGGACCCGTGGCATTGCTTTAACATTGCTAGTGACACAGGTACTAACACAGTGTCTGTCAGGGTGGGTATTCCAGGGCGAGGTGACTAACTGTTGAAGTAGCAAGCATCTTGTGGGAGATACTTGGAGATTAGAGAAATATCCTGTTGTCATACCTTTTTTTAGAGAGTTGTGAAAACTATTTATCATTTAATCATAAGTCCAATAATTTGCAAACACATTGTATTAAGAATATAGCTTTGTACAAAATAAATGTGGGATAGAAAATAAGTCCCTATATCTTCAAAGTAGAGTAAGAAGTCAGACTATAGCTATAGCTGATTTAATTCCCTAATCTAGGAAGGTTTTCTCTTGTTTTAAAAAATATTTATTTTATATTATTATTATTATTATTATTATTATTATTATTTTTACTTATTCCCTTCACATCCCACTCACTGCCTGCCTTTTGACCGTCCCCTTTCACAATCCTTACTCCATTCCCCCACTTCTCCTCTGAGCATGTGGAGTGCCCCCTAGTTATTCTCCCAACCCAGCACTTCCAGTCTCTGGGAGGGTAGGCTCATTCTCTCCCGCTGAGGCCAGACAAGGCAGCCCAGCAGGAGAACGCATCTCATGCATAGGCAACAGCGTTTGGGACAGCCTCTGTTCCAGTTGTCTGGAACCCACATGAAGGTCAGGGTTTACATCTGCCACATATGTGTGGGGAGCCCTAGGTCCAGCCCGTGTATGTTCTTTGGTTGGTGTTCCAGTCTCTGAGTGCCCCCAGGGTCCACCAAGGCAAATGCTTTTGCTTATATTTGTTTATCCCTTCGGTCCCTTCTATCCTGTGGAAGGATCTGGATGGATGAGTGGGTTTTTGGTTTTCATTTGTGCATGCTCATTTCTTTATTTGGTATCAATGTATTATCAGATTCAGTATATGTAGTAGGATTTGCTGAATGAGCTCATGAGTGGAGACAACAGTTTCAATCCTGGGCTGGTTTTTACAGGTTCCATTTGGTCCCTTGCTGGAGCTATGTTCTATGCTGTCTACATTGTGATGATCAAGAGAAAGGTAGACAGAGAAGATAAATTGGATATTCCAATGTTCTTTGGCAAGTACATGTTTAGCCTTTTAGGCTATTTACTTGACATTATAAATCCATAGGTCATTCTTTGAGAGAATATGGAGGCACTTTTTTTCTCCTCCACGTGATTTTATTTCTTTAACATTATGGATTGCACGCTCCCTCACTGAACTTTCTGAGGTTTACAGTTCAGCCAGACTAACTGGCCACGGGTCCTAGGGAGCCACGTCTGTAAGTGCCCAGAGTGGAGAGCACCTGTGCGCAGCGAGTGCCGGCCGAGGGTTCCGCTCACGCCTGAGCGCAGGCCCTAGCCAGACTGCAGCTAACAGTTACCAGCTGCCTGGTGCTGCATTTCCCTGCTATTGATCTGTTTGTAGAAACTGATATGCAAACCAACCAACCCCTGCTTGAATATAGCAACTCACTGAAGCCCCATAGGAGATGTCATGTTTCTCATAGTGTTGTTAAGTTTGGAAAACTGAAGTCAGTCATGATTTTAACTTGTCTCTTTTATCCTCAGGTTTTGTAGGTCTGTTTAATCTGCTGCTTTTATGGCCAGGGTTCTTTTTACTGCATTATACTGGCTTTGAGGACTTCGAGTTTCCCAATAAAGCGGTACTGTTGTGTATCGTTGTCAACGGCCTCATCGGGACAGTTCTCTCCGAGTTTCTGTGGTTATGGTAGGTTCTGTTAGTTCTCCTGCAGTTCATTCATTGTCAGGGTGCTGACTTTTGAGTAGTTTGGACATTTCTGGGTCTTCTGAGTTCTGATGGTCCCTTCTGTGCGCTTCTTACATACATACTTGTACTTGAATATATTTACTCTGATAGAGCACAAATGGACTTTATTTTAATTTTTTGTGGGCCATTGCAAAGAGGACACATAGAAGGAAGCTCAAAAGTGTCTGTTTCATAAATGAACAAATACAAATATGTGAATGAATACTCTTTGTTCCCTCCGCTGCTGTGAGGAGACCCTGCCAGCAGGGACGTAGGGCAGGGCTTCCTGACTTACCCTTCAGGTTGCAGCCCAACACTGAGGAAGTCGAAGTAGGCCCTCCCACATGAATCATCAGTTAAGACAAGATCGGAACAGCCATGACACAGGTCAGGCCAGGCCAGGCCAGTTCAGACTCCCTCAGGTGACTCTAAGCCAGCAGTTCTCTACCCTTTTGCAGGAATCACATATCAGATATCCCGCATATCAGATATTCATACTACAGTTCATAACCGTAGCAAATTACAGTTATCAAGTTCTCAACAAGACAGTTTTCTGGTTGGGGTCAGTGCAGTATGAGGACCTGTGTTAAGGGCCGTAGCAGTAGGCAGGCTGGGAGCCATGCTGGGTTCAGTGGAGAGCGGGAGCTGAAGCAGGACAGTACAAACCATTGAAATGTGTAAAAATGCTTTCAAGTTGTTGGTTGACATGTATGGAACTATCAAAAAATAAAAGATTTTAATTTTTAAAGTGCAGTTGTGGGGCTCAGATGATGGCTCAGTTGACAGAGTTCTCTTGCACACGAGGGTTTGCGTCTGGATCCCTGGGCGGGGTGGCACGCTTGGGAACACTAACGGGGAGCACAGAGATGGAGTCAGCCATGGAGCCTGCTCACCTGCTGGCCTAGAGCCAGGGAGCTCTAGGTTCAGTCAGAGAACTCGGCTGGAAAATAGGGGAAGAGGGAAACAGAGCAGGTGTTGACCTCTGGCCTACATGTGCACACGTGTGTTCACGCCATATAAAGAGTTATACAAATGGAAGTTGCCGTAGAGGAATGGACATCCAAACATATGAGCTGGGAGTGCCAGGGTAAATTCCTGGATTATTAGTGGACTCTGGCATCGCCTACTTAGGGAGGGGTGTGGGCATCTTTGGTTGTTCAAAGGATTTTGTTGTTGTTAAGTTTATATTCAATACACTGCAAATGAATGAGCCAGATCTGGAAGTCATGAATGAATTAACGTGGGATGCTAGCATATGTTACAATTTGTCTCTTTTAATGGCAGTAAGTTTAAAGTATGTTTGAGCATAGCATCCCATATAGGGTTTGTGAGATTTCCATTTTAGTCTTAGACTTAGTGCTGTTTCTCAGATTGAAGATTTAAGAGGTGGGCCTTGTGGCACAGCTTGTCAGTTTCCTAAAGTTGATGTGTGACTTCAATTTTAATATTGCTGTTTTGGAAGCGGGAGAGATGTCTCTGTATTTAAGAGTGCACACTGGTCTTGCAGAGGACCTGAACTCAGTCCCAGCACCCACTGCCTGTAACTCCAGCCTCAGAGGCATCCCACATCCTCTTCTGGCCCCTCAGGATACTGCATTCACATGGACAATCCCACACATAGATTCATAAGTTAAAATTTATTTTTTTTAATCTAAAGAAAGATAATGTGGTTTTGTTAGGTATCAGCACATAACTAAAAACTCTGCTCAGTAATATTGTAAATTATTGGAATATAAACTATATACCCAAAGTTGAATAACATATGCAGGAAGATCTCATAAATAGGATAAAGCACCCAGAACACTTTATAATTCCAGGTTTGTGTTTTTAATAGTCAAGGGCAAGCTTTGGAGTCATTTTAATAGCTATTATTTCTGTATCTCTGTCTGTCCTCAGCATTCCCCTCTCAGGCACATGTTATAGGATGAGAAATGTTGGCTCACTTTGTTCAGTGGCATTCTCTTATGTTTTAAATGAGGACGTTATGTTTCCTTCCTTCTTTTCAGGGGCTGCTTTCTTACCTCATCGTTGATAGGCACACTTGCACTAAGCCTTACGATACCTCTTTCCATCATAGCCGACATGTGCATGCAAAAGGTAAGTTCCTGAGGAGATACTGCAGGATGGCACTAAGGGGACCTAGTGATGGGTAAGAGAACATGTAATAAGGGAGGCAGACATGGACAGTGCTTGATGCCTCTCTCCCTAAGAGACTCTGGTGCCTAGAAACATAGGTAGGGGCTAAGGAGGGGGCTCCACAAACTCTGAGCTTGATCCCCAGAATCTATGTGAAAAACAATGCTGGGAGTATTGTTACATATTTAAATGCTGGGGAAGGTGGGGACAGGAGTTATCCTGGGCTCGCTGACCAGCCCACCTAGCCGAGGGAGAGCCGAGGTCAGCAACTGAGGCAGCATGCAAGGACAGACAGCCATTGAGCTCTGGCATATACACGCATGGGCACCCATTTATCTGAGCACACCCACACCCACATGAGGGAGGAGCTGGTTTCTTTTCTTTTCTGGCCTGGAACTCACAGGGATCTGCCTGCCTCTGCCTCCAAAGTTCTGGAATGAAAGGCCTGTGCCCCCACACCCTGTTTTCTTTAGTGCTTCTAAGGGTGGCAGAGGAGGGAGGTGTACTTTTGCTTAAAGCTGTGAGGAAGACAGCCACTTACAATGATTTGGATTTTGAATATTTTAGTCTTAAGTAATCATAATGTACATGCCTGTGTTATATTGATACAATTTGAAAAGGGAAATATTTGAAAGTTACAAGGTTTATAGTGTGTTCTAATAGCCTTATTTCAATGCTATTTTCTTTAGGTTTTTGTATAGCTCAAGGATAAAGGCAAACTACTCTTTGTGATGGTGTATATATTAATTATTTAAAAGTCATCCTGTACTGCTGGAGAGCTAGCTCAGTGTTGAGAGCACCTGCTGCTCTTACAGAGGACTTGGGTTCCGTGTCCAGCAGAACCCAAGGTTACAACCAGCTCCAGGAGGTCTAACACCCCCTTCTGGCCTCTACCAGCAACTGTACATGCCTATGCTCAGGAACACACATATACACATAACTAAATAAATCTTCACAAAACAGTTCCATGCTGTTATTCCTAGATTCTTAGATGTTCTGGCAATAACTCAAAAAAAAAAAAAGTTACAGTTTATCAAAACTTTGATATTTAAATATAGGCTTCTTAGTTCCTCTTAATGAGTACTCATTCTTGGGTGAATATTCTGTGGGTCACTTAACTTCTATGTGTATATACTGTGCAAAAGAGGCTGCATGGTAAACACTGTTGGAGGGTTATTGTTTGTGTTTTCTTTGAAAGCCTTCTCATGACACGTTTCTGTTTTAATGGTGTTAAATGGGCCAGCATCTGCTTTCCAGCAGAGGGAGTTTTGCCTGTGAAAACTCTCCTGTATTTCCTTTCTTTTCTGTTCATGTGTGTGTTTGGATGAGTACATATATGCACATGTGTGTGTGTTCACATGGAGGCCAAAGGACAGAATTGAGTGTTGTTCCTAAGGACCCTGGGACATTCTAAGTAGACTACTTGGCCAGTCACTAGGCATGCTGCCCAGAGGACAGGACGTCCACTGATGGGCCCTTGAGTCAAGCACTTTACTAAGCCATCTCTTTTATTCTGTATCTTTCTTTACAACTCTCAGAATCGGACAAATGCATGTCCCTCATTTAATAAACAGGAGTAGCTGTTCCCTTCTGTAAACCAGATCACCAGTGTGGCTGTCCCTCCTTTACCCCGGGGCTCAGTGCAGGCTGCTTAGAAAGTTGTTTTGGACACTTTAGTTGGATCTAGACACTAAAGGCTTACAAAAGTTGTCTTCAATGGTTTCATTTAAGAACCATAATGTAACAGTGTTAGCACACCTGTAATATACATGGTGTTTATTTTCAAATGCGGAATTTTGAAGATGGTGTGGGAAATTGAGGAAGAAAACTCTGTGGGCAGGGGCTGACCGTTACAGAGGAAATGAGCACCCCATGGTGTGTGACCCAGAAGCCCCATCTGTGGATGTCCCTGTCCTCTGGGCAGCACGTCTAGTAACTATTGGCAAACTCTGTTGCTTTGCTTTTGCCCATGTTTCTTTTTAGAGCATTAAGTATTGCTATTGGTTATTTAGACAAATAGAATTGTAAATTGACGCCCTGAATCTTCTTATGTAGTAATACTTTATAACACATTATAGGTATTTAGCCTATCTTTGTATTTTAATGTACACTAATGGTAAAAAATTGCCTTAATGATAATTTTGAGGTTTTAATCTTTTGTTTTAGGTGCAGTTTTCTTGGTTATTTTTTGCAGGAGCTATCCCTGTATTTTTTTCATTTTTTATTGTTACTCTCCTATGCCATTATAATAATTGGGATCCGGTGATGGTGGGAGTCAGAAGAGTTTTTGCCTTTATATGCAGAAAACATCGAATTCAGAGGTATGTTTTATCCCATAACATTTTTTAAGTTTGTGTGTGTGTGTGTGTGTGTTCATTCATTCATTCATTCATTCGTGTCTGCATGAACCTACATGTATGAAAGCATGCATGAGTGGAGACAAGAGGCCAGTGTCCAATGTCTTCCTTCATCACACTCAATCTTAGTTTGCAGTGTTGTACTGGTACTGGCCAGTTTGGGTAGCCTGGACCAATTTGACTAGGCTGTCTGGCAGTGAGCCCCAGGCATCCACCTGACTTGCCTAGATTGTTTCATGTGGGTTGGGGGAGTTGACTTCAGGTCCTTATGCTTTGGGGCGAGATCTTACCAACCAGGCCATCACCAACCCTTTTCTTTTTTCTTTGTTTTTGTTTTTTTTTTTTGGTTTGTTTGTTTGTTTTTTGTTTGTTTGCTTGTTTTGTTTTTTGAGACAGGGTTTCTCTGTGTAGCCCTGGCTGTCCTGGAACTCACTCTGTAGACCAGGCTGGCCTCAAACTCAGAGATCCACCTGCCTCTGCCTCCCAAATGCTGGGATTAAAGGTGTGCACCACCACTGCCCGGCCTTTTCTTTGTATTTTGAGCTATAATTTTACGTTGTAACCCTGGCTAGCCCTGGACGCTTCTTGGTCTCCTTGCCATAGCCTATTGAACACTGGGATCACAACATAGATTTTCTATGTTTGCACCTGAGTGTGGCTGTGCTTTGTAATCTCAGCAACTCGGGAAGGTCAGTAGGATTCAGACATTAGAGCTATCTTGGGCTACAGAGGGAGCGCCTGTCTCAAAGACAACAGTGATGGGTTATGTGAAGAATCACCACAGTGGCCACCTGGCTTTAGGGATTTTGACAGGAATTGTTGAACAAATGAACTATATAATTCATATGGTATAAGGAGAAAGAAATTTGTTTGGATCCTTAGGGTGATGAGATAATTTCTCTACTGCTAATTTTTAGGAAGGAAATGTTTTGATTCACAGGTAAAACAAGAGTACTTTTTGATGGTCTACAGTTAATTTAAATGTAGAAAACTGGTTTGGGTGCAGTTCATAATAGAATACATTAACACTGTCTTACATGCTCTTTTCTTTTCTTTTCTTTTTTTTTTTTTTTTTTGAGACAGGGTTTCTCTGTGTAGCCCTGGCTGTCCTGGAACTCACTCTGTAGACCAGGCTGGCCTCGAACTCAGAAATCCACCTGCCTCTGCCTCCCAAGTGCTGGGATTACAGGTGTGCGCCACCACGCCCGGCAGCTTACATGCTCTTTTCTAAGTTTTGTTGTTTTGTTTTGTTTTAAGAGAGAAAACTTATATTGTGCTTCAAAAACATGAGGCAAACGATTGGTTCTACCACTAGCTGTATCATGACCTCCCAGCTTTAGATAGGGTGGCGGGCCAGTTCTGAGGTTTCTTTTCAGTTCTAAAGCTTTGTTAACTGTTGCCTTCTTTCTTTAGAGTTCCAGAAGACAGTGAACAGTGCGAGAGCCTTATTTCCATGCACAGCGTTTCTCAGGAGGATGGAGCTACTTAGCGCCTGTGGTCTGTAGTTCAGGTGTGTATTTGAGCCAGCACCAGTGGTCTTCTTGGTGTTCTTATTCTTGGGATATCCAAATGTGAGGCAGGCCTGCCAGCCCTCCCTTCCTCCCTTCTTCTTCTCTCTCTCTCCCTTCCTTCTTTCTTTTTTTGAGACAAGATCTCTCCATGTAGCTTTGGCTGGGCTGGAACTTGCTGTGTAGACCAGACTAACCCAAAACTAAAAAGGTCTACCTGCCTCTTACAGGTAGATTAAAGGTGGGCCGTGCCACACCCTGCCCCTGCAAAAGATTTTCTTGAATGAGTTCCTTGAGGTGCTAAAGGTGCTACAGTGTCGGGAGTCAAAGCACTTGAGCCCCAGGTCTTCAGGCCTTCCATGCTGTCTGAGTGATGCTTTGGGAGCTTCTTGGTGTCTTTGAGCCTGTCCCCTTGTTTGGGAAATGCATTATGATAAAACCATCTTACAGGTATTGAGTGCAAAGTATCACAATGGTTCCTTTCTCAAATTAGGTAGTCAGAGAGTTCTAAGTCATTTTGTCTGTGTATGTGCGCGCATGCATGCATTGCGTTCGCCCATGTGCATGGATGTGTTCATGTGTTCATGTATGTGGCCTCTGGCCAGAGGTTGACATCTGTTGTCTTCCTTCATTACTCTTGACTTTATGTTGGAGGCAGTCTCTCACTGACTAACTAGACTGCTGGCTAGCAAGTTCCAGGATCCCCCTGTCTCCACCTCCCAGCACTGGGATTCCAGGTGTGCTGCTGTGCTGGCTTCCTGTGGATGCTGGGACCTGGGCCCAGGTTCGCATGGTCCAGCATCTGGCACTTCAGCAGCCGAGTCATCCCTCCAGCCTCGGGGCCCACTCTCCTTTATGCCGAGTCATTTTATCCAATTATGTCCTTTAGAAAAACATCTTTCTCATTATAAAACTAAGAAAAATAAAATGCTTTAGAGTGAATCACATCTTCTCTTCCCGCTCCCCTTCGGGTGTGTACATGTGTGAGTGTATATGTGTGTGTATATATTTTATATGAGTGGTAGTGAGCCTCTTTTGTTAATGTTTCAGAATCATTTTCCTACTTTAATTTTTTAAAGAATTAGTGCCCTTTTTATTTCTTACAAGACTAAGAGCATATATGACAGATATTAGTTGACTAACAGTCTTGGAATAAGGTCAGCATATCTTTGGTAATTATAAATCCGATTTATTTATTTAGAACAGGAAGCTCCAGTCAGTTCCTGGAATGCCGGGAATCCCAGCCTTTTATTCTGGGATGTCCCTAGACACTTCCTGCTGAAATGTTTCATGGTTGTTCCTGGACTTTCCCTCCCCACCACAACAGCCTGCAGCTGTTAGGGTTAGGGTTAGGGTTAGGGTTAGGGTTAGGGTTAGGGTTAGGGTTAGGGTTAGGGTTAGGGTTAGGGTTAGGGTTAGGGTTAGGGTTAGGGTTAGCAACTGCTTGGGCCTTGTGGCCTATCTGCATAGTAAATTCACCCCTAAAGCTACCTCTCTTGATTTTCTGTGGGTGTATCTTTGGACACAGTCTGAGGTCTAGCTCTGCAAAGCTGCACAAAGCAACCTCCCCTGCCTTGGCCTCTGTTCACCCCAGGAAATCACACATCTCTCCTTTCCTTAGCGACCACTAACTTATCCTAGATCTCTAGGAAGGGGTGGAATCAAATCTTAACGGCCTGTAAACTTGCCCGCCTCTTGATAGATCATTCTCCCATTTCTTTGCTTGTCTGTCCAGCTTTCCGGCTGACAGGACTTCACTAAGACAGATGCGGATCTGCTTACACACCACAGGCGTGCCTCTCAATTGCATGCCATCTAGCTGGACTGGAGAGGCCAGTCGCCATCATCTGATGGTGCTTGGTGACACTTGCCATAAACACGGCCTTTGGGAGGCAGACGCAGGAAGAGTTCAGGGTCATCCTATACCATATAGTAAGTTTGAGGCCAGCCTGCTACATGAGAATTTATTTCAGTGGAAAAAGAAAACACTACCAACAAAACAAGCAGAAATTTCCCACCACTTTTATATAACTGCTGCATAATTTTCGACAGATCTATATTCTGTGTTTATATTTTATGATTAAATAAAATACCTAATCATTAAAACTGTACTCTATTTTCTCTAGAACGTCTCTTGCCACTGTGTTTGGAGAATAAACTCTTTTCTGTCGTATAATACAGGGAAGCTGGCCAGCTGCATGGCTGACATGCTGTGCGCTTCAGCCAGATCCCTGCTTCTGCTGCTCCCGGCCCACTTTCTGACCGAAACACTCAGTTGTATTTCTTCACAGCCACCAAGACTCGATTGCTGTTGCTTGATCCTCTTTTTCACTGGTTTCCTTCCAGGATCACTTGCCCTTATCATCTGCTGACTTTTTAGTGACATGTGGGAAACAGGTGTGCCGAGTTTTTAATTTTTCTTTTTGGTTCTTTTTTGTTTGTTTGTTTGTTTGTTTGTTTGTTTTTTTCTAGACGGGGTTTCTCTGTGTAGCCCTGGCTGTCCTGGAACTCACTCTGTAGACCAGGCTGGCCTCGAACTCAGAAATCTGCCTGCCTCTGCCTCCCAAGTGCTGGGATTAAAGGCGTGCGCCACCACCGCCCAGCGAGTTTCGATTAAAAAATAATGGGGCTGGAGAGAAGGCCCAGGAGCTGAGAGTACTTGGGGTTCTGTCAAAGACTCTGAGCTTGGTTCACACAGATCAGGCTGCTCACAACTGCCCAGCCCGTGACGACAGTCACCGGGATTCCATGTGCTTCCTGGCTTCCTAGAGCACACCCACAGACAGACACACACAGATAGAAAGAAAAATCTTTACATTATGAGTGAGTGTAAACATAGTTATAGCTTCTTAGTGCCGTTGCATTCTTTATAGGTTGTCTTTCCTTCCATTCGGTGCTTGTCTCCAAGCCCACCCCACCCAGGTGGTGTTTCCGTAGCTGGAAAAGTGAGACAGAGAAAGTAGAGATAGTGAAAACTGGAGAAGGCGGGGCGTCACTGAATAGAGTGGAGCTGCCTGGGAGGAGGCGTTGCCCTACAGAGCACAGTGGAATATGCCGGAAGTGAAACTAACTCCTGGCACACAGTTCTCACGCTGCCGTGGTGGGGTCAGACCTGCCATTGCTGTGAAACTTGCCCCGAGTTCCTAATTTCTTTCATATTCTTTTACTTGATGTGTGTGTGCATGTGTACACTGCCACAGTATGTGTCGGGAGGTCAGAGTCTAGTTTGTGGAACTTGGATCTCCTTTCACATGTGAGTTTCGAGAACCGAGCTCAGGCCATCAGACCCAGTGGCAAGCCCCTTTTTCTCCTGACTTTTAACTCAAGTTCAAGCACCAGTTACCTAAATAAATATGCGTGTCGTGTGTAATGAGTATTTCACCTTCTCAGACTCTCTAGTATAGAAATTAAGATGATGTAACTGATAAATAACCATTTTCTGTATCCTTTTCTTTTTAGCTTAATGGAACATTCTACAGTGAAGAGACAATCTGGCAAGTTCTTTGTAGAAGTGTTTCAGTGCCTAGTCTGAACAGGAGCTGTTTCAGTTCTTTGAAACTCTACATTTTCCACGCGTCTGCTTCATTTTCACAATGAAGGACGTTCCCTGTAGGTTGCGTGCAGACCAGTTGCCCTAAAGGACCAACCTGCCTTACGTATCAGTTCAGTTCCTGAAATCGGTGGAACTATTCAAGGAACGAAATTCGTCTGGAGACTGTTTAAACATACTTCTCAGTTTCCAAGGGGCGAGCTAAGTGTGATGAGCATTTGTGACAGGCGGGCACCAGTCTGCACTGCCCGCAGTGCTCCCCGCAGTGCTGCCCGCAGTGCTGCAGGCTCTGGTTTGGGGTTTGGTAGATTGCTAAGCAAGCACACAGAAGAAATGTCAGTTAGTATGGCAAGTACGTTCATGCAAGGTTGGTGGCGCTGCACGCTGTGATCCTCCCTGGTGTCTGGTGCCTTCTCTCTTAAAAAACACGACAAGCCGTAACAGTTTTAAAGGGAAGACTTGTAAACTGGAAAATCATGTATTTCTAAAGGCTGTGTGGCTATAAATTAGCTGAGAAAGCTCTGTTTCATTTAGAGTTTTAAAGGAATATTCTCTCTTCAATTAAGAAATTTTCATAATGGAATGGTTTAAATTGAAGTGATAAAGAATATTATTAGAATAAAATGTTTGTATATGTATTTGTGTATTAAAGATGTATTGAGTAATTTTGTATTTTTCACATATAAATGTGCTAAATTACTCTAAAACTGGGTGCTGCTTCCTTAAGTAATCTTACTTTTCCTAAGTAAATTTAAATGCTTAAAATAAAAAAAGAAAGGCAAGAAAAAACTCACTTAAAGGATGACATCTGATTTTTTTGTCCGATTGTGGGGCCGGGTAGGAGGCTTGCCTGGCACTGCTGGGGCCTGGGCTCGCTCTCCGCCTGCATAAACCAAGTGAGTGCACACAGCTGTAACCCAGCCCTCAGGAGGAGGCAGAGGCAGGGGGCAGAAGGTCAGCAGCATGCATCCTGCCTGCAGAGTGGAAGGCCAGCCTCGGAGAAGGAGATATGTATCAGAAAATTATAAACTATTCTAGCCGGGGCCCCTAAGTTGAGGCCTTAAGCATGCTTGCAGTGTGTGCCCGGAACTGCTGCTGTCTGTGAGCTCCTGTCTGAGGGCCCTCTCGCTCTTGGTTAGTCAGAACTCATTCCTGCGCAAGTTAAGTAGCAGTCATTCTCTGAATCTCTTAATGAATCTCATTGAAAAATTCCTTGTACAGAGTTCCACTTTATCCTGTTCACATTCTTAAAACTGGTCTGGTGTTACCCGGAATCTAAAATCTAGCTGTCTTTTTGCTTAGTTCTGAGACCTCTGTCTTATATTAATTTAAATATCAGACAGCTGTGTTTCTCACTGGGGGCCACCAGAAATTCTTATGCTAAGACTAATGCTGGTTGGCAGGGTAAAAGCCATACAAAGGAAGGGGAGGCTGGGGAGATGTCTCAGCAAAGTGCTTGCCTTGCTAAGCATGCAGGTTTGAGTGCATCTCCAGAACAGGTATAAAAACAGCCCTGAGAGGAGGTGATGGAGACAGGACCCCTGGAGCTTGCTGTCCTGGTTAGTGAGGTAGGAAGACCCTGGCACAAAAAAAAAATACTTTGTTTTTCCAGGGACATGACTCCGATTACTGCACAAGCCTGAGGATCAGACTTTGATCCCAAGAACCTGTATAAAACAGCCTGATGTGGAGATCTGCCTCTGTGATCCTAGCACTCCTGTGGTGAGGCGGGAGGTAAAGACAGAATTGCCAGGAAGCTGCTGGTCTAAAGTGTCTAGTGCAGCGTTACAGTGTTAGCAAGGTGGGGGATGACAAGCAACCTCGGAGGGCATTCTCTGATCAACACACACACTGTGGCTTACGTGGGTCTGTGCACATGAACATACACAAATTAAAAACAAACAAATAAGATATTCAGTGCCTGAGGAATGGCAGTTGATAGTGACCTCCCCCCTATATACATTCCTCACATGTGCACACACACCCTCAAGGCAGACGTGAATACATGCGCGCGCGCACACACACACACACACACACACACACACACACACACGATGTGGATTTCTGAGGATCTTTTTTAGAACGTATGCCAAGAAGCCTGTCAATTACTCAAAGACTAATTCTGACTGGTTATTATCTGTACCTGTGGTTTTCTGGTTATTGCTATCACAGTTTACAAAGATCTTCAGCAGTTTCCAAGGTGAAATAATTGAGACCGTGGAAGCAAAACTCAATCATCAGATTTTTGTCTAAATACAGTGGCAGAGTGGGTGGGTCGGGTCTCACAGAGGATCACTGCCACTTGGGATTTCGAGACTGCTGACTTAGCCCCAGCTACCCTGAGCGATGGCTCTGCAGCACATCCCTGGAAGGAAGCACCATTGGCCTGGTGAGTATTGGGGTGAATCACTGCCCCTTTACTCCCCCACCTGCCATCTTCCCCTCAAGTTTTTTTTTTTTTTGGGGGGGGGGTGATTTATTATTTTTAAAATTGATTTATTCTGGGTTATTTTATATCTGTATATAATCTAGCATTCTCACCTTCCTCTCCCTCTTATTCTCCTCCTACCCACCTTCCCACGCGTCCAAGCCCCCATCTCACTGTGAGGTTTTATTTGCTTGTTCCTCCTTTTGCTTCATGAGTCGCTGTGAAGCTCTCTACTGATTCACACGTAACTTCTCAGTGGCCACGGCACTATCCACAGTGACTTTCTTTTCCCTGGCAGCCCGCTACTGCTACTATCTCCCCTGGTGGAGTAGGGCTCCAGGAGTTCCTACCCAATCTTGGACAACAGTAGAACCTTCTCAGTCGGGCCTAGTGGGATCCCTCTGGTGAAGACGGCCTCCAAGGCAGCCAGAGTAGCAGTTAGTCCCCCTTGTGGTCCTGCTCTTATTACTCCAGTGGGCACATTGCTTGGCAGGTCTGTTTGTGGTACCTGGGGTCCGCAGCTGAGTAAGTCCGCTGATGACTTTTCTCCCCGGAGCTTGCATAGCACAAGTGGTACTATGAAAGCCAGCCAGCAGGAAGGAGGCTTTCAGCTCCGATTCAGCAGGATTTCCTCCAAAGTGTGTGGAGTGTTCAGCAGTGGGAGCTTCACATCTTCTTTAGGTGGGAAGTGTATGACCTGTGATGAACTTTTCAAAAAAACGTCTTGCTGAGCTCTAACATTAGACAGTAGCCAGAGCAGCCTCCCTGGCTCAGCTTCCGGCCGCCAGGGTCACCCAGCAGCCCCCTCTGCTGGCTCCTGCATTGACAGCAACACCACCTCCCGCCCTGGGTGCCTGTAAAGGAGTTCTTTTGTCTGCTTCCTCATTGCTCCCTTGTTCCTCTTCTTTTACCACCTCTCTCCCCCCTCCCATTTTCCTGTTCTTTTTGTTGTTTCGAGATGGTCTTATGCCAGGGTAGCCCCAGACTCACTGTGTAGTTAATCCTGTCCTTAGAATTCCTAATTCTCCTGCCTCTGCCTCCAAAATGCTGGAGTTACAGGTGTGTGCTTGGACTCTGATTTGTTTTTTTAGGACTTATCTCAAAAAGTAAAGTGCTGGAAGTTGGGTACCATGGTCTGTATACCACCGACTAGGGAGACAGAAGTAGGATCACTTGAACCCTGGAGTTGGGAGCTGGTATACATAGCTAGACTCTATTTCAAAAGTAATAAACACATAAACAAATATCCTAGTTTGCTATTATGTTGCTGGAATAAAAGATTCTTACCAAAAGCAACTTGGGGGGTAGTTTATCTCTGTTGATAGGTCACAGTCCATCATGGAAGGAAGAAAGGGCAGGGGCTCAAGGCAGGAAGCCAGAGGCAGGAACTGAAGCAGAATCCATAGAGCAGTGCTGCTCACTGGCTTGCTCCCAGATTCATACAGCATAAGTTCATTGAGTAAGGACTTTACCACTCACAGTGATGTCGAGGAATTTTAATCCAGTAATGTGGCTGCTCTAGCAAGGGATCACATCCTTAAAAATCTGTGTTCTGGCTGGAATGCATACACACTCTTAGCACACACCTTTAATTCCAAACCTTGTAGGTAAGGTTAGTTGGTAGAGGGAACAGCTATGTTTGAAAGCGATGCTTAATTGAGGAGCAGACAAAGTGGTGAATCATAGAAAGATTTGACGGAATGAGTCAGAGATAGGATATGCCCAACCCTCATGAGACTAGCACAGGAAGGAGGGACAATTGAAGAGCAGCACAGGGAGAGAAGTCAGCTGGGAGCCAGTGTGGTGAGTGCAGTGCAGTGCAGTTGAGTTCATTCCTGAGTTCATGCCATTCAGTGCAGGTCAGCAGAGGCAGTTGGTGCCAGAGAATGAGAAGGAGGCAGAAGATTAAAACAAATTGCCAGAGTTAGCTTGAGGCCAAGCAGAGAAATTCAGTGAGAAGCTAAGAGAAGCCAGATTGAATCAGTCAACTTAGAGATGCATTTGAGGCAGAACAGCTGAGTTAAACCAGCCAGCCAGAGTTCAGAAAGAACTAGAAAGGGTGAGTGTATTCAGCTGTAAGCCTCCAAGATGACAGTTACATCAGGAGAATAAAAGATATTTTTGCACAGTGGACTGGGCCCTTTCACATCAATTAGCAATCAAGAAAATGTACCACAGGCCAGCCTAATGGAGGTACTTCTTTAGCTGGGGGTCCCTTTTTCCATGTGTGTCAAGCTGACAAGTGAGATTAGCTGTCACAATAAATAAATACATAAATAATACATAAATAAGGGAGGGAAGGAGGGAAGGCAGGCAGGCCCTGTGATTATAGAGATTGCCCTGTAGACCTTTTGAAGAGGCAGGGAGAGGCCAACAAGATGGCTTGCCAGGTAAAGATATTTGTTACCAGGTCAGTGGAAGAAGAGAAGTGACTCTGACAAGTTGTCTTCTTACCTCCATGGGTGTACCATGGCACACACAGATAAACAAATGTAAAGAGAAATGTTTTAAATTAATGATGGAGAAAAGTTCCATTCAAGTAGCAGCTAATTGCCCCCCCCCAACATCAGCCTGTAGTTAGTTTCAGAAGCTCAACACACATAAGAATCCCTGAACTCTGGTTTTAGTGTTCTTCTTATACATAATTAATATCTCATTATTACCTGATGTGTCAAATTATGGTCCCAATGTAGACAGTGTGCTTGTGTCTTGGTTTTGAGGTTTTTGATATTTGCATAAGTGTGGACACATTTGTGTAACTGCACGTGTGTAGATGGAAGCCAGAATTCACAGTAGATATCCCTCTCTGCCTTTGTTTTTAGAAATGTTATTTATTCGCTTACCTCTCTGTGTATGTGCACGGCACAGTACTTGTGGAGGTCAGAGACCACCCTCTGGGAGCCTGCTCTCCTACTACAGATCCCAGAAATTGCAGTCGCCCATCGTCCAGCTTGGCATCAAGGGTCTCTGTGGGCTGAGCCGTCTCTCCAGCCTCCATCATGTTTGCTGAAACAAAGTCTGCCACTGAACCTGGACATCACAGATTTCATTTGGCTAAGCTGTCTGGCCAGCGAGGCCCGGGGCTCCTCCAGTCTCTGCCTTCCAAGCACTAAGCTTGCAGACATAAACCACTATGTCCAGGCTTTTGTGGTTGAAGGGGACTGAACTTAGTCCTCAGGCTTACACGACAAACACTTTTAGATTGAGCCATCTCCTCTGCCCCAGAACGTGTGTTTTGTCTGGAAAATTCCAAGGTTAATGATAATCGGAACTTCGTGGGTAACAAAACGGAAACGAGGCAGTGTCAGGAGAGTGTGGATGGATGTTGTCTCGGAGCTTGGAGGGCCATTTGGTACGTGTCGTGCATCCATATTTCTCCTTTAAGTAAATTTTAAAGTTTTGATTGAGATACTGGCTTCTGTCAGCCTGGCATAATTAATTCTTCACATTAAACTGTTTTTTTTTTTTTTTTTTTTTTTTTTTTTTTTGCCTGGCAGCTGATGGATAGAACTCATTGTCTCAGTAGAAGTGAGCTCACAAGGTTAAGTGTAAATGTTCTCAGAGGTATCCGGCCCTGTGTCAGGAAGAATGCTAATGTCCACTTTGATATCAATCATGCAGGACCAACTTGGGGTTGGAACCTTCTAGAAGCCACTTTTCTCACCAGGTCTATAGTGGCCATCCTCGGCATGCTTGCTGAACAAATGAAATGTCCCCAGAGGACACAGGAGCTAATTAGCAAACAATGTTCTCTATAATCTTATTAACAAATGGACTAAAGCCATCTCCGGCCTAAGCATTATCAGCTGGTGCCATTCCCTCCTGTCAGAGCAGGCTTCGTTAGTGGACAGTATCTCTGGAAGAATTGAAGAGATCAGAGATGAATATTATCTGACAGTTTTGGAGTTAACATATACCATAAATATTGTACAGTATTATAAATATTGTTGGGTTTTTAATGGTGATATGGCATGGGTGACCTGGTCAATTTATAGATTTATAGGATCTCAAGTTAGAGCTTCTATCTCCAATTGTATTCATAGTTGCCTTGGTATACTCGAAATTCCCTTTACAGAATTAAGGGGACCTTAGTTACCTTCTGTCTTAGTTAGGGTCTTACAGACACCACGACCAAGGCAACTCTTATAACAACATTTAATTGGGGCTGGCTCACAGGTTCAGAGGTTCAGCCCATTATCACCTGGAACATGGCAGCTTCCAGGCAGGCATGGTGCAGGAGGAGCTGAGAGCTCTACATCTTCATCTGAAGGCTGCTAGTGGAAGACTCACTTCCAGGCAGCTAGAATGAGGGTCTTTTTTGTTTGTTTGTTTGTTTTGTTTTGTTTTGTTTTTGGTTTTTCGAGACAGGGTTTCTCTGTGTAGTCCTGGCTGTCCTGGAACTCACTCTGTAGACCAGGCTGGCCTCGAACTCAGAAATCCACCTGCCTCTGCCTCCCAAGTGCTGGGATTAAAGGCGTGCGCCACCACCGCCCAGCTAGAATGAGGGTCTTAAAGCCCACACCCACAGTGAAACACCTACTCCAACAGGGCCACACTTCCTAATAGTGCCACTCCCTGGGCCAAGCATATTCAAACCATGACACCTCTCTCTCTCTCTCTCTCTCTCTCTCTCTCTCTCTCTCTCTCTCCCTCCCCCCCTCCCTGTCATTCATGTTGTGTTTGTGTATGTGAATGCAAGTTCACACATGCCTTTGATCTGGGAAGATGACTTAGCTAGCAAGAGTCCTTGGTTTCTAAATCAGGAGGACCAGAGATGAGATTCCAGAACCATCAAATTACCTCAGCTTCAGGGAGGATCAATAGGGCTTGACAGTAATACACCCACACCCACACCCACCCCCACACACACACACACACACACACACACAAGAGAGGGAGGGAGGGAGAGAGAGAGAGAGAGAGAGAGAGAGAGAGAGAGAGAGAATTTAAAAGTCTTCTTTTTAAAACCTGAGCAAAGAGGTTATACCAAATGCAGACAGGCCATTAAAATGTTAATTCATTTTATTAGCATAACTTGAAATATCTGGTAATAACAAAAATAAGTTAAATAAATGCCAACATGTAATTCAGGGTGGTGGTTTACCTAGCACAATCTAAGCGCGCAGGGGTGATTTAACATTAGAGGTTAGCCAGTCCTTGTGTAGGACGCTGCACATTCAGATCCCAGTCCTTGTCGTTGAGACGTGTGTGTGTGTGTGTGTGTGTGTGTGTGTGTGTGTCTCCTCACGCCATCTGTCTCTGGAGGCCAGAAGAAGCTATCACTTTCCCTGGAAGCAGAGTTACGGGCAGTTTTGAGCTCCCCAATGTGGGGGCCTGGAACTGTACTCTGGACCTAATGATTGAGCAGCAAGCTCTTAATTACTCATAATTTCCAGTCTCTCATCCTGGTGATTGTTGTGAAGGTTTTCCTTAATGTATGAAACATAAAGACTAAGGAAAAAAATCTTAAAAGACAAGTTGCTGTACCTTATACAAAATAAGTTATACTATGCTTTTGCTAAAGTAGTGGTTAACAATAGGCCACACCCAGCCATGTCATATCCCAGAATGAAGAGGGCAAGTCATCCGTATGCATGCACATGTACATGTATGTGTGTATGTGCATATATGTATTTATATGTGTCTTAGGGTTTTACTGCTGTGAACAGACACCACGACCAAGGCAAGGCTTATAAAGGATAGCATTTAATTGGGGCTGGCTTACAGGTTCAGAGGTTCAGTCCAGTATCATTATGATGGGCACATGGCAGCGTCCAGGCAGGCATGATACAGGAGGAGCTGAGAGTTCTACATCTTCATCTGGAAGTGGTTAGTGGAGGACTGACTTCCAGGTAGCCAGGGTGAGGGTCTTAAGCCGACACCCACAGTGGTACACCTACTCCAACAAGGCCACACCTCCAAATAGTGCCACTCTCTGGGTTAAGCATATACAATATGTGTTTTTATGTATGTGTATATGTATGTATGTATATATATACATACTATCTTATGTATATATGTACTATATGTACATACTGCTCAGCACTAGTGTCCTCGAGATTGACATTAATGAGAATTACAAAGCAAACATGGCAATAGCTGAGGTTCCCAGTTCACTCCAGCATTCCATAAAATGATTAACGCCCTCTATACAGAAAGAGGATTTTAAGGCTGAGGAAGTCTTAAGCCGGGCATGGTCAGATGTGTCTTGAATAGGAGATGCCCCCTAAACAGAGGCTGGTCTGTTTGAACATTTGATGCTCAACTGTCCTACTATTTGGGAAGGTTGTGAGACCTTCAGGAGGTGGAGCCTCACTGGAGGAAGTGGGTCACCGGGGAGGCGGGGCTTAAGGCTTTGTAGTCCCCGCCCACTTTGCCTTCACTCTGCTTCCGGAATGTGGAACAATGGGATCAGCCGGCCCCCCTGCTCCTGCCAAAAAGCCTTCCCGGCTGCTTTCCTTTGCCACAGTGATGACCTGTATCCTTGGAACTGTAAACCAAAATAAATCTCTCCGTCCTTAGGTTGCTTTTGTCAGGATATCATATCACAACAAGGGAAGAGAAGCTAAGACATGGTCCAATTTAATTTTCTTTAAATGTATTTGATCAGCGAGCTCTTGTTCTCTTGCTGTCTTGTTCAGAGATATTTCCATCCCAGAGAACATGGCTTAGAAAAAAAAAAAAAAGAAAACGCTGACTTCGTGATTGACAAAAAGCCGGATGTCTTTCTGTTGTGTGTGTCATTTGAGGTTTTGACAGAAGAAATGTTTCTCCTCCTGAGATAATGAGGAATCTGAAGAGACGATCCATTTCTATAGCTCTCTCAGCAGGCGTGGAGTGCTCGGCAAGCAACTTTCTGCCCCTAATATGTACAAAGCATCTTTAGCTTGCAGTAAAATACCACGTAGCGTAATACTGATAAGCAGTCCAAAAGGAACATCTCCGATCCTTTTCAAATAGATTCAGAAAAGCTGAAGCAGCTTCCCAATTAAGGCCGAAATGTCTGGGAGGGCATCGGGTTGTTTGAAGCAGAAGGGGCTTTAAAAAAACGTCTCAGTACTGGTCATTGAGAGTGAAGCTCCCTTTGTCGCTGGGATTCAGTGCACATTCGTTTTGAAGGTGGAATTACTATTAATTGAGTGAGAGGCATTCACGGGGGACGTACCTTCTCCTAAATGTAAAAGCCTAGGTTAGATAATTCAGTCAGAAATGGGAGAACCATTGTCCCATTGCCCTTAAAATAGAAGGTTGGCTAATTTAAATAATACAGAGCCATGAAAGAGGTCGTTGGCAATCCTGGAGCACACAGGATGAGCCTCTGCTCTGGGTTTCCCGTTGGTACCCATTAAATCTGGACTGATGGGCGGGCGAGATGATTCAGTGGGTCAAGGTATTTGCTGCCAAACCTGATGCCCTCAGTTTGAGCTCTAAGACCCCACAGGCTGTTCCCTGACTGTCGGAAGCATGCTGTGACATGCATGTCCACACACATAGCCTCACACAATTAATCTTAAAATTAAATTTGAAAGAAGACTTGGAATGATTAAGGGAGAAAAAGAGGTAAAGGTGACGGGAAAGGGTTATTTTTGGCAGATGTAATCTCATGTGCTTTTAGGGAAAGGAGGGAGAGAGACACACAGGGAGAGATAAACAGATAGACAGAAATCTTGAGTTACATCTGTCTCACTAGGCATCTTATTATAAATAACATCACCTGCCTCTCAGTTCTGCTCACCCCGGGACTATGGTAAGCGTTCTTTGAAATCTACCTGTACAAATATTATGTGTATACTAAATAACAGCTCTTGCATCGAGAAAGGTAATTGAATTCAACTCATGTGTGTAGGGGGAACAAGAACTTGAGAAGCTTCGGAGAGTGACCAGTGAGTGACACATGCGTCAGTGTCAAGGAATGGATGCCCTTGGGGAGATGCGTGTTGCACAAAAACATACCAACACAGCAACAGTGACTGGGTTGCGGAAGTTGCCTTTGAAGACGATTCAGAAGAGGGGGCATTCCCATCCATTGTGAAGAAAGGGGGGCTTCAGGAAGAGCAGTGGTTCTCAGTCTTCCTAATGCTGTGACCCTGTAGTATAGTCCCTCAGGTTGGAGTGACCCTCCAGCATAAGCTTATACTCATTGCTACTTCGTAACTAATTTCGATACTGTTGTGAATCTTTTTTGTCATGGTCTCAGGTCACCCTTGTGAAGGGGCCACAGCCCCACGGTTGAGAACCACTAACTCAGAAGGTGACCTTGGGGTAGATGTTGATGGTGAAGGTCAGTCTTTGAGAGGTCCAGGGGAGAAGGAAGCAGACAATTTAGCAAAACTGGGCAGGTCTGAGATCCTAGGGGCAAGGCAATAGGTGGTTAAAGCTGATGGTAAGCCTGAAGGGATTTGGAACCACCGAAGAGGCGAACCTTCGGTGTGCCTGTGAGGAATGAGCCAGATTGTGTGCATTGAGGTGGGAAGAGCCACCCCGGCTCTGGGCAGCACCGTATTCATGGAGTCTGAGCTAATAAAAGAAGGAAGTGGGCTGAGCCCCAGCATCCACCTCTCTCTGCTTCCCGACTGTGGACGCCATGTGACTGGCTGCCTCACCCCCTGCCGCCATGCCTTCCCCGTCGTGATGGACTGTACCCTCAAACTAGAAACCAAGAAAACCTCTTTGTTGGTCTGGTATCTTTTCATAGCAACACAAAAATAACGGATGTAGAAAGCAATAGAGCTAGTGTTGTAAACAGTGAGTGTGTCAGCCCGCCTAGGCAGACTTAGATGCAGTATCAAAAGCTTTTTGAAGCCACAGTGGTACCTTGGTTTCTTTCTCAATTTTATCCCGTGTACTGCATTCCCTTCTGTTCAACCAGCAGCTCTGTTTCCTTGTGTCTGACCTGCATAATCTGAAGACGCATCGGTGTCTCAGATGCCATCGATGCCAGTGAAAGAACAGTATGGGACGAGTATGCCACTGCCTTCCTAGAGGTGGCCTGCATCACGGATACAAACAACTCAGTGGCCAAAGCCAGACATGGCTACACCTGTCCTCGGTGGGACAGGAGACATAGCCAGTCTTCAGAGAGGAAAGGGATATAAAATATATTGAATAATTTAGCCAAAGACATGAAGGCAAGAATGAGTCTTTTGCACTAATTATTCACAGGGTTATAAACCACAGAAAATTTCTACAGGAAATCATGTGGACTGGAGAAACTGAAAACAAAACAAACAACAACAACAACAACAAAAAAAAAACAGGCCAAAAAGCCAAGGTGTGTGTGTGTGTGTGTGTGTGTGTGTGTGTGTGTGCACGCGTGTGTATGTGTGTAAAAGAGGGAGAGACAGAGACAGACACGCACACACAGACACACATACAGAGAGACAGACAGACAGACACGCACACACAGACACACATACAGAGAGACAGACAGACACGCACACACAGAGAAAACACTTGTTTCGTTGTCTCCAGCCCTTCAGAAGATCTTATTCACAAGCCCCAGGAATCTGCAATTTGAACAGGCAGCCCCAGATGGATGGTGTTTAGACTGTCTCGTCCACAGATCTTAGTTTAAGAAACCTGGAACTGTAGAATCAGTGGGGACTGAACATGGTGGTTGAGATGGGGTGGTGACTGGGGGCCCAGCTGGTGGCTCCGGAGTGCAGAAACTGAGGGCCATGATGAGCTGTAGGACCAGCAGCCTGGGGACAGGTCGGCACACTGCAAGAGGAACAGAGGTGAGTTTCTGGAGGGATTCTGGTACAAACAGCCAAGCAGCAGGGCTTTGAAGGGCGCAAATACCTGCAGCTGAGATTAAGAATGCCACAGGACGGCCTTGCTCAAGCGAATAGCTTTCCACCCATGCTCACGCAGTCAACTCTGATCGAATGCAGTGGGGCCCGGCAGCAACGAAAGAACACGAAAGTCCGGAGGAGGGTTGGACTGGAGAGATGGCTTAGTAGCTAAAAGCACTTGCTACACACACACACACACCACACACACACACACACACACACACACACACACACACACACACACACACACACTCACCTTTCCAAGGCTGGAGAGGGAACACTGAGATCTTTTAGCAAAGGACAGTCCTCTCCATAAGAGTTGACAGAATCCCGCTTAAGCTTGTTTGCCTTTGGCCAGCAGGGGGCGCTATGGCAGCACGGATGCTGATGGTTGACTAACCTGCAGATCCTGCAGGCTGGGATTATTAACCCGACCCACGGCACAGCATTTTGAGCGCTTCATTTATTACTTTTATAGCCATGAACCTTCAGAGGAGGAACTTTTAAGGTTTCTTTTTAATTATTAAGGCATCTAGGTTTTTTTCTGAAGTGCCAATTCCGATAGTCAAAAAGAAATTAATTTCACAGAGTTTAAGGGAATTATTGCCCGTTTATTGACTTCCCTTGAGGCATATAGGGGAGATTAGGAAAGTGAGAAAAACCAGGGAGAGAAAAGTACATGGTGGCCACCGCAGGAAGGAGACTAACATGTCACCCTGGGACCCTTCCTGTTGTATTTTTATTGTTTTTTTTTAATACATTTTTACTTATTGAAAAACTTTTTTAAGATTTAAAATAAATGCTTATGTGTGTGTATCTGCCTGTGAAAGTCAGAAGAGAATACCAAATACACTGGAGCCTGAGTAAGAGGCAGTTGTGAGCTGCCCAAAGTGGGTGCTGGGAACTGAACCCAGGTCCTGTACAAGAGCAGCCGCTGGTCTTAGCTGCACCCACGTGGAGATCAGGAGTCAATTTACAGAGTCAGTTCTTTCCTTCTACGGTGTAGACCCCCCAGGCTTGGCAGCAAATGCCTTTACCCACTGGGCCATCTTGCCAGCCCCTGCACACTATCGCACGCTGCCCTGTCGATTTCAGGAGGGAGTGTGTTCCTTCACTTCCGTACCAGTAGCGATGCATGATAGGCATTTCTCAACACCCCTACAAACATCTGCATTACTAAATCTTTTCAGCATTTGCCATTCCGAGAGGGAGTTATGGAAGTCGGGAGTAGTTTAGATTTGCATCTCACCCCTGGGAGGACAACGCTTGTTCTTACTTAAGTTTTATGTGTATGGACTTACGGATGTAGCGCAGTTGGTAGAGGGCTGGCTTAGCGTGCATAAAACCCTTGCTGTGTGTGGGGGCCAAAGGGAAATCTCAGGCATTTTCATAAGGTACCATTCACCTCCTTCTTATGAGAAGGCATCTCTCACTGGCCTAGACTTACCTAATAGTCTAGGCTAGCCCATCACCAAGACTCAGGGATCCTCCCGCACCCACCCCCTCAGCCGGCATGCCTTGCTTTTTAAAATGTGGGTTCTGGGGGGATTCAGGTCTTCTGCGTGCGAGGCGAGCATGGTACTGACTGAGCCATCTTCCCAGGCCGGCTCTATTTTCCATTACGACATCCCAGCGTGCTGAAGTGGCGTGTCACTGTGATTCTTGGTTTCTGCTGTCCTTTTATGCTCTATGCTTAGGATGGTTTAATTTTAAGTATCTCCTTGGTTGGGCCACGAGATGCATAGATAGGTGGTTAAATGTTCCTTTCTGGGTGTATCTGTGAGGGTGTGCCCAGATAGGTGAGCGTCTGAATAAGTGGACAGAGGGAATAAAGGGTTCTCAAGGGTACGTGAGGTCTCCTAGTTTATTGAAGGCTTAGGTAGAGCATAAAATCAGAGGGGGCTCGAGCTAGTTCTGCTTGACCCCTTGAGCGGGGGCTTCAGTCTCCTCCTTCCCTTAGCACACAGGAGAGGTTCCCACGCCACCAGCCCTCCGACTCTCGGGCGGTCACACTGTGTGCCGAATCTAGCTTCCGAATCTCCAGTGTGCCCACAGTTCATCGTGGATCTCAGCCTTCATCTTCAGCAGTCACGGAAGCGAGCAGACAGGCCCCACTGGGTCTGTTCCTCTAGAAGCCAGGCTAGTTCAACAGTGATTGTGTCTGAATGTGACATGTCTCCCCTCACGCTCAGCATGAGAGCACTCGTGTCTCCAGTTAGTGACATGGCTCTGAAAGGCTCTAGGACCTTCGGCTGGTAGAACCTTACTGGAGGAACCGAGTCACTTGAATTGTATAGCCTAGACCTACCTTCTGTCCTAAGATGCAATAGGACCAGCCAGGGTCCCGTGCCTGGGGCTGTTGTGCCATCCCCGCTACAAGGGAATTATTTTAGACATAAAGTTCAGGGCTAATGATCCACCACACTGTCAGGGAGCCTTGAGGTCTGGGTTTGCATTTCTCTAATGACCCTAATGCTAAGTATTTTCCCCCCTGGGCTTATAAGCCATTTCTATGTATTTCTATGAGAAATACTGAGTGAAGAAGTTCTTTGATCATTCATAAATTCACGTATCTTTTAGTTGTTGAGTTGTGGCCATTCTTTGTATATTCTGGGCACTTGTCTCCTGGTATATGCAGGATTTAATTCATAGAGATGATTGGGTGATGAGAAGCCAATGCCTTTGAAAGGGGGAGGGAGCATGCCCCATCACAGGGCCGCAGGCGGAGTGGAGATCCACATCATAGGGCCACAGGGGGAGTGGAGCACCATAAGTTGGAAGCAGAGGCTTCTGCAAGCAGGGAAGGGCGGGGCAGAGCAAACAGCTGAGGAAGGGCTGGCTTGAGTAACACCCCTGGGCATCAGGCTGGCCTGATACCCGATACCCTAGGATGATTTAGAGTGATATTGGCTTAGGCAGTTATATAAGAAGGTGAACGGTGAGCCAGCCTTTGGTCCGCACTTGAAAGGGAGTTCCTAGAGAGCTGAGTGGGAAGAGCTAGACGAATTCTCTGGCTGCTCGTTCAGCCTGATTCGTGGATGCAGACTAGAATCTAAGAAAGCACGGAGGAGTGGCAAACTCTGTCGCAGTCCCACTATGTTGCTGTGAGTGACACCCTGGCCAAACACCCCTCAGGGGAGGAAAGGGACTCTTTCATCTTGCAATTCCAGACCACAGTCCTTCGTTGTGAGGACGCAAGGCCAGAACTCAAGGCACAAACTTAAAGGCAGGCCTGCTTGCTATTCCATACATTACCTTGGAAAAGAAACTCACTTCACAGAGAAAGACGCCCAGTGGGAACTGTGGAGGATGCCGCTTGCACCTGGCTCTTCCGGCCAGCTTATACTCAACTAGCTTCCGCGTATGATCCAGAACCATCTGGCCAGGGCACTGAGCCTATGGGGCTAGCTGAGCCTCCTATGTCAGTCAGCAGTCAAGGCAACGCCCTCAGGACACGCCCACAGGCCAGTCTGATGGAGGCAATTCCTCCGCCGAGACTCTTCTTTCAGAGGACCCTAGGCTGTGTCACATTGACAATTGAAGCTGAGCAGGACAGCCCAGAACAGATGGAGCACTGGCAAACACAGTCTCCTATTAGCTAGGTTGTCGGCACGCAAAAATTTTCAACTTTGATGAAGTTTTATTTGATCTGCTTTCCATTTGACATCTGGCCTTTCCATATCATCTCTAGACACCCACTGTAAAAATCTAAGACAGCTGGGCATGACACTTCCGGAGGACCCTGTTATACCACTCCTGGGCATATACCCAGAGGATTCCCCGGCATGCAATAAGGACACATGCTCCACTATGTTCATAGCAGCCTTATTTATAATAGCCAGAAGCTGGAAAGAACCCAGATGTCCCTCCATGGAGGAATGGATACAGAAAATGTGGTATATTTACACAATGGAATACTACTCAGCAATTAAAAACAATGAATTCATGAAATTCTTAGGCAAATGGTTGGAACTGGAAAATATCATCCTAAGTGAGGTAACCCAATCACAAAAGAACTCATATGGAATGTAGTCACTGATAAGTGGATATTGGCTCAGAAGCTCTGAATACCCAAGACACAATTCATGTATCAAATGATTCCCAAGAAGAAGGAAGGAGAGGGCCCTGGTCCTGGAAAGGCTTGATGCATTGTCAGAGATTGCCAGGACAGAGAAGTGGGAGGGGGTTGATTGGGGAATGGGCAGAGTGAAGAGGGTTTATGGGACTTATGGGGAGGGGGCAACTGGAAGAGGGAAATCATTCAGAATGTAAACAAAGAATAGAGGAAAAAAAAAAACTAAGACAGCGAAGACTCATCCCTGTGCTTTCTTGTAAGCATTTTATTAGCTCATACAAGGAGATCTCCATTCTTACTTTGTGTGATGTATGGGTGCATCTCTTTCAAAACTTCCACAGTGGGAAGAAATAAGGCAAGCTCTATGAAGAATCAATATTCTAATTATCACAGGTTACAACCCGCCCAGTTCTACCTCAAGGAATTAATCCTGCAGATATGCAAATAATGCAGGTAGAGACCATCATGTCATGCATCCATACCTGGATACATACAAATACACACACACACACACACACACACACACACACACACACACTCAGACTCTCTCTCTCACACACACTTTGTCTCTCTCTCACAAACACACTCATCCAGACTCTCTTCTCTCCTCTCTCTCTCTCTCTCTCTCTCTCTCTCTCTCTCTCTCTCACACACACACACACACACACACACACACACTCACTCACACGCACTCACACTCACACACACAAAGAGCTTCTTGTAGAGGGAAAAGGTGGAGAAGGAAGACAAGCAAACAGCCTTCCCCTGTTATCACGTGACTGCCGACACCCCTCATTACCCCACTCCTCGTGGCTACTAATGCGTTAACTAGGCATAGCAGAGCTGACATGTGTGGCCACAGATCAAAGCCTCGCACTGGTCCCCAGGAAGCTGAACTAATGGCTCTTGCTGCATTCACCCAGGGATGAGCAAACATCACAGGAAGGTTTGGACAACCGGAGTCTCAACAGAGAGATGCTCTAGAAGCCCTCACACTGGAGGAAGACAAGCGTGAGGGAAGCTGAGGCTGCTGTCCTCCCAGTGTGGCACCTGCCACCACACACTTGATATGGCTGTCCTTAGGCGATGAGGCACAGGAGCCTTTGAAAGCCATACCTTTCATGTGCAACCTCAATTCTGTCTCCTAGCTCAGGGGGACTCAGAAACAGATGAGACCCGTGTCACCGGTGATTGACTCTTGGCACATTTGGAAAGTGTGCCCTTGTCTTTAACTGGTTTTCAAGCTGCCTGCCTTGACATTTCCCACCAGCCCTTAGGAACACCCATGCCGTTTTAGTCAGCTCTTCTGAAAGAGCACCTTTTCCTCTCTTAATACTCCAGAAAAAATTTCATTTGGGGGCTGGGCATGGTGGTATATACCTTTAACTCCAGAACTCAAGAGACGGAAGCAGCTGAATCTCCGTGAGGTCAAGGACAGCCTGGTCTTTATAGTGAGTTCCAGGCCAGCCAAGGCTACATAGAGAGACGACTCCATCTCAACAGCAACAAATTGTTTTGGGGTCAGTAACTTGGCTCAAGCAGGAAAAGCTGCCACGAAGCCACTAAGCCTGACAATCTGTGATGGATCCCCAAACACATTCCTCCGACACCTACCTCTGCACCACGGCACACATGCATGCAGAGGAAACTAAAATGCTATCAAATTAAAAAGAAAAAGTTTCAGGGACCTATGCTTGTGGGTAGAAGTTGCTACTTAGTCCTGATGTGCTGAGTTCAATCCCTGGAACCCACATAAGAACAGAGCTAAAGAACAAAGAACCTTCTAAAAGTTGTCCTCTGACCTCCAAACTCACCTGCAGTCACAAATGCACATGTGCACACACACACACACACACACACACACACACATGCATACACACGTGCGTGCGTGCACACACACATACGCACATGCACACACAGACTCTTACACACACATGCACACACATGAACACATACACACATGCATACACACACATGCATACACACGTGCGCGTGCGCACACACATACATACGCACATGCACACACACTCTTACACGCACATGCACACACATGAACACATACACACATGCATACACACACTCACACACATGCACACACATATGCATACATATACACATGCATGCACATACACATACATACATGCACACACATATGCATGCATGCATGCACACATGCGCAGGAAATAGCTCAGTGGGTCCAGTGCTTGCCTAACAAGCAGAGCGACTCTCTTGGGAAGCAAGCCTTGTATCCCAGCCTCAAAATTCTTAAAGAATGTAGTGCTTTCAGCCCTGATAAAATCGTAGTCGAATGTCGTCATAGTTCCACAGGGTCTTGCTAGGTACACCTGCACTAATCAGTTCAGGATCTCCTTCCATCCGTGTGCTGAGTCCTCTGGAGACGAGGTAGCAGACGTGTGGAGGTCAGGCTCCTGGGTTTGGACCTGATCCCGACCATTCATGTAACCTCTTGGTGCTTGGATTTCCTCTTATGTGACTGGAGGGCAACAGCAGTACTCCTGCCCTGTCCTTATCAAGAGGACTGACTTTATAAAAAGTGCCGTAGGGTAACCCATTCCCGGTACTGGGTACTTCTTTTCAAGTTGATACCAAGCAGGACATGTGTGATTTTTTTTTTTCTGAGACAGGGTTTCTCTGTATAGCCCTGGCTGTCCTGGAACTCACTCTGTAGACCAGGCTGGCCTCGAACTCAGAAATCCGCCTGCTTCTGCCTCCCAAGTGCTGGGATAACAGGCGTGCACCACCACGCCCGGCTAGGACATGAATGATTATCCCAGGTCTGAGCATCCTTTGACATGGGCTTCTCATCCCTGGCCCGGCTTCCCCCCCTCACCCCCACCATCTGGGGCTGTGAGGCACAAGGTAAGGGCGAAGGTGTATGGCTGGCAGGACCCGAAAGGACAGCCATTCTTGAGAGAAAGAGAGCAAGGAGACAGAGAGCCCTCTTGGGATGGCTAGTGCCAAGAAACGCTAGCCACACTGGCCTGTGTCTGGCTTTTTATATTCTCGTGGCTTCTGTCCTCCTAGTCCTGCTCCTCTCCTCTCCCTTCTGGCGCATCTACTTTCTCCCCTCTTCATCCTACATGCCTTCTTGCTATTTCCCTACATTTCTCTTTCCCCCGAAACCATCTTCTTCAGAGACTCTAAGGGACGCTAAGGCGTGTCATCTCCGAGGAGCTGGAGTGGCGAGAAGCAGGCGCTTTAATGTGTGACCTTTCGTATTGTATCATGTCTAAGATCACACTGCAGTTGCATCTCCTTCCCCTCCATTCCGCTTCCTGTGGTTTCGGTGTTCATGGCTGACCGTGCTCAAAACGATGAGCTGCGGAATCTAAGACACACGCAGTTCGTGACTACTGTTAATTGCCTGGCATTAAACACGATGAAATGTCATGTCTCTCAGCTCTGCCCTGCTTGGGACATGAGTCACAGCACGGTCTGGTGCGTCCTTCACCTGTCAGTCACTTCAGTAACGGACTGGCAGTTGGGGCACTGCAGCGCCTGCAGTCAGGCTACCCTTGTTTACTCAAGAACCTCGCCAGGCCATAAGAAGTCTGCAAGGGGCTGGAGAGCTGGCTCAGCAGTTAAGAGCACGGACTGCTCTTCCGAAGGTCCTGAGTTCAATTCCCAGCAACCACATGGTGGCTCACAACCATCCATAATGGGATCTGACACCCTTTTCTGGTGTGTCTGAAGAGAGCAATGGTGTGCTCATATACATAAAATAAATAAATAAATCTTACAAAAAGAATTCTGCTAATTTTATTATAGTGTATTGTTATAATTATTTTTATACATATATAGATATGCATATTTGAAGAATAAGAGGGAGACATACACACACACACACAAAGAGAAAGAGAGAGAGACAGAGAGACAGAGAGAGAGAGACATTGATTCAGTATGTCATTTGAGGATGGCCGTGAACTTCTGATTCTTCTGCCTCTGTCCACCTCCCCTGTGCTGGCCTTGTAGTAATGCCCCACCATGCTGAATTATGCTATACTGCAGAGGACACCCAGGGCTATGTATGCTAGACAATCGTTCTACCAACTGAGACATATCCCCAGACCGTTGTTTTATTTTTTGTTATTGTTATTATTACTCATCTCTTATTGTGCTAATTAATAAATTAAGCTTCACCATAGGCACATGCAGGGTGGTTTTACACACACACACACACACACACACACACACACCCCACACCACACCCTACAGTGTTCAGTCCCATCTTGGGGTAGTCAGTGGGGGGTCTTGGAATATATCCCCTATAGAAAAGGGGGCACCACTCTAACATTTCTTAATTAACATGTCATAACACTAGACCAAAAAAAAATAAAATCCCTGAACTAACATGTTGCTTCATGCATTTTACCTCTAGATAATCCTATTTCAGTGATTTTAGAAGGCCAATAGAGCTCTCTGTTATCTAGAAGACATAACAGGCAGCGGGTAATTTTGGGTGGTTACCTTCCCCGTATCTGCCCTCACTGGACTGACTCTCACAGGCACAGGAGACTTTCCTCACTCACGCTACATTAGGCAGGAATCCCTAGAGAAACGGACCTGTGAGTGTGGGTGTGTATGCATTTTTTTTTTAAAAGAGGATTTGCTAGAGTAGCTTACACACAGTAGGGCCTTTGTGACTTCTACTTCCATCCATGTGACAGAAACTAGAGTCACACGGGCAGAGAGCCTCAGTGAGGGATTGCCTAGATCATGTTGAGGGTTATCTTAATTGAGTTCATTGAAGTAGGAAACCCACTCTGAAGGACAGTGGTGATGTTTCCTGTGCTGGACCCTGAGCTCTGTAGCAGGGAAGGCCAGCGGAGCCCTGAGCAATCAGGTGAGGCAGCCGAGCCCTGAGCAATCAATCAGGGGAGGCAGCAGGAGGGCCACATGTATTTACCCCTCTCTCTTCCTGGCTATGGCTGTGACATGACACACTGTCTCAAGCTTGCTGCTGCTGTGATTTTTTTTTTTTTCTGTGAGCGAAACCCTTTCTCCTGGAAGTCCCATGTTTTCAGGTACATTATCACCTCTACAGAAGTGAACCTAGGACTGCCTGGGCGAGGATGGCCCTAGTGGCACACTAGAGCCTGAGAACCCACGAAGCTGGGATGTCTTAGCAGTTTCAGTCAGGCGCTGCAGGCCTGGGGGAGTCTTGGTTACTGTTCGTTTCACATTCCATACTGTAAAAGGCCAGAGCATCTAGAGTAAGATGTCATCGAAGGATGACAACAGCTGTGCTCTCTGGCCACCAAGAGAGTAGTTCCCCTCGAATCTCTTTAGATCTGGCCCACCCAGTCGAAGGTGCTGCCCCCTCTTGGGCAAACTCTTCTTCCTTAATTATTCCTACTTATTTTTTTATTGGATATATTCTATATTTACATATCATTTCCCTTTTTCTGGTTCCCAGCAAAGGTCCCCCATGCCCTTTTCCCTCCCCCTGCTCCCTCATCCACCCCTTCCCACTTCCCTGTTCTGGTATTCCCCTACACTGATGCTTTGATCCTTTCCAGCACCAGTGTCCACTCCTTTCTTCTTGTCGGACATCATTTGGTATGTGAATTGTGTCTTTGGTGTCCCAAGAGTCTAGGCTAATATCCACTTATCAGTGAGTGCATACCATGGGTATTCTTTTGAGACTGGGTTACCTCACTTAGTATGATGTTCTCCAGCTCCATCCATTTCTCTAAGAATTTCATGAATTCATTGTTTCTAATGGCGGAATAGTATTCCATTGTGTATATATACCACATTGCTTATGCTCTAAGATCAAGAATAGACAAATGGGACCTCATAAAATTACAAAGTTTCTGTAAGGCAAAAGATACTGTCAAAAGGACAAATCAGCAACCAACAAATTGGGAAAAGATCTTCACTAACCCCACATCTGACAGAGGGCTAATATCCAATGTATACAAAGAACTCAAGAAGTTAGACCCCATAAAACCAAATAACCCTATCCAAAAGTGGGGTACAGAGCTAAACAAAGACTTTTCACCTGAAGAAATTCGGATGGCTGAGAAACACCTTAAAAAATGTTCAACATCATTAGTCATTAGAGAAATGCAAAACAAAACAACCCTGAGATTCCACCTCACACCAGTCAGAATGGCTAAGATTAAAAACTCAGGAAACAGCAGGTGTTGGTGAGAATGTGGAGAAAGAGGAACACTCCTCCACTGCTGGTGGGAATGCAAGCTGGTACAACCACTCTGGAAATCAGTCTGGTGGTTCCTCAGAAAACTGGACATGATACTGCCAGAGGATCCAGCTATACCACTCCTGGGCATATACCCAGAAGATTCCCCAGCATGCAATAAGGACACATGCTCCACTATGTTCATAGCAGCCTTATTTATAATACCCAGAAGCTGGAAAGAACCCAGATGTCCCTCAATGGAGGAATGGATACAAAAAATGTGACATATATATACACAATGGAATTATTCCTACTTTGAAACACTTGTCATAGACTGGCCCAGAGGCGTGTCTGTTAGATGATCCCATCAAGTTGACAAGCATAGCCATCACACTGTGAGTCACAGTGCCATCTTTTCCTCCTGAGGCCCTAGGTGGGTGTTGACCAGATTCACTGTCTCTGCTCACTTTTGACATGTGTGCCCTCAATGAGCGTCACCTTCACTTTATTATCACTTCATGACTACAGTGAGTGATCCAGGCCTGGATCCCCCAAGGTGGTACCTGCCTGTGCTCCGGGCATCCATCTATCTGCCTATCAGACACCTTGTGCTCAGCCAAATTAGATGGCCCTCCATTGTCCCCTTGGTATGCTGGTCCTGCCCATTCTGAAGTGAAAACCTGAGGTGCTTCTTGGTGCTCGCCAGTTCTTTCTGTCCTCGTGCAGCCTTAGCAAGCTGTCAGTTACTTGGGACTGTGTGTCTATGCCTTAGGACTGTCGGAAGATAAGAAGAAATGACGACATGCCGCTTTTATCTTTCTCTGGCTCTTCGTGCACCACCCGATTCTGAAATGTTTCATAAAAGCATAACTGGTTTTTCTGGTTTATTCCAGTGCCTTTCATTTTTTTTTTTTTTTTTTTTTGGATTTTTGTTTTTTTTCAAGACAGGGTTTCTCTGTACAGCCCTGGCTGTCCTGGAACTCACTCTGTAGACCAGGCTGGCCTTGAACTCAGAAATCCGCCTGCCTCTGCCTCCCAGAGTGCTGGGATTACAGGCGTGCGCCACCACGCCCAGCTCAGTGCCTTTCATTTTTAATTCATTTTAATTTTATTCTAGCAGCTGTATGGCGATAGAATTTATATGCAAAAAAATTGCATTAAGACCACTAATCAGTTCAATTTATTTTTGTAAATGTAGATGGTCATGGGGCCTGGGAGTCAGGTAGATCCCTGTAGATAGACAGGGGAAAGAGTCTCTAGGTAGATCAATGTGCTTTTCACGTACATGCTTAAGATGGCTGACATTTTGGTGGTTCTCCTTTCTCCAAGACAAAGAGATGCTGGGATTTTTCTTGCCAGAGGAAACCAGAACATTTGAATCTTCCACTGGCACTCCCATGACAGGAACCAAATCAGTGTCCAGATTATTCAATTTCTTAGGACACCCCAGCCAATCCCAAGGGAGAAAGGAAACCCATCCCTTCTCATTTAATAACCTCATTAACCTTCCAGCTAGACCCTGGTATTGGCTTTATTTCCCTTCCTATCCTGGGTAGTAATCGTGCATGTGCGTGCATGTGCGCGCGCATGTGTGTTTGTGTGTGTGTGTGTGTGTGTGTGTGTGTGTGTGTGTTGCAGTGTCTATGTGGCATTGTTTGAATAAGAATATCCCAAAGGTTCATATATTTGAATGCTTAGTCACCAGGGAGATGCACTATTTGAAAGGACTAGAAGGGTTAGGAGGTTTAGGCTCGAGTAGGTGTGGCCTTGCTGTAGAAAATACTGGACATAGGTTTTGAGGTTTCAAAAACCCACTCTAGGTCCAGTCTTGGTGTCTGCCTGTGATCAGAATGTAGTTCCCAACTGTCATGTGAGCACCATGCCTACCGCAATGTGCCCGCCATGATGATCATGGATGAACCTCTGAAACTATAAGCAAGGGCCTCCCAATTAAATACTTTCTTCTATAAGCGTTGCCTTGGTCATGGTGTCTCTTTGTAGCAACAGATCAGAGACTAAGACTCATTCTCTCTGTCTTTCACTGTTTCTTCCTCTCTCTCTCTCTCTCTCTCTCTCTCTCTCTCTCTCTCTCTCTTCCTTGTATGGGGGTGGGGGTGAGCATGAGGAGGTCACCCTTCAGGCATGAGTCTTCTCTCTCCACCGTGGGTTCTGGGGATCAAACTCAGCACACCAGGCTTTGTGCAAAATGCTTCCACTGAGTCAGCGCACCAGCCCACAGTCTTTCCTATATGCACTCTGAGTGCCAGGCAATCAACCATCTTCCTTTCATTTCTTTCAATTTACCTTTCTTGAAATTTCACAGGAATGTTAACACATGTTGTCCTCTGTCTGGCTTCTTTCATTAAACGTATATTGCTGTAGTGTCATTAGGTTATCCAGGCCATGATGTCAGTGGACTGTCCCTGCTGCAGTATCCATGGTATTGGTAGGTTGTCTAACCAAGAAGTTGGTAGGCTGTCCATACTGAGATGTTGGTAAGTTTGTCCACACCATGAAATTGGCAGTGTTACCCATACTGTGGTATCCGAGGATTTTTCCATGCTATAGCATCAATAGTTTTGCCTATGTTGCCATATCAGTAGCTTGCTCCTTTTGTTGAGAAGCATTCCATCACGTAGCTTGCAAAACTTAGTTTGTCTGCTCATGAGCTGATGGACATTGGGGTCATTCCAAACCCTTGTTTATTGTGTATGAGCAATGAAACTTCAAATATTTACATGTCTTTGTGTAGACATGAGCCTTCACCCGTCCCCCCATCTTTCTCACATACTTCATTTGTTAAGTCTAGATTGCTTAAGAAAACAACCACCAAGGGAGTGTGGGTATGGGTCAGCAGGTGAAGATTCTGATCTTCACGATCCTGATGACCAGAGATTGATCCTAGAAAGACACATATAAGTCGCTGAAGTGGAATGCATCTACAACCCTGTCTTGCTTACAGAAAGGTGTGGGGCTGAGACAGGAGCATTACCCAGAAGCTCATAGGTGACCAGCCTGGGGGACCCAGGGCTGTTAACAGGAGAATCAACAAGACAGAAGGAGAGGACTGACTCCTGAAGTCGTCCCCTGACCTCCACACACTTGGAAGAGTGAGCACATGGGCCTATTCAATAAATGGCCAAGCAGTGTAAACGTTTAGGAAATCTTCAGCCTCTTTTCCGAAGCAGCTGTGCTATTTTTGAAGCTCATCAGCACATCCTTGTGGTACTTGGCATCTTCAGTCTCTTAATTCCAGGCACTCAAGTGGGTGGGTATTGACAGACAGCTCATTGTGCTTTGAATTTGCATTTCTGTTATTATTAAAAAGACATGGAGCATCTTTTCATGTCCTCCACAGTCACTCATACATCTTCTCCGGCGATATGTCTATTACACTCTTCGACACATTTTAAAATGTCTCCTAATTACCGAGCCCTAAGAATTCTTTGCATGAACTGGGTGCAAACCCCTGATCAAATAACTGATTTGTAAACATTGTCTTCCTCCTGATCTTTGCCCTGTCCCTTTCTGAATATTATCTTTTGAAGAGCAAAACAACTTGAAAATTTCTGAAAGTGTAACCCATCAGTAGTTTATTTTCCACCTTATACTTTTGACGTCAAACCTAATTATTGTCTCATAATAGCTGAAGACCGTGAGGATTTTTCTCTTGGCTTTAAAGAATTTTGTAGTATCAATTATTCAGATATATTTGTACACATATTTTTGAAATAATTTTTTTATTGGTGACAGGTTTCATAAAGACGCATTCCTTCATGTTTATTATATACTTTTAGTACAAATGGCCAATAAGCATATGAACAAATACCCAGCATCCTAGCCACCAGGGGAACACAAATTAAGCACACATTAAGATTCTGTTCCACCTTGTCACATGGCTGTCGTTAGGAAAACAAACGTGGGGTGATAGCTCAGTGAGTCATGAGCTAAGGGTGCACTGTCGAGTGGCGTTCGAAATCTCAGCCCTGGGGAGGCAGAGGTGCTGATTCCTGGGATACCCTGGAGAGCTGGCTTAGCTTAGCACCACAGGTCAGTGAGAGACCCTGTTTCAAAATACAATGTGGACGGTACCTGAGGAATGTCACCTGAGGTTTCACTCGACCCCCTACACCCCATCCCCCGAATCCCCATCTTCTATACCTACTACACACATACCTACACACACATAGCCCTATACACAACGCTACCCCTACACACACCCCATACACACATACACACCCTTACCACACTTGTCCTTACATCATATACACATATACACCCCTACCTTTACACACATACCACATAATATACATATACCCCTACACACATACACACATATACACACCTGCACACACTCATACACACACACACACACACACACACACACACACACACAGAGCGATAACCTCTGCTTTCTTTGCAGTATGTAACCAATGATTCTCTGCTCAGAATTTTGTTGCATTTGTGTTGATGTGTGAAGTTTGTCCTCCTCTGGTTGCTTCTCTCTGTATAGTTCAGGGAACAGAGAGTGGTCAATGTGGAGGTCATGTTCAAGGACTTAGAGGCTGCAGCTCCCAGCCTGGCCAGCGGCTCTGGCTGACTGGAGAACGGGTTCTGTGTTAAGTCCCTGCTTAGGCCCGCGTGGCTTCTCTCTGCTCAGGCTCCCGAGTGTCGCCCCCCCCACCTCCCCCCACTTCCCACCCTCCCCCACACATCTTTGCATTTCTCAAACAGCTCAGAATGTTTAGAGACCATCCATGATCTTCTCATTTCCCCAGCAGTTTCTGCCTGGTATCTACATGGCCCAAATATAATGGTGACCAAATGGGAAGCCATACTTGCACACTTACAAGGTTACTCGACGAATTAGCACTTCGGTGGTTTGTGAAAAGGTTGGACTGGTGCAGATCCAGAGTCAAACTGCAAGTGCCCTTGGGTTACCTTTAGCCTCTCAGCTCACCATGTGTGCTCACCAGAGTGTTTGACCGCTAAGCCTGAACTGTCAGGTGCATCCTTTCGGAACACAGGTCGGACCTTTAGCTCACACCAATCCCAAAGCTATGAATATCATCAGACAGCATTTGAAGACGACCAGAGACTCCCCGACTTTCCTGTAGTGCTCATATCTGGTATTTCCTGTTGTAGAAAAATTTAATCCTAATTTGGGATTTCTACCACACCTTTTGACCATTTCATTCCCAGATAAAACACACACACAATCTTTATATTTATAATAAGCCTCAATCAGCACTAGATCTGGGCAGATATCTACCCTCTATTCTATTAATTTATTTCCTATCGATAACCCTGAGTTATTACTTAATATGCTTCGTCTGGGCTGCTCTTAACTACAATTGGCCAGCCCTCAGGGCCATGTCTTCATGAACTCACCTACCTCATGGTGGCTTCTCTCTCTCCTATTCACCTTCTTCTCCCTCTGGTTCTCCTCTGACTCCCACAGTCCTGGGAATACTAAAACCTGCCTGTCTCTTCTGCTCAGCTATTGGCTGTGAACATCATGATATACCAATCAGACTTAACTTGGGGGCAAGGACATACAGCATCTCTTGACTTCAAGAGCTGACTCTCTGTCTCTGGTGTAATCAGGTCTTGGGGGCCCACACTTAGCATTACAATACACAGCAAAAGACCAAATCTCAACAGTTTCCCCCCCCCCATGTATTTGAAAAATATCTTTACATATGACTTTTATTTGTTCTGTATGTGAAACCTTCATGAAATCATTACCAAGTAGGAACATGGCTGTGGTCACTCATACTTCTAAAGAGCATCTATATCCCTTCTTCTCGATGAGGGGAGGGCCACACTGATGTGAGAGTACCCCTGGGCTGGCCGCATTACACTCCTCCCCACCCTCTCTGTGCTGACATTGCCTCTTTAGCTGAAACAATACCAGGGAAGGTTTCTAAGTCTGTCCCCAGTGAAGCTTGTTCCTCTGCAGTGACAATCTGCAACAGAACTGCCCCACAGTGAAGAGTCCTTCCTGGGACATCTCGGGGTGAGATCAACTCCCCCTAGTCTTGCAGTTTTCAGATGATTTTTGGATTGGTTTTAGCTCATCGATAGTTTTTCGTTTTCCACTTGGAAAAAAATTTCTTTCTTTTAACCAAGCTTCTGCTGATTTATTTTTTGAGTGAAATCCCGTCAGGCCAGCCATTCCTGTCTTGTATTTGTCTGTTTTATTTATTTATTTATTTATTTATTTATTTATTTATTTATTTATTTTGTGTGTAAATGGCTTGTCTCCCAGGGTCTGTAGTCTTGTACATCTTCTGAGACAAAGACCCAGCCCTGTCCTTTCCCGAGATGACTGATGGGCTTCCAAGCTATGCTTCCCTGATTGGATCCACACCCACCTGCGGTCTGTTTGTGTATGTAATTTTTTTGATGAGACTAATGTTGTTTGAGCATGTGTGTGTATACTTCGGTGCAGCTGTGGGAGAAAATGGCATTTAAATTTCCAAAGCAAAAATGAATCACATCAACATTTTAGGGGAGGACGGGAGGAGCTGTCTACAATGGATAAAATCGAGTTGTAGAGAGCTTCCTGGACATAACTCAAGTTGCAGACTGGTACTTGCACTGTGTTGTGTCTGAATTTGGCCTGTTGTTGATGCTAGGGACTTGTGGATCACATCCGCGTCCTAACTGCACCCCTGTTGGGTGAATTATAAACAGCAGCAGAGACAGTTTATTAAGAAAGAGAAGGATAAGTGGGAGCAAGATAGGGAACGGGAAATGCAGATACTAAAAAGCCCTGGCCAGGCGCCTCCTGACCCACTCTAAGTCATTTCCACAGCACTCCTCCCCTGCCTCTCTAGAGTGGGTTCTTCTCAAGACTCTTTCCATCCATGCCATGCACCTGGGAAAGGTGTCCAGTCTTCTTTGTGAACCAGCAGTTTTCATAGAGTAAGCTCGATGCTCTTCTCCAGTCTCTTAAATCTCTCCGCTCAACACGCTTTTGAAATGATCCAAAATGAGCTTTTCATTTGGTCTTGGTATACCTGACAACAGTATGGAAGGGTGACTAGTACTCTTGAAAAAGGAAATGTGAGGTGCCTAATAACATCCTTCGCCCTTTCGCACACAGTGAAGGAGCAGCCATGTCTGAACCAGGCAGGGTCTCTCCTGGGATGCTGGGCCTGCCAGTGCCTTAACCTTGAACTTCCCAGCCCCAGGACTGTGAGAAATTCATTCCTGTGTTTACTTGTTTGCTTGTTTGTTTGTGTTTAATGAGATGCCCAGATCATAGCCTTTTCTCAGAGCAACCTGAACAGATTAAGACAATAACTTACAAGTAAGAGATATCAATTTTTGGTGAATGATTTTTTTTATGGCAATTTCCTTTAACTAGAGGATATTCTGCAAATCATTGCAGAGTTGGGGGCAGGACCTCACCTCTTTCCGAAATGATTGGCTTTTTTGTTTGTTTTTGTGTGTGTTACCTGTATTTGTGTTGGTATGTATGTGGTATTTGAGTTGGTAGGCAGCTACATGTGTGCTGGTACAGGTGTGTGTGAGCACATGAAAGCCAAAGGTCAACTTTGATCTCCTTCCTTAGGGACCAGCTATTTTGATATATTTTTTTTTTTTAATGAGAAAAAGTCTCTTACTGGGAAAGCCTCCTAGATTGGCTAAACCGACTGGCCAGCAAGTCCCAGGGATCCTCCTGTCTCTGATTCCCCAGTGCTGAAATTTCCAACTGCACCTCTATAATAACCAACATATATGTGGCTTTTGGGGGTGTAACTAAGGGAAACACTGTATCGAAGAGTCATCTCACCCCAAACGATGCTTCTTTGTTCAAGAAATCTCTTATACCTCGTGATATAGGAACATGAGTCTATGCCCCCTCTCTCTCAGGCAGCTAGACCTCTATCTCCGATATACACACAGCACATGATTAACACCATGTAGGTCCATGATGCCACCCACGATCACATGATTTCATTATTTGATTAAACAATTTGATTAAACAATGACAGTTCTCCCCAGATAAGGGAACTGGGTCCCCAGAACTCACAAACACTGGCTCCTGGTTTTCTCAACGCTCAATAACAGCTGCCCCTGAGAAGCGTGTGTTGGGCATCCCACATTCTTTAACACACCACGCCCACTACGTCCCTAGCTACAACAAGCAATGGGCTACTGTGGGCCACAGATGGCAAATGTTCAGCCTTTCCCCTTCCCTTGCGTCTTAGGATTTCCGTTGCTGTGAAGAGACACCATGACCAAGGCAGCTCTTATAAAGGACAACATTTTATTGGGGCTGGCTTACAGGTTCAGAGGTTCAGTCCATTATCATCAAGGCAGGAAGCATGGCAGCGTCCAGGTAGGGATGGTGTTGGAGGAGCTGGGAGTTCTACATCCTGATCGGAAGGCAGCCAGAAGACCACATCCTCAGGCCGCTAGGAGGAACCTCTCTCAAAGCCCACCCCCACAGTGGCAAACTTCCTCCAATAGGCCACACCTACTCCAACAAGGCCACACCTCTCCATAGTGCTACTCCCTGGGCCAAGCATATTGAAACCACCACACCCTGTAAGTAAGTGGGTGGTGGCTTTGGTTCTTCTGCTAGAAGTCCCCTTTGCTGGTGCTTTCCTAAGCACAACCTGTGCTGCTGCCCAGTGAGTCACTCAGTCTTTGCTGTTTCTTTTCGACCGACTTTCTCACCAACTTAAGCAGTAAATATCAAATATCAATGAGTTTCCTTGCTTCTCCTCCTCCCCCTCCCCCTCCCCCTTCCCCCTTTCCCCTTCCCCTCCCCCTCCCCCTCCCCCTCCCCCTCCCCCTCCTCCTCCTCCTCCTCCTCCTCCTCCACCACCACCACCTCCTCCTTTGGACACCGAAAGGCTAGGTTCTATGCTGAGACCTCAGCCCTTCCTGGAAATGTCAGTCTCTTTAGGGAAGCTGCTCCATTATCTGAACTAGCTGCTTAATGCCGTGGGGTATCCCGTGGTACCCAGAAAACCTACCAAGAGGTGGACATGTTACAGGTTACCTACATGGACAGCAGCGGGGTACTACACAGGCTTTGAGATCTGGATCCAGCTCTAGTCACTTCCAAACCACGTGACCCTTGTGAGACTCTTCAGCCCTAGGGACCCAGACCCTTTTGTCTTTGAAATGAGGGCAATGAGATTTAGCAAGAGGGCTTGTGAAATTGGAGATAATATCCAGGAAGTACTCAGAACACCATAAGTGCTGCATAATAGTATTATTTAGACACTTTAATGACATCCATTAATGACACTTAGCTTGGAGATTTTATGTAAAGATTTAAATAAAAACTATATGTAAAGTCTGTAATTACAATAGACCCTTAGTAATTGGTAGGCCATGGTGTAAATTTCAAAGGATACAGTTATCTAATGGGGTTAAGTGTGATTCCCCCCTCCCCCCGTTAAAAGTCTTGAATCTGGTGCAATTGGTTGTGTGCTTTTGGGCACAGAGATCACTCTGAGCCTCAGTTTCCTCACTTGAAAATTATAAATGAATAGTCAAGATCTAAATTTATAAACCAAAAATGGAAGTGTGTGTGTACATGTGTGTGCATGTGTGCGCATGTGTGTAAGCTGAATGCTGTTTCTCCTTGGGTCCTACCCACCCGTGTTTCTGAGGCAGAGTCTCTTACTGCATTAGAGCTCATCCAGTAGGCTAGGCTGGCAGGTGAGCAGTTTACAGGAATCTCTGCCTCTCCAGCATGGGGTTATAAGTTCATGCTCCCGTGGTTGTCCTTAAAGATGTGTTCTCAAGTTTTAAAAGTCAGCCAAGCAAGTGCTTAACTGTCTGAGCGGAGACCCTAGCCCGAAAAGGGTTAAGTAAGTATAAGAAGCTTTCTTATACTTAGAAAGGAGGCACATAAGGATCCTAACGTCCATTCCAGAAGCCTGGCTCATGCTAACAAGGCGAGATTATTAAATGTGCAAAATAAATAAATTTATTTCAAACATATGTGTAAGCAAAACACCTAACTAGGTGATTTACTGGTCTGTGTTTGCTATGCATTTGAGTCCTGGAAGACCTGCTCTTCTGAACCCTGTAAAGGGCCTTTTTTTTTTTTTTTAAACCTCTGGAGTCTGAGCTCCTTGCTTCCACCTCCCATCAGGAAGCTCAGTGTATTTGAGTTCAGATACAGTCTTTTCTCCTACAATTGAGGACATGTCAGAGACACCACCTTCGATTTTCTTCCTAAGAATATGTGATGGCTCTCCACGCTTGCCCACTGTTCTATGTTTACACTGTTAGAAAAAAATCACCCTCTCTACAGTCAAAATATCAAGTTAACCCTGAAAAGAAGCTTCCTCTTAATTAGGGAGCCATTAACAGGATCCTCCTCAAGGCATTTCTGGGCTCAGCAGGTAAAGGCTTTGACGATGTTAGATGTTACCCTGGTGATCAGAGTTTGATCCCTAGCACCCACATGCAGATGGAAGGAGAGGGGTAACTGACTTCGCACAGCTGTCCTCTGGCTCCAGCCGGTGCAACGTGGCACCCCAACACACACATAAATAATTGCAGTACAAATTTAAAAAAGAAAATTTGGGGGCTAAGTGTTTGCTTGTATATGATGGGGCTTGGGAAGTGAAAAGTTTCCAGCATATAGCATTCTGTAACACTCTGTATGGTAAAGGTATTGTGTGAGGAATCTAGACACAGGATGAGTTTACTCAAGAGGCAAACTACTATGGCCAAAAAAAAAAAAAAAAAAAAAAAACCACAACTGGAATAAGAGATGGTTGACTCTGGAGCCAAATATGAGTGAACACAGACCAAGAACACTAAAGTAAGTTGTCCCAAATTCCGTGTTTGAATATGGTGTTGGTTTCATGACATTTTTATAGTAACAGAATAAATACATGAGTGGTGACCCCAGTTAGGTGGTTATAGGAGAGCGGGGAAATTTCTCATGTAGGCTTCAGGTACCATCTGATGGTCTTGGCCTTTGGGTTGCTGGAAGCCAGGACCTGTTCTTGTATTCCAAACGATGTACTCAGTAGTTACACGGATGTTAAGTCAGACATAGATGACAATGAAAGGCTAGGAAGGGGGTTAAGACAGCCCAAGGTAATTTGCTTCTAGATCCCCAATGCTCCAGCTCTCCATAGACACACAAGTTTTAACCAATCAGCCTTGTAGTTAACTCAAGCTGCCCTGACCCCATCTCCGAACTTCAGTTCATATTATGATATGAACTGAGTTGAGACCTTCCATCTTGGGGGGAGAGGTTCTTTAACACGAGGAAGGGATCAACTCACAAGTCTCAGAAATTTCCTGGCACTTACAAGATTCACAAGTTCCCTCCCTCCCCCCCCCCCCGCCCCTTTTCCAAGACTATATAGCAGTAAGTACTGCTGGGGAGAGGAGACTGTATAACCAACTGGGGATGCCTACAAATCCTGCAGGGGTGCAGCTTCTATGCTATCCTCCCAACAGAGTGTGGTGGCCTGTCAATGATGCAGCTGTTCTTGAGTCACTTCTAGTCCTGTAACTCCTCAGCTACCCCACCCCACCCCAGTGGATAACCCCGTATGCTCATTGGTTCACCAAGTTGCATTTGGTGGAATCAATTCCTTTGTCTGTTGTTGGTGCCTGTCTAGGGTGGGTGGATGTCTGGTCAGTTCACCCAGAAAAACTTACACACTCTCGTTTGCTCACACCCTTCTCAGGGTCCTCAGTACTAGCTGGATAGTGATGTACAGCAACAGTGCACTGCAAATGGAGCTGCCTTCTCTTGAGGAAGAGTCTACATCAGGCAGAACAGGAGAGTGCTATCAAAAAGAGTGTGACTGGTGGCTTACATGAACCCACCAAGGCTTCACACACAAAATTCTGGCAGAGCACTCTGAGCTGTCAGCAAAAGGTAAGAAGCCAGTGAGGAAAACTGTCAACGGATGCTAGAGAGACCCGAATGTGCTTCTATAAAGTACCAGGTGGTATGCCTTCCCACCCCCTCTTAAAAACGCAACTGATCTGCTATGGACCTCCCTTCAAGCCTTTAGCAGAAACAAGGTCCTTCCCTCCCAGTCTTTCAGTGGTGGGAATTGAGCTCCTGAGGAGGGAACTAGGCAGCCCCACTGATGAGGGAGAGTGAGAAACTACACCAGCCAAGCTGGGGCTGTCTTCCAGGCAGGAGTGAGGCTGGACGAGAGGGTGGACACTTCAGAATCATTCCCCACCCCACCACCGTGGGCTTAAAAGTGTCTAGGTACTTAGCACCAGCCTTTCCCAAGGTATAGCGCTGCCTCCTCCACCCATGCCCCAGAGGCACACTTCCCTTTTGGAAATACCTCACTTTGTAAATTAGGAGTTTATAATGATGAGAATGTGCTCATGTATAAAAGGGCAAGTTAAAGTGTGCATGTAATTGTTTCTTAACAGCATGAAAATATCAAACTTACATAATAAGGAAAAGTGTAGAGCAAGAATAAAGCCTAGCAAAAACTCCTCAGATTCCGGTAACACAATTAGAGGGTATATGTCTTTTCGTTCTCTTCCCCTCCCCTCCCCTCTTTTCTTATTGAAATGCATGTTTTTAAGATCACTGAAAGCCCAAGTCATCGGTGGACCAAGATGGACCCCCTTACTTCCTGTTCCCCAGAGCTATACTTTTGTCTCTTTAGATGAACAAGCTTTTTTGAGATGCTTCTCAATGGTGAGACTCTTGGCTCTCTTGTCTGAATTTTACCTTGATTATTTATTTATTTATTTATTTATTTATTTATTTATTCATTCATTCATTTATTCATTCATTCACTCACTCACTCATTTAGTGTGTGTGTGTGTGTGTGTGTGTGTGTATGTGTGTGTGTACTTGTCTGTATACACTTCATGTGCATGCAGGTGCCCATGGAGGCCAGAAGGAACTATGAGTTCTACTTGTATCCTCTATAAGAACTATTAACGCTGTCCACCATTGAGCCATCTCTCCAGCCACCAGATTTTTAGCCTTAAACTCACACAGAGGATTTCTTGAGTGCCAAACATTAGCTTCAGGTGACATAGTATAGACACATGTAGGCATATTTCACTTTTTTACCAGTTGATATTAAAAGAAAGTATCATTCTTTTTAAATACTTGTGAGTGATTTTTTTTAAAAATATGGGTCTTCAGAAATCCAGAGCCCCTGCTGAGGGAGCCTGGAGGGGGAAAAGAAAAAGTCTCCGGGGCAGGACTTCTGGTCAACCTGATCAAGGTGCCACCAACCCCTGTGCTTGTCCCAATAGGGCATATAGCCACTACCAGCCTATTTACACAATGGAATACTATTGAGCAATGAAGAACAATGAATTCATGAAATTCTTAGGCAAATGGTTGGAACTGGAAAATATCATCCTAAGTGAGGTAACCCATTCACAGAAGAATACACATGGAATGCAGTCACTGATAAGTGGACATTAGCCCAGAAGCTCTGAATTCTCAAGACACAATTAAAATATCAAATGATTCCCAAGAAAAAGGAAGGAGAGGGCCCTGGTCCTGGAAAGGCTTGATGCAGCAATGTCGGGGATTGCCAGGACAGAGAAATGGGAGGGGGTTGATCGGGGGAATGGGCAGAGGGAAGAGGGCTTATGGACTTATGGGGAGGGGGAAACTGGGAAAGGGGAAATCATTTGGAATGTAAACAAAGAATGTAGAAAATAAAAAAGGAAAATATCTAATATAAAATAGAATAAAAAATATGGGTCACTGGGTTAGTATGTAAACTATTAGAATGTTCACCATGCCATCTGTAGGCTTTCATCTGCTCTGCCACAGGGCATGGGCTCTTGGGGATGCAGAATGCAGGGAGTTTGCACTTATCCCACACACCGCTTGGATGGGTGCTGGGCTGTAGGGAAGCACCGAGACACCTCTCTGGGTGTAGGGAAGTGCAGTCTGAGATGCAGGAAGGCCAAAGCTGGTTTGGGGGTGCCTGAGAGCGTGCAGTAAAGCCAGGGCTGTGGGATTCTCAGACTCTTGGACGTAGAGGCGCATCCTGGAGTCTCAGAAGAGCAGAAAACAGTGTGTGTGTGGGGGGGCACTGAGGACTGGGGACAGTGTCTAGCCTGGGGGACAAGGGGAGGTCTGGGGAGTGTCCTTAGCTTAGTGGCGGCAGCAGGCTTGGTGGCCGTTGTGGCTGGGAGAGCAGAGAGGCCTTCTGGGAGATTAGGCTGCAGCTCTGTAGGTGAAGGCCTTCTTCATGGTGCCCCATGGTTCTAAACAGCTTATTGTCATGGTGGAAAATAGGTTTGTAAGACTGTACCCCACTTCTCAACGTGGGCTTGAGATTAAATACCTTTTGTAGGGAGGAATGTCTGGTGAGGGAAGCTTTATTGGCTACGCCCTCCAGACCTCTAGGTACCTCATTAAATAGGAGAACTCTTGTTTTGAGCCTACGTGAAGATAGGACACATTTCTTTTATGTGAGAAGCATGGCACATGTTCCAAGACAGGAGTCTGGCAGGGAGCTGGGTATCGCCTAAGCCTCAGATGTGTGCCCACCAAGTCTCAGGATCTCAATTTGCACTATCTTACCAGACTTCCTGGCAGGGTTTCATGTCTCACGGTCATCTGCACATCTATTTGTACAAGAATGTAATGCTTCGGCAGGCATGGTGGTGCATGCCTATAAATCTAGCACTTGAGAAGCAGAGGCAGAGACTCCTCTGTGAGTTCAAGGCCAGCCTGGTCTACATGGCAAGTTCCAGGACTGTCTAAAAAATAAAAGAGGGAAGGGTTAGACTTCAGTTGCCACACAGGCTGCATACGAGTAGACATTTCTCCTTTGCAGATACCAGTAGCCCCCACTTTGAGCACTGTCCGTTAGTCTCTAGTGAACAGACTCCAGGTGCGAGGATCTCCCACCTTGGCAATGAGTTTGTATATAAAGAAGTACTCTGGCCATGCCTCTTCCTACCCACCCCCTTCCTGCCTCCTGCTTAGGAAGCAGACAGCATGGATGCAGGCTTGTGCTGGGAAACTGAGAAACACTCACTTCTGTCACTAGGGCCTCTATTTTATTTCTCTAGAGCTTCCCTTACACTGTTGTCTGTCTGTCTGTCTGTCCATGATATGAACAACTCTTCTGTTAACCTACACACCCACAGCAACTCATCTCAGTGTTCCTCTTGAACGCACACATAAGGCCTTTCATAAGGTATAGATCTGGGGAGCATCTACCTTAGTAGATTCTTTTGTCCCAGGAAAATAATTTTTTTCAAGGAAGCCAGCGATACAGGAAAATCTGGGGGTATCCTTGAGAGCAACAAGGTCCCCTTTCCACCAGCATTGGCCTTTAGCGTTTTTCTTCTCCCAGTGTGAAAGTCCCAGGGAAATCAACTTCTCAGAGTCCATGGTTTGGGTAATGTATTAGCTAGCCAAAGGGAGAGACTCAAGTGCCTCTTTAGAAAAGCCCCATTTCTGCCAGGACAATTAAGAACACACACAAACACATGCACACATGCACATGTGTGCACACACATATACACATGCTCACTTACTCTTTCATATACTCTATTACACTCACACACACACACACACACACACACACACACACACACACGTTTCAAGTTCTGCATATGAGAAAAAACTGTGTTGATTCTTTTTCTGACTCTGGCTTAATTCAATTAACATAATGATTCTCAGTAGTATCCATGTTCTGCAATTGTTATGGTTTCATATTTTTACAGTTGTCTAAAATTCTATTGTGTTTATTATCTTAGTTAGGGTTTCCATTTCTGTGAAGAGAAGCCATGACCAAGGAAACTCTTATAAAGGAAAACATTTAATTGGGTCTGGCTTATAGATTCCGAGGTTTAGTCCATTATCATCATGGTGGGAAGCATGGCAGCATCCAGGCAGGTATGGTGCAGGAGGAGCTGAGAGCTCTATATCTTGTTCTGAAGACAAATAGGAGAAGACTGACTTCCAGGCAGCTAGGATGAGGGTTTTAAACCTCTGCTCACTGTGACACACTTCTTCCAATAAGGCCACACCTCCTAATAGTGCCACTCCCTGGGCCAAGCATATTCAAATCACCACATATATGTACATATTTTCTTTATCCATTTATCTGTTGACAACATCTGGGCTGGTTTCATTTCCTGGACACTGTGAACACAGCAGCTGTACACATTATTCTGAAACTATCTCCATGGTATGCTGACTTAACATCCATTGGTTGTACACTAAAGAGTGGTACAGCTGGGTCATATGGTGTTTCTACTTCAGTTGTCTTGAGGAATGAACATATGATTTTCATAGAGGATGAAGGAATTTATATTCCCCTAGCAACGAATGAATGTTCCTCTTTCTCTATATCCTCACCAACATTTATTTATTCTTGATTGCAGTTATCCTGAATGGGGCTGAGACAGAATTCCAAAGTAGTTTTAGTTTACATTTTCCATAGCTAAGGATTAATCAATTATATTTCTTCTTTCCAGATTGATTTATTCAGACCATCCACTGAATGGATGATTTTTGGCATTCTGGTGTGTAATTTTTAAAATTCCTCGTATATGCTGTATATTAATCCCCTGACTGATGTGTAATTGTCAAATAATTTCTCCAGTTCTTCAGGCTGCCTCTTCATTTTGGTGATTGCTTCCTGTGCTGTGCAGAAGTCTTTTGATTTTATGTAATCTCATGTGTCAGTTCTTGGCTTTATTTCCTTTGGAACAGAAATAGAATCCTTGCCCTTGCACATACCTTGTCTTCCCTCCATTTCTTCCTGGGAGTTTTGAGTTCAGGTCTTACATTAAGCTTCTCGGTTTACTTTGTACTGTTTTTGTGAAAGGTTTCATTCTTCTACATGTGAAAATTCCATTTTCTCAGTACACTATTTACACAGACATCGCTTATTTATTGCTTAAAATAATTCTTTGAAAATTTCATACATGCACATCATGTATTTGACTGTATTCATTTCCACCCCTCCCTGTAACTCCTCCCAGATACAGTTCCCTTCTTAATCCCATTCCTAATGTCATTTCTTAAAATAACTCAGAAAGTTCAATTTGTATGCTACCCACACACTCATTGTTATAGGGTGATCCACAGAAACATCTTAAACCTATTAGTGGCTACACCCTTGAAGAAAACTGACTCTTGGGGCTGGAGAAATGGCTTAGCAGTTAGGATCACTGGCTGTTCTTCCAGAGCACCCAAGTTCAATTACAAGCATCCACATGGCAGCTCACAACTGTGTGTAGCTCCAATTCCATGGGATCTGGCACCTTCACAGACACACATGCAGGCAAAATACCCACATGCATAAGATAACAATGAAGAAGAAAAGAAAATGAACTCTCCTTCTCCCAGCAGCGATCAACTTTTAGTAGCTCCTCAATTAGGATGTGGGCTCTTGAGTACCCCGTCCATGTTGGAATCTAGATTGGCCTTTTGTAGACATGGTGAGGCAACCATAGTAACATCTTATGTGCAGAGACACAACTTTGCACCAATCCTCTTGAATTATTGTCTCTTATGATCTTTTCTCTGCAGGATGCTACCTGAGCCCTTCTGGGAGAGCTTGTGATACAGATGTTCCATTTATGGCCAAGCACTCCCCAGACATTCTCCACTTGATGATCAGTTGCGAGTTTCTGCATTATCTTCTGACCACCACATAAAAGAACTTCTCTGTTGATACCCAAGAGTTGCACTAATCTATGGGTATAGAGATGTGGATTTAGAGTGCAGTGTGATATCCTAGCACCATCTTAAAAGAAATGGTCTTTTTGGCAGTTGTCTGGGCTTATCTGTGGACCTCCATTCTATTCCGTGGGCATTCACATTTGTTTTGTGGTCGTACAATTCTGTTTTTGTTACTATAGCTCTGTAGCATAGTTTGAGGCCAGTGATTTATGTTAGCTTCATTGTTGCTCTTTGCTAAAGATTGCTTGAGTTATTCATGGCCTTTTGGGCTTCCATGTGAAGTTGCAGATTATGTCTCTAGTTCTTGTAAAAAATGCCATTGGAATTTTCTTGGAGACTGCTTTGCATCTGTAGATTTATTTCAGGAATACAGACATTTGCACATCAAATGTGAATCATCCAGTGGTGATTTGTAGAACTCAGAGGTGCCTTCATATTGGAATAACTTTGAGGGTCTCTGGACCCTCAGTCATCTATTGGATGATTTCTAGAAGAAAAAGGCATATTTTGGGCACTACAAGCTAGCGTCCTTTTGGGCACTCCAAGCAAGCATCCTTTGGGCACTCCAAGCAAGCGTCCTTTGGCTGATCTTCAGCATCTCACTTCTTCTCCAACTGCTTCTTAACTTTTCATAGGCATATAAAAATGTTTGATATTTAAAACCGACACTAATTTTATATAACATTTACAATGGGGTTATGATGTGCTATATAACATTTTATAAAACATTCTGGTTAGTTGGATAATCAATGTGTGTTACTTTCATTTGTGCCCATTTTATGGCGATACACATAATTCTGTGCTCTTACTATTACAGACATTTATAGCTATTTCTTTGTATATCACCAGTCATTGCTGTAATTTACTTGAGTCTAATTTCTCAGGCAGAATGTCGTCTCTGTACTCTATGTTAGAATCTGCTGCATCTTGCTTTCTTGTTAATGGTCAGCTTGAAATAATCTAGAATTGAGTAGAAGATGAGAGGGTATGAACGGCATACCCGTGTGGAATTATCTTGTTTGTGTTAATCGAGAAGGTAAGATCTTCTCATCTTCTCACTGTGGCTAGCACCACTCAATGGCTTGGATACAGGACTGTACAAGCTGAGCATCATGCACTGACTCATTGCTCTCTGCTTCCTGACTGTGAGCACGATGGGACCTGTTCGCGCCAGGCTCCAGCTACCTTGTCTTTCTTGAGAAGATGGACTGCTCCTTTCGACTGGGAGCCATGATAAACACTTTCTACCTTTCGGTTGCTTTGTCAGGGTATTTTATCAATGTGATGAAAGAGTCACTAAGAAATTATGCTAAGGTGAAATGCTTAGAAAAATCTAAATTAGTAACCTTGTGATATGCCTGTATGTATTTTAAACAATGAGGTTAAAAAAAAAAAAAGAAAGAAAAGCCAATGACTTTGTGGCATTCCCAATATCAGATCTGATTCCTAAGCAAGAACAGATTCCTAAATTGCATTTAAGTCCTCTGGTTTTTTTTTCAGTCCATCATGTGTGCCAGAGGCACAGGCAAGCGAGGGCTGAGTCTCACCTGGACGCCTCTTTCGAACTGTTAGCCCACACCTCTGCACCTCCTGCCTTGCTGTCTATTTGTTTCTTTGAAATGTCTGGCTCGACTTCACCTATTCTTTTCAAACAGCTGGTGGGTGTGTGCACACAAGAGAACAAACAGGTAGGCTTGGCTGAATTTTTTCAAAATGCATCCACCCCAAGTTGGGGCTGTTTTCTATAAGGTCACCTCTGTGCTTTGCTTTTGTTTAGTTTCGGGTTGCATAAGCTCAACGGGGCTCTGTGTCTATGAGCCCAGGCATTGGCATCCCTGTGTCAGGTTGGGTCCTAATGTTCCCTGGAAATATCAATGCCATCATTTCACATGGATTTTGTGGCAGCGGGCGGGAGATCTGGAATGTTGGAAGCCCTCTGGAGACTGAATTAAGGAAGGATATTTAGCAGCATGGAAGACGGCCAAAACGGGCTCTTCTTTGCCTTAAAGATTGGTTTGCCGCGGGGAGATTTTTATATGCCAGAAACCACATGCTAGGCTGTAATTGAGCATAATTATTGCCCTGCACGCTGCAAAGTGCTGGGCTCAGGCATCCTACAGGAGCTCAGTAAGTTCTTGATCAGGATCTAAAAAGCAATGTCCCCAGTGGAGCCAGAAAGGCTTGTATTTAATCTGCCTGGTCAGTAAATGAAGACGTTGCCAGCTGTCTGGTTGGCTAATGTTCTCCCGTAACTCCAAGGCCTCCATCCAGGGTCCAGATGTCATTGCCAACACACCTTCTCCTTAGCCTTGGAATAGCTCCATGCGAGAAAGTCAAAATGAACAATGGAAGAATTCATATGAATAATTCAAACAGAACCCGAAATGCTCTTGGAATACAAAATAAGCCATTTGTAATTATCTGGTTATTTCAGCTGAAAGGTTCGGAAAGGAAAAAAAAAAGGTGAAATTATTTGGGTAATTACCTTCTTTTTATTTCGACATGTGGAATGGTCCCAAGTTCAGTGTGCTATTGTGAAGCCCCAAGGAATACAGGATTCTGCCTCTCGTGCTGGCATTGTGGGATGAGCAATGGAGATGTCACGCTCCACTCCTAAATGGGACCCCTCAAGTTAGGTGGGTTTCTTAAAGACAGATTAATCATGCTGAAATGATTTCAATTGTTTGTTATTAGGGAATCTTTCCAAAATATTCCTGTCTGGTGTCTCACCTTTGTAAATATAATCTGTGGAACAAATGTCAACCTAGGAGGATTTTTTTTAATTGTATAAAATTAAAAACAGGTAATTTTAATTTAATTTTAATTGTGCATGAATATGCACATGGAGTGCAGTTGCCTGTGGGTGTCGAGTCCCTGGAGCTGGGATTGCAGGTGGTTGTGAGCCGTGCAGCATGGGTTCTGGGAACTGAACGCAGGTCCTCTGGCAGAACAAAACATACTCCGGAACTGCTGAGCCCTCATGCAAGAGCCCCCAAAGTTAATTTTTGCTGGTTAAATTAATTTGGACTTTCAGGATCTTTTCTTCTTTTTACTTTTTATTTATTCAATTTACATCTTGATCACTGCTCCCTCTCCCAGTCACTACTTCCCACAATTCCTTCTCCTCTGAGAGGGTAGAGCCCCAGTCCCACCCCAGGAGGTGTATCTTCGAACCTCGGGTCCTTTTTGAAGGCTCACATGATTAAGTCAGGCCCACCCATAATAACCTCCCTTTTGGTTAACTCATTTTTATTAATTAGTGTCTGTCCACATCCTAGGGGAAAAGTGATATGGGACTTACTTATATGTTGTTGTATAGCTATTTCTTCTTCATGAAAACATTTCTTCCTGGAGCAGAGGCTCATGAGACTCAGGAAGTAAACAACCCACAAGTCTCAAGAAGTTCCTGAAACTAACAAGGCACATAGGACTCCTCTCAAGATTATGGAAGCAGTTAATAACTACTGGGGAGAAGACAGAGTAACCTGGAGGAGATTGTCTGATCTGCTGAACTGACTCCAAGTAATGCAGAATCCACAGGGATATAGCTTTCATGAGTTATCTCTGTCCCTGTGAGTAACCTCGGAACCATACTCTTGTAAGTAACCCCTACAAAATAATTGGTTTGTAAGTGTTGTGGTTTGAATGTAAATGGACCCCTATCAGCTATATGTTTGAGTATGGGTTCTCTTTTGGTAGAAATGTTTAGGAAGGATTGAGGGGTGTTGTCTTGTTAGGGTTGGGCTTTGAGATTTCAAAAGACTTGGACAATTCCCAGTGAGCTCTTTATATGCCTCCTGCTCCAGGATTTAGATGTAAATTTGCAGATGCTTCTGTTGCGATTCCTTTGCTCCAACATCATACTCTAACCTCTGAACCCATAAGCCCAATGAAATGCTCTCTTACACGAGTTGCCTTGGTCATGGTGTTTTATCATAGCAATAGAAAAGAAATGGAGACATCAGGTTTGGTATGATGACTGCTTTGGTCTGTATTTGGTTCCTTGTCAGTGGTGAATAGATGTTTATGTAATGTGTTCTCACGTAACAAACACCAGGGTGAGGTAGGCCTGGGAATCATCTCAACACCTTACCAAAATTAAAGGCTGCCATGCATCTTAAACAGAACCGTTTTCAATAAACCGTTCTTGAAAATATTTAGACTTAGATAAATGATGTATAGAATTGAGTTGGTTCAAGAACTTTTATTACAACATGATAAAATTTACCTGTAAGTTTGTTCAAGAATTTATATTACAACAGGAAGAAAATTCCCTGAAAAAAAAACCCCTCATGTTCTACAAAATCACACACTAAAAATAACAGGGTTTTGGAAAAATTAAAGTTAAGGGAAGACCACTCAGAATGTGAGCTCCTTTATTACCAGAACATGGGAAAGACGGTGAAAGTGCTAATAAAGCGACTAGCAGACTTTAAAAGACAGTTTCAATGCCTAATAAATAGTGATATATTACAGAAAATATTGGATCCTACCTAACAAAGAGAACAGTGAGTGTAACGGAATGGCTGGGGAGAGTGAAGAGACAGAGTCAATCAGGCACAGCTGGTACAGGAAGGCGCACAGCACGTCTGCCACCAAACTCAGCTAAGAGGAAATTTGGGGTACACAAAGAATTCTATGCAGGATATGCATCCTTTTCCTTTAGTGTATGTTGGAGTTAGCTGTAGTCATTTCTTTAACATGGGGCTGGAGAGATGGCTAGGAAGTTAAGAATGTTTGCTGCTCCTTTTGAAGGGCCCAAGTTCAATTCCCAGCCTCCACTCAGGCAGCTTGCAAATGCCAGTAACTCCAATTCCCAGGATATGATGCTCTCTTCTAATGTTTTGCATGACCTCGCCTCTACATGAATGCATGCACACAAAGCAATAATTTTTTAAAAGCTTAGTTTTTGACTATAAATCTGGCTCCCACAGAGTTGACCCCTTTTCTGTTTTGCCAATGTTTTCCCCTTCTCTCTCTCTCTCTCCCTTCTTGCCCTCCCACCTCTCTCTCTGCTTCCCACCCCTTCCTTAAGATACAGCCTTGGTCTCCCTCCGCAGCCTCTATTCCCGCTCTGACCCGGGATCTAATCAGGTAGTCACTTTGCCTCTTGCACCTCATCACACAAGCTCACCGCTTTGCATTCAGATACTCTGCACTTTTCAGACTATTCTGTGAAACTCATATATTTTCATTAGAACTTGATAATAAACCCTAGCACGGAGAAAGTTTTTTCGCCCCCAAGTTCATGATTGATGGCTCTGTGATGGAGAGCTAAGTGGCTCCCGTCCCCACTTGAGGCACGAGGCTGCTTGGCAGTGTTTCTCAGCACAGTGGCTCTGCTGGGCACCTACCCAGAGCCATCTGGACACAGCTCCCTTCTCCAGGCACCATGGAGGAGTTGGCAGCTCTCCTCTCTCCCACTTTACCTGTTACTCTGGGGGAAGAACATTCAGACAGGAGGGCAGCTGCAGCTCCAACCCACCAGATATAAAATAAGATCTTAATTTTCCTGCACGTTAGAGGTAGAAAACTACAAAACCTCTGGGTTCTTTCCTCCTTCACTTATTTATTTTATTATCTCTGTTTATAACCTGTTTATGCACATGTGTGTGCAGCTGTATGTGAGTGTATGTGACATGATTCATATGGAGGTTGGAAGACAACCTTGGATGTCAGCCCTCACCTTCTACTTTATTCAAGACAGGGTCTCTTGGTCACCATTGGTACACCAGGCTAACTCACCCATAAGACTCTGAGGATTCTCCTGTCTCTACCTCTAAGCTCTCCACAGGAACACAGAGATTATAGACATCTGCTACCATGTTTAGGCTCTGGGGATCCAACTTTGGGTCCTCATGCTTTCTTGGCAAAGGCGTTCCCCATTCAACCATCTTCCCAGTCCCCCCTATTCATTTATGTGTGTTCGGCTTCTTCCTCCTCATCTCTTTAAATTTAGCTCACACTAGGATCCATGCATGTCAGTTAGAAGAACTCTCTTGGAGTCTGTTGTGGAAGCTGAAACCTGACAGAAGCTCTAAAGAGTCAGAAGGGCTAGCACACCTCTCCTGGGTGTTTCTGGGACAGATGACTCTGAGTTCAAGGTCAGTCTACAAAGCAAGTTCCAGGACAGCTAAGCTTAGGCAGTGTAGGAAGCCATTGAAAACAGAAAGTTGATGAAGATGTAATAGAACAAGAGGGTCATGTTCCAGCCTCAGCAAGCAGCAGAACACAGCAGATTTAACCATGTGGCTTTGGCTCCAGAGTCAAGAATAGAAGGGTTTACTGGGACAATTGATGCTGTTATTTGGGGCTAAGAAATGACTGGTGATTAAGAAAAGACCAGCATCACCGAGGTGAAATCTTCTAGGACGTTTTCTGAAAGCACAAGAAGCTATGTGCCGGAGATAATCTTCATACTGACATCCAGACTTGGTAATGTGTAAGAGTCATTCAGGTGGCACTGGCTTGAAAATATGTAGGGGGATTGGTGAGCAGCTGATGCTTGGAACTGCGAGAGGCCAGGAAAGGGCATTGGTGAAGGTGCAGCCTCAGAGGCAGTTGTTAGCCCAGAACTGAAGGGGTCATGCAAAGAATTTGAGGCTTGGCATCATGAAGAGAGCCTATGAGAGGCTATTGATGAAAATGTGTAGCCTAGTTGCAGCAGAAGACCCCAGTGTGTTGGAGATGATCACCAAGATAGCAGCAGCAGTCTAGTGGAGTCCACCAGAGCCTAGAGTGCTACAGAAGACAGAACTGGAGAAGTGACACAAGCCCTTTGGAGGAGCCCAGAAGATCATGTGTCAATACCAGACATTGTAACAAGAAGCTGTGAAGCTGAAGTTGCCTTGGAAACCCCAAGATGTTAGAGATGACAGAATTATGGGATACCTGCTGAGGAAAGCTGCAACAAGTATCCAGTCCAAGAGAAAGAATTGTGTTGCAGTCAACAAGGCTGAAAGGAGTTGGACATCAGACATGGAGATGCAGAGTTTGGAGTTTATCCACCTGGTGCTTGGTCTTGATTTGGTCTAGTATTTCCTCATGACATTTTAGAATGGTAATTTATATCCTGTGACATGATGTTTTAAAGTATGTGATCTGCTTTTGATTTTGATTTTATGAGAGATTACACTTAAGAAATTGCATGACTCTCAGAAAAGACTTTAAATTTTGTACTTTTAAACATTGTTGAGACTGTGATGGACTATGGGGACTTTTGAAGTTGGACTAAATGTATTCGCATTATGCTATGATTAGGTATAGCCCCCATATACTCATGTGTTTGAACAAATCTATGGGGGCCAGAGAGAGGAATGTGGTGATTTGAATATGCTTGGCCCATAGGAAGTGGTACTATTAGGAGGTGTGACCTTATTGGAGGGTGTGTGACTTAGAGGAAGTGTGTTATTGTAAAGGAGAAACTTTGAGGTTTCATCTCTATGTTCAAGTCTGGCTGCTTGACACAGTCACCTCTTGGCTGCCTTCAGATCAAGATATAGAATTCTCAGCTCCTCTAGCACCATGTCTGCCTGCCATGCTTCCTGCTATGATGAAAATGGACAAACCTCTAGATGTGTAAGCAAGCCCCAGTGAAATGTTTGCCTTTCTAAGAGTTGCTTTGGTCATGGTATCTCTTCACAACAATGGAAACCCTAACTAAGACAATGGTAATTAAAGGATTTTTAAAGAAAAAAAAAGTGTCAGTGAGATTCCCTGAAATATACTTAATGTCTAGTGCTAGCCTGATGTTCTCTATAAAACAGAGACCACTGGAAATGGAAGAGCTGCAGTGTATCTCTACTTAAAGTTTTATGCTCTGACACTTTCTTGTCCTCCAAAGGCTCAGGTGTTGAAGACATGGTACACAACTGGTGGCACTATTAGGAGGTGATGGATCCTTTAGAAGGCAGGGCCATTGGGTGTAAGTACATCACTGAGTGTATCCCCTTCGGGGCAGTAATTGGATAGCCCTCCCTGTATGCTTCTTGCCACAATAAAGTGAGCATCCTTCTCTATCATGTACAAGCATGTCTACCATAATGTTCTGCCTGTCCAGAGATCAAGAACAATGGAAACTCAGGAGAGGTGGAGCATACCTTTACTCCTATTACATGGGAGGCTGAGGGAGGTGGATATCTGTGATTTTGAAGCCAGCCAAGTCTACAGATTTCAACCCGGGTCTACAGAGTAACTGGTCTTCCAGTTAGGGTTACATAGTGAGAACCTGTCTTAAAAACAGACAAACAAGTCACTTAATCTTTGACAAAGGAGCTAAAACCATCCAGTGGGGAAAAGATAGCATTTTCTTTTTTCTTTCTTTCTTTCTTTCTTTCTTTCTTTCTTTCTTCCTTCCTTCCTTCCTTCCTTCCTTCCTTCCTTCCTTTCTTTCTTTCTTTTTTTTTGATTTGCATTTTCTTGATAGCTAAAGATGTCAACATTTCTTTTTTTTCCTTTTTTTATTGGATATATTCTCTATTTACATTTCATTTCCCCTTTTCTGGTTCCCTGCCCCCCAAAGGTCCCCCATGCCCCTTTCCCTCCCCATGTTCCCCCATCCACCCTTTCCCACTTCCCTGTTCTGGTATTCCCTTACACTGATGCTTTGAGCCTTTCCAGAACCAGGGTCCACTCCTTCCTTCTTGTTGGACATCATTTGGTATGGGGATTGTGTCTTTGGTGTCCCAGGATTCTAGGCTAATATTCCACTTATCAGTGAGTGCATACCATGGGTGTTCTTTTGAGACTGTGTTACCTCACTTAGTTTGATGTCCTCCAGCTCCATCCATTTCTCTAAGAATTTCATGAATTCATTGTTTCTAATGTCTGAGTAGTACTCCATTGTGTATATATACCACATTTTTTTTGTATCCATTCTTCTGTTGAGGGGCATCTGGGTTCTTTCCAGCTTCTGGCTATTACAAATAAGGCTGCTATGAACATAGTGGAGCATGTATCCTTATTGCATGCTGAAGAATATTCTGGGTATATGCCCAGGAGCGGTATGGCTGGGTCCTCTGGAAGTATCGTGTCCAGTTTTCTGAGGAACCACCAGACTGATTTCCAGAGTGGTTGTACCAACTTGTAGTCCCACCAGCAGTGGAGGAGTGTCCCTCTTTCTCCACATCCTTGCCAACACCTGTTGTTTCCTGAGTTTTTAATCAAAAGACACTGTCAAAATGACAAATCAGCAACCAACAAATTGGTAAAAGATCTTCACCAACCCTACATCTGACAGAGGGCTAATATCCAATGTATACATTTCACCCTAAAGCAAAGACTATACCTTTTTCTCAGCTCCTCATGGTACCTTCTCCAAAATCGACCATATAATTGGACACAAGACAGACCTCAACAAATATAAAAAGATCGAACTAATCCCATGCCTCTTAACAGATCACCATGGAGTAAGAGTGTTCTTCAATAGCAACAAAAACAACAGAAAATCCTCATACACGCGGAGGCTGAACAATATTCTACTCAATGATACTTTAGTCCAGGAAGAAATAAAGAAAGAAATCAAAGATTTCTTAGAATTTAATGAAAATGAAGGCACAACATACCCAAATCTATGGGACACAATGAAAGCAGTGCCTAGAGGAAAACTCATAGCCCTGAGTGTCTCCAAAAAGAAACAGGAGAGAGCATATACTAGCAACTTAATGGCACACTTGAAAGCTCTGGAACAAAAAAGAAGCAATTTCACCCAGGAGGAGTAGAAGACAGGAAATCATCAAACTCAGGGCTGAAATCAATCAAGTTGAAACAAAGAGAACCATACAAAGAATCAACAAAACCAGGAGCTGGTTCTTTGAGAAATTCAACAAGATAGATAAACCCCTAGCCAGACTTACCAAAGGGCACAGAGACAGTATTCAAATTAACAAAATTAGAAATGAAAAGGGAGATATAACAACAGAAACTGAGGAGATTCAAAAAATCATCAGATCCTACTACAAAAACCTATACTCAACACAACTGAAGAATCTGGAGGAAATGGACAATTTCCTAGACAGTTACCAAATACCAAAATTAAACCAGGATCAAATAGATCATCTAAACAGACCCATAACCCCCAAAGAAATAGAAGGGGTCATAGAAAGTCTTCCAACCAAAAAAAGCACAGGACCAGATGGTTTTAGTGCAGAATTCTATCAGATCTTCAAAGAAGTCCTGATACCGATACTCTTCAAACTTTTCCACAAAATAGAAACAGAAGGAACACTACCCAACTCATTCTATGAAGCCACAATTACCCTGATACCAAAACCACACAAAGATCCAACTAAGAAAGAGAACTACAGGCCAATTTCTCTTATGAATATCGATGCAAAAATACTAAACAAAATACTTGCCAACTGAATCCAAGAACACATCAAAACGATCATTCACCATGATCAAGTAGGCTTCATCCCAGGGATGCAGGGATGGTTCAATATACGGAAATCCATCAACGTAATCCACTACATAAACAAACTCAAAGAAAAAAACCACATGGTCATCTCATTGGATGCTGAAAAAGCATTTGACAAAATTCAGCATCCTTTCATGCTAAAGGTCTTGGAAAGAGCAGGAATTCAAGGCCCATATCTAAACATAGTAAAAGCAATATACAGCAGACCAGTAGCCAACATCAAGGTAAACGGAGAAAAACTTGAAGCAATCCCACTAAAATCAGGGACTAGACAAGGCTGTCCCCTCTCACCATATCTCTTCAATATAGTACTTGAGGTACTAGCTAGAGCAATTCGACAACAGAGGGAAGTCAAAGGGATACAAATCGGAAAGGAAGAAGTCAAACTATCACTATTTGCAGATGATATGATAGTATACTTAAGTGACCCAAAAACCTCCACCAGAGAACTCCTACAACTGATAAACAACTTCAGCAAAGTGGCTGGCTATAAAATCAACTCAAGCAAATCAGTAGCCTTCCTGTACGCGAAGGATAAGCAGGCCGAGAAAGAAATTAGGGAAATGACACCCTTCACAATAGCCACAAATGATATAAAGTATCTTGGAGTGACGCTAACCAAACATGTGAAAGATTTATATGACAAAGAGGGAAATTGAAGAAGACATCAGAAAATGGGAAAATCTTCCATGCTCTTGGGTTGGCAGGACAAATATAGTCAAAATGGCAATCTTGCCCAAAGCAATATACAGATTCAATGCACTCCCCATCAAAATCCCAACTCAGTTCTTCATAGAGTTAGAAAGAGCAATTCTCAAATTCATCTGGAATAACAAAAAACCCAGGATAGCTAAAACTATCATCAACAGCAAAAGAACTTCTGGGGGAATCAATATCCCGGACCTCAAGCAATATTACAGAGCAGTAGTATTAAAAACTGCATGGTATTGGTTCAGTGACAGGCAGGCGGATCAATGGAATAGGATCGAAGACCCAGAATTGAACCCGCACATCTATGGCCAATTGATCTTCGACAAAGGAGCTGAAAACATCCAGTGGAAAAAAGATAGCCTTTTCAACAAATGGTACTGGCTCAACTAGAGGTCAACATGCAGAAGAATGAGAATTGATCCACTCTTATCTCCTTGCACTAAGCTCAACTCCAAGTGGATCAAGGACCTCCACATAAAACCAGACACAGTAAAACTAATAGAAAAGAAACTGGGGAAGACCCTTGAGGACATTGGCTCAGGGGGAAAATTCCTGAACAGAACACCAATTGCTTATGCTCTAAGATCAAGAATAGACAAATGGGACCTCATAAAATTACAAAGTTTCTGTAAGGCAAAAGACACTGTCAAAAGGATAAATCAGCAACCAACAAATTGGGAAAAGATCTTCACCAACCCCACATCTGACAGAGGGCTAATATCCAATGTATACAAAGAACTCAAGAGGTTAGACCCCAGAAAACCAAATAACCCTATCCAAAAATGGGGTACAGAGCTAAACAGAGACTTTTCACCTGAAGAAATTTGGATGGCTAAGAAACACCTTAAAAAATGTTCAACATCATTAGTCATTAGGGAAATGCAAATCAAAACAACTCTGAGATTTCACCTCATACCAGTCAGAATGGCTAAGATTAAAAACTCAGAAGACATCAGGTGTTGGCGAGGATGTGGAGAAAGAGGAACACTCCTCCACTGCTGGTGGGAATGCAAGCTGGTACAACCACTCTGGAAATCAGTATGGTGGTTCCTCAGAAAACTGGACGTGATACTTCAGGAGGACCCAGCCATACCACTCCTGGGCATATACCCAGAAGATTCCCCAGCATGCAATAAGGATACATGCTCCACTATGTTCATAGCAGCCTTATATATAATAGCCAGAAGCTGGAAAGAACCCAGATGTCCCTCAACAGAGGAATGGATACAAAAAATGTGGTATATATACACAATGGAGTATTATTCAGCCATTAGAAACAATGAATTCATGAAATTCTTAGAGAAATGGATGGAGCTGGAGAACGTCATACTAAGTGAGGTGACCCAGTCTCAAAAGAATACCCATGGTATGCAGTTACTGATAAGTGGATATTAGCCTAGAATCTTGGAACACCAAAGACATAAATCACATACCAAGTGATGTCTGACAAGAAGAAAGTAGTGGACACTGGTGCTAGAATGGACAAAAGCATCATTGTGGGGGAGTACAAGAACAGTGAGGTGGGAGGGGGTGGATGAGGGAGCAGGGGGAGGGAAAAGGGCATGTGGGACCTTTGGAGGTGGGGAACCAGAAAAAGGGAAATGAATTGTAAATATAGAATATATCCAATAAAATATTTCAAACAGACACACACATACACACACACCCACACACAAACAAACAAAAACAAAACAAAACAACAACAGCAACAACAACAAAGAACTCAAGAAGTTAGATCCCGGAAAACCAAATAACCCTATCAAAAATGGGGTACAGAGCTAAACAAAGACTTTTCACCTGAAGAAATTTGGATGGCTGAGAAACACCTTAAAAATGTTCAACATCATTAGTCATTAGAGAAATGCAAATCAAAGCATTTTCAACAAACGGTGCTGGTTCAACTGGAAGTCAACATGTAGAAGAATGCAAATTGATCCATTCTTATCTCCCTGTACAAAGTTCAAGTCCAGGTGGATCAATGACTGCCACATAAAACCAGATCCATTGAAACTAATAGAAAAGAAAGCAGGGAAGAGCTTGGAGCACATGGGCTCAGGGGAAAACTTCCTCAACAGAATATCAATGACTTATGCTCTAAAATCAAGAATTGGCAAATGGGACCTCATAAAATTGCAAAGCTTCTGTAAGGGAAAGGACACTGTCAATAGGACAAAACAACAACCAACAGATTGGGAAAAGATCTTTACCAATCCTATGTTCAATAGAGGGCTAATATCCAATATATACAAAGAATTCAAGAAGTTAGACCCAGAAAACCAAATAACCCTATTAAAAATGGGGAACAGAGCTAAACAGAGAATTCTCAACTGAGGAAACTCAAATGTCTGAGAAGCACCTGAAGACATGTTCAACATCCTTAGTCATCAGGGAAATGCAAATCAAAACAACCCTGAGATTTTACCTCACACCAGTCAGAATGGCTAAGATCAAAAACTCAGGTGACAGCAGATGCTATCGAGGGTGTGGAGAAAGAAGAATACTCCTCCACTGCTGGTGGGATTGCAAGCTAGTAATCAGTCTGGCAGTTCCTCAGGAAATTAGACATCATACTACCTAAGGACCCAACCATACCACTCCTGGGCATATACCCAGAAGATGCTCCAACATGTAATAAGGATACATGATCCTTATTATGTTCATATAATAGCCAGAAGCTGGAAACAACCTAGATGTCCCTCAACAGCTATTAAAAACAATGACTACATGAAATTCACAGGCAAATGGATGGAACTTGAAAATATCATCATGAGTGAGATAACTCAGTCACAAAACAACACACATGGTACGTACTCACTGATAAGTGGATATTAGCACCAAAGTTCGGAATACCCAAGATTCAATTCACATACCATATAAAGCCCAAGAAGAAAGAAGACCAAAGTGTGCATGCTTCAGTGCTTCTTAGAAGGAGGAACAAAAATACTCATAGGAGGAAATATGGAGACAAGGTGTAGAGCAGAGACTGAAGGAAAGGCTATCCAGAGACTGCCCCACCTGGGGATCCATCCTATAAAAAGTCACCAAACCCAGATGCTATTGTGGGTGTCAGGAAGTGCTTGCTGATGGTAGCCTGATGGTTATCTCCTGAGAGCCTCTGCCAGAGCCTGACAAATACAGAGGTGGATGCTTGCAACCATTGGAATGAGCATGAGGTCCCTGATGGAGGAGTTGGAGAAAGGACTGAAGGAGCTGAGGGGGGTCGCAACCCAATGTGGGGAGCAAGTGTCAACTGTCCAGATCTCAGAGTTCTGGAGGACTAGACCACAATCAAAGCGTACACATGACTCCGGCCCCATATGTGTCAGAGGATGGCCTTGTTGGACATCAGTGGGAGGTGTTGCCCTTGGCCCTAAGTGTGTTCAATGCCTCAGTGTAGGAGAATGCCAGGGCAGAAAGACAGATGGGAGTGGGTAGGTAGGTGGGGGAGCACCCTCAAAGAAGCAGGGGAAGGGAGGATGGGATAGGGGGTTTCTGAAGGGGAGACATGAAAAGGGGAAAACATTTGAAATGTAAATAAAGAAAATATCCAATAAAAGATAAAAAAATAGATAAACAACAAACCAATATAAAAGCCACAAAAATTGAAAAGTAAGACAAACGAGCAAAACCAACGGGACCGAGCAACTTTGAACTGAATCCACAAGCCCAAGTGACCTCTTTTAGAGTTGATTGTGTTACTTGTTCTGTTATGGTTATGTTTCCAGCCTTTGTTATTGTTTTGTGTGTGTTTCCATGTTTATGTGAGAGGTACACGTAACATGAATATGCACATGCATGCACATGGTACACACAGAAGCCAGAGGTGCAGCTTGAGTGTCGTTCCCCACTCCCCAGTTCTGTGTGCCCACATGTTGTTTAGTGTGCATCTAGCACATTGCCTAGCATGGCACAGGCATAGATGATAATGACCTGTACTTCTCTTTGTGTGAGGCAGAGTGAAGATGAGAGCCTCTGTGTTTGTCAAATTATTGTATTAGTTACTGTTCTCATTGCTTTCACAAAATACACAAAGAAAGCAGCTTAGGGAAGGAAGGGTTTATTGTGGTTCACGGTTTGTGGGTACAGTCCATCATGTTGGGGGAGTCATGGTGGCAGGAGTGTGATGTCGGCAGTCACACCCTTTATATCTGCAGGGTCAGGAAGGAGAGTGGTGATGTTGTGATTCAGCTCACTTTCTCCTTGTGGTGGTTTGAACATGCTTGACCCACAGGAAGTGATACTGATAGGAGGTATGACCTTGTTGGAGAAAGGGTGTCACTGTGGAGGTGGACTTTGGAGTTCTCCTGCTATACCCACTGTGGAAGAGGGCTTCCTCCTAGCAGCCTAAGGATGCCAGTCTCTCCTGATCGCCTCTGAATCAAGATACAGAACTCTCAGCATCTTCTCCAGTACCATGCCTGACTGCACACTGCTGTGCTTGCTGCTATGATGGTAATGAACTCAACCTCTGAGCCTGAAAGCCAGCCCCAATGAAATGTTTGCCTGTTTAAGAGTTGCCTTGTCATGGCGCCTCTTCATAGCAAAGGAAACCCCAAGACATTCCTTTTTATTCAGTTTGGGACCACAGGCCAGGGAATGATGCCTCCACCTCTACGACTTCAATCTGGAAACCTCCTTCGCAAATCCTCAAAGGATTGCCTCTAGCTGGTTCTAGATTCCATCAAGTCAGCAACCAAGGCTCACTACCCATCAGAGTCGGCATCCATTTCCAACACAATGTGGACATCCTCCTAAACTCAACTTCTTTACATCATTTTAATCTTTGTGGATTAGGTATCACCTCTGTCTGTGATATACAAACTGAGGCTTGGTGGAATTAGGCTATTTGCCCAGGTTCCTACAAGAAATAGTGAATAGGACTGAGATTTGAATAGAAAGCCATTGGTATTACAGGGGCCAGGTCCACTGTGGGCCTTTGTAGGCATGATTACAAGAATTTGAAAGTGGAGGGAGAAATATCTCAGCAGCTGTGAGCACTGGGACCTGATGCCTTTCTTCGGTCTCTGAGGGCACAAGACATGCATGTTTTACACAGACATACAGATAAGCAAAGCATCCACACACCTAAAAGGTTTGAAATCTAAAGGATTAGACACACTGCATTCAGCAGCTAGTTTAGTACTTTGCACCAATGGAGTTGTGTACAAACATCTGCTTTGTTTGTAGTCTGCTGCTGCTGACACTGATAGACAAGATGCCATGAATATGTTTTCGAGGGTCTCAAAGTGAACAATGTCCAAGATGGATATTTGGTTTGAGCCAGCTTTAGCATTACCCTTGGCACAGATGGGTGCTTTTCTGTAGAAAACCCTATGACCCCAGAAAAGGGCATATCAGGGACAGGGGCAGAGAAAAGAAAGGACAAGAAGCTATTGAGAGAGAAGAGGGAAGGATGAGGTGAGGAAATAGAGAGCCCTAGAGTGGACTCCAGGAGAGCCGTGCACACCCAGCTCTGTCCTTTTATAAAGGGGACTCTGGTCTAGGGAAATCAAAGTATTTAAGTCTTTGTTGAACAGACACAGTGAATGACTTCTTTTATTTTTCATCCTGACACTTCAATTCCAGTTGGAATATCCAATTTCTGCAGTGTGTGTGTGTGTGTGTGTGTGTGTGTGTGTGTGTGCGCGCGCGCGCGCATGCGCGCGCGCACACACGCATGCATATATGTGTGAACACATGTACATAGAAAGCAGAATTTGATATAAGGGGTCTTCCTCATTTATTTTTGAGACACGGTCTCATTATGTAGCCCTAGCTGACTGGGAACTCACTGTGTAGACCAGGCCTGGAACACATAGAGAACCATGTGCCTCTGCCTCCCAAGCACTGGGATTAAAAACATGCACCAGTGTGTTCAGCTTTTCCACCCTTTCCTCCTCCTCCTCCACCCTCCTCCCTCTCCCTCCTCTTCCTCTTCTTCTCCCTCCCCCCTCTTCTTCCCCCTCCCCCATCTTCTTCCTCCTCCTCTTCTTTGAGACAGTGTTTCTTACTCATGGGCCAGCAAGTCCCAGAGATCTTCGGTCCCTGCTCCTCAGCGCTGGGATTACTAGCCTGTGCTGCCACATCTTGATCTTTAGGTGGGTTCTGAATGCTCACTCCTGTCCAGCAAGGGATTTACCTACTAGGCCATCCCCTCAGCCTTTTATTTCATAATTTCTGCAAATACATGTGGGTTTCAATTTCCTAGAGGGGCTAACTACTGTCAACGACAATGTGGCCTTCTATTCTTCTTCTTCTTATAATGTTTTAACATACACTTGCCACAACACCCCTCTGACGGTGTCCAAGGCCACATCACGCTGGTCTTAGACTCACTGCTGTTGTTGCGAAGCCGTCGTCCTCATCCATCTCTGGAACTGATTTCATCTCGCATTACTGAGCCTCTGTAGACTTTAGACAATAACTCCCTGCAAATCCTCAGCTCCCTGCCATGATAGTTCTATTTTTTTCCTCTCTGTGTCTCTGTCTATTGTACATATCTCACATAAAGGGAATTAGACAGTATTTGTCTTTTTGTTCCATCTACTTCTGTATGGTCCATCAATTAAGAATGATTTTTCCGTTTGTGAATGGTTACGTTTCAAATTGGCACATCAGTGCCCACATAATAGTCTCCATTTTGTCTCTTGGTCTGCCAAGTTTAAAGTATTCTCTAGCTGCTCCTTATAGGAAAGCCTGGAAATCCCTGGACCGGCTCACTGGCTTGGAACCGCGGAGGATAATTTTTCATCTCCTGCTCTGAGCTCTTACTTAGACAAATTGCCCTAACAAAAGACAGATTAACAAGAGAAAACAGGCAGATGTTTACTAGCTCGTCTGCCTTAAAGCATAAGGGAGACACCCGGAGAGATGGGGGCACATGCGTTTCATCTCTGTGTGCTGCCTCTGTGAATCTAACAACCTATGCTAGGAACCATTCAGGAAGCCAGAGTTAAATCAAGTCTCAATCTGCACTGTGTTAGTCTGGGTTCTCTAGAGAAACACAGCCAATAGACTGAATATATATATTACAAAGGGGGAAACATCAGCTTACACTAGCGAGGTTGTGTAGCCCAGCCGTGCCTGGAGAAGCTGAGAGCCCAGTGTGTGCGAGGCTGCAGGTCTCAGTAGTCCCAATCGGGTGCAGAAGGCACGAGGGCTCCTGGAAAACTGCTGGCCTTCAGCCCAAGCTGTTAAGTGGAAGAGGCTGAGCTCTACTATCAGGGAAGGAGGCAGCGGGCGCAGCAAAGATGCCCTCACTGGTGAGCGGCGAAGGCAGCGGGGAGAGAATGAGACTGCATCTTTGCCATCTTTACACCTGTGCCACGACTGAAAACTGCTGCCTGCTGTGCGGAGTCCTGTCACTCCTTCCCAAATGCCCTGACAGAGCCACCTAGAGGTCGTTCTCGTGGTTCATCCTTGACCCAATCAAGCCTATGACCATAAAGGCAGCCTCTCCCCACTCACTGCCTTTATGCCCGAAACAGTACACTAGAACACCTCTATGTGGGATCTGTATTGTATTCGATATGCTAAGCCCTCTAGAGTTTATTTAAAATGCTTGGGCAACTGGTAAAATTATAAACCATCTTATATAAGGAACTGGAATACAGGGTGTCTAGAACCAAACTATCAATCCGTAATGGCTGCCGAGGGAAGACTTAGAGGGGTTTTGTTGTTTGTTTTGTGTTGTGCATTGGCAAGTGCTCTACCCACAAGTGACTCAGGGCTTAAAAACTTGTCTGCAGAAACAAAGATGGGTACGCTGACAGGAGAAGTCTGGGAAAAGCACAGGAAAGACAACAACAACAACAACAACCACCACCAAGGGAGGGGTTTGCTGTGCACACCCTTCAGGGACCTCTTAGCCCTGAGTTACCTCCACTGTGATTATAAAATATTCACTCTGTTCTTGAGGCAGAAAGGATATATTTTTTACAAATGAAGATTGACTCTAAAGATTGAAATTTTTCTTAAAACGGGTAACTCCTGATCTGTAATCAGTTACTTCTGAATCCAATTTCTCAACACCCCCAGCTCAAAATAAACATTTTTTGTCAAGAGGCATATTTCTGTTCTTTGTGAGGTCGACAGGGAGAAAAGACAGAGAAGAGACACAGCCACTCTATAAAGACTTTATTTTATATGAGTATTTTGTCTTCATGTCTGTGCACTGTGGGCATGCAGTGCCCAAGCGTGCCACGAGAGGGCAGTAGATCCTCTGGTACTGGAGTACAGATAGATGAGATCCACACTATGGACGCTGGGAGTCAAACCGAGGTCCACTAGAAGAGTAGCCCGGGATTTTAATCACTGAGCCGTCCCTCTCTCTAGCTCCAATAGTACAGACACTTTTTTTTTCTGGGAGGAAAAACCTACAGAGTTGTGAGAATGAACGCCTGTCCACCGGGGTAGTTACAGGACAGAAAGAAGAAGGCAGGAAGGAGCTTGACGTTTTCTGTTTTGGATACTGGTTGGCCTTTGCTAGGCTTAACCACGGAGTGGTAAATTGAAGAATGTCAGTGATGAATCACCGTCTCTTGTGGTCGGCCATTACTGGGGCTTAAGGCGGGGAGGTAAGAATCTGGAGAAATAGGTTACTACAGTTCTGGAAACCAACGTGCTGGTTACAGGAATCGTCCTGCCCCACCTAAAACAGAGGCTTTTCGCACGCTGGGCTGGCTCTTCTGAACAGTCTCCCACACTAGGGTTTCAGGATGATCTATCTATTTTGGCCTTGTACAAAGCCATTCTCTGGGAAAAAATGGAAAGGGAGGGCAGGAAGGAGGGTCTAGGGTCCCTTCCCCCAGCCTCAATCTGGACTTCAGATAAGCCTCAAACAATCTTTTTAAAAAAATTAGAATTAAAATTCGTCAACATATGATTTAGTGCGTATGTGTGCATGTGCGTACACACAGGAGAGAGATGGTGTGGGCCCTGGGAACTGAACTGAAGTCACTGGGCTTGGTGGCAGGCATGAGTACCTGCTGAGCCATCTCGACAGTCCCTCAAAATGCTCACTTTTATGTATGATATTAGGAATCAAACGTGGGGCCTTACACATGCTAGACAAGTGATCTCCCCACTCAGCCACCCCCTCCCACCCCCGTCTAGGCCTTTTGGTGGTTTATTTCTAGATAAGGTCTGACTAAATTGTCCTGGCTGGCCTCAAACTTGCAAAGCCCTCTGGCTAAGCATTGGAGTGGCTCTGCCTTGAGGCCTGTGGCGTCACATAAGGCTCCAAAGGGTTTCCTGTTTCACCCTGGCTGTCCACACTAGCCTTCACTGGAAGGTATCGATGCCCGCTGTGACCTTGTAAAACCTCTGACTGTATTGTTGTCACAGACTCAGCCAACAGACTTGGCTCAGAGTTAGAGTTAAATTGGCGCTTGTGGAAATTTTAATATTTCGAATGCCAAAAATTAGAAGTGATATATCATCTGCAGAAGAAACAGCTCGAGCCCCTGTGGAACAAGGGAGAGAATTTATTTCTGGAGTCTGTGTGACCGAGTGTGAGTGACCACGGCCCAGGAACAGAGATTTAGGTCACCTCGGATGCCATGTCTCTGTGAGGCAGCAGTTCTATGAGCTTTTTATAGTTCAGAACAAAGAAGGTCACAAAGCAACACACTTCGCAGACTCATCGGTGGGAACCTCAGGTAGATGGTTACAGCAAAGCGGGGAGAGCTCTGCTCTAAGCCTCAGATGCTATCTGCTTTCGGTTGATGGAGATTCGGGGGTCTACTGATATGTTTCAAAGGATTTACCTAATGGTCAAAAAATATGTTAGGCTATGTACAGAGGAGGGCAATAAAGGTCTAGCTACACATACCCAATAGATAATTTGACTCTGGACTTGCAACATGCCCACCTCTCCATATGAGTTCTACAGAACTCCACCTGCAGTCCTAATTGGCCAGCCTTTGCAGACTCCATTTTCCTTCCAGGAACTCTCATTCACATATACAGAACAGAACTCGAGTTAGCTTGATTAAAACATTGGAAAAATCATTTGTAAAGCAAAGTGTGTGCTCATATATGTTTTGAAGTATTATTGTAAATTCCCCAATGGTAGAGAGAGTATATGAGTGTGTGTGTGTTGCATGGTGTATGTGCACCCGTGTGTGCCCATGCATGTATGTAGAAGCCAGAGGAGGGCGCAGAGTGTCTTGTTTTGTCGCTCTGTCTTACCACCTTGAGACAGGGCTGCTCACCGAGCTTGGAGTTGGACTGATGACCGCCAAGCCCAGTAATTCCTGTCTGTGACCCTCCTAGCGCTGGGACAGACGGGTACGAGGCTATGCCTGACATTTTTATGTGGATCAGGTTCCGCATGCTTGTATGGCAATACGGAGCCATGTCCACAGCCCCAGGAAGCACACTTTGAGGGAATTCTTGATGATTATGAAGCATCTTTGAATAGCAGAGGGCTCAGGGCTATGAAGATGCCCTGCCCCAACACTAAGGGCTCGGCCAGTGTGCTGTGCTCAGAGCAGGGCTGTGGAGCATACGATGCAGGGTCAGACGTGTCAGAGTGACTCATTGCCTCTCTGCTACGAGGGAAAACTTGTCATTTTAAAGAAAGAAATGGATTTTCTAATCTCAGGCGTGTGGATTGTCCCCCCTTCGGTTTTCACATCCTCGAATCCCTTCATTCTGTCGCTTTTCTGAATTTCCACCTCCTTCAGCAGGCTGAGCCAGCTCACCAGCATTCCTATTCCTGTGCTGTGCTGTGCTGTGCGGACAGCAGTCTCATATACAGGGTCCGAGCTCCATGGAGGAGGGGACCGTCCCCAGGCTTTCCTTTCCCCTGCCACCTGCATTCATGAGTTGCCAGGTAACCGGGTGGGTGTGCGTGGGCCACTTCTGTAGACCACCAAGCTCAGGAGTTGGGGCGTGCAGATGGCAGCCGTCCGCCTCTCTTATCAGAGCTCGCGCGTTATCCCAGAAGCTCCACACAATAAACTTCTCCACCAAATTAATTAAAGAAAGCCTTGATAATTCCATCCCAGAGCATCCCAATGAAAGCAATTTCAGATTCATAATGCACAATTGGCTTTTCCACTTAACTTCCAAATGACATTCTCGGTAGTTACCACCATTCGAGTTAATCAGCAAAGCCGTCAAATCCTCAGCAGAAGAGGCGACTGTGAGCATTTGGGGAAGTGGGTCTCTGTGAAATAGGGTGGGCATTAGAATATATATATATATATATATGTATGTATATATATATATATGTATGTATATATATATATACATATATACATATATATGTATATATATGTATATGTATATATATATATATTTTACGATTTATTTTTATTTTTTAGGTATGTGTGTATGCACATGAGTGCGGGTATATGCAGAACCCAGAAGAGGGAATCAGAGGTTCCAGGCACTGAGGTTACAGGTGGTTCTGAGCAGCGAGCCTGGGCACCGGGACAGAATGTAAGTTCTCTGATGGAACAGTATGCACTATTCATCCCCTGTGTGTTTATGTGTGTCCATGGGTGCACATGTGTGTGTGGTCACAGTGCAACCTCACATGGTTTCCTTAGGTACCCTCCACATTTTCTTTGATATAGGGTCTTTCCACCAACCTGGTTCTTCACCATGTAAGGTAGACCAGTTGGCTGGTGAGCTTCTAGTCTCCATCTCTCATTTTACCATTTTGGGATTATAAACCAGCATGTATACTCTGGGTTTCTGTGCATGTTTCGAGCACTGAATCCAGGGCCTCATGCTTGCAAGGCAAGCGCCCTACTGACTTAGCCATGATCGCAGCCTCGTTCTACTACTTGAATGGAGTACCACTTACTAGTTTCCTTAAAGAAAGAGTACGTTTAGGGAAGAATGTGAAGGGTGGGAGGTGATGTGGAAGGAAAGAGAAGAGAATTGGGTGAGATGGAAAGAAAGGCATCATTCCGGACAACCGTAAGGCCAGTTGATTTTATCTCAATATGGGGGAGAGGTCGAGCTAATTCCAAACACAGCAAAGGCCTGAGGATTTATTCCCAGGGAGCAGAATAAAGGGGTCAATGGATGGAGATGACCGAGGGGTGACAGGAAAGGTAAGAGGATTCTTATAAAGAAGAGCAGAGAACGTAGGCAGTCAGGACAGCAGCATAGGTGTGGATCTCCATCTGAAGAGCACCCTTCGAAGGTTTGGGGTTTCACGTCTTGGGACACAGAATTGAACCAAGCACACATATTTAGTATGGTAGTTTGTACAGTAATAGAAACAGAGGGTTTTTGGTTGTTATTTATTTATTTATTTATTTATTTATAAATCAGAGAGAAATAATCCTGTAAAGGTAGATGGGCTACTGCACTGGAAAAGGGCGTCTACTCAAAAGTGCTGCATCAGGGGTTTAAAGACCTTGTATGCTTCATCACACAGCGCCTCTTTCTCTTGGGTTTGTGTATCACCGGCCTTTCTTAGAGTTGATCCCTTTTGTTCCATGAAGCCCAAGTCTGGAAGAGTTCCTAGTCCTCTTCCAGTTGGCTTATTTGACAGGTTATTTTTTTTAAAAAAGACTTCTTTTATTAAAAAATTTTTCTTTCTATAGTTATGTGTGTATGGCACATGTGCGCAGTGCCCCAGGAGGCCAGAAGAGGGCGATGGATCCCCTGAAGCTGCCATGACAGGTAGTTGTGAGCCAATATGGATGCTGAGAACTGAACTCAGGTCCTCTGGAAGACAGCAAGTCTTCTTCTTCTTCTTCTTTTTCTTCTTTTTCTTCTTCTTCTTCTTCTTCTTCTTCTTCTTCTTCTTCTTCTTCTTCTTCTTCTTTTTATTTTCTATATTCTTTGTTTACATTCCAAAGGCTTTCCCCTTTTCCAGTCCCCCCTCACCCTATGTCCCATAAGTCCTCTTCCCTGACAGCAAGTCTTCTTAACTTCTGCATCTCTAATCCAACATGTTCATCTCGACCCCGCCCACTCCTGCCACGGTGGCTGCTAAAACGGAGACGGGGTTGCAAAAATAGTATACCAGGAGTCTTGCAAACGTCTGAGCTGCCAAGGACAGACACATAAAGCCAAGGCTGCAGTCTAGCTGCCTAGCTAAAGTTTGGTCATGGAGGGAGCCTTTGTCCCCCATGTTCAGCTACTTTGTGGTGGCGTAATAAAGACCAAGCTGGATGGGGTTGCACATGAAGCCCAGAGAGGAACGTCTAGTGAAGGGCATTGTCTGTGCGAAGAGAATTAATGAAGACTGTGGAGCCATGCTCCCTGGGCTGCTCTCTGTATCTGACCACCTGAGCGCTGGTGGGATGCCCAGAGCCAAGGATGTCTGTGACACTGTTACCTCGGAGAATCACCAGCTGGAGCCTCATGTTGGTCGTAGTCAATGCCCGTAGGAGGCGGTGTCTCTGTTATTTTGTTCCCCACAGGAGGCTGCTTGAGCTGACATTAGTTCCCACCCCAACAGAAGCCAAAGCGAGGGCACATGGGTGCCTAGCCTAGCTAACTCTGTCCTATTCCTTTAGACTCTGTGAACCTCTTATGTCGTGTCTTTCTTGGACGTTCGTCCAGCAGTATTCTTTGCTGGGGAGTTGGGGGAGTGGGCGGGTCCTGGTCAGGTTGCTTTTGGCTCTTTCCACATTGGACGGCCATTGCACTCTGTGCATATGTGTGTTGAAAAGCCCCCGCACTCTAAAGATCTGACACACTTGTTTGCACAACACCGCAGGTGGGCTTGTGCCTTGCACCTATGTTTTCTTTATCTTAAATTTAGGCAAACAACGGGCATTAATGGATGAGTTTTCATGCTGAGGGTAAAACCTAGCTTGGAGAGAAACTACAGGCGACAGGTCATAGAAAGTCAAGTCGAAGCCACTCGGATGTAATACTTTACCTTGGTTCTCTGGGACCGAGATGGAGCCATCAGATCAGTAACTCCTGCATCACAGGATCAGTTGAGCATATTGTTAAAACATTAACGACTCGGCTGGACTTTTGCATTGAAAGTCAGTCTAGCTGCCTTCTGCCTTGCCTCTGGTGGCAGTGGCAGGATATTAAGAAATCTAGCTGCTTAAACCTGTCACCAAATCCCCCACATCCACCCCTGGAGTCTCCGCCCAGTGGCAGATGCTCTCCAGTGCTGGCTGCTTTTCTCCATGATGCTCTGCTTTAGCTTGCCTTTCTGGCTCTGACTGACAGGGGACAGGAGAGATGGACAGGAGCACTGTAGATTCAGGAGAGCTGTGTTATAGAGATTCACTTATGCTCCGCATGGTCGCCAAGAATCAGTACACAGATGTTAAGTACCAGTTCAGCGCATGCGCACCACTAATGGTTGGTTTGTTCCGGGTTCATACTCTCCCAGCTCACACAGCCCTGGCGGAATACAAGGTTAATACCAACAGAAACTAGTAAGACTCGGCACTTCGATACGAGCCTGAGCCCGGGCGTGCTGGCCATCTGACCAAATGGGCGAGCCCGAGTTCTGGAATGGCTGAGTACCGTTACCATTCCCCTTTCTCTTCTACCTATAGGAGCTGCTGGCTGGAGATGAGATGCAAGACAGACCTTTGGGGGGGGATATCATTCTACTGTATTCTCAGATAGCCAGCCAGCTCTCTGAATAAAGCAGCTTTAAAGATTCAGGTTCTGCGCATTGGCATCTGTACCGGACGTGGAACAATCAACTCTGGGATTCCAGTTACAGCACCACTGGCTTAGCCTAGAATGACATGCTCTAACTGCCTCTGGGTGCTGCGTCTGCTCTTCCCATGTGCCTGTTCTATTCCGAGAGTCGAGGGGCATTTATTCTTACCCTCCAGAACCCTGGCTTGGGTTGGGTAAGCATGAACTCTCGTCTGTGTTTGACTTTGAGTTTCCAATATTCTAAGGTCCTCTTTGCTCTCTCCCTCCGTCCAAAGTCCTTTAAGACATGCAAGATAATTCTTCCTCGCTTAGGGAAAGGTGGGGTCTCCTCTAGTTCCCTCTATGGCTTATTCTAGCCCGATTAGCCTCTTCCTTCTGCCATTTAGTGTCCTTTGTAATCAGGAGGGCCAGGGAAACCATGCTGGCATTTGCCGTGCTGGGAGGGCTGGAGGAAAGGAAGCCTCACGGTTAGTCCTAGTTGAGTCCTGCTTCCATGCTGACTTTAATTACCAAATCTTCACGAATGCATTCCTTAGACATGGTTCACCCCATCTGGGTTTCTTCTCATTCTCTTGTCGGAATGCTGGCCGATGCTTTGGTGACCTGTGTGGTCAGTCTCTGACGCACACTCATGTACTCTGGCCTGAATGTTTGTTAGATGTGCTCCACCCAGAGGCCGTGTTTCCCAGCTCATCCATTTGTAATCGTGGTGTTCTTCACGGTGTTCTTCCCCATCTTCCCACTTCCATCTTGATTGGAAGACAGAGCTCCTTCTGGGGAACCTGACCAATTTCTCGGCATTATTTTATTAACCTTAACTAATCTTAATGACTGCATGCCATTGTTGAGAGTGTAATATAAACAAATAAGGCATTGTAATTACAGAACTGGTGTAGAGCCAGCCCCTAGCAACTGTATCAAGAACGTGACCATATGAAAAGAGGTACGTTGGGTACTTTTGTGATATTCTCAGTTCTAAATACGATGCAGACAAGGAAGTATTATGGTTTGTGACATTCGGCTATGACATCCTTGTAGAGTCCCTTCGCACAGCAATGACCTTAACTAAAGAAGCTACCAATCAGGAATGACCAGCATGTTTCTGAACCGTCCACACGAGAAGCTCCAGATTCTTTTCACACCAAGACAAGAGTCCAGATGCTCCTTGGAAGAGAAGAGTCACCCTATCAATAGAGATACTTGTAAATGGGGTTCCATCGTCACCCTATGCAGAATTCCTGTTGCAAATTCTAAAATGTGAAGTCCAGAGAGACATAAGCAACTGAGGAACCTTATGGGAAGAAAACCCTTTCCGGGTTGAAGAGCAATGGGTTACACCGTGAAAACCTATTAATACTCACACGTGAATTAGAAGACTCAGACAGCAGATGTGAGCTAAGGAGCCGGGTGGGCAAGAATGGTGAGCCGCAGATTTCCTCCACCATGCACAGTGCATATCAGTGCACAGCTGTCTGCCTTTAACTGCTGGCGTCACAAGGACAGTCCAGAGTGGATAATGTAAATGGGACTTTGAGAAACATGGCAGAAGCATATTGTGTGGCTTTTTCTGGGGAGAAACGCACTTAAATGTCTGTTCTCCCCAGATGTGACACTGAAGTGACAAACCAACGAAACAGTTCTGCCCAAGTCTAGATTAGTGAACTGGTGAATTAATTAGGGCTACCTACAGGAATATGAGTAAGAGGTTATTTACAGGAGCACGTGTGACTCAAAAGCAGATGCATCACAGAAAAACCTATCCCAGCAAAGATGACAACTCTTGAAAGCTGTATTCTTCGTGAAGCCGAGAGGCAGCTGTTTGTTTTCAAAGGAGACATTTTTTTTTTCATTCATTGGCTCATAATGGGGTCTCACTTGCAGGCAGCTTGGATTGTCTGAAAAGACAATTTCTCACCTGCTGTCACTGTTTGAGAAGGTGCCTGTGAGTCCTGTTAAGTTTTGGGTGCTTCCTGAGACTTGTGAGTTTTATCAAATTTCTGAGATTTCTGAGATTTCTGAATTTTATCGAATTCCTGAGACTTGTGAGTTTGTTTCCTTCCAGGGATAGCCCTAGGCTGTTTGAGTGAGGAGCAGACAGCCACAGGACAGACAAATGCATTCTCCTAGTAATGTGTTAGTTTTGATAGAGAACAGTGGTGTTTCATGAATATACTGGATATACAAAATACACCAAAACAAAACAAAACAAAACAACTTTCTCAGCTAAGCCTTGAATGCCCACTTCTCCAAGCTTGTTAAATGGAGATTATCTTTTTTAAATGAGATTTTTAAAAATTAATATTTTGGCTAGCACAAAGAAACTGAAAGTTGCCATTGTGTTCCAGTCTGTACCCATGAAGGGAGAAAGTTGAGAGAGAAGATAAAGATCCCTTTCTGCCTAGATTACGTGCAGTTCAGTTACCAACATTTTTTTTCCCTTCCAGCTCCTAATTTGCAACATCATTCAGATGCCCTGTTTCCAGTCCTTGGCAAAACCCTGCAATTGGAATGTTACCTTCGACCTTGTTGTAACACCCATTCCTCATTAACACCACTTGTCTCTGAAACACTGAAGATTTAACACTAATTACTTTTCTTGAGAAGGTCTGCTTTGCCAAATGAAATCATCTCAGAAATGAATGATTTTGTCGCCAATTAAAAGAGTACACATAAAAAAACATGGACTTGGTTTTGGGGCCCTGGGACACCTCAGAATATGTGAGACCTTGGGAATGGTGTTACACTTACTGACAAGAAAGTGTATCATCTAGGATGCTTGCAAGCTGATGAAATGGTCTGTTAGGAGAACATAAACATCTAAAAAGTTCAGATCCTTTTAAAGTGAAGAAAGGTTGGACTCAAGCACCACCAGGTAGACGCTAGTGCTGCCCCTCCCCCAGTGCCTGCTTCCCTGTCTTTCAAGCCACATCCTACGGTTTTAACCATATGGCTGTGCCATGTTGCCATCTTTATATGTAAAACCATGAAATAAGCAGCGGGCTGACATCCTTGGATGGACAGTAGAAAAGCCATTTGATCATCTCTGTTCTAACCTGTTTAGGAAACCAAGATAGGTTCAGTCATCACTCTCCTCATCTGGACTGTGTGTGAGCATGTGTGCATGTGTACGTGTATGTGTGTTTGTGTGTGAGAGAGAGAGTGTGTGTGTATGAGTGTGTGTGTGAAAGAGTGTGTGTGTGTGTGTGTGTGTGTGTGTGTGTGCGCGTGTACAGGAGTGAATGGGTGTGTGAGGCCAGAAGTGGCTTCTTCAGTCACTCTCTACCTTGTTCTTTGAGGAAGGATCTCGCATTGAATCGGGACTTTACTGATTTGGCTAACCCGGAAGGAGTCCCAAGGGTCTTCCGGTCCCTGCGTCCCCCGTATCTGTTTTCTCTAATCTCCTTTCTGGTTCATCTGGGGTCTCTACATCCTTCTTTCCCAGCTGATACCTCTTTAAAGTTTTGGGCTTTTGTTTTCCTCTTTAGATCTTCCTGAGACAGTTCACGTGTTTGTGTTGTCTGCCAATTTACTCTTGGCTCATGGCTGCCAAGTCTCTCTCTGGTGTCGTGTTTTCTGGGAAGGTCCTCTTGTAGGATTAAATTGGAAGAAAATTGGAGATTTTTTCCATGGGATAGCTTGTGTGTGTGTGTGTGTGTGTGCATGTATGTGCACATGTTTGTGAGTATTCACATGTGTGTTTGTTTCTGCATATGTGTGTGCATGTATGTATGTGCATGTGTGTGTGCATGCAGCTGTGTGTGCATGTGTGTGTGCACGTGTATGGATGTGCACATATCCATGTTCATGAAGGCTCCTATGTATATGGGGTACACTAGAAACCAGAAGACAATCTCAAGTTTTATCCTTTAGAAGCCATTTACCTTTGTGTGTATGTATATGTTGTTTTATTTTTATAATTTTAAAGATATATTTATGTCATTAGTATAAGTTATGTATACCTGTGTGTTTGTGTATGCACATGCACAGTGTATGTGGGGTGCCCATAGAGGTCAGAGGAAATAGATGCCCCTGGAACTGGAGTTCTAGATGGCCGTGAGTCACTCAGTATAGTGGTGTGAACTGGACATACATCCCCTGCAACAACAACACATGTCAACCTCTGTACCATCCTCTAGCCCCACTTTGTTTTTTAAGATAGGGTCTCACGTTGTCCTGGAGCTCAGCAAGTAAGCGAGGCTGGCCGGCTAGTGCCAGTGAGAGGCAGGAATCCTCCTGACCCTGCCTCTCTGGTTTTGGAATACACGTTTGTCCTCATACCTGGCTGTTAAACATGAGCTCTGGTGACTGAACTCAGACGGTCATGCTTGCAAGGTGAGCGCTTTCCTGATGGAGCCATCTCTCCAGCCTCCCGTGCTTCAGCTCTGGATCAAATCCTGGTTCAACAAGGCGGCTCTCCCCTGAAGCAGCTCAGAGGTGCCACGTCTGTATGGAATTCCCTAGTTTGCTTTCTATTGTTGGGAAAAACAAATACAACCAAAAGCAATTCGAAGCAGAAGTAGTTTATATCATCTTACACTTTATAGTCCATCATTACGGGAAGTCCTATAAAGAACCTGGAGGCAGGAACTGAACCAGAGGCTGAGGAGGACGAATGCTAACTAGCTTTGCCACAATGGCTTGTTCTGCATGGTTTCTTATACACCTCAGGATCATACGGCCAGGAGTGGCACAGTCCACAGTAGGGTAGACAGATCAATAATTAATCAATAAAATACTAATATCTTATAGCAAATCTTATGGAGGCATTTTCTCAATTGAGGGTCTTTTTTTTTCCCAAGAAACTAGCTTGTGTCAAGTTGACAGAAACCTGATCAGCACAGGATATCACATTAGTCATCACAGTGATTGAAAATATTAAAGATAATCTGTCATGGATTCCTGCCAATGGCCGTTGGTGTCAAATCCTGTTGTCTCTACACTGTCCTACAGCCTCGTCCCACAGCTCTTGGCTCCAAGCGTGACTTTCACATTGAAGATGGCAGCATCGTCTTCTTTCAGCTAGGGCTGGGTGAATGGGCCGGCCACCTTGCAAGGCAGGGCAAGGCAGGGTTTGCTGACAAGACAGATTGTCCCAGGGTTCCATGCAAGTCTGCCAAGAATGGCAGGTATGCCCACTGGCACGCTGCAGAATCCTGCCACAACAAATCTAGAGCAATTTATTCCTACAGTTAGGAGCGACGTAAGCGAATGGATGCTTGGGAGCTTCCGTCTTAACAGTTATGACCAACAGACAGACAGAGCCGGAGAATGCCGCGTCTGTGGTGACCCAGAGACTTCCTCTGTCAGCATTCCCTCTGCTTCTGCAGCAGGTGCCCCTAAGCAGAATGCTTATGCTGTACTTAGGGGATGAGAACAAACGTATGTTTACCTCAGTTAGGGCCCCCATGACAGTCTGAAGGAACGATTCCACCAGAGTGTAGGTTAGTGAGCCAGTGGGTTTACTGGGGTTGCTTACCTGAGCGTGGGTGACCCACCAAGAAGCCCACCCTGGCATGACTGATGACTCATAAAAACGCTGTATCCTGAGAGCTCCCTGCAGCATATGCAAGTTGTTTGACTAATGGAAGAGACCCCTCTCCCCTTCCATTGTTCAATGCCTTTATAATTGTTAGGATTCTGTCTAAGCTCCACCCTACAATTACTTGGCAACAACCAGGTATGCCCCTCCCCATGGTTACCTGGCAACCTGGTTACCTACCCTCCCCCCCACAGACATGCATACACACACACACACACACACACACACACACACGGACATGCACATGTGGTGAAAACATCCCTGTGCTGTGGTGTTTCTCCTTCTCTTTTATTCTCTCTGACCCTCAGTCCGTGGGATGGTGTAGTTCACATCCAGGGCAGATCATAGCCTGCTCAATAATATCTGGAAGCGCCGTCACAGGCACTTCTCAATCCCCTCGAGCTAATTCAGTCAAGCGATCACATTGCTGATTCTGTTATCGAACTTACATTTTCAATACCGCAGAGCAGGTTTAGCTGGAGAAACACAGAGCCATAAAATACTCTATGCCAACTGATATGCTCTCTCCATCCGGTTGGTTACCGATAGAGACAGGGCACGGGGAGTCTCCTTATCACTCCACATCACCATACTCTGCCAGCCCCTGATCTAGGATGTCCTCAGAGGGCACATTGACCTTGGGTGAAGCAGCTCTCTCGGGGAGTAATTCAGCTCTTCCCTGGAGAAGACTCTGCATGAGAACAGGAGTTTGCCAACTTTGGAGCTGAAGACTTCATTACTCAAGGGGAGACTCTTGCTTATAAGGTTGGCAAGCTGCACATAGAACCTATGGGCTAGGTCTACCTGGCCACCCACACTTTTTGCCCCCACCCCCTGTGTTTGTCTGTCTCACTCGGCTTTTTCCCTAGTCACTCTCTTTTTGATGCAAGGATCCCAGTCATGCTACAATAAGGATCCATTCAGATCATTTCAACGTAAACTTTGCTATGTGCAAAGACTTTGAAGTCTAAATGGGACTATTTTGGTATGGGATGGGGGATAGAATGTTGCTGTAGTTTCCTTCCTGGTACTATGATAAAACACTTTGACCGAAAGCAATTTATGGTAGGAAAGGATTCATTTTATCTTACAGGTCACAGTCCACCATTGAGGGAACCCAGGTAGCAACTCAAGCAGGAGCTTGAAGCAGACACCATGGAGGGACACGGCTTGCTGGCTCTCTCATTGGTTCATGCACACACTGCTTTCCTGTAGAGCCCAGAAACACCTGCTGAGGGAAGGGTGTGCCCATCATGGGCTAGACTCACCAACATCAATTAACCATCAGGACACTCTACCATGGGCATGCTCATAGGCTGGTCCGATCTAGGCAGTCCCTTGATTGAAACTCCATTCTCAGATGACTCTAGATTATATCAAGTCACAGTTAAAGCTACTGAGGACAACTGTCAGCACCTCTTCTGGTAGAGACAAAGTTAATCCACAAGATGGGAAATGTTATTATCTTTTAGAAATACAGAGTAGTTCTTTCTTCATGGCAGGCGAGCAGGCAGGACTTCCCTGTATTTCCCTCAGCTCTTACTCTGGTCACCACAAGCCCAGACACAGCCACGATTGCTCTGCAGTCCCTGGGTCCAGAAACTCCAAGCACTGCTTAAGCTTATCTACAAACCACCTTGGCAGGCATGCCACAGTCGTGCAGATGTGGAGACTCCAGCAGCCAGCCAACTGTCCAGAGCCGAGCCAAGCGACTTCTCCACAGCCGAGGGAGTCCTTATCAGCCTTCTACCAACACAGCCAATTATTTCCTAAAAGAGCTGCATTCCCAGAAGATCTATTTTTTCCAAAGTTTTACTTTCTTTCTGACAAGTACTAATTGTGCAGAGAGTACCTCGGGATGTTCCAACATGTATCTACATTACGGAATATCAACTTGAGCCAATCAGCACGCAGTTCAGCACGCAGTGTAGTACCAAATACTTAAACAAGTCGTCTGTGGCAAGAACGCTTAAAAGCCTCCCTTTCCGCTCTTTGAAAGTATGCAACTAGAAATTTCTATTTTATGTTGTGATCTCTGTCTTTATTGCTCATACTACATTTGGACAATTTTCACTTAAAATTTATCTCTTTTATTTTTTCGAGATTATAATTATATAATTTCTCCCTTCTCTTCCTCCTTCCTAAACCCTGCCACACAGTCCTTCTTGCTCTCTTCCAAGTTTATGGAAACTCTCTTTTCATTGATTGTTGTCCCATGCATATTGTGTGTATATATACATATATATATATATATATATATATATATATATTCCTAAATGCAACCTGCTCCGTCTATATGTTACTTGTATGTATACTTAAGGACCAATTGTTTGATATTGGATAGTTGATTAGAGTTTGCTGTGAGATTGTGTTTCCTAGTAAAGTCAGAAGCCACACCAATAAGGTTTCACCGTATGACTGCCCAAACAGGAGCTGACCATGAACAATAACAACACGTATGCTAATGTGGATGGTGGGGGATGGGTATAAAGAACTACAGGCAACTAAAGGATGCTGGAGGGAAGGACACACCAATTGGTTATTTTATTTTTTGATAAAACATCATCAACCCCTCCAAATGAGTCCTTTATAGATAACGGGTGACTGGTATCTTTAGGAAAGCCATGACCAATCTTTTGGATCTCACTCTGCATGGTTTTTGTAGGGGTGGGGCTCCTAAGACCTTACCCACCCTCGCCTTCTTGAGGATCTATGCACACTTACTGGTTTCTGAGATGGGAGAGATATTTTCTTCAGTGGTGTAAACACTCATAGGTCCTCATTGCTCCTATAAGCAATCCTAATCAAAGTCATTGATTTACAAACAAAACAAAACAAAACCCAGACCATGAAAGTAAAATGGGGACTAGCCTAAAGGAAGACTTAGGATCAGAGAGTGTGGAAAGAATAAGAGAGGGTGACAGGGGTGACTATGATTAAAGTGCATTAAATACATGTGTGAAAATGTCATAAAATATTATCCATAGTTACATGCATTAGTAAAATATCTAGAAAACAGCAAACAGCTCTGCAAGTGGAAAAGGGATGAGGCCAAAGACACTAGGGAAGTCCTTGCAAATTCCTGTGCTAAATACTCCTACTGTGGTCAATTCCAAGAAATCAATGCAGGTCAGATGTTGGTGATATGTAACTTTAATCCATCTCTTGGGAGACAGAGGCAGGAAGATCTCTGTGGGTTTGAGGCCAGCTTGGTCTACATAGCAAGTTTCAAGCCAGAGAGAACTACATTGCTGAGACCCTGCTTTAAAAGAGGAGAGGGTGGTGAAGAGGAAGAGGGAGGGGGAGTGAGGAAGAGAGGGAGAGGAAGACACTAAACATATAGTTGGAAGAGATGTGGATGCTTTTATGTGATACCCAATATATTGTTATTGGGAGAAGACTTAATTGGGATGTGCTAAAAAGATATTATGGACCAGGTAGGATTTGAAAAAGGTTTGAAAAGTGCATAGGATTGGACACTGTCTCTGTAATAATACCATCATACCAGTTCAGTGGTTTCCGTGTCTCTCTAGACCAGTGGTTCTCAACCTTCCTAAGGCTATGATCCTTTAATAAGTTCCTCATGTTTGGGTGATGCCTATCCATAAAGTTATTTTCATTGCTGTCATTACTGTAATTTTGTCTCTGTTATGAATCATAATGTAAATATCTGATATGCTGGATGGTCTTTGGTGTCCCCTATAAAAGGGTCATTTAGTCTCCCAAAAGGGATTGTGACACAAAGTTTGAGAACAGCTGCTCTAGATGGTGAGATTCCAGGGGACAGAGGAATGTCTTTTAATAGTCCTACACTTGGGTGTTTCACACGTTTGTTGAATGAATGTAAAGTGAATACATGGAGAACACAGAGCATTTAATGATATAGGAAGGACACTATTCCTTCTGGAGGCAACATACAAGAGAGCTGGGCTTCAGTAAAAACCCCTTCTTGTTGGAGCAGTGTTGGGATCAGCTATAAGAGCTATCTCTATAAAAACGTACCCCAATATTTGTTTCCTTAAAGCGGAACACATTTATTTTGCTCATGAATCTGAAATTCACACAGGGCTCAGCAAGATCAGGTCACTTTGGTTTTCTTGGCATCATCTGGGGAAGGATGAAGGCTGGGAGCTCTTACCTCAAGGCTCCTTCCTCTGTCTGGAGATTGGATGCTGTTTACTCACAGAGATGTAGGCAGATGTAGATAGTTATGAGGTCTGACTATATCCTCTTTCTAGTATGTGGTCCTTTGGAAAGCTCACAGTTGGTAACAGTTCAGGAATTCCACAGTGTGTAACGGAAGCAAACCAGAAGCATGGTGTGGTTGTGTTGGTGGTTCATTCCTATAATCCCAGCATTTCAGAGACCGAGGCAGGAAGATCGTGAGCTTGAGGACAACCTGTGCTACATAGTCCTAAGACAGCCTGGGCTACATATTAAAACTCTCTCAAAAAAGCAAAGTTCCCCTGAAACAAAATGAAAGAAGGAAGGAAGGAAAGAAGAAAAGAAAGTTAGCATTATTTTTCTGTCTTCTATGCATCAAGCTGTCACAAAGTATTCTAGTTTCTTCTCTGTTGCTGAGGTAAAACACTATGACCAAACCAATGTAGGGGAGGAAAGGATTTATTTCACTTTATAAGATAAAAGCGTTTATTAGAAGTATACTTCCATGTCACAACTTATCAGGCAGGAACTCAAGGTAAGAACCTGGAGCAGAAACTATGAGGGATGCTGCTGCTGGTTTGCTCACGCTCATAGTCAGCTAGCTTTTTAGATCAGCCATGTTCACTCACGTAGGGATGGTGTCACCCACAGTGGGCTCAGCCCTCTCATATCAGTTTATACTTAAGACAACCCCCCACAGTAGGTTGATCTGATCCAGGCTATTCCTTAATAGAATCTTTCCTCTCCCACAACTCTAGATTGTGTATGTAAAGTTGATAATAGGGTCTTTCCTCTCCCAGGACACTAGAGTGTATGTGTATAAAGTTTACAATTAAGGCAAACTAAGACATCAGGATTTTAAGGATCTTGAATGTCTCCCTGAAATGTTTCTTTTCTCCCCCTGTAGTAATGGTTCGCGTAGTTCTGATTCTGCCCCAGTTCTTTTTACATGTGGGCCTGTCACTTCCAACAAGCCCATGAGAGTGACAGTGACAGCAACCATATTTTGGAATCACTTTTATTCCTGCACTTGCTAAGTTATCAAAATTTTCTCTCATGTTCTTAGTACATTGAAATAAACCCAAGCATCTTGCCCATTCAATCCTGTAATGATGGCCAACCTGACCAGTCCAGACATGTTTTTCCTCTCCTGTCTCCAAGCTAGCTCAAGCTCACATGTTCTAGTGCCCTTGAGTAGGTGATAATAATGTGGCTCACGATGGGATACACTTGTGACAACTCTGAGCATCAAGTTTGTCATGAGAACATCTCAAGGGACTCTAGGCTTATTACCCAACAGCTCAAAGAAGAGACCAAAGCCATGAAAGTGCATTAACTCCTTTTCTCATTGTTCAGGCAAAACACCTGGCAAGCAAATTTAAACAAGGGCTGGTTTACCGTGTCTCACAGTTTAAGGGAACATGGTCCATCATGGCGGATAAGGCATGATGGCAGAGTCAGAGGACCAGATGGTCACATTACGTTTCCAGTCAGGAAGCAGAGTGAAAAGAAAATGAGACAAGGTCATAAAATCTTAGGACTAGATTCCAGTGACCAACTTCCTCTAGAGAGGCTCCACCTCCTAAAGGTTCCACAACCTTCCCAAATAGTGCCACCAGCTAGTGACCAAGTATTCAAACACATGAGCCTATGGGATGGGGGTTGTTTCACATTGAAAGCACAATGGCAAATAGTAGGTAATGCTGATTTTATCTGCCAGGACTTCCTAGGCTCAGACTGAAGACAGTGCTCCCAGTCACAGACTTGAACCCCCTGGTTGTTTCTGTATACAGCTGTGGTCATCCCTGCAAGGTCTCTCGCCTATCAGCGTAAAGGGTTAGTGATGAGGACATAGTTGGCTCTGATCACATCTAGGAGAAAAAGATAAGGACACCTTGTCACTTAAGTTTTGGATTTGTCTTTTTGTGTTTGTTTCCTTGGTTCTTTGTTGTGTTTCTGTTTGGATATAGGGAAATTTATAGTCATAAGGAGGTCATCAGGAGGAAATCTCATACTTGTCACACTGCTAATATTTTCCCAAGGGAGTGATGACAGTTTTAAAAGTAGAGGAAGAGGGCTGGAGAGATGGCTTTGAGGATAAAAAAAGATAGTTGTACAAGTCTGAGGACCAGAAATGGAATCCCCAGAACCCTGTAAAAGCCTAGTGTACAGCATGGGAATCCAGGCTGACAGATGAAAACATAGCCTGAGGCTCCAATGTAGCTGAAGAAGCCTGCAATGTGTCCCTAATGGTCCTCTGAAGACGGCAGGGGTTGCTACTGCATCCATTTATGCCCGTCTCACCTGTGTCTCCAGCCCAGCCATGACAAATACAGCCGTCAACAGCATCTTCACATGAGTGAAGACATCATTGTGACAAGGCTTTGACCAACAAAGAGGCACCAGAGTCTCACAGTGGGTCCCTGTGAATCCACTGCCTGTGCAGACACAGTAGTAGTTGACTCCCATGGTGACATGGCACATTTATCAAAGTTGAATTCATAATGGTCTCTGTATTAGTCTGGGTTCTCTAGAGTTACAGAACAAAGGGGCAATCTCTATGTAGTTAGGGAATTTGTCAATGACTTATAGTCTGTAGTCCAACTCCCCAACAATAGTCAGCAGCAGCTGTGGATGGAAGTCCAAGGATCTTGCAGTTGCTCAGTCCCACGAGGCAAGCCGGCAAGCAGGAATCCGTCTTCCTTCTTTCAATGTCCTTATATATGTCTCCAGTAGAGGGTGTAGCCCAGATTAAAGGTGTGTGTCTCCATGCCTTTAATCCCAGATGATCTTGAACTAGAATCCATAGCCATAATCTGGGATTAAAGGTGTGTGTCTCCATGCCTTTAATCCAGATGATCTTGAACTGGAATCCATAGCCACCATGCTTCAAGATCTCTATGCTAAGTCCAGGTCAAAAACTTATATCTCTGAGCCTCCAGATTAGGATCACAGGTGAGCCTTCCAATTCTGGATTGTAGTTCATTCCAGATATAGTCAAGTTGACAACCAGGAATAGCCACTACAGTCTCCAAGGAATCTAGGTGCATAGTTGTTGCGGGAAACATTAAAAAAACTCCATAGGGCCTCCGCTGGGCCATCTTACTCAGCTGTCCCTGTGTTAGCCACCCCTCTGGCAAGGGACCCCAAGTTCCTCTCGCTACCACCCAAAGCCCCACATGCTCATGGTCTGCAAGCTCACCATCTAATTACCTGGTAGAAGCATAACTCTTAAAGCTTGCTTAGTTGCTTTTTTTTAAAGATTTATTTATTTTATGTATTTGAGTAGACTGTAGATATCTTCAGGCACATCAGAAGAGGGTGCCAGATCCCATTACAGATGATTGTGAGCCACCATATGGTTGCTGGGAATTGAACTCAGAACCTTTGGAAGAGCAGTCAGTGCTCTTAAGCACTAAGCCATCTCTCCAGCCCTTGATTAGCTATCCAATTGGATTTATGTATATTTAATACAGTATTTTCAGAGCCAGATGGTTATGATAAAAGCTTTAACCCAAATATTCTAACCTTTTGATAATCACGTTGGACTCCATTTTGGTTCCTTCTTCTCCCCCTGAGACCTCTGAGACCCTTCAACTCCTAGCTCCGCCTCTCCTTTCCTGGCCAATCATAGGCCTTCCACTGCCCTAATAAGCTCGGACATGAAAAGTCTTGCAACACATAGTCACAGAAGTGAGCCCCAAGAGCACCCTGACACGTGGCACTGTGGATCCCACAATGGCTGCCTTGGTATCCAGGCACAGAAGCAGGAGTAGCCATTGGCTCCATCCTGGCACAATATTTACTTTACATCCAGATCACAGCTTTCCCTCCCTCCTTCCCTCTGAACCCCTCCTCTTCCCTTCTCAACTTTCTTTCTCCTCAGAGAAGGGGAGGCCTCCCATGAATATCAACCTACTTGGCCTATCAAGGTGCAGTAAGAGACAGCCTCTGCTCCAATTGTCAGGGGTCCCACATGAGGACCAAGATGCACATTATTTTCATTTTTTATAATTCTCTGTGTTTCCCTTTGCTTCGTTGCCTGGATATACACACATTTGGTGTGATATCTTAAAAAAAAACAAAACAAAACAGAAACAAAAACTATTGCCAAGGTCAATATGCTTTCTTCTAGGAGTGTGTGTGTGTGTGTGTGTGTGTGTGTGTAGGTGTGTGTGTGTGTGTGTGTGCGTGCGTGTGCTTATCCAAACATGTGTGCAGGTGATCTCCAATATCAGAAAAGTGTGTTGGAGGTCCTGGAGGTGGAGTTACAGGTGGTGTGAGCCGTCCAATGTGGGTGCTGGAAACTGCACTCAGGCCCCCGGGAACCAGCCAAGCTGTCTCTCCAGCTCTCCAGCTATATGTTTGGATTTTGTTCATAGTGTTAAAGGCCAAGGCTCCAATGTCGTGCTTTTGCATGAGGATATCCAGTTTTCCTATCAGACTGTCCTTGTATACCATGTTTACAGAGTCGCCTTGTCAAAAGGTACTTGACTGTGTGTGCTTCAGTTTATTTTGGAGTCTGTTTTTTTCAACTGAGCTGTCTGTATTTTTTTCTCTCTCTCTCTCCCTCTCTCTATCTCTCTCTCCCTCTCCCTCCTCTGTGTTTGTGTGTTTAGTTTGTATTCCAGTATCCCCCAAATAAATTAATAAATAAATAAAATAAAAAACAGTTTACATTACTACAATTTTTAATGTAACTTAAAATCATGAGTTGCAGTGCATCCAGCTTTTTCTTTGTTCAAGATTGATTTTTGGCTACTCAAGATCTTCAGTAGTTTCCATATGAATTCCATATGAATTCTAGATATTTTTTTTTCTATTTCTGTGAATATACACCGCTGGAGTTTCAATGGAGGTTATGCTGAGTCTGTATGCCACTGTGGGTAGAATGGCCTTTAACAATGTTAATTCTTCCCATCTGCAGTGGGGACTAAACTGTATCACCTTCAGTTCTCTCATCAATGCTTCATATTTTCCAGTGGGCAAGCATCTCACAGTCTTGGTTAGATTTATTTGCATTTCATTCCTTCTTTTCCTGTGAATGTGTCCGTGTGTGTGTGTGTGTGTGTGTGTGTGTGTGTATGTATGTATGTATTCAGGTGCCCATGGGGGCTACCAAAATAAGGTGGCAGATCCCCGGAGGGAGAGTGACAGGTGGATGAGGGGAACCCAGCATTGGTGCTGGGAACAAAACCACAGTCCTCTGGAACAGCAGAACCTGTTCCTAACACCTATGTCGTCCCTCCAGCCTTCCACTTTATTTTTTTGAGACATTGCTTTCACAGAACCTGGAGCTTTCCACGTAGGCTCAGCGAGCTACCACTGAACTTCAGGGGTCCTTCTGTCTCTGCCTCGATGGTGCTGGGATTATAGGCATGCATCACCACGCCTGGCTTTGTGGTGGTCTCTGGGGATCCAAATCCAAATCTTCAAACCTGTGAGGCAAACACTTTACCTGCTAAGCCATCTTCTCTACCCCAAAGGTCTTTATGTCTCTCATTTTGACCCCACTTTACCCTCTATGAAATTATGCTAGGAAAATGAGTAGATTGTACAAACCCGGACCAAGAGTCATGAAGGTATGTCCTCAGCAAGTGACGGGTCATTGAACAGTTGTTTTTTTAAAATTTGTTTTTAAATTGGCCTTAGGAAAAGCAAAGGTGAAATGCACATTTATTTCTCCTAGATATTTGTTCAAAATATGTATTTTTCCATCTTTCCTGTTAGGGAAGAACTTCCATTAGTTTGATCTTCACGTTGACTATGCATTTATAATCCTCATCTTAGCAAAGAACATTTTTGTCAGCTTTCTGCCGGGCAGAGAGCTGTGAGGAGAGCAGCCCTGACCCATCGGGTCTCTCTGGGGCTGAGCAGGATGGTGAGTGTCGATGACTACCTGCAAAGGACCACACCCGCCTGGGAGTCTTGTTAAAGCAGGACCTCGCTTTATTCTTTGGTGGTCTTGCTTATATGGGCAAGGTAGGGAGGTGGGGACAAAGGGGCGGAGTGAGTGACAAGGGCTATGGAGTGATCGAGCGGGACCAATGAGTTTATTTTACGTCAGTGGTAGCTAGGCAGGAGCAGTACCACCAAAGCGGAAGTGCGTGAGACATGCGAGTCTTTCCTCTATTTGGGGCCCAAGAAGGCCCAACTCATTTTGATGAAAACCATTGGGTAGTCATTGAATCTTGTTGTCTGAGCAGAACAAACCAGGTTACCACAGTGAGCGGAGGATGGCTGGGATGCAGCAGCTGCGGACAGGGGATTCAGTGGGTGGTGGCACACAGGTCAGCCTTTCCCAGAATGCCTCTGCTCCGGAAGCTTTAGGGAGACACTGCCACGGGGAGGAAAGTACTTAGGTGCCGGGTATACTTGGCCTCGATTTACCCTTCGGAGTTGTCTGGCAGTGACTTTCTCCTCTACTCAAGTTTCTCATCTGTAAAATGAGGACAATAAGACCTATTTTGCACAATTGTGAAGATAATAAACAAAACAATACAATACAAAAAAAGAACTCACAAAGAATCATGAGGCTGGACAGATGGCTCACCAGTGAAACGTGACGGCTGTTCATGCACAGGCCTGGAATGTGGTTCCTAGTACCTACGTCTAATGGCTCAAAATCACCTGTAACTCCAGGTCCACGGCATCCGATGGCTTCTTCTGGCCTCCCAGGGCACCTGTACTCATGTAAACACACACACACACACACACACACACACACGTTTGAATCTTTAAAAAAAAAAAGACTGTATACATAATGAGACCCTGTCTCAAAATAATCAAACAATCAACAAACCAAATAAACAAACAAGGTGGGAAGAACCTGAAGAACAATTTTTGATACTGGTTTCTGCCCCCACATATGCATGTGTGCACATGTGCCTGTGTACGTGTGTGCGCGCTCACACACAGGCATAGGCACACACACAATTCTATTAATGTTCATGGCATATGTGTGTTTGTGTGTGTGTGTGTGTGTGGTGTTTGGTATGTATGTATGTGTGTATGTATATATGTATATGTATGTATATGTATATATACATTTATGTATGTATGTATATGTATATATACATTTATGTATATATGTATATGTGGCTTTTTCCAACATCTTTAGTGCTATTTATGCCCCCTTTCTTCCTCTTCTCGTTATTACCCTCACTCTCTCTCCCTATTTACTCCTCTCATCTCTGGTTTTTGTTCTCTCCCTTCATAGCTCCTGTGTTGCCCTGTTCACTTTAGATAGCCTATGGTCCTGCATCTTATCCTCTCTACAGCACCCTTCCCTGCTTCCCCAAGGTCCATTTCTACTTCCCGTGCTTCTGCTGTTAAAGGGGTATATATTCAAATATAGAGACTTGGGAGCTAGGATCCACAAATAAGAGAACATGGGGTGTTTGCCTTTCTGGATTACCTCACTCAGTAAATATATTCCAGTTTCATCTATTTATCTAAAATCTTCGCAGCCTCTGTTTTCCTTACAGCTGAGGAGCAGTCCGTTGTACACAAGTGCACACGTACTCATCATGTCCACGCATCCATTGGAGGGCACATAGGTTGTCTCCATTCCCCAGCTCTTGTCCACAGAGTGGCATTCAGCATGGCAGAGCAAGCAAGTATCCACGAAGCAGCATGTGTGAGGTCCTTTGAACATATGCCAAGGCGTGCCGCGGCTGGGCCATGTGCCAGACTGACTTTCAGCTTTTTGAGAATTTGCCTCACTGATTTCCACAGTGGCTACAGCCGGTCTCAGTCCCAGCAGCAGTGAAGAAGGCTCCCCTTCCCAGCCTCCTCTCTAGCATTTGTGCTTGCATGTTTTCTTTCCTAATTGCTAAGGATGTTGAACATTTAAAGACATATATATATATATATATATATATTATATATATATACACACACACACACACACACACACACGCCTTATTTATTTATTTATTTATTTGAGAACTCTGTTCACCTACATATGCCACTTTTTTATTTCAGTCATTTATTTTCTTGATTCTTTTTTTTTTCTGAGTTATTTATCCACTTTGGATAATGATCTTCTATTGGGTGTATAGCTGGCAAGGATTCTTCCCCACCCTAGGGACTTCCTCTTCACTTGATTGATGGCTTTCTCTGTTGTCTAGGAGCCTTTAAATTTTATGAGGTCCCACTTGTCAATTGTTGGCCTTAATTCCTGGGCAAATGGAGTTGCATTTCCTGCACTCATGTCTGTTTTCCCTTGCAATTCAGAGTTGAGGTCTCTGAATCTACTTGGAGTTGATTTGGGGGCAGGGTGGTAACTATGGGTCTTTTATCCTTCTTCTCCAGTGTGGTCATCCAGCCCAGTGTGGGCGGTACCATCCCTAGGCTGGGAGTCTTGGGCAGTATGGGCAAGAAGCTAGCAGACCAGGAGCATGGGTAAGTCAGCAAATAGTGACCCTCCATGGATCTGTTTCATTCCTACCCTGACTTCCCTCCATGACTGACCTAGGCAGCATAAACCAAATAAACCCCTTTCACCTCAAGTCGCTTTTGCTTGCTGTTACCATAGCAACACGACAAACTACAAACAAGTCCCTGGTTGCCTTGTCCCCACCCCCACAGAGCGACTGTTAGATGTGTTACACCTGTGGTCTCAAGTCGATATCTAGATGCATTCACCCCGTACAACTGCAGACCACACCCTTTGGTGCACTTGCTCTCCCTCCCTGTCTCTGGGGATTGCCCTTCTCAGCTTCCTATTTTTATGTATTTGACTTTTTCTTAAGATTTCACAGAGCGAGGGGATGTGGCCCAGTTGGTAGGGGGTTTGTTCAGCATTTGAGAAGCCCTGGGTCTCAATACCTCATAAACAAAGAGGGGTGGTCCATGCCCGCAGTCCCAGCACTTGGAAGGATCAGGAGTTCAAGGTTATATTGACCTATATGGTATTGAAGGCCAGCCTGGGCTACATGAAACCATTTTTCAAAAAACATACAGTAGACAACCAACCCGACGAAGTGATTTTATGACCCAAAGGGACTCAGTCTATCTTCTGTCTTTAAAATGTTAACCCAGGAATGGTGACCCAGACAAGGAAAAGCTGTTGTCAGGATGGGCTGGGACTATAAACAGTCTAATTCTTCAGAACAGTAGGGCTTGGCTTACGGCGACCGCCCCAAGTCCCCACTTAGCAATGTCTGCACAGCGTAATGTTGACTGTTGGGTGCACATGTCCGCTAACTTTCTTTCCCTTCCACCCTCATTTTTGATTTTAGAGTTACATGGGATTTCTACACCGAAAAGGCTCAAACTGCCCATTAGAATCCCTCCACCCATTTAAGGGGTGGACCACTTTGAGAGCCCACGGGCTCCTCCTTGAGCTTGTGGAAACAGCTTCCCTTGAAGGATGTGCTTCCTTAACCAGCATCTGGAACGCAGGGGCCCCTTTTGAATCTATCTGCCTTCCCAGCTGCTGGTGAGTTCTACCTCTGGGGAGAGAATGGCTTCCTGAAACAACCACAAGCAGTTAGGGCTCCCTGGGCCGGATGGAGAGGCAGCGTGCACTGTGCGAGACATTAGAAGGCTTGGAGCCAAGCCAGGCTTCGAAATGGGTCTTATTAGCTTGGTTGGAGATGACTTCCAGGTAGTAATTCATTGCAAATACCTGGGTATCCTATAACCTAGGCACTACTGGGAAAGCGCTTGCAGAGTTCTCCAGGGCAAGCCACAGCCAAACCAGTCCTGCAAGGCAGGACATCTCAGATATCCAGATGGTTGTCTTTCTCCAAGGCCAAGAGAGCCCTCTACCTTCCCAGGTGCCACACCTACTGGCTTTGCCTGTCCCAAGAAACCTCAGACTGGCCAGGATCCTGCTGCAAGAGCAAGCTGGGGAGGGAGAGGAGGTGCTATTCCTTTTTCTGCCACAATCTGTGTTGAGTCAGACCCTGAGGCTGGCTGGGCTGGTTCTGCAGCCGACTGCTAAGCAGAATGGGCTGTGGTTAATGATTGACCCGTGGGAGACCTCTTCCCTTCCCTCCTGGAAGGCAGCCGGAGAGGTCAGTGCCAGGGACCTGCAAGGGAGAGAAGGATCCGCGCGCGGCTCTCACACAGAATTGAGTAGGGAGGTCAGAGCCTCCTCGGGACTGGCCCCTCCTCACCCCAGAGTGACTATCTCCAAACCCCACCGCCGCCCACTGGCGTCATCGTCGTCACCAGGGATTCTAGGGCGAATTATTCCAGGAAGTTTCAATGAGAGAGCCGAAAGACTAAGTCACTCTTGGCCAGCCAACCACAGTGACAGAAAGTGTTGCGCCTACGCCGGTGAGTCGCCGGGCTTCTTTGGGAGGCGGAAGAAAGGGAAGTGTAGACATTTGGGGACCTGGTGGTCTGGGTCTCTCTTCCTCATGGCTTCATCCAGTGGCTCCAGCGACATCTGCTCCCGTGTCATCGATCACAGCCATGTCCCTGAATTTGAGGTGACCACTTGGATCAAAATCACCCTCATCTTGGTGTACCTGATCATCTTCGTGGTGGGCATCTTGGGCAACAGCGTCACCATCCGGGTTACGCAGGTATTGCAGAAAAAGGGCTATTTGCAGAAGGAGGTGACAGATCACATGGTCAGTTTGGCTTGTTCAGATATCTTGGTCTTTTTGATTGGCATGCCCATGGAGTTCTACAGCATCATTTGGAACCCCCTGACCACGCCCAGCTATCCTCTGTCCTGTAAGCTCCACACGTTCCTCTTTGAGATGTGTAGCTATGCCACACTGCTGCACGTGCTGACCCTCAGCTTTGAGCGCTACATAGCCATTTGCCATCCCTTCAGGTACAAAGCTGTGTCTGGACCTTGCCAGGTGAAACTGCTGATCGCCTTTGTGTGGGTCACCTCCGCCCTGGTGGCACTGCCTTTGCTCTTCGCCATGGGTATCGAGTACCCTCTGGTGAAAGTACCCACTCACAAGGGACTCAACTGCAACCTCTCTCGCACCCGCCATCACGACCAACCCGAAAACTCCAACATGTCCATCTGCACGAATCTCTCCAACCGTTGGGAGGTCTTCCAGTCCAGCATCTTTGGGGCCTTCGCTGTTTACCTGGTGGTCCTGGCGTCCGTGGCTTTCATGTGTTGGAATATGATGAAAGTGCTCATGAAGAGTAAGCGGGGCACTCTGGCAGGGACCGGGCCACAGATGCAGCTGAGGAAATCCGAGAGCGAAGAGAGCCGGACGGCGAGGAGGCAGACCATCATATTTCTGAGTGAGTCTGGGTCGCGGGGTAACATGGGACTTCTGGGCTGAGAAGTGAAAGCCGGAGTTCACTGAGGCTGAAGAGTAGGGGCTAAATAAGGGTCTTGGTGCTCGTCCGGGGTGTGTGGGGAGATGTCACTTCTTCGGGTTTAGGAAATTTGTGGTCTGTGACATTGAAAGGTCTGGTACTTCATTTCTGTGGCTTCAGGCTATAAACAACGTGTGTTTTAGATAAAGATACTGGGTGATAAGAAGGGACCAATGAAATCGCCCAGGTCATGTGAGAGTTCCTTTGGACAGGGACAAGTCCTTCAGAGATAAAGAGAGAGACTGTTATCTTACTGGATCCTTAGGCTAAAGAGCCTTGATCAGGCAGGGAAATTTTGTCCGCATTTTTTTCTCCTCCTTGGAAGAAGCTGGCTTTTCAGGGATACTTGCTCTTTAGACTGCTATTTCTGGCAACCGTGATCTGCAAGTCTTAAGAAACTTGAGCTGTGATCTGCTCACCCTGAGATGTACGTGAATACTCTGCTTAGATTTCTGCCTGGCTGTGGGTCTGTGCCTTCTTAGTACAGTGAAACATAGCAGGGATTCCTGTTTATCTGAGGAGTTAACCTCGGCATTTCTCAATGCCCCCGCTTCTGGTGGGGAGAGAGAGAGAGAGAGAGAGAGAGAGAGAGAGAGAGAGAGAGAGAGAGTTCTGAAACTTGGTAGTGATGCAAGTATTTGAAATTGAGGGTCTTCTCTGGGCTTAGGGAGACTATTTCTAGGGAGACCCCAAAACCTTCAGAAGAAGACTTTGGAAGCTGGAGATGGGGTTCAGATGGGAGAGAGCTTGCCTAGCATGCTGGAAACCCCAAGTGCCTTCACCAGCATCACATAAACTTGGTGTGATGTCCCATATTTGTAAGCCTATCATTTGAGAGGTAGAAGCAGGAGGATCAGAAGTTTAAGGTCGGGCTGGAGAGATGGCTCAGCCGTTAAGAGCACTGACTGTTCTTCCTAAAGGTCCTGAGTTCAAATCCCAGCAACCACATGGTGGCTCACAACCATCCATAACAAGATCTGACTCCTCCTGGAGTGTCTGAAGACAGCTACAGTGTACTTACATATAATAAATAATAAATCTTTTTTCTTTAAAGCAGAAGTTTAAGGTCATCATTGGTTATATAGTGAATTGGAGGCTACCCTGGGTTCTATGATACCCTACAAACAAAACTGAAAACAGCAAAACAAGAAATCTTGGATTAAGGGCTGGAGAGATGGCTCTGCAGGAAAGAACTCACTGGTCTTCCAGCAGAGCCTGCTTGGAGTTCCAGTGCTCTCCTCTACCAACTCAAAACTACCTGTAACTACCCCAGCTCTGGGGCCACGGCTACCTCTTCCAGACTTCTTAGATACCTGTCCCCGATATACACACATGTGAATAATTTTTTAAAAAAATATTAAAAGACAAACCAAACCAAACCAGAAGGGTCTTGTTGCTGAACCCTGAGAGCCAGGGCATTAACCCAGACAACTGTAGCTTGGGTCACCAAAGGCTGCTGAAAATATTTTTCAGCCAAAACAAGGAAAAGGTGATGTCATAGGTATGTGGGTGGGAGTTTGGTCAAAGGAGAGTTGAGATTACACACATTCTTGTCCTCTTTAGTGTCATTTCCTGAGGGGGTGGGGGGAATCAACCCTGGGGTTGTTTAGGTGTCGGAAACTTGTGTAAGCAGTCCCAGAGCCAAAAGGCACTTGAGTCTTAAGTCGGTCCTTCCTTCGGCTGAGGATGGGTGGGCTGCTGACTTGGTTTTAGTCCAAGTCTACGGAAAACGGTAAGAGATCAGCTTGCACGACTTGGATGACACTCTGGTACCAAGGACTGTATTACTGGCACGGAAGGCCCCCCCCCCCCCCCCCACTCCCACCCCCAGCCACCAGCTGGGGTTTCTAAGTTCTTGTATCCTGGCCCGGGGAACTGGATCAAGGACATTTAGATAGCGGTAGAGACATAGTTTACCACGAAAGAGGTCACTCCCAAGCAAGGAAATGGGCCAGAGAGTGGGAAGGAACAGAAGATCAGATACCCTACGGCCCTGGGTTCTCGGAGCTGTGCTCTTTTGCAGGCGCTCACCGTATTCTACATTTGTATATCCTGTGCGCAAGGCTCCTTGCGTGTAGCCTTGGGTCCTACATATTAATCCCGGTGCCCTTTCCTCTTCTGCCACAGCTGCCCTGGGCAATGCATGTGTCCATTTTATAGAGGGGGAAGTTGGGGCTTATGATACGTGCTGGGGGCTGGGAGATGGCTCAGCGGCAAAGAGCGCTGACTGCTCTTCCAGAGGTCCTGAGTTCAAATCCCAGCAACCACACGGTGGCTCACAACCATTTGTAATGGAATCCAATGCTCTCGTCTGGTGTGTCTGAAGACAGCAACAGTGTACTCATATAAATAAAATAAATGAATCTTAAAAAAAAAAAAGATACGTGCTGGGGTGGTGGCTCAGTAGAGTCCTTAGCACGCACGAAGGCCAAGGTTGCGACTCTGACGCGGCATAAAACCGGAGGTGAGCGTGTGGAGCTGCCTGGCACTTAGCACACGGAAGCTCCGCACTCGGGCTAGCCTAGCATCTATTACGCCGCGTTTAAAAACAAACAACAACATCGACAAAACCCCATCACGTGGCGGAAATGAGGGTCTGGCTCAGACTTCCATAGTCCCGGTAGAGGGAAAACGGTGTGAGGCAGGGCACAGGCGAGGAAGGAACAAGCCGAGCGAGGCCGACAGGCTGGCGCTCGGGGAGCCAGAGTGGGGAGTCCCGTGAAATCACGTGGCCTGGCAAGGGAACTGAAGCCAATACAACTTGTCACCCCCTGTCTGTTGCTCAAAAGATCACAGGAGGGACAGAAAGCGTGTGTGTTTGCTTGCTTGAACGTTTGGTGAGAAGCTTCTTTTCCCTTCTAAATCCCCTAGATTTATAAATAGCCGTCGTTGATACCTTAAAGAATTTATTTTTATTTTGTAATGTATGCTTATGTGTGTGTGAATACGTGCATGCGCATGAAGGTGCCCCGGCAGCGCAGAGGAAGGCACTGGGTCTCCTGGAGCTGGAGTTACAGGAGTTGTGCGCTGTGGGTTCTGGGTACTGAACTTGGGTCCTCTGGAAGAGCAGCAAGCGCTCCTAACCGCTGAGCCATCTCCATAGTCCCTACCTTTACTGTCTGAGCGATGTCTGGCTTTTGTTTTTTCCCCTCTTTGTCTGAGGCGATGCCTGTTCTCCTCCCAGTTCCGGTTCCGATGAACGTCCGTGTGTGACATATATACGGTGTATATACGTATATACGTGTGTGAGCGTATATACGGTCAGCCCATTGGAGATCATTTCTCACTGTAGTAATTGCTTCAAAGGACTTCCCCCTTACCTCCTCCCCTTCCCATCTAGACGTCTCCGGATTCTTTATAACGGCTCTATATTAATCACCCACTGGCTCCCAGCGTAGACTGTGCTGACTGACAATCAGGTACTCAGTGTGTGATAAGACCCCGAGAAATTTGCCATTTGTGTGAAGCCCGTCTTCTCTGCGGTAGGTTTTCAAAGCAGTCTGAGCAAAGGCCGCCACCCCTCTCCAGTGCACTTCAAAGAACTTTTAAAAACAGGAACCTCACTAATTAACTCAAGTTAGGGAGTAAATTAATGGAGTGAAGAGGAGGGGGCCGGGGCTTAGATCCATCAGATTAATACGATGCAATTTGCTTTGTGGGTTTCATAAACGTATGCTTTGGGGCATTTTTAACCCAGAACAAATGAACATATAAATTGTTTATAAACCACCAGATTTAATATAGTGATTTAGCTGTCTTTTTTTTTTAGTATTTCACTTAACAGATGGATCAAATGAAAATAAATATTTGCTCATTTCAAACATATTTTGAATTTAATATGAAGCGTACATGACGACAAGACACAGTATGTCTCCGGAGCACTTGAAGCAATAAAAAAATCAATTAAAGGTTCCCTCCTCCTATTGTTAAAAAGAAAAAAAAATCTAATGTCTGTATAATGGAACCAAAATTCATAAACCCAAGCAAGATGAGGAGGCCTTTGTAGTAATTATTAATTTTCCTTTCTGCATATTTTCATGGTTATCCCTCTACCCTATTGAGGTGCTGAGCTGGTAAATAGTGAGAAAAAATGAGGGGCCGTGGGAGCGAAAACAGTGCCGAGAGGCCGGCTAGGCCACAAGGCCACAAGGCCACAAGCAATTTGCAGAATAAACCCTAACAATGCAGAAGTGCCTATTCCTGAAAACCCCTGCCTTGCCCGCCCTCCTCCTCTCCCTCCCTCTCCCTCCCTCTCTCTCTCTCCTTCCCTCTTCTTCCCTCTCTCCCTCCCTCCTTCTCTCCCCTTCCCTCTATCCCCTCTTCCCTCTGTCTCTCCTTTTCCCTCCCTCTCTCCCTCCCTTCTTCCTTTCTTCTTCCCATCTGTGTGTGATACTCATGTGTACATACATGGGCCATTGATATGGGCTACTTATACGCGGGCAAGAACTCACATACATAAAATAGAAGCAAACACATCTGTTTTTAAAAATGCAGAGAGATTCATTTTTTTGTGGCACTCCAGGAAACTTTCAAGGTAGCAGCTTGCCCGTCATCCCCAGAGTACACGAGTACACAGAAGTTGAGCTGTACACGGTGCTACAGAATTTCATAAAAATCAGTGAAAGAGAGCCCAGGAAACCCGTGAATCATCAAATGCGGCCAGCCACTAAGGACGGTGAGAGTCTATCTTAGGCCAGGAAACGGTGAGAGAACAGAGCATCTACCAGGTAACCCCAGGGCAGGCACTTCAGCATGAGTGGGTCTGGAAGAAACAATGCAAAGGAAGCCTTCTGAAGAAAGCCAGTCATCTGCCAAAACAGTTCTTTATTTAATGTGTGTGTGTGTGTGTGTGTGTGTGTGTGTGTGTATGTGTGCCCGTGCCCGTGGAGGCCAGAAGAGGACATCAGATGCCCTGGTGCTGAAGTTAGAAACAGTTGTAAACCAATTTAAGTGGGAGCTAGACGCTAAATTTGGGTCCTCTGTAAGAGCAGCCTATTCCTCACTGGACCATCTCTCTGGGCTCCACGTAGCCTCTATTTGGGTGAGGGACTCACATAGCCCAGGCTGACCTCGAACCCACTAAGTAGATTAAAATCCATCTTCAGTTTATGGTCCTCTTGCCTCTACCTCCCAAGTCCTGGGACCACGCGTGCGCACTGCCACACCCACTTTATGCAGTGCTGGAAATGGAATCCAGGGCTTCCTGCATTTTTTTTAACCAACTGAGCCACATTGCCAGCTCATCATAAGAACATTTTAATAGTTGTTTCCTCGACTAGTTTAATTTTCCAAGCAAAGACGTTTTCTGCAGTGTACAATGATCTATCAACTCAGTCTCGTGGGGGAAGTATCATCAAAATTAAATTAGTGACCTCTTAGCATACGATAATATTTTGATTCAAAGGCTTGAATATATCAGGAGAAAGTTTTACCTCCAATATTCAGATTACTGCCACTCTTCTCCCCTTCTCTTTATTGATGGGGATGCGGCTATAATAAATGATATCGCCTGCTTATTTTTCTATTTGTGAAATCCATCATAAATTGCAAATTTCCTGCGATCAGCCTGGTAGACAAATACAATACTGCCGCTTTATTTGTATAATCAGCCTGTCTCGGAGATTTCATTTCTCGTCTGTCGGAGACATGCGCTGCATTTGAGGAGGGGAGTACTGCAGTCTTAGGCCCCGTTCATTAGCACGCCTGCTCATCTGTCTTTGTTGCGTGCTTCATGGGGGCTATCAGAGTATAATCAGGGCGTAGGCGCCTTGGTTGAGCAAAGCATCTGCTTACTAGTGCCCAAATGGGGGAGAGTAAAACTCATTTATGAAGAGACAGCACATGAGAAGGACATTAAATTGGAGGTTCAGGGGTCCAGTCCTGCCTCCTGGACAAAGACCTTTGATCTGCCTCTATCGGCTCTCTCTCTGCCTTTTCCACTATTATTATTATTATTATTATTATTATTATTATATTTCATGGCTGGCGGTAGTGGCATGCGTCTTTAGTCACAGCACTCAGGAGGCAGAGGCAGGTGGATCTGTATGAGTTTAAGGCCAGCCTGGTCTACAGAGTGAGTTCCGGGACATCCAGAGCTACCTAGTGAGATCCTTAACCGCGTGAGGCTCAGAAACTGAACTCAGGTCGTCAGTCTCGGTGGCAGGTGCCTTTATATACTGACTGAGCCATCTCACTAACCCCTTCTTTCTCCTTAAACTGCACATGGCTGTCTCCGCGGTGTCCCTCAGTGTCCTCTCCTCTGTGCATACACGCTCTCCTGATCACTGTGCACACAAGGTCACCAGGCGTCACTTCCAGTACGTTTACCGAGGTCCAGTGCGTGAATCTGGGGAGCGCACACTGGGTCTCTCACACCCTTTAGCTCTGTGCACCTTATCCCCATTTCAAGTCCTTCAGTAGGTGTGGCTGAGCACACACCCTGGCCTTTACGTGTTGTTTGTTCTGTCTAATTGCTCTTCGTTCAGACTCCACGCTCTTTCATCCCCACAGCTCCCCGCCCCCACCTCCAAGTTCATACCGTTCATTCGTTCTCTTTCTCCAAGGTCTCCGGGAAGCTTAGCTCAATCTCATTCAAACGTCCTTGGCACAAAACCAATGGTTGCCATTCTATATTTACCTGTGCAGTCACTTGATGGTGTCTAGTTTTTGTTGTATTCCTTGTTGGCAGGAGCTGTTCCTAACTTTGTTTTTTTTTTTTTTTTTGTGTGTGTGTGTGTGTGTGTGTGTGTGTGTGCACATGTACATGAACATGTATGTAGAAGCCAAAAGTTGATGTTGGGCATCTTTCGTTATTACTACCACCTTATTTTTAATAGTCTTTCGCTAAGCCTGGAGCTTACCAATTACCCAGATTAGCTAATCAGCAAGCTTGGGCATTTGTCTGTCCCACCCCAAGTACCGGGATCACAGAATTCCATGACCATGCCCATCTTTTCAGACTCGGGTCCCTGGGCTTGTGTGGCGGACACTTTGCCAATTGAACCATCTTTTTAGCCTCTATCCTTAATTTTCTCTCTGGCTCATGCCATCACCCCCAGCAGTGCCCAGGGCAGAGCAGATGTTCAGTTGTTCAACAGATGCCTGTTGACTATATAAATAAGTGAACACAGCTCGGCTGTTTTAGATCTCAGACTCAGGACAAATGGCAGGGTTGCTTATATAACATGTCAAAGCGGAGCTGGCCACCAGGCTCTTCCAGAATCCCTCGTACCTGCTACAGTCATCCTGGCTGGCACATCCTGCCCTACCCTAAACTCTGCAGTCCAGGGACTGGCTTCCCAGCCTCTGTTCTCTAGCCCAGCCTCAGCCATTTTGAACACACAGTCTCTTGGCCTTCAGGCTTGCTCCTGGTCTCTTGATTTCTCTCTTAGCTCCCTTTTCTCCTCTTTTCTCTCTTTCTCTGTTGCTTTCCCATATCCCTCTCTCCTCCCCTGGCCCAGTTCAGTCTGCACCCTTCTAGATGCCTCTACCTGCTCTCTTGTCCATATTTACCATAAACCTTCTCCTCAACCATACCTTGGAGAGTCATATCCTCAGTGTGTGTGTATGTGTGTGTGTGTGTGTGTGTGTGTGTGTGTGTGTGTGTTTTCCATTGAAGCTGAACTTTGAGAAGTGTGATGGTTAGTCTCATTTGCCATCTTGACAAGATTTAGAATCACCTCCTGGGAATGCCTATGAGGGAGCTTCTACACTGAGTTAACCGAGCTGGTAATATTCCATGGGCTGAGGTTCCCGACAAAAGGAGAAAGTAAGTTAGGCAGGGACCATTCTCTCTGCTTCCTGACTGGATCCAGTGTGACCAGACGCCTTGTGCCTCTGCTGCCGTATATGCCTTCCCACCATGACAGCGCCCTCGAATTGTGAGGCAGAAGAAACCCTCCCTCCACCACTTAAGTTGTTTCTTGCCAGGTGTTTGTTACAGCAATGAGAAAAGTACAGAAGTAAAGGTCTCTGTTGTTCTGGATATGCTACCTGTGGAGTCTATTACTCTCCGAACACACCCTGCTCCATCTGATCAAAAGTGCCCTCTTTGAAGGGCACTTGGATCCTTTGAAGCCTATTAGAGGCCAGGGCGGGCAAGGTAGCCCAGTGGGTCAAGATACTTGCTGCCAAGCCGGATGGTCTGAGTTCATGAGTTCAATTCCTGGGACCCACATGGGAGAAGGAGAGAGCTGATTCCTGGAAGTTGTCTTCTGACAACTCTCTCTCTCTCTCTCTCTCTCACACACACACACACACACACACACACACTGTGCCACACATGCATACAAAAATAAGTGAGCAGAATTTTAGGGAAAAGCCAGAGTACCATGGAAGGATGTAAAGCATTCTTACCTTTTGAGCCAGTGACCATTTTGTGCTACTCAGTCCCACGATAGCAACTTTAACCACATGCCCCGGTTGGAAATCGCCACATTGTAAAAGTAACTATGGTGCGCTTAGCTCTTAGTCCTTGTTAAACGCTTAACACAGTGTTAGTGCAGAGGCTTGTTTGTTTTGATAGGACTTTATGCTGGGTTTTGGATGAGTTAGAGCCCCCAAGAGGACGCCGAGATGAATTACTGGGGAATATGGAGTTTAGAAGAGCTGTTGATGCTGTGGACAGACAGACAGACAGACAGAGGCAAGGGCATGATAGCAGCTGCAAGGAGAGGTCAGGTCACAGCATCCCAGAAAGAAAGGCAGATGTCTGAGGATAGGAATCAGAGCCCACAAGACAAAAGTAGGGTCTCTTTGTATAAGCTTCTAAGGGTGGAAGAGGTTGGAGAGAGAGAGAGAGAGAGAGAGAGAGAGAGAGAGAGAGAGAGAGAGAGAGAGAGAGAGAACGAGAGATTGAGCCTACAGTCAGACTTCCCAAGCAGGAGGGAAGAAAATGGGTGGAACCCAGATCTGTGACCACAGGGATTCCTTTTTCCTTTGATGTAAACTCACTTCCCATGTAAGGGATCCTGATTCTGGGAAATCCATTACCTAGAAACTTACCAGGGGGTACTGTGGCCCCAGTAGAGAAGGCTGGATTCTAAATGTTACATTTGCACACTTTGAGCACATTTTAGCAAGGAGATCCTTCGGGAGAATGGAGGCAGTAACATGTTAAAAATATTAGATTTATGTGCTTTATTTCCTGTTTAAGTTGAACACACACACACACACACACACACACACACACACACACACGCACCGCACATCCCACCCTCTGCCACCTCACTCAAGGCTAAGCCAGGAGGCTAAGGGCCCCAGAGGAGTCAACAGCAGGTATTTCCTGCCCCAGTGTGCCCTGCATTGGCATCCACTTGGAGAACAGAAACTGTCTTTCTGACCGCTTGAACTGAGTGGTCATGTTGAAAGCCAGACTTCATGATGTGTGAAAGAATCGCAAACCCCAGATCTCTGCTTTAATGTTCCCAAAGTCCAGTGGAGACACTGGCACAGTGAAGGGCGGGACCTGATCCCTGGAAGCCACTGATAGGATTTAAAAATGGCATCGCCCTCTGCAGGGCTGCCCGTGGCAGGGGCGTTTGCTGCATTACAATCGGATGCATTTCAGGGCTGCTTGGGTTTTTAAAATGTAAAGGAATTTCTGGCAGGAACGTAGGGATTCTAATGAGCCGTCTGTCCCTTTGGCTGTAAGACTATTTGAAACATTAGTCTTCAGGAAATTGGAATTTCCTTAGGAGTCTCATGCTGGGAAAGAAAAAGACCAAAGGCTGGTGCCAGCCGGAAGAGGAATTTCTCTGGAAGAAAGAGGTTTCTTACAGTTCCAGCAACTTGTCAGACCACCTTGCAGGAGAGACTGGAATGTGGACTGTGATGGTGCAGTGCTGGGTGGGACCTACACCGTGGCCGGGACTGCTTAGTGGTACACCTTTTTCTGTGTCAACCTAAACTTAATGTTAACACCCTGAAGGCAGTCCACTGTGGTCTGCAAGCCTGCTCACACCTATAAGCTACCTAGTATTCTTCTTGTTTGGTGCACTAATAGTCCCAATTGTGACTTCTGCATCTGGAGCAGAGGAAAGCTATCAAACTGATTGCCAGAAAATTCTCTAAGCTCCATCCATTTCTCTTCTTAGTGGTTAGTAGGCACAAACACTGCCCAGGTTATTCAGTAAAACTCTAACCTAGGTAAGAGTTCTCCCGTGGTGAAGAGACACCATGACCAAGGCAACTCTTATGAAAGAAAGGATTTAATTGGACATCTCCAATTACAGTTTTGGAGGTTTAGCCTGTTATCATCATGTTGGGGAACATGTGGACATGCATGCAGGCACTGGAGCAGAAGCTGAGAGCTAAATCCTGATCCACTGGCAGAGGGAGAGAGAGAAAAAACTGGACCTAGTATGGGATTTTGAAACCTCAAAGCCTACCCTTAGGGACACACTTCCTCCTAATCCTTCTAATCCTTTTAAATAGTTCCACTCCCTGGTGACCAAGCATTTAAATGTATGAGCCTATGGAGGACCATTATTATCCACCCTCCACAGTGAAGAAAGGATTGGCAGAAGTAATTAACATCCCCAGATAGGGCCATTTTTCTGTATGGGTTCAAAGAAATCACCAGACACCTGGAATCTGAGTCTAGAGATCAGAAACAGAGTCAGACTTTAACAAGGAAGAGACTCCTTGTTCCTGGCTTTAAATATAGTGATAGATCATTTATATACTGTATATCTATATCTATAAATATATTTCTCTATATAAATATATACAGATATATATTTCTGTTAGAAATAGGCTCAAGGTCACAAAGAAAAGACTAATTGAAGTGTCTCAACAGTGTAAATCTACTCTTGATCAAGAGGGTGTGCTGTTCTGCAGTGACTGTCTTTTCCCCATTGGTTGGAGTCTTTCCTCACAGTCTTTTTAGATGGGCTGGGGTTTTTGTTTTGTTTTGTTTTAAATGTGCAGAGAAAATGAAGGACAAAGTCATCTCCACCTTAAAATGAGAATGTTGCAGGATCTTTGTATAAAGAAAGGTTTTACCATGTGGTAGTGGCGGGATTAAAATATTTGCATAAAACTTTACAAAGTAGGGGTGATAAAGAGATTTGAATTACTTGTTATCAAATAGGATTGGCAGTGGCCTGGGAACAGATTCCAGTTACCTCAAATTGCATATTTCAGCATGGAAACTGCATCTAGAAGTTTTATAACAGAACAAAGAAAACCAAGCAGAAGCCCTTCTGGCCGGGTGTTAGGAATCCTGGCTTTCTTGGTCATTAAAAAGAAGGGTCGACTTCATAACTATCACTGTTTAGGCTATTTCCTTTCCTTATTGTGTGGCAGTGCCTATCATAAGAGCTGTAAGGCTCTGAGCCAGAGCTCTGCAGTCCTAAGTAGCTGTACTGAGGGCCACCCAGCTATTAAGGAGATGAGTGACACTGAAAGCAGAGAGAAGAAAGAGTTAGTCAATGTGGCCATTTTGGGTAGAGTGTGAACAGAGTGACTAAAGGGATCTAGTGATCTCCCCAAATCCATCTTTGGGGTCTGGACTGGAGGTTTAGGTTTAAATAGAGGGTAATAGGCGTGAATAACTAAGTAGTCCTGGTGTAAGTGTTGGCTCCAGGCTCTCTGGCGAGGTAGTCTGGCAGATTGTTAGAAATGTGTGAAATCTCTTTTTTGGGAAATAAATTCTGCCTCTGGGTGGTAAAGGCTACAAATCCTTTTCTTCCTCCTAAGGCAATTCCACTTTTTTTTAACAGTTTTTTTTCTCTCAGTAGAGTCTCTATAGAATATTTTCATGCCCGACTGCATAGTTTACACTAATAGGTGCTTAATAAATACTTGGTGACCGTGTCAATGTCAGGATAGCTCTACTGCCTCCAGGAGCCTTCCCTTGCAAGCTTTATCTTCATTATTGAGCTTCCATAGTGAGAGAATTGTGGAGGGGCACCCCACTCTAATAACACTGTCTCACGAGAAATCTTTTGGGCTAACAATTTTTAGCATTTTCTGACCATTGTTAGGGCTCCTGCCAATTTAGAAACTTGAGAACATTTCCTCTTTGCATGTACTGTGTGCCAGGAGTTCTGGCAGGCAGAGGTCTTTATGGACAGCGTCTTCCACTGCTTTACTGGTCTATAAGATGGCTGTGAAGCTGGAGGACAGTGCTTTTAGCCAAATCTGACAGTCATATCAGGAGACCTAGCTACTGTGCTGGTTAAATGTCTAACTGGCTAAGAAACCAAAGCCATGTACAAGTGAGAGTCAGGTCCAGTTGGAACAACAAGGTGTGTGGAATTCCTGAAGAAAAGACATCCCTCATGAACATGGGGAGACAGCTCAGATGGTGAAATGCTTGCCTTGCATTCTATCTAGGGTTGACCCCCTGCATCCACATTTAGAAAGTCAGGCTTAGGGCTGGAGAGATGGCTCAGCGGTTAAGAGCACTGACTGCTTTTCCGAAGGTCCTGAGTTCAGATCCCAGCAACCACATGGTGGCTCACAACCATCCGTAATGAGATCTGACGCCCTCTTCTGGTGTGTCTGAAGGTAGCTACAGTGTACTTACATATAATAATAAATAAATCTTAAAAAATACATTTTAAATTAAAAAAAAAGTCAGGCTTAGCTGCTTTTACTTGTAATCCCAGAGCTGATAGGGCACTGGGGGTCACTGGCCAACCAGCCTAGACTAATTATCCAGCTCTAGTTTCTCTGAGAAATTCCCGTTTCAAGTCAGAATGGCTCTTGAGGAACAACATTTGAGGATGTCCTCTTGCTTCAGCATGTACCCTCATGTTCACACATATGTGCACACACACACACACACACACACACACACACACACACACCATACACACACACCTACAAAGAAAAGCCATTCTTTTACTCTAATAAAACTGGGTGTGTATGTGGGGAAATCCACCCTACCTTAGAAATAAAACAGTCTATGAAGTATTTCAGCTGAGCTGCAGTCATTTGACTTCATGTATTACTTGGCTTTAAATTATAATTCTTTGAAAGACATGATATACTCAGAAGAAACATAGTTTTCTGGGAATTTATTAGTCTACTTTCTGTATCCTGCCATTCTGAAAAATTAAATATCACGCTGAAATGACAACTGTGTGTTTTCTCTATTTAAAAGACAACGGATGGGTCGTCAATGTTTCTCAGGTTCAAGACCGTTTTGACACAGGTGACAAACGGGTTGTGCTGGTGACTGAAGGAGAAGTCTAGGCTGTAAGGGAAGCTTCTAGAGGAGCGATGCTGAGCTCTTTCTTGGGCATGGAGTTTTTCTGTACCTGAATCTCTTGCAAAGTTGCCTCCTTTAGGAAGTCCACTGGGAGAGGGCTCACCTCTGATCAGTCCTGCAGATCATCCTATTTTGTCACAAAGTACATTCACTTTGTAACATTTATCAAGTATGTATGAGAATATAAGACTGCATGACATTCATTTGATTGTAAAGAATGAGATGTTCCTCCTCCTATTCAAGGAGCATGACAATTCTCTAAGTAGGGTGTCCCAGTTAGGGTTTTATTGCTGTGAACAGGCACCATGACCAAGGCAACTCTTAAAAAGGACAATATTTAGTTGGGGCTGGCTTACAGGCTCAGAGGTTCAGTCCATTATCATTATGTCAGGAAGCATGGCAGAGTCCAGGCAGGCATGGTGCTGAAGTTGCTGAGAGTTCTACATCTCGTTCCAAAGGCAAACAGGAGAAGTCTGGCTTCCAGGCATCTAGGAGGAAGGTCTCAAAGCCCACCCCCACAGTGATACACCTTAGCCAACAGGGTCACACCTCTTAACAGTGCTACTCTCTGTGGGCCAAGTATATTCAAACCACCACATAGGACATCAAGGCATGGAAACGGAGCATTACATGTTTAAAATTTGCTTTTGATGAAGGGTAGAAGAAAGAGAATATTTATAAATCCAATTAGTCCTGGACATTGTTAGTACCTGGAGTGGTTAATTGAACCATTACTCCAGAGATGTTGCGTGTAACTTTAATATTCATGGTTTGGGTCATGGACCAGTAGCATCAGCCACCTCTTGGAAGTTGTAAATGCTGAATTAGAATCTGCATTGTAAGCAGATCCCCGTGAGTCCTCTGTCCTAATGCTTAAGTATGGGAAGAAAAGATCTACAACACATAGGATTCTTTATTTTCTCTGTCTTTCTTGCTCTCTCTCTCTCTCTCTCTCTCTCTCTCTCTCTCTGTGTGTGTGTGTGTGTGTGTGTGTGTGTGTGTATGTGTAGAAAGTGTCCTCAGTTCCATATTGTTTGAGACAGGGTCTCCTAGTCAGAAACTGGCTGATTAGACTAGGAGAGCTGGCAAGACCCAGCTAATTGTACTCCTCTCCACTGCTGGGATTATACATAAATACCACCTTACCACCTTGCTCAGATTTTGTTTTTGAATGTAGGTTCTGGTAATGGACTGGCGTCCTACTGCTTGCAAACACCTTACCAAATGAGCTACCTCCTCTGTGCTTTTTTGTGGTCTCAAAAGAGGAATTGTAATATGTCCTTGTGCAGACTTGAGCCTACTGTATTTGTGATTATGGACACCAGCGGGGACTAGTGATGGTTTGGAATGTTCTACCCCCACTGAGATCAACAAATGGGCCTGAGCAGAAAGAGGTAGGCGGCACTAGGATGGGTTGTTCAGCGAAAACTCAGTTCACTTTCTCTAAACTCTGTCTGAACAATTGGCTGCCTGGGGTTGTTGAAAACTCAGCTACTGTGCTTGGCTGAAATCCAGCCACTTGTGGGCAAGGGTAGGTTACAGCTAATTTACACATCAAGTTAGGTTACAGTTCACAGTATCTAGAGAAACTCAGGTCAGGCTTTAAGACATGTATGTAGGCAGCTTTAAGTCCCACTTAATTCACTTTAAAAATGAGTATCTTTTTGTGTTTTTATCTTTACAATAAGCTTTGGATTACATTTGCCAAAGGTCAGTATAGGGAAAGATGAGCCTAGAGGTCTATTAACTAATAAGTAGATAATGAAAATTCTGTATATATATACACAACAGAACTCCAAGTGAAATCATGAAATTTATGGGAAAAAATGGATGGAACTGGAAAGGATCATATCAAGTAGCCTGGGCTCAGAAACTCAAATACCCGACATTCTCTTCTATGCAGACACTGGTCTCTAATCTTCATATATGTATGTGAGGATGGGTATAGAGGCCAAGTAACTCGAAAGGGGTCCATATTGGGGCAAGGAAGGCATAAATAGAAAAGCATTACAGGGTGACAGAATACAAGCCAGAAGAACATGGAAGTTGGGGTGTCAGGAGTGGAGAGCTTCAGTGGGAATGGGGTACAGGGAGGGAGGAGGGAGGAGGAATTGGGAGAGAGAGAGGAAGGCCAATCCCAAGCCAAAAAATATAGAGGGACACCAGGGGAGCCAGAAGCAGAGCACCCCAACTCCTAAATGGTGCTGCCAGCAGCTAGTTAATACTAAATCTGCAGGGCGTGTTTCCTGCCTGGGACCTGAGTCATTCTACCAGGTCACTGATGCTATCACACAGTGGCTGTTCTTTACCACAGAGTCAATCTGAGTTTGACCGTTGACCTGGAAAGCAAAAGTCCTTAACTGTGCCTCAGGTCAGGTGCATGCTTGATTCTACTTAGCAGCCTTTCTTCAGGGATTTTCCAGTTATGTCCTGATACGATATTGGCCAAGAGTACTTGTTTTAGATTTAGAATCCCAGCCTAGGGTGCAGCTTAGTTGTACAGAACTTGCCTAAGTTAGAGTTGCAGGGCCAGAAAATCTTACTACCACCGGAACTACAAAAGTCATAGTGACAATCATACTTATAAAGTAAAATCCTATTCTTGATACTAAGAATATTTATCATAGAAATAAAGAAGAATAAAGGCTGTAGGCGGGCTTGGTAGAGAGCCATGGGCTTGACGGGCAGCATCACCTAAGCCAGGCGTTGTGCTGCATGCCTATAAATCCCCACACTCAAGAGGTAGAGACGGGAGGATCAGAACTCCAGGGCTAGTGTACAGAGTGAGTTACTAGTCAATCTATCTCAAAAAAAAAAAAAAAAAGAAGAAGAAGAAGAAAAGAAAAGGAAAGAAAAAAGAAAGAAAAGAAAAGAAAAAAAAAGGTGGAGGAATGACGTAGTTATTTTCCAGAAATAAAAAAAGAAAAACAAAACAGTGGGTTAAGAATGAAAAGAGAGTAACTGGAGGAATATTTTGAGTAATTTGTTTAACACCCGCCATATTGAATCTGAGAGGACTTTGACTTTCCTGAAACTCGCCTTCATCAGCTCTGACAGCTGGGGTGGTTGCTATTTTCTGTTGTCCCTCTGTCGAGGGAGAGGGGGCTGCTCCCCAAGAAGCTACTGCTGTCAGTGGTTGTAATGGTTGGCTTTGTCAACTTCACACAGTCCAGAACCATGAGGCAAAAAGACTCAATAAGGGGATGTCCAAAATCAGCTTGTCTAGACCCAATTTGAGGCCTTTACAACCTTGACAGGCCCCAGGAGAGACCCTGTCCCCTGGCTCTTCCGAGGTCTTGAGGCTGCTGCTTCTGTGTGGAGGGATTCCCCCGAGAGTCCAAGGGCAGCAACTGCATCTCTTCCTACTCAGTTTTCTCAGCATCTGTCTTATTCCAGTTGGGCTGCCATCACGAAAATGTCATAGATGCTGTGTCAGAGACACAGCAGAAGCATGTCATTCACAGTTGTGGTAGATGAAAAAGTGCAAGATCAAAGTGTTGGTAGGTTTGGCACTGCTTCCATGGTGCAGTCTCTTAGTTGGTGTTTCATTGCTGTGAGGAGACACCGTGACCAAGGCAGATTTTATAAAAGAAAATATTTAATTGGGGCTGGCTTACAGTTTCAGAGGTTCAGTCCATTATCATGGCAGGAAGCGTGGACCATGCAGGCAGACATGGTGCTGGAGGAGCAGAGGACTCTGAAGGCAGCCAGAAGGAGACTGTTCCACAGTCGGTGAAGCCTGAGCATAGGAGATCTCAAAGCCCACCTACCCAGTGACACACCTTCTCCAATAAGGCCACACCTCCTAATAGTGCCACTCCCTATAGCTAAGCATTCAGACTCATGAATCTATGGGGGTCAAACCTAGTCAAGCCACCACACTTTATATATGGTTCATATTGGCTGTCAGATTGACAGGTTCTAGAATAACCTGGACAACAAATCTCTGACATGTTTGTGAGAGTTTCTGGATTAGGTTAACAGGGGGAAGACCTACCATATATGTGGGTGGTGCCATTCCTTGGGCTGGAGCCTTGGACTGAATAAAAAGGAAACGGTGAGCTGAGCGCCAGCTTCCATCTCTCTCTGCTTCCTGACTGTGGATGCCTTGTGACCAGCTCTTGCTGCCGTGCCTTCCCCGCCATGATGGACCATGCCTTCTAATGGCGAGACAAAGTGACCCTTCCTTCGTTAAGTGCTTTGTCAGCTCTTTGGTCATAGAAATGAAGAAAGTAACCAATGCAGTCTTTACACGTAGGAGAGGCGAGATAGGTTGGTCTGTAGGACCTTTCTCATAGGAACATCAGTCCATTTCTGAGGGCTGTTGTTGGGATATGGTGTCAGTGTGTTCCCCAAGGGTTGTATGTCCTAGAAGCATGGTGTCCTGTATGCTGATGTGAGCTGGACCGTCTGGAAGAGGGTCTTAGTGCACATGGGTTCCTGGCAGTCTCTTTGGGTGAAGAGTTCCTACAAGAGTGTGCTGTTGTAAATGAGACAAGACCGGCCTTTGTAGCACTGTGCTCTTTTGGGGCACAATTCTACTATAATACCACATTCCATGCTCTGATGTCACATGCTATCATTTGCTATCAATTCAAACCAATGTGACTCCTCTGTCATGGCTAATTAGCGTCCCCAACTATGAATTTAAGGAAACCTTCATGCTTTATATCCATACATTTTCAGATAGCTAATAGTGCCACAGAAGGAAGATTAATGCATGGGCTTTGCCCTTATGATCTATTAAGTCCTCAGAGACCACACGTGGTACTATTGCATTGATGAGGAAGCTTCCCTTTTGAGTCGGGGGAGGACAGCGTTCAGATGATAACATCTTTGTGGATCAAATCCCTTTCTGTCACCTTCTAAGAGTGTATCTCCTGGCATTAAGGGCTCACTCTTGAAAGCCATCATGATCTCCTTACCTTCCGATCTTTATCATCATGGCATCTGCCAATATCTTTTTTTTCTTCTTAGGTAACGTTTCCGTCTCTAGGGATTATGGCATAGTGTTTTGGGAGAATTTGGGGGGCAGTAGTTACATTTCGTTTTACTTAGTGTGTGCATGTGTGCCTGCTCATGCAGGAGTGTCGGCCTAGGCATTTGAGCAGAGGTCAGAGGACAGCTCCTGGGAGGCAGTTCTTTCTCTCCATGTGGATTCTACGGATTTCTCTCCATGCAGACTCAGGTCATCAGGTCTAGCAGGAAGCTGATTTACCTACTGAGCAATCTTCTACCTGCCTACATGTTATTTTAATTAATTATTATTTTTAAAGACTTCGATCTCACATATCCCAAATTCACCTGTGTTGTCAAGGACGACCTTGATCTTCAGATCTTCCTGCCTATACCTCCCTGGGATTTCAGGAGCCCACCAATCACACTCGGTTTATTCAGTTCTGAGGGTGGAATCAACGATTTGTGCGTATCAGACAGGCCCGCTTCAAACTGAGCAGCATCTAGTGTCCTTGAGGGAAGGTTCTTAGACCGCTTAGACACGACAGAGGCATGTCAGAGTATAAAATGAATGCACATGATCTCCTGACCTACAAGGAGGAGTTGTAGAAGAAAATCAAAGAAAAGTCCATATTTTTAATCCCCTTGACTTCCTGCAGGAATATGAAATTCAGGATCAATTCCTGATCAGTTCATATCCTTGGTTTCATCATCTCCACCTTAGATGCAGCTAATGTGAAAGACTGATTTGACCTTTAGTGGAAAGCTGGCTCTGAGTGCCACATGTAGAAGAGCCACCATAAAAGCCAGGTGTCTGCAATTACTTCGCAGTACTATGTAAAGAACTTGGTTGTAGAACTTTCTGGGCGCCACCAGCTTCCATTTTGATCAAATCATGATTGATTTCTTCTAGTGAACACAAAGTTGAGGAATTGGTCTGCAAAATAGAAATAACAGAAGAGGGGATCTGGCACCCCTCCTGCCCCTCCCCCGGCAGACACCTGTGAAGTCCCTTGACATTGTAAAGGTGTGCAGACATAGGCGTTTTATCGTTGTATGTGCAGTATAAACAACCCGAGTTCAGATCTCCAGCATCCACATACAAAGCTCCCTGCGGTGGTGGTGAGCGTGTGTAATCTCAGCCTTGGGGGGTGGGGATGGAGATTGGCTCCCTGGAGCTCAGAGTTAGCCAGCCTAGCTGAATTGGCGAGCTCCTTGTTGAGTGAGAGACTGTCTTAAAAAGTAACAGTCAGAGACAAACTACTCTTAAGGGTAGGCCCCATAGCTCTCAGTAGATGGTCAACTAAAAAGGAACTCAGTTGTTATCTAATAATGTTGCATCTTCTTCTGTTTGTTTTATCTTATTCTGCTAGTTTTTGTTTTTACCTTATTTTATTTTATTCCTTAGATGCCCCCTTCCCCCCTCTTTTTCAGATTCTAACAAGAGACAGATAAAGTGTGGATGTGGATGGGGGGGTGAATGTGGGTAAAAATTGGGAGGATTTGGGGGGAGGGGAAGTCACACTTAGAAGGTGAAAAAAATCTGTTTTAATAAAAAGAAGCCCCCATTAGATGGAGAGTGATTGTAGAAGACTCCTGAAGTCAACCTCTTGCTTCCACGTGCATGCAAGTATGTAGACTCTCACTTGGGCACATGCACAGGCACGTGTGCACACACACACATACATGCATGCACACACACATGTGCACACACACACACACACACACACACACACACACACACACACGCATGCACGCACACACACGCACACACACACACATGCACACACTGGTGTTCTCAGGTGACCCTGTGGTGAGCTCACCCCAAGCAGAGAGGTTAGACTCAGTTCCAAAGGTTTTGTGCTAGGGCAACCTTACGCTACCTTATCCTCTGCCATTCTGGGACGGAGCTTTTGACAAATGGCAGTGTTGATGTTTTCTTTACAAACCTGTAAGGCCCAGCCATTATTGGCCACGGAGATCGATATATCAAAATAAATTTTTGGAAGACTGTCATCAAACCTAGCTTTATTTCCCAAAACACAAAAACCCCTGCCCCAAGGACGGAAAGCTGAGTTTCCTCACAAAATAAACAGTTGATGCCTAAGACATTACTTATGTCGCGCCAATCCATGGAGACGGAGGCGCCATGGAAACCAATTGTGTCTGACAATCCACATTGCCCACACCCATTAAAACTCGAGGCGCTGTCGCCACGATTCCATTCTCCCCATTTTGCTCATCTTAATGATAATAATGAGAACGTTCAATGGCATTCTGGATTTATATTGCACTTGTCTTTAGGGTGCTCTAAGCCTTTTCTGTAGTATGTCTCATCAATCCTCACATAGCTGAGAAACATTGGATGCAGGTAATGTTGGTAATTATATTCCGCTTAGTACAGAGCCCGTGGCGGGAGGAGCCCCCGGCGGTGCTGGGTTTTCTGTTGCTTTTTGTGTGAGGAGCCCCTGGAAACTGGGTGCCATTTGCTCTCTTGGGCCCCCTCCCTTGCCCTCGGCCTCAGTTTCTGCTACTGTTAAGTAGCGTGTTGCCTCACCTTGCAGTGCTATTGTATGGCTGGCTGGCTGTGGTGATCTTATTAAATAGTAGTCGTTTTTAAAATTTTTTGTAATGTGACAGGTGTTTGTGGATGGACTTCTTGTGAAAATCCTATTTCGACACTCAGGCTTTACATCAATCAATACACACTCAAGGCAAACAACGCCTGCAAGCTGAGGGGAGGGGCATATGGGCCCACCCCTCCCAGAAGGTCTGTAGATGGCTGATGGTCCCTAGCAGAGGGGGAGACATTTTCCTTCACGGTCTAGCCACTGATTGGAGCCCATGCTCCTATAAATAATCCCTTACCCAGGTTCTGTGAGCCTAATTCAACTCACTGACTCTCTCTCTCTCTCTCTCTCTCTCTCTCTCTCTCTCAATCTCTCTCTCTCTCTCTCTCTCTCTCTCTCTCTCTCTCTCTCACACACACACACACACACACAGAAGTTTGGGGGGTGAATGTGATCAAACTATATTATATAATATATGAGTATATGGAAATGTCATGATGCGACCCATCCTACATAATTCATACATGGTAGTACAGATGGTACATATTTCCTATTTTTCATTAAATGATATCCACCCATCCTCCTGTGAGACTGTGAAATGTATTTCATCCACTTCCTGAGCAGAACCGCCAATCTTACCCTAGGCCTGCTGTTTACTGCTCATGGGATGCTTGGGAAGAGAGGCAGGGCGGGCACACAGTTGGCTTGGGGGCTTGAGGGGAGACCCTGCCTCCGGAGGGCGGGGCTCCGATAGAGTCTCCTGCCAGGGCAGCTGTTTTGAGTCTGGAGCCAGGGCTGAACTCTGCATATGTCTCTCTACTGCTCTGCACTCCCACGGTCTTGGGGTCCTCTCCGAAAAGCGAGGTTTGGGGTTTAGGGTTCGAGGAGAACACTGAAGTGAACTGTCCTGTCAGAATTGTTCTTCATGTCATGGACATAACAGCCAGCCTAGCCACGTGGTGAAGGCTCTGAGGAGCATCCAGGCTCCCACAACACTGATAGGTGGTCGGCGTGGTGGGGACTTTGGTTGAGTTGAGACCTGTTAGGCAGATCCGGGTCTCTTCTTAGAGGTCTTAGAGGAAGAGGGAGGGGCTATGCCTGTGGTTGAGGAGTAGCTCACAGCATCCTGCAGTTAGACTCTCCTTGATTTCCCTAAGGGCAGCAGTCTGAGGGCTCCTATGAGGAAGGAAGAGAAGACTGAGGATGCTGAGGAACTGAGGAGGAGGGCCACATAGCCATTACACTGCTAACCCTCCGATTCCCTGAGTCTGGCACCCCGAGGTCTGTAACTTCCTTGGGGAGGTAGGGATGGTGCCTGTCGTTTCCTGGAATCTGGGAGTCTATTAGGGATTAGATGCTCAGACTGGCTCTTGGTAGGGATTGCCTAATGAAGGTTGTAAAAGAAGAGGCTGCCATGGGAGGGTGTGGCCTGATCGAGAGCTAGTCTGAGTTCTTAGATCCTCAGCCTGCCTGCCAGCCAGGCTCCAGGACTTCTGACCTTTTGACCTAGTGTCTGCTGGGGAGTCATTGTGTACCGGGCACAGACACGTCAAAGTGAGGCCACTCAAGAGAGCAGAAGCATCATCTTTGGTTGCAAGGAACCTGCATGCGCTAGGCTAGGCAGGCAGACCTTGAGGGGAGGATGGGGGTGGGGCGAGGTGAAGGGTGTAAGAAGCAGAAATGAGACAGCCAGCCAGCTCTGAGTTTAATTCTTCCTTGCCTTCTAGGAATGTATCATGGGGATGGGGGGGGGGCAAAACTTGCTTTCCTGGTGTGGTGATAAGCACCATGACCAAGATCAACGTGGGAAAACAGGTTCACTTCAGTTTTCAGCGAATGGGTCTATCTAGCTAGTCAGAGCGCCTGTTTTAAGACGTCAACTAGATGGGGACAGAGGAGCCACATATAAGGTTGACCTGTAGTTTCCATGTCCATGTACACACACACACACACACACACACACACACACACGAAACAAAACAAAAGTTCTCACAGGAGTCATAGGCCTCAGTGTAGAATCCTCATTTCCGGGAAGGCGTGCCCAGTTCTGAGTCACCCTTCTGTCATTGCCCTGGCCTCTGCCACACCCTGAGGACCAGGCACCTTAGCACTAAGGGAAGCTGCCGGGGCAGCCATTGCTTACCTGCCTACTGCAGTGGCAGGAATTCCCCAGGCTCCACCTTGGTAGCTCATTAATACTTAGCCCTTGACAAGTATGTGTTTAATTCTTTTGACACGTGGCACGTCTGAGATTAGTTCCAATGCTGAAATGCTAAAGCTAGGGCCCTGCTGCCATTTATAATAACATTCATATGAATATTCCCCTGCGATCCAGTTTGCCATTTTCCAACATAAATAACTCAGGAGGCCAGGTACAAACATGATTTCTAGTTAGACTCTACTTGGCTGTTTGTAGGAAGTACATCACATCTAAATAAATGGCTGAACCTGCATGTAGTCAAGCCCATTATTTATTAAAAAAAAATAGTAAACAAGGGAAAAAACCAACAAAGATGAGTGGCTAATTTTTTAAAAATTGTTTTTTTTTTTGAGGGGGGAAGGGAAAGGGGGAGTAATGGTACCTAGATGTCAAGCTAATGTACAGCTCAAAATAATAATGTTATCGGTAGAAAAATAGCTTTTCAGACATCACCAAGGCAATGTGCCAAGAGGACCTTAGCAAAGGCGTTGAAGGACAGATTGCTTAACAGCCCTGTGGAAAATATAGAGCTGTCCTTTGCGAGTGCCTCAGACAAGGCTACGCTTGACGAGGGTGGGACTTTTGTTACAAGGAAATGAGATGCCTCTGGATGGGACCCCGCTCCTCTTTTCCTACAGCAACACGCTGTCACTCAGAGGGAGACGGAAGCCCGAGGACCATCCTGATGGGATGCATTTGGGAGAAAGGACAGTTCTCGCAGAAACACTTGAATTCGCTCCAGATGGTTCTGTGGGTGCTCATTCCTGAAGTGGCGCCATTCTGATACAGGTTTCGATGGCCGTGAGGAGACAGATGATTTTAAAAGAATCATACAGGATCTGCAATGTTTATTTGTTTCCCTGAGTCGACAACTGGGTTTCCTAGCGTTGCAGCTTAGGAGCTGGTGAGTGGTAGCCAGGAATGATTTTGTCTGCACTACCTACCCCCTTTCCCCTCCCACCCCCACCCTTACACATACACAGGGTCTTCATGGTGCAGGAGAACCTGGGATTCACTATGAAGCCGAGAATAAATTTCTGATCCTCCTGCCTTCTCCCAACTCCTGGGATTACAGGTGTGTACCACCACTCCCTGTAATGTTGGAAACGAGACTGAGGGCTTCAGGCATGGTGGGCAGGCAAAGTATCAATCTGAGCTACATTAGTTAATGTTTTACAGAACCCCTAAGCAGCTCAAGCTATACCAAGTTACTCTGCCAGGTCCTTTCCAATTGACTTAAGTTCTAGATGCATGGTGTCTTAGCGTTTTACTACTATGAACAGACACCATGACCAAGACAACTCTTATAAGGACAGCATTTAATTGGGGCTGGCTTTTAGGTTCAGAGGTTCAGTCCATTATCATCAAAGTGGGAGCATGGATGAGCCCAGGCAGGCATGGTGCAGGAGGAGCTGAGAGCTCTACAGCCTCATCTGAAGGCTACTAGCAGAAGACTGACATCCAGGCAGCTAGGCTGAGGGTCTTAAGCCCACACCCAGAGTGACACAACTACTACAACAAGGCCACACCTCCTAATAGTGTCACTCCCTGAGCCAATCATACACAAACCATCACACATGGTTAGAATTTGGGCCATGCTCCTCAACTCAACCCCTACTCAACCCTATCCTGCCCTGTCATTTGGGGACTACAGGACAACTCCCAGAAAAGTTTGTGGACAGCAGGTGACTGTAGAAAGTCCTATTCCCAAGAAACAGCTCAGAATGCCCTTGTGCTGGTGGCAGGTCACTGCCCTTAGCCTTCTCCACAGGGACAGGCCAGTCTTTGTAAGTGCCTGGTATTAGAATCTAGGTCCTGTTTTGTGTTTAAGCACCAGCCCTTTCACTGCCCAGATACTGACAGGCACCTACTGGTGTGGGGACAAGATGAACTGTCTTTTCTATCAAGGGTTAAAAGAGACAAATTTACAGACACCATCTGGCAGTAATCCTACCTGCACTCAGCATTTTTCTTAGATAATACTATGAACTCAAGGTTGCACCTTGCTCCTTGTGAGGCAGAGCCTGGCTCAGGACCCTCGAAAGATTTTGTTTAAATTTGGTTTTGTCATTGAATATCTTTCTCCATCTATGACGATTGAGAGTTTTGCTGGGTATAGTAGTCTGGGCTGACATCTGTTGTCTCTTAGAGTTTGCAAATCATCTGCAAGATCTTCTGGCTTTTAGAGCCTCTGTGGAGAAGTCAGGTATGATTCTGATAGGTCTGCCTTTATATGTTACTTGGCCTTTTATCTTTGCAGATTTTAATATTCTTTCTTTGTTTCTTGTCTTGCCTGGAACTTGCTATGTAGATCAGTCCAGCCCCGGATTTAGAGATCCTCCTGCCTCTGCCTCCTGAGCGCCGGTATCAAAGGTGTGTGATGGAACATCCAGTGTTGTTTTAGTCTTGTCTGCCTTTAGACCAAATGAAATTCAATATGTGTTCTTCCCAAGAGCTTCCTGGAAGCTTCCAGAACTGAAAGTGTGGTACCTATTGTCCCAGTTGGCTTTTTATTGCTTCGATAAAACACCATGGCCAAAAGTGACCTGGGGAGGAAAGGGTTTACCTCATCTTACAGTGTATCATCATGAAGGGTAGTCAGGACAGGGACTGAAGCAGAGACCTGGAGGCAGGAGGTGAAGCTGAGATGGTCGAGGAACATACTGGGTTGCTCCCTGTAGCTTGCTTAGCCTGCTTTCCTAATCTACCCTGGACCACTTGTCCCACCCATAGTAGGCTGAACTCTCCCACACCAATCACTAATCAAGATGATGCCACACAGGCTCGCCTACAGGGCAATCTGTTGACTGGGGTCTCCCTGTCCACATGACCCTAGTTTATGTCAAATTGACAAAAAACTAAGCAGAAAATATATGCATGCAACCACTGACAGAATACAAGTTTTGTGAGTGACCTTCATCAGTCCAGGCAGCCCTCTACTTACAAACAAGCCACACTCCAAAAGTGAGTTTATAAATTCTTGATTTAAAAATGGGGATTTACCTTGCAGATTTTTTTCGTGCATGCATATAATGTTTCCAGATAATAGATATCAAATATTTACTCAATGTCTACCTATCATGGCAAGAACTGAGAATCACCAGAGACTAAGACTTTGAATGGCCTTCAAGCCTGGGAAGCTTGCCCTTCACAAACTAACACTCACCATAAACACCCCTATAGGAGCAGAGGCAGTCTAAGAGGAGACCCTTGTGCTTCTGGCTTTGGCTGTCAGACTATTGAAACTGGTGCCTAAGAAGTTAGAATTTTCTCCAAAATCCCAAGCCTGGAGAAAAAGAGGACTGAAACCTGGTTGCACCGAGAGAGAGAGAGAGAGAGAGAGAGAGAGAGAGAGAGAGAGAGAGAGAGAGAGAGAGCCAGCTTGTGTCTCAGAAAGGATGTTACATGATCATACTAGAGCCCAGAAAATGATGAGTCAGTGATGGCCAGGACCACAGCTTAACCACCACTGCTTAGATATGTGTGCTTCTATTTAAACCTAAACCTTATGTCAAGACTCAGAAGATGAACTTAAACGTAGGGTCACTGGACATCTTTCCTCTTCTTTCCACACGTGGCCACAATGAATAAATCTCCTTTTACTATTACTTGCCTCTCTCTCTCTCTCTCTCTCTCTGTGGTGTGTGTGTGTGTGTGTGTGTGTGTGTGTGTGTGTGTTCCCAAAGCACAGTGGCAGGGAGGACCCTCCTGCTTACATAACATCTCACAAGTATGACCTTATATGACCCTGTGTCAGGTAGGGGGTCTAAGCTGGACCCTGGGATTACACATGTCTTCAGGAGGATGGGAGGCTAAGCCTGGCTTTAAAGACTGTCAGGTCTAAGATTCTGTCTCTAATAACCCATGTAATGGTTGGATTAAAGATTGTCGTTGATGTTGAACATTGGCATTGGCTGTGGAGGGGCTGCAGGAGAGGTCCTGTGGAATGGAGTGACATGTATCCAAACTAGCTCCTTGCTGGTTTTCCTTTCTTCCATCAACACTGAGTTTCTATTTCTTCAATGTGACTACTGTAGTGGTGGGAAGACAGAGACTTGCTTAAACTAATTTAACTTTACACATAATTAAACTGATCTGATGGTATCAATAGTTCTTTGGAAAAAAGGTTTTCTGTTCCTTAACATTCCATGACCCAGGCTTGCCAAGGGACACCTTACCATGGGTTTTGACTCATCCGGAAATGTACCTGCTGCTTGAGACAATTTTGCTTCAATTCTCATCATGCCTGCTCGTTATTTGGAGACAAGGCTCTAAAGTCTGTGTAAAACCACAAAGCCTATAGAGTCACAATTGCCCTAGAAAATTACTAAGAAAGCTCACATCGGAGACAAAATTACTCTCTCAGTAAGTCCCACCCAAACATGTTTTCCTTCTCTGTTGGATAGATGATGAGACTGTTCAGCCGAAAAGTAGAAAAATGTGTGGCTTTAGAAATAGAAAATACGAACCCAAGGATGGCAAAGTTGCATCCAAGAGAGGCAATGATGGGGTTCAAAAGAAATCATGACGATATTTGTAATCCTAGGTTGTAGCTCAAACTCTCTACTTAAGGGATTCAGGGTCATAGGGGTCATATATGTGGCATGTGTAAGCAGGAGAGGATCCCCATTGTGCTTTGGGAACACACACACATACACACACACACACACACACACACACACACAAATAACACTCAGAGAGAGAGAGACAGAGAGAGAAGAGAAGAGAAGAGAAGAGAAGAGAAGAGAGAAGAGAAGAGAAGAGAAGAGAAGAGAAGAGAAGAGAGAAGAGAGAAGAGAGAAGAGAGAAGAGAGAAGAAAAGAGAAAAGGGGAGAGGGGAGAGGGGAGAGGGGAGAGGGGAGAGGGGAGAGAGGAGAGGGGAGAGAGGAGAGGAGGGGAGAGGGGAGAGGAGGGGAGAGGGGAGAGGAGGGGAGAGGAGAGAGGAGGGGAGAGGGGAGAGGGGAGAGGAGGGGAGAGGGGAGAGGAGGGGAGAGGAGGGGAGAGGAGAGAGGAGAGAGGAGAGAGGAGAGAGGAGAGAGGAGAGAGGAGAGAGGAGAGAGGAGAGAGGAGAGAGGAGAGAGGAGAGAGGAGAGAGGAGAGAGGAGAGAGGAGAGAGGAGAGAGGAGAGAGGAGAGAGGAGAGAGGAGAGAGGAGAGAGGAGAGAGGAGAGAGGAGAGAGGAGAGAGGAGAGAGGAGAGAGGAGAGAGGAGAGAGGAGAGAGGAGAGAGGAGAGAGGAGAGAGGAGAGAGGAGAGAGGAGAGAGGAGAGAGGAGAGAGGAGAGAGGAGAGAGGAGAGAGGAGAGAGGAGAGAGGAGAGAGGAGAGAGGAGAGAGGAGAGAGGAGAGAGGAGAGAGGAGAGAGGAGAGAGGAGAGAGGAGAGAGGAGAGAGGAGAGAGGAGAGAGGAGAGAGGAGAGAGGAGAGAGGAGAGAGGAGAGAGGAGAGAGGAGAGAGGAGAGAGGAGAGAGGAGAGAGGAGAGAGGAGAGAGGAGAGAGGAGAGAGGAGAGAGGAGAGAGGAGAGAGGAGAAGAGAGGAGAGAAGAGGAGAGGAGAGGAGAGGAGAGAAGAGAAGAGAAGAGAAGAGAAGAGAAGAGAAGAGAAGAGAAGAGAAGAGAAGAGAAGAGAAGAGAAGAGAAGAGAAGAGAAGAGAAGAGAAGAGCATGTGCTCATGGACGCCTTTGCCCCTCGTTCTGGCTCACCGGACCTATGCAGACACCCATTCTTTGACTGCACTCACACCGCTCAGCTTCCAGGGAACTGCTTCTGGACTTCTTTGGTTGAGTGGATTGAGTGTCCTTGCGCTGTGCACTTGTTGCCGCTGAATTGGAACAGTCCATCCTGGAGGGAAGAGGGAGGCTTCTAAGGCCAAAAGCTTAAGGAAACTTGTAAGGCTAAGGAAGTTCATAAAATTTCCAGACTCAGGAAATTGGGAAAGTCACAAGATTCACAAGACCTTCCCCTAGTTATGTGAGTAGTAACAGTTGCTGGGGACTCTGTGGTGGAGCTGCCTACAAACTGTGCTCCAAGCCCGTGTGATACATCTTCTTTGGCAGGGTTGTTTGATGATGCAGCTGTTATTGAGGCCAGTTTTGGCCTGATCTCCTGACTTCAATAAACTCTTTGGTGTACCAACCTGGACTTGGGTGGAATCTTTGTTTGTTTGTTTGTTTGTTTGTTTTGTTTGTTTGTTTGTTTGGTTGGTTGGTTTTTTGGTCCGGTGAAGGTGCTCTACCTCTGGCGAGTAGACATCTGTTCAAGGAAAGGTCAAAGTCTTCCTCTCCACATGAACAGGCTGAATGACTTCTTGTTTGAGAAAGTGTGGTCCCCCAGAATGCAAAGTACACTTCTTCGTCTCACTTCTCTCTTGTTCTTATTTATTCTTGTGGGTTCTTATCAACTGCGTGTGATGGATAAGGAGTAGCTTTCAATATGAAACGTTTCATAGCAGGTGATTTTGATTCTTTGCGTTGGCAATAGATCATGTTAGCTAACCATTACGGCAATTAAGAATAGTCTCATTTAACAAACCATTTAACAAGATTTAATTTCAATTAAAAAAGAAAAGAACAAAACAAGCTTTATTTAAATTATTTTGACTTAACGACTTGATATGAAATATAATTAATATTTTCCTCAGGAAATTTAAAATAATTTTATGTTTATTTGAATTTAGATTTTGTAGTTTGCGGCTAAATTATAATCTCATGGTTGAATTCATAATGTAAATTGTCCTTAAGGTTAAGATTTTAACCATGTACATGCTTTATACAGTGAATAGAGTCACACTTTATACCATTAGCAATTTTGTTGAGTGGAGGCAAGAAAAACAGCTTTCATGAAGAGTATGTTGTAATGAACCCTACATCATTCAGTCCACACTTGTGGGCTGTTAACACAATTGCCCCATGGGTCCAATGATGGAGAAATTTGGAATTTTACAATTTTCAGACATCTATAAACCATATTTGTTTATTTTAGTGCTCAATCAAACCCAGGGCCTTGTGCATGCTCAACAAACACACGACCTCTGAGTTATATCTCCAGTTCTGAATATATTTTTAAAGTCTGTCATTATGTCAGGGAAAGGAAGATAAACCATGTTCCACTGCACAATTCATTGGAATGACTTGTAACTTTTAAATATTTATGTGGCTACCATTTGTATTCTTGTATTGACTTCAAGTTAGAGTCTCCTACTCTATTGAACTACTCCCTTATCTCCCAGCCAATGGCTGGATTCTATAAATTACTTGTCTATGAAGTTAAAATGCAGTTGTGGTCTAATTAGGCTTCGCCTTCATCTGTCTGCTGGAGGCTGCCTCATGCCATCCTGTGAAATTTAGAGAGAGGGTGTTTTGCTTTTGAAAACTTTGTGCTAATGGCCTGGGATCTATTTCAAAGCTTACCATTGATCAAATGCCCAGACCTATCAGCGGGGCCTGCTGGGAAGGAGAGAAAGGCTTGGTGTCTCCTGCTTCCTTCAGCTCTGCTGAAGGAATCTCAGTGGCTACTTTCAGGTGAGAGTAAATTGAGGATCCTGGAGAGGATCCAGATGATAACTATTGAGTCAGTCTTGATTAAAGGAAGTCTGGGAACAGGTGACACATCCCCAAGGGTGCTCTTTACTGAGAACCAAGTAACTTACGCATGGGTCTGTCAATCGACTCCACCTCTCCTGTCTCCCAGTAGAACTTATTAAAACTGGGCAGCAATATCTCACTATTTTGTTAGTTTATATATGTATATATGTTTGTGCCTGTCCATCCATGTGTGTGTATGTGTGTGTATGCATATATGTGTATATGTGTGAATGTGTGTATGTTTGTGCATGTGTGTATATGTGTGTATATGTTGTGTGTGTGTTTGTATGTGTGTAAGTATGGTGTGTGTGTGTGTGTGTGCATGTGGAAACCATTGATTCACATCATCTATCTTTCTTTTAATATTTCTTGAGATTTTTCAGTGAACCTTGCCTTACCAGTTAGTTCAACTGTCTGGCCAGTGAGCCCCCAGGTTCCCATCGCCTCTCTCTATAGAGTGCTGGGTTACAGGTATGTGCACTTATGTTCTGGGGATTTCAAGTCTTCATGCTTGTGCAAGCTCTACCTACCCCTCAATTTTTAAATTATAAAATATTACTTAGAATCACTCTATATTCACCATTATAACACGACTGTTTTTATTACTATTTGTTTTCTCAGTTAATCTTTTCTTTCTATGCCAGAACACCAAAAGGATTGATAATTGAATAAATTGATAAAAGAAGAGAGGTGGTGTGTTTGAGTTCTGGAAATTTCTATCTGGAGAATGCTAATGTGAGTCTGAACATGGCAGAGAAAATGGAAGAGCAAATAGGTTGTGTGAAAGAGACGCTTATAGGTGAACCATAGAGCACCTAGATTAGCTTTATGGGAACCTCTTCATGGTAACCGGTCCAGACTATGGCTAGTACAAATTCACTCTCAAGAGTAAAACACTAATATTGTGCTGGGAAGAAGATTCGGCTTATAGGGTGTTTGCTTTGCAAGTCTGAAGACCAGGGTTTTATTTCCAGAGCCCACATGAAAAATCTGGACAAGGTCACATACATCTTTAATCATAGCACTGGGTAGGTGGAGATGGTCTTATGAGGTTCACCGTCCAGTCAGTCTAGTCTACATGGTGGGCTACAGCCCAGTGAGAAATGCTGTCTCATAAGGTAAAGTGGAGCCAGACAGGGTAGCATACACCTTTAGTCCCAGCTCTCAGGAGGCAGAGATAGTTGGATCTCAGTGAGTTCAAGGCTAGTCTTGTCTTGTCCATATAGACAATTCCAGGAGAGTCAAGATGACATAGAGAGACCATGTCTCAACAAATCAAAATAAAAAAACAAAACCACAGAAACAGCACAAGGTGGACTGCTCCTGAGGAATGATAAAATCGTTTTGTGGTTTCCACATTTACATGTGTGTGCACACACACAGAGACAGACAGAGAGAGAGAGAGAGAGGAGAGAGATAGAGAGGGAGGGAGGGAGGGAGGGAGGGAGGGAGAGAGAGAGAGAGAGAGAGAGAGAGAGAGAGAGAGAGAACAAACATTACTCTTTCTTATTGGTCCACTTCCCCTCTTAAACCCCAAAAGTTCTCATCAGTTCCATACTGGGGATCAAGCATGAACACCAACAAGAGTTTTGAAAAACAAAACAAACAAGTTTGTCTCCAAACTATAGAAATTTTAACTTATAAACATTAACACAAGGCTCTTCTTCCAATTAAAATCATTAGTTACAGAAGGTTTTTCACTGAAATATTATCTTTCTTAATTGCATTTTTAATACCCTGAATGACAGAATGGAATACTTTTACTTTACTTGTTTTTAATTAAAATGTGTATTAATTCTTATTGTTGTTGTGGTGGTGGTTGTTGTGGTTGTGGTTGTTGCTGCTGCTGCTGCTGTGTGTATCGGAAGGGTGCATGCACATGCCGTGGTGCACATGTGAAGGCTAAAGAACAACTTTTAGGAGTCGCTTCTCTCCTGTCTTGCTCGCAGAATACCAACAGGAAGTTTCTTATTCCTGCTGACAGCTGTGTAGTCCTGGCTCGAGAGCTTCCAGGAGGCATTCTAGGATTCAGTTTTTCTTTATTTTACAGCTTCTAGATCATTCCTTTAAACCCATGCTCATCTCGACAAGGCAAACAGAATGATTCACTAATCCAAAATTTAACTAATACATGCATTAGAGTCAGCTTATTTATCTCAGGTCAAATTTTATGGCATGATAGACCCAGCCTTGACATATGGAGTCCCTTCGTAGTGATGTGTACAGGACATTATGTCTGCGCTCTGGGTCTTTCTGTTCATAGTTTTATGAGGCTTTTAAATTGTACACAGAGATTTACTGTTTTGTCTCTGCCTCTGTGACAAATTGTTGGGCATACCTGTGATTTATTTTTCGCTAATTTGTTCTTCGAGAACAACCTTGAAATGTAACTCTAATATAACACTGTCCCTATGAAGAAAGATTATCTGACGCCTAGAAACATGTTACTGTAAAAAAACAAACAAACAAAAAAAAAACATGCAGTGGCGGTATTTGTTAAGGGCAGAACCCTGTGCTGATGAGATGTGAGGTTCATTGGTCAAGAGGAGCCCCCAGAGGAGTGATGCTCCATTGGTACAGCCCAACTTGACCGGGTCTAGACACATTCTGAACATGGGCGGTACCACTCCGTGGACTGGGTCCAGGGTTGATGAGTATCACAACTAATTCTCTCTCTCTCTCTCTCTCTCTCTCTCTCTCTCTCTCTCTCTCTCTCTCTCTCTCCCTCTCCCTCTATCCCTCCTTCCTTTCCTCCCTCCCACCTTCCCTCCCTCCCTCCTTATCTCTATCTCTTCCCCACCCTTCTCTCTGTTTCCCCATTGTGACTGCAATGTGATTCACTACCTCGTATTGCTGCCACCATGTCTTCCCTGCCATAACTGACGGTGCCCCCATAATAAAAAGGAACAAAGTTACCCTTCTCTCCTAAATTGCTTTTGGTCAGGTGTTTTCTCATGGCAGTGGTAAAAGTAATTAGCATCCGTTCCCACTTGCATGTGGCTCTGCACCAGGAAGCGATTTCCCAACTTTGAGGTGCTAACTTTTTTTTTCCCCCCTGGACCCTTTCCATCTCTCCGGCTCTTCCCAGCATCTACTCCTGCCTGCCTGTCCTTCATCTTGGTCTCTGTCAAGGTGTCACTTCCCTCCCGGTGTGACTATTGGCTGGAACCCTGGGGATCCAGAGGTAAAATTGGACTTTGTGGAGTCTTTCCACATGTGGTGGTAACCAGGGCTTGAAAGCACGAATCCCCTGCTTCGTCCATCCTAGCTGTGTCCAGACTAAACTTCTTTATGTGAGCACCTGTCTCTGGAGCCATCACAAGCTGCCCTGGGTTTGGAACTAGAATGTTCTCCACGCTCTTGAAGCTCCTACCTTGCAGACTCGGATCGTTGGCTTTCATCAGGTGCAGGCTTCCTTCCACATTGGCGGGGTTGGCTTTTTCCTCAGGCATGAGCTTTCCCCCTTTACCTCTGGTTACATTTCCTTTTAAAGTTAGGTTTTAAAACGTTAAGGCAGTCACAGTTTTTTGTTTGTTTGTTTGTTTTGTGGGGCTGTAAAGACGGTGTAGCAGGCAAGAGAACGTGCTGCTCTTGAGGAAGATGAAGGTTCTGTTGTAAGCACTACATTGGGCAGATCACGGCTGCTCGTGACTTCAGCTTTAGGGGGTTGAACAACCTCTTCTGACCTTCATGGGCACCCATACTCACATGTTCATACTAACACACATACATAAGGACACACACACACAAATCAGACATAATAAAATAAGTCGTTAAAAGTACAGAGTTAGTGTGTGTGTGTGTGTGTGTGTGTGTGTGTGTTGCTTGAGCTACTATGTCCGTTGGTTTTTTTGTTTTCTGTGGGGTGCTGGGCATGGAATGCAGGTTGTCATGCTTACAGAAAGCCTTTTACTGGTTATCTCCCTTGTCCATATTTCTTGCAAACCTGCTGCCTACTCCATTGGTTTCTACATCAAAGTCTGGAATATCAAGCAAAGTGTATCCGCTAAGAACAGATGCAAGACCTTAGAGTTCCTGGCCAGAGTCAGTGCCAAGGCCCCTTCCAGCTTCAGGTCCAGAAGCCCTTGCTCCGCTGCGTGTGCTTCCCTCTGTATATAAATGCTCTCCCTCCCTCCCTTCCTCTTCCCTGCTTTCCGTTTTAGTCTCTCTTCCAGCTTCGTGGCCTGGTGTTTGTGGTCCAGTGGCTCATGACTGTTCTCTGGCTCCAGTGTTTCTGTGGGCATCCACCTGGCCTATATCACGCTCTAGGATCCAGGTTTTTGAGTTCCTGTTCTACATTATTGTTCTGTTTTTTCCCCCCTAGCTCTTTTTGAGAAGAGAGCACCTTGCCTTCTTAGATGCTTCTGTGATACAGTTGGATTGTCCTTTGTTTCCCCTAAGTCATGCCGAGGCTTCATTCTGCATTGTAACAGACCAAGACGGCGAAGGCTTGGAGTATAGTCACTAAGGAATCAATGGGCTTCTCAGCTAGTACATAGCTTGACCCATTGTGCCTGAGACCTTGGGTTCAATCCCAAGCACAGATGCTCACTGCAGTGGGGCAGACCGGTGACCCCAGCACTCAGGATGTGAATACCAGAGAGCCAAAAGTTCAAGGTCACTCCATTAAAGGCCGAGATGGCTCCATGAGACCCTCTCCATAAACAAATGAGATAGGTTGCCATTTAAAAACAGGCACTGTGCACACAGAGGACCCAAGATCGGTTCCCAGCACCTACATCAGGCTCTTCACAGCTGCTTATAAACTGCCATACCCCTCTCTGACCTCCGTGGGCACCTTGCATTCATGTGTATATACTCATACACAGAAGCATGTGTGTGTATACATAACTAAGAATAAAGTCAATCTTGAAATGAATATAAAATTAAAAAGGCAGGAAATGGATCTATACACAATGAAACTATTGATATAATTAAATAATTCGTTTGGGGAAATCGTTAGACTACCAGTGAAAAGAATGTCTCTTGGGATTTTACACAGTTTTTACTCCCTTTTGTCTGATCCCTATTGCAAAATATCATTCACACAGCACATCCTGACAGCAGGTAAAAGTTGAGGCTATCCTTTGCTTCAGGATGCCTGAAAGGCTTTGATGACACCCCGGAGTTGGGGAGGGTGCGGTTAAGATTTGTTGGGAAATGGAAGATTGGAGAAGAGCAAGGCAGGGCGTGGCCAGGAGAGTCAAAGAATCACGAGGAAGCAGTTCTGGATCCAGGAAACAAGCAAAGCAAAGGATTCCAAAAGTTTCAGTGTGCCGGTTGTCTGTTGATGGGTGTAGAATTGTGGGTGGGCTCTTCATCGAGCTCTTATCAAGAACGGGGAAAGAGCAGTGCTGGGTTCAGCTGGCAGAGTGCTAGCCTAGCCTTCCAGAAGCCCCGGGGGTCTAGTCACAGGCTCCGATAAACTAGGTGTGGCCCTGCGTGCCTGTAATCTAAGTACCCCAGAGTTAAAGGCAGGAGGATCCAAAGGTCAGGGTCATCCTTGGCTACAGAGGGAGCTAGAGGCTAGCCTGTGAGGTGATGATCAGCTACACACATGGTGGATCTTTTGCTTTTCTCTTTTAATAAGAAAATCCATTTATTTTTACTATGTTTTTAGTATCCGTGTGTCTGTCTGGATGGGGGTATGTGCATCCATGTATAGGATGGAGGCTAGAGAGGGTATTCAATACCCTGGAACTGGAGCTTTAGGCCCTTGTGAGCTGCTTACTGTGGGATGCTGGGACTTGAACTCAGGACCTTTGTAATAGCCATAAGGGCTCTTTACTGCTGAGCCATCTCTTCAGCCCTGAGGAAACTGATGCTTAGAGAGCAACAGAGTGGAAGGCTTTCCTGGACGCTCTGAGAGTTCGTTTTCACTTAGACTGTGCAGAGTCCACGAGGCCTTCTGTACATGAACACGTGCCTGGTGGGCGAAATGAGATCGTAGGTTGCAGGGGGCTGACCCAGGAGTTTGTGAAATGCACTGACATCGTATATTTACTTTCTCGGGCGCCACCTCTTCTGCCATTCAATGGCACAGGGAACCCCTCGGCTTCCCTTGTTCTCGTCTTTTGATATTTACCCATCCAAGAAATGCTTACTAAACACGCGGACCTGCCAGAGGAGAGCGCCTAATAACCTTGGCATGCCTTGTTTCATGTTCCATTGGGCAGAAAACTGAAACACAGCTTCTCCTTCCTGCCAGCTGCCACCAACTCATCTGTAAACGCGCTGTGAAAATTATTCCTTTTCTGGGGCTGGAGAACGTTGTGCGGTGGTTAAAAGCCCTGGTTGGTTTTCAGAGGGCCAGAGTTCAGACTTGAACACCCATCTCAGTGACTCACAGTTGTCTGTAGCTGCAGCGTTAGGGGATCCACCCCCCCTTCCAGCCTCTGTGAGCACCTAAAATCATCCCTTCTCTAATCACACAGCCCCCACCTCACCTAGGGAATCTCACATTGACTTTTCTTCCCTTTGTCCAAATAGTACCAATCCCCCAGATAGTTCTCGGTGTTTTCCTGGGTGAAAGAGAGGGTAAGCCCGTTGGTGTGTAGGGCGCTACAAATTTCTAGGAGGGTGATTTTTGTCTCAGTAGCCAGCTCTTTGCAAACTCTGGCGGGAAGACTGTGGATGGGATTAAGCCTTTGGTTTGTGGCTAGAGTCAATGATTAGAAGACAGTCAGAATACGGACAGGGGTTTCTGGGTAATCAAAGCAGGTGAGACCCCACTGTAGCTACTGCGGGCTCTTGGCAAGACTCCCGAAGCTTCCCTCTTCCTCAGTCCCGTCTCTAGGGCTCTCGGTCTTTCTGGTGCTTTCTCTGGGTTCTTGAGTCTGAGGATGCCTCATCAGCACTCTTTTATGGTTTTTATTTTTCACAAGCATTCCTCTTCAGCTCTCCTCATCTTTGTTCTGAAGCTGAACCGAGCAGCTTCTGTTTTTTAATGAACAGAAGAACTGATTTTTTTTTTTTCTTTAAAGTGTTGTTCAGCGGGTGATTGACAGATATTATCATGCTCTGGCTGTCGTCTGCCAGGAATATAAAGGAAGCTCGCAGTGACCTCTCCTGTTCTGCAGACTGGGCGTGGTCTCAGTCCCTCTCTGAGACCCATTCCCAACGTCTTCCATTTCCCCAAGCTTCCGTGGATCACCTGACACATTGTCATTCGCATATGGGAGGAGGCACATGTACTTAGGCAAATATATATGTATGGAAGTGTTCATCCTGAGATCCACAGGAGGAATAACCCTTCTACCATTGCTGGGCCTGAATTTGAAACAAGCTTTATCACATATAAAATACGGACCAAGAAATGGACTTTGGTGAAGATTGTTTCCTGGGATTTCCTAGCTGATTGGCTCCAAGACACGCCTTATAGGAGTTTATAAGACTAACCTATAGGCCGCTGTACTTTCTCTTGAGGCACTGTTAATTTCCAAGAACTACAACTCCCAGAATTCCACGAAGTTACCTGATTTTTGGGCAGGTGGGGTTTACAGGTTGATTTTGGGCATTGCAAAGGCTAGAAGGCAACATCGGCTGTCATCCTCAAGTATGACGTTCACCATTTTTTGAGGCAGGATCCCTCCTTGGCCCGATGCTCACCAATTAGGCTAGCTACACTGGCCGGCTGAAGAGCCCCAGGGATCTATCCATCTCCATCTCTCCGGGGCCAGTGTGGCAAGCATGTACCATTGGCACCCTGGATTCTTAGAAATGTGAGTCCTGAAACCACGTCCTCATGCTTTCAGAGCAAGCTCTTCACTGCCGGAGCCATCTCTTCGGCTTTCCTGACACACTCTCACAGAGCCTCTTCCAGACCTCCGGGGAAACGGCTTGGCTGAGTCGGCGGGCTGGGAAGCCGGGGAAATCTGCCAGGCAGAGATACAGACTTTGCAGCAGGTGTCTGTGTGGTGTGATGTCACCAGAGATACCATTGTCCCCTGTCAGCTTCAACATCTTCTGTTCACGGCTGAGGCTGTGGGTAAGGAGGGTTTGTTATAAGAGCTTCTGGGGCAGAGGTGTGCATGAATGTGCCCCCACCCCCACCCCCGGAGGAGCTGGCAGGTGTTTGGACGGAGCTCTTCCGTCCCCAGGGTGCAGCTGCCTTTGCCAAGGTCTCTGCCACTGAGCTGTTTACACTTTGATACAAGGCAAAGGTTACCCATGATAGATTTTTTTTTTTTGCCAAAACCTTCTCATGCTTGACATTCATAGAATACACAGGTTGTACCAGCCGTGTAAAGGACATGATGTAATATCAGCTGAGTGGTGGTACCTGCCTTTTAACTGTAGCACTTGGGAGACTGAGGCAGGAAGGCATCTTTGAGTTTGGGAACATGGTGATCATTAGTTCTCTGCAGAGATAGATCTTCACTCATGCAATTCCAGAATTTTGGGCTTTGATGCAGAAAAAAGAATTTCAGGGTGAGCCAGTATAAAGCAGCATTGGATATTAGAATATATTTTATTTAATTTTTTTAAATAAATAAATGTCAGTGTTGTGTGTGTGTGTGTGTGTGTGTGTGTGTGTGCGCCTGAGTGTAAATGTATGTACTGCTTACTAGGTGCAGGTATCCACAGAGGGTAGAGGAGGGCATCAGATCTCCTGGACTATAGTCACTGGCAACTGGGGACCACCAGATGTCGGCACAGGGAACTGACCCGGGTCCTCCGCATGAGCAGCAAGTGTTCTTAATGGCAGAGCCATCGCTAGAGTGCTTGATGTAGATTTTTAAGTACATCGATTAAGAGAAAGAGACACCCAGGAAGAAATTAAGATATACCCCAAAGCATGCCGTGGGCTTCTCTGATAGAGAGTCACACTTCAGTGTCCATGTGATCGCCACGCGTACCATGCTGGCGGTTCACTAAGGAATCTAAATGAGATGTCAGGAAATTCCAGAGGAGTGCTTCAAAAGTCAGTTTAGCTCAGGGGATACAGGAAATTAGGATATCCCCACAGTAAACAAAGTTAATAGCCGTCTTTGAATTTCCCAGAAAATGTCTGGGAGAGGAACTCGGGGCGGGGGGGGGCACCCAAAGTCACATAAATATAGGCCTTCAGCTTGGCTCATTGCCACTTTCAGATACAATATCATCATATGAATGGGACATTATCTCCGTGTTGGCAACACTCGCAGTACGCGTTGCTATCTGCGCTGGAATTCATGGTTCTTTGCTGGCAAGGTGCTTCAATCAGACGAGGGTGAGAGGCAGCTTTGCTTCCAGACACCAGTACTTCTCTCTGGGTTTCTTTCCCATTTTAGCTGGATCTCAGCTGTGAGACCTGTACATTTTAAAAAAGACTTATGTGTCTGTGTCTGTGGGGGTGTATGCTGCAAGTGTACAGGTAACTTCGGAAGCCAGAAAAGGGTGTCAGGTCCCCTGCAGCTGGAGGTCTAGGCTGTGGCGAGCTGCCTGGCATGGGTGCTAAGAATTGGACTCAGTTTCCTTGGGAGAGCGGAAGTGTTCTTTATCAATGCACTCTCTCTCCAGCTCTGGACCCACACTCTAACATCATGAGCTTTCTGACTACCCATCTCTTACCAGTATTATGACCATAACCCATGCTTGTGATGTGCAGGGGAAGGCTTTCTGGCAGCAAGATGCAAGATGAGGTCCCAGGATAGCACCGGGTCCACAGCATCACCTGTCAGGCTGCTGGGTGCTGGTCGCTACCTGGGGAACAGATGTCAAATCGAGCGGTACTGGAAAAGAGATAAGCAGGCTCTCTGTGTGGCATGTGAACTTCTTCCTTCTCCAGTGTCAGCCTGCTGAGCTAACAGAAGATCAATAATGGGCCACCATTGCTTTTTAATTGGTATCTCCAATTCTCAGGCTTCCAGAAGCTCCTGCAGACGGCAGGGTTGCAATTTTTTTGTTTTGCCTGTAAAATGCTCTGGAACAAATTTTGCAAAAAACTTGGCCACACGTGCTTGATTTTATGATTTTTTTTTCCTCCCCTCAAATTGGACCATTTTCTAGTACTTGCCCGTGGAGGCCAAAGGGAAAGGGCTTACGGGGTCAGTACATAGGCAGCTTAGGAATTTCCATGGAGCACCAAGACTGTGTGTGTAGTGCGGGCTCTCCAGAGCCCGACTGAATGCAGATGGCCGTTATGGAGGATATGGGGGCTAAGGGGAGAGGGAAAGGGTTCGTGCGTTCACTCTTTTATCTGTTTTAACTGTCAGCTTGGCACAGCCCAGAGTCAGCTGAGGTTGGAGTCTCAGTTGAGGGATGGTCAGGATGGTCAGGAGCAGGTTGGCCTATGGGCATGTCTGAGAGAGTGTCTTAATTGTTAACTGGCATAGGCGGGCCTAGCTAACTGTAAAGGCATTCCTTGGGCAGGTGGTACTGAGCCATATAGAGAGCTAGCTAGCTAAGCATGGGCCTGCGAGGGAGCCAGCCAACAGCATCCCTTGACGTTCCTTCGTCATGAGTGTTCTTGGGCTCCTATCCTGACTTCCTTCAGTGATGGTGAGAGGAAATACAACTGTTGTGCCTTGAAGTCATTTTTTTGGGGGGGGGTATGGACAAGCCCCAAGCTGCCTACGTTAAGGACAGTGTGGGCAGTATGGGTAACTGCTGTCAAGACACTGCGTACTGGCCTTTCTCCTTGGTGTGACCTCACAGAAAAACTCTTATGTTGGGGAATGTGAATTTATTCTGACTCACGGTCAAAGGGGTCGTTCCACCATGGAGCAGAAGGCATAGAAACCGGAGCAAGGAGTTGGCTGTCTAGGCACATGGCGCCCACAGGGGGAAGCAGAGAGAGATGGATGCTCACTTTCTCCTTTCTATTCTGCACAGGACCAGCCTGTAGGAGGGCGCCGCTCACACCCACGGTGAGCCTCGCTACCTCATTTGACTTAATCTTGACATTCCCTCACAGACGTGCCTAGAGGCTAGGTCCTCCCTAGCTGACCAGGAAAGATTAATCATTACAATGAATTATACTCAGTCATGGTAACTTTACAACACACATGCCACACCCACTAGGTAAGTATTCTCTTTGATCTTCTGGTAACACTCAGCCATAACTTATAGTTTTCTGTACAGCTGTGTTTGGCAGGACTCTTCCTGAAGCCACGTTGTCTTCAAGTTGCCAACCCCATGCAGTCATGTCCCTTATAGCCTAGATTTTATATGTTTAGTCACATTCTTGAGATTAGGATCTGAGAGTAAGACCAATGACTCTGTTTCTGCCCATGATGCTTCTAGAACTGGGACTGAAAGGTAGATGGTTTAACCATTAGCATCTTAAATATTCATTGAAGGTTCATGTGGTAAGGGCTTGGTGTTGGTGTGGCACTGTTGGGAGGTGGTGACACCTCTAAAGGGTGAGGGTTTGTGAAAAGAAGTCCCTAAGGTCACTGGGGACGTGCCTCCAAAAGAGACTGTGGGGCGTTCATACCTGTCATGATGTGTTCCTTTGAGACAGCAATTGACAAACCAGTCCTGGACTGGAACTTTCCAAATGGTGAGTTCAAATAAACCCTTTTTCTTTGTAAGTTGATTATTTCAACTATTTTGTGATACTGATAGAAAACCGAGTAACACCAAACATTTGAAAATTGAACTCTGGAGGCAACAGCAAACAGGGCCTATACTATGCTGACTCTGTTTGCCTTATAGACTTGCTTTAAAAAATGATTTCATTTTATTTATTTTTAAAGGAAATTATTTACTACTACTACTACTTCTACTACTACTACTACTACTACTACTACTACTATTACTACTACTACTATTTGTGTGTGTGTGAATGTATGTGTATCTGTGTGAGTTTAAGTGTACCACAAACATGCAAATATCTATGGGAGCCAGAACAGGGTGTCAGATCCCCAGAGCTTACGGGTTGTTGTGAGCTAGCTGATATGGGTGCTGGGAGACAAAGTTTGGTCCTCTGCAAGAACCAAGAGCAGAAAGAGCTCTCCACTGTAGAGCCTTCTCTGTGGCCCCTATTGTCACTTTCAATGTATGTGTATATATGGATGCTGAGAAGTGGGGGTAGGAGGGGGCAAGTCGTGCAGGAGAGCTGTGCCCACAGAGATCAGAAGAAAGCGTCAGATCACCATGGAGATGGAGTTACAGAAAGTTTTGAGCTGCGCTGGATCCTGGGAACCAAACTTGGGACCTCTGCAAGGTCGCACTGAGCCTTCTCTCCAGCCTGATCGTCTGAGTTTTCAGTCCAGATTCCAGCATTGCCCAGTGCTCACAGGTGGAGACCAGAGGGCAAAGCTGACATTTTATGCTGTTCCTTGGAGTCTGGCTCTGTCTCCTCCTTCACTCCTGATGGCAGGCTTCACTGGGTTGGTCTAGTGCCTGTGCATCACCTGCGCACTCGCTGTAGGGACACAGTCACAGAGGATTTGAACGACTCCTCTAAGGCCATCCATCTTGTGTGGTTCTCCTCACCTGCAATCTCCTTGCCCTATGTGTGATAACCCATAGCCCACGGATGTGTGATTTCTCCTGGTCGGTGGCTCAGCTTCAGGTTGGGAGAGAAGACACTGTGTTAGAGAGAAAGGAACACTGGGTGAAATAGAAAATGTGATTTTGACACCAATCAATGAGCCAGTCGGCATTCAAGCTGAGATGCCCCGATGTGATAAAAGACTGAGAGGTTAAAGCGGTAACATCTAAGCCAGGGCCTCCTCTGTGACCTTAGCAAGCTGGCCACTCACTGGAACAAGCCACCACTTCTCCAGATAAGGGGGAAAAAAAATCCAATTTCTGGGAAGGTGTGCTTAAAACATGATAGATTCGAAAATTCTGCCCGGTTTCTTTTCTATGTGTTATTTTTCCCCTTTAACTTCTCTGCTACCAGAAGAGTCTTCAAGATTTGAAAATGTGATTGCAGAGTGTTATACACAGCCATTGTCATGCATGTATATTAATGTACTCAGGGGTGTTCTGCTCTCCCTCCACGTCATCCTGACTCTATCCCTCTCCCTCTCACCCACCACTCCCTTTTGTCTCCCCAATAATTTTGCTTTTATCTATGTCATTAGCAAATGTATGGTTTTTTTTCTTTTTCTTTCTTTTTTTTTTTTTTTTCAGAGACAGGGTCTCTGTGTAGCCCTGGCTGTCCCTGGAACTCACTCTGTAGACCAGGCTGGCCTCAATCTCAGAAATCCGCCTGCCTCTGCCTCCCAAGTGCTGGGATTACAAGCGTGCACCACCACGCCTGGCTGCAAATGTATGTTTTTTATGTCTCCATAAAACTTCAGGGCTCACAAATGAAATGGGAAAACATTTGTCATTCTGTGATGAACTTGATCCACTAAATATGATGCTCCCCAGGTGCGGTTCTCTGCAAATGCCGTGACCTCATTCTTTACAACGTGAACTTCCATTGTGTATATAAGCCACATTTCCTGATCCAGTCCCGTGGTGCTATGATTTCCTTCTTTACACTGCAAACTTCCCATTGCGTATATAAGCCATGTTTTCCTGATCCATTCCTGCATTTGGACACCCAGGCTGGTTTGTAGCTTAGCCAGTGTGACGGGTGCTATGCGGTGGCCACAGCCATGCAAGGACCTCGGGGTGATGTGTTCTCTTAGAGTCTTGGGGATAAGTCCGGAGAAATGTCCAGGGATTTACAGTAGATCTACCATCAGTTTTCTGAGGAAGAGCCATGCTGGTGTTCACAGGGGCTGGGCTAGTTTCCATTTTCATTCACAGCACGGAGGGTCCCTTCCACCTTCATCCTCACCAGTATTTTTAAATTTTTCATTCAATATCAATATGGTACCAGTGTTTTAAGACCTAGAGGGAGAGGTCCACATAAACACAGAACAGGACAACTCTGGGTAGAGGTTTGTTCGGATAAAAAATTCTCTTTTGGGTTCAGAAAAGCCGAAAGCGGGCTTCCATGGATATTGTGGAGCTCTTGGGAATGAGCTAAGCAGGCAGGCTTTGCATCCCAGGGCAGGTCAGGAGTGAGGAGGTAGCCGGATAGAGAAGAAGAGCCGGCTGCCCTGTGCTGGGTTTGGCAACTGGGAGCCAGGACGGCCGGGGAGTGGAGAGCATGTGAGCGCTGGCCTTGCCAAGAACATTTCAGAACCATCTGGCTGCTTTGATTGTTGCCAAGAGAATGGTGATGTAGGACCCCTGTGGGCAGCATCCTCATTCTACTGAGGAAAACGAGATGCTGATAGATGGGCTGGTTGGCCTGCAGTTGTGTGAGAAGCTCAGGCTAGAGCTCTGGCTCCTACCGCCCAGTCTTCTCTGCAGCAGGAGAGAGCTGACCCTGTCTCCAAGCTACCACTGGTGGATAGGAAACCCATGCAAGTGTGCATGCTCATGTGTGTGTGCATGGATGTGTGCATGCGTGTGTGTGTGTGTGTGTGTGTGTGTGTGTGCATACATGCATGTGTGCAGGTATGTGTGTGGTGCACAGATACAAGTGTATGTCATTCCTTAGATGCTGTACACCTTGGTTTTGTTTGTTTGTTTTGTTTTGTTTTGTTTTGATTTGATTTTGAGATGGAGTCTGAACTCACCAGGGAGATGACACTAACTGTCCAGTGAGGCCCAGGTGATCCACCTGCCTCCACTTCACCAGCACTGGCATGATGAGCTCGTGACTCTGCACCAAGCCTTGTTTTCAATTCTGTGTATGCGCCTGCTCATGAGTTACAGTGGTCACATGCACATAGAGGCTAGAGGACAGTCTTGGGTATAATTTTCCAGGAGCCATCCACCTTTCCTTCTTTTGAAATGGGCTTTTTGAAATAGTCTTTAGGATCTCTTGATGGCCTGCACACTCCAGAGAGCCTCCTGTCTCCACCTTTCCGGAGCTGAGGATATCTGCTCACCACCACGCCTGCCTTTTTTTTTTTTTTTTTTTAATTTTCTATATTCTTTGTTTTCATTTCAAATGATTTTCCCTTTCCCGGTACCCCTTTCTCCTAAGTCCCATAAGTCCTCTTCCCTCTGCCAGCCAGTTTCCCCAATCAACCCCCTCCCACTCCTCTGTCCTGGCAATCCCCTACAATGCTGCATCAAGCCTTTCCAGGACCAGGGCCCTCTCCTTCCTTCTTCTAGGGAATGATTTGATATGTGGGTTGTGTTTTGGGTATTCTGAGCTTCTGGGCTAATATCCACTTATCAGTAAGTGCATTCCCTGTGTGTTCTTTTGGGAATGAGATACTTCACTCACGCCTGCCTCTTTACGTGAGTGCTGAGAATCGAACTCTGCTCTTCACGCTTGTATGGCATCTTACCAACCAAGCCGTCACCCCAATCCTAGTTCACCTTTGTGTGGGTTCTGGAGACAGGACTCAGGTCTTCATGCCTGCAAGGCTTTACAGCTTTACAGGCTAAGCTGTCTCTTCCACCCCCCAGTAGATATTTCCTACTGATTGCTTGGGGTGGGGGGGGGAGCAGTTGGTCCTGTGTGAAAATTCATCATAATATCAATTCCTGCTGAGGAGGAGCTTATTTTAAAATACCATGGGGGGCATGTTTGAAACTTTGGGAGTAACATAAGACATTTCAGAACAATTGGAAAGCAGCAAGAACAAGGTGCAGTGAAAAACGATCTCAGGCTGCTAACCGTGCTGCAATCATTTCCGTCTGTGTTTGGGTCATTTCCCGCATCCTTTCAGCCTTTGAAAAGAAGCCGGTGGAAATCCTATCACCCGGACAGTTTCGTGTGTCTTGCTGTTTTCATGTCACTTTTTGTCGTAAGTAATTTTACCCGTGACCACTCACTCTAGTGGCAGCAGGCTATTTGCAAGGAGTGTAACCACAAGGCATTTACTAACCATGGTGTTAATTTACTGTAGTAATTCCATAAGTGTCTGTTAAGTACCTTATACCCTGGCTTTTCTGGAAACCATCATCTTAGTGATGGTCACTTTAATGTGAAAAGGGAATTGGAATGACTGGGAACATTAGCTGAGCCTCATATAAGTTTGGAGGACTCAAGCAACCCAATCTTCTCTTCTCTCTCCTCCCCTCCTATTTCCTCCCTCCCTCCCTCCCTCCTTCCTTCCCTCCCTCCCTTCTTCCTTTCTTCCTCCCGAGATCAGTCTCTCTATGCACATACACATCTACCTGTCCCAGCCTCCGGAGTCCTGGGATTACAAGTGACTATCACGATGCCCCAATCAACTACAAACTTCTATTGAGGTCCTTCCCACTTCAGTGTGCTATGACCAACATAAACCACATTTGGCCTAGTTGAGGCTAAGGGCCAAGGAGGCAAGTTCTATCCAGTTTCATCTCCTATCTTCTCTGATTCATCCTCATGAGGCTTTAAACATGTCCTCGTCACCCTCCTGGTGACATAGGGATTCATGTCAGTAGTTACTGATGTGGCCACATCCGTGTAACACCCTCCCTGGACATGTGAGATGATCAGTGGTTTATTTGTCTTGAAGATGGGACAGCAGTACCATGTGGGACTGGCTTGGGGACAGTGGGCACTGTGGGATGGGTTGAGGTAGGCTGGGAATTACAGAAGGAGAGCTCTCTAGGATCAAGTGGATGCAGAGCTGTGGGTACCTTCTGGAGGGTGTGGCTGGCCTGTTGGAATGCTCTAGAAGCCTGCCACATAGGAGCTGCCTTAGTGCCTGTGGCAGAAAGAATGGCTTGTCGTTGTGTCTCTGAGAGCCGAAAAGTGGGGAGCAGCTAGCTTGCAAACTACTTGAAGCCCTCCCAATTTCACCAGGGGTCAGCGTAGCTCCTGGGGCAACGAGCCTTTATTTCTGGGAGCCCGGCACACTGAGGAATTGGCTTCTTCCTCCACTCCCCCAAACTCTTCTCTCTTTGGTTTGCTTTTAAACTCCTCCAGAAGCTGTGACCTACCTTTGAGAGGCTGTGAGTGTGAAAGTGGGTAGTATGGTTTGAATGCAGGAAGCCTGGGTTTGATCCCAAACTTCACGACATACGTACTAGGTAGTGTGGGGCAGGTCACTCTCACCTTCATTGTCCACGCCCATGGTTTGTTTTATTTGTACGTAAACTGGAGATGATGGTAATGGTAACACGACTGAGGGTTTCTGTGCCATGTGGAGATTGACGCCACGTGGAGGCAGCAGGAGAGTGCCTGATGCACGGGGTCCAGAACCGCCATTATTTGTATTCTATGAATTTGCCAAAATAACATGCATCTGTTTCAAATATTTTTTCCCTTTCTAAGATGCAGTTACCTCACACTCATTTCCAGAAGCTGTACTCTTCATTCATTCATTCACTCAACCATTCATTCATTCATATCTATCCACTTGTCCTTTCAGTCACCATTCATACATCTATTCTTTCATTTCCTCCTCCCCTCCGCCATCTATCCGTCCACGCCTCCGTCCTGCCTTTCATTCCCTAAGAGCTTATGGTCCTATACCTTATACCAGCCTCTGTTCTAGATGACAAAGGCCACCAAGGAATGAGACTGACAAATACTTTAGGAGCTGGGACGTAGCACGGAGGCGAGGAAACAGAAAATAGGCAAGAGACGAGCTGGAAGATATTTATGTCTGACAGTTGTGCTCAGAGGGAAGAAAAAGAAGTAAGCAGTAACCCAAGGGAATCAGGGACAAGGTCAGTCCAGAGTTAGCCATGAGATAGATGGCAAATTACAGTAAAAAAAAAAGCATAGCTTTTGCTCTTGAAAGCTGAAGTGTGAGTCTATCCAAACAATGCCACACTTAGCACCAAGTCATCCTCTGGACCTATTTTCCTCCCACTGGTTGAGACCATATACATACAAAAGGAGTCTGTTTTCAGTCTTCAAGCAGATCCAGAACAGGGACACCCAGCCAGCTGACATTGGTCCCCACGGGGCATTCAGAGACTTCCGTTATAACCTCTCCATGGCTGAGTTGGTGAACAAGAGTTTCTGCCCACAACACTTTAATGAGTAATGAAGGTGGTATAATTGGGAACTGGGCTATTTGATGCTTAAGTCCACAAAGGCGGGGAATGTAGTGGCCCAGAATAGTTAGAGAGATTTCTTCGAGTAAACTGAAGTGTAAGTGTGTCCCCAGGGTCAGTCAGTGTCCATATTGATTACCTCTCCATCCCCTTTAAGAGTGAATCTGCTTCTACTTTTCTTTAAGCCTCGGAGAGTTTCCCTGGAGAAATTAGATTATGTATCCGGTAGCCCTGGGTTAATAAAATCTAGCAGTTTAATTCCAGTCTTTGCTCACTCTCCCCCTAGAGCCTTATAGTTTAACTTCCATTTATTGAGGCTTCAGCTATAGGATTGTTCTCCTTACCATCCCTGTCCCCAGGACTACAGCAATGACTCTGTGGGTAAGAGTGCTTGTGTTGTCAGCATGAGGACCTGGGCTCAGATTCCCAGCATCCATGTAAAAACGTTTGGGAATGGCTGTGCCCACAGCTACAACCTCGGTGCTCTGAAGGGCAGAGGCAGGAAGATCTCTGGGATTTGCTGGATGTCAGTCTAGCTCCGGGTTTGGTGAGACCCTATGTCAAGAAGATAAGGCAGAGAGGGACAGCGCAGGACAAGGAGCATCCTTCTCTGTCCTCTGCACACATATACACAGATGTGTGCACCTGTGTGCACACATTCTCATACACTACATGCACACATCACTCAGACACAAACAAGATTCCTGTTGCCAACGTGATATGATTTTCCACAAGATCAGAAATTATTTTCCCCAAGATGGGAAATGATTTTCCCTACAAAATACAGCTAATCCTTGTGTAAGTTTCACAAAAACAATCTTCAATATGAAACGTCACCCATATTTATCAAGTATCTTTGAGCATCTGAGAGTACCTCACTTATTCAGGTACAGCAGAGACTAGGTTCAGGTACTCAGACCAGGAGGTTGAAATAAAAAGCCATGATATTATGAGAGAAACTCTAAGAAGAAAGGATGAGGGAGCGAGGAGTTTGCACGGTTGACAGAGTGCCCGCCTAGGATACATGAAGCCTGATTAATCGTTAGGAACGAGGAACAGTAGTGTAAGTTGGGAAAGTGCTTAGCATGCACGAAGCCTGGCTCTCCTTGGTGCATGACTGCAATCCCATCTCAGGAGTTGGAGGCAGGAGAATCAGAAAGCTAAGGTCATTCTCACATTCCTGAAGTCAGTTTGGGGTACAAGAGGGAGAGAGAGCGGGGAGGGAGGGGCATGGGGGAGAGGGAGAGGGAGAGAAGGAGAGGGAGAGAGAAGGAGAGGGAATATATAATGGAAGGGTAAGGTAAGTCCCTCAGAGGGCAAGACCATAGGGAGGGTAGGGCTAGAGTAGGGCCTATGGAAATGGCGGGAGTGGGGGCGTCGTATTCATAGGACATATTATGAACAGAGGCAGAGGAAACATCCTGGAGTATTCAGACTCAGTTGGGGCTAGGCGTGTGAGGGAGTGGTACAGCAGCAAAGAGTGCTCTGCAGCAGAAGGCTCTGGAGTCCCTACCATAGGTCAGGACCCGAACTATGTCCAGAGGCCTGTGACCAGGACAGAGACCTGGCCTTTAGACTCATGATCTGGCCATAGCATGGAAAGAGGGAAGGGTGTGAACTGGGGATACGACAAGTTTGCACTCTGCCTGGCAGCAACATGGGCAGGTCTCGAGGAAAGCTGAGGAGTGGAACAAGTGGTAGTGGGAAGGGGGTGGGTGAGCTGGAGGGGGAGGGGGAGCTGGAGGGGGAGCTGGAGGGGGTGGGGTGAGCTGGAGGGAGAGGGGGAGCTGGAGGGGGGAGCTAGAGGGGGTGGGTGAGCTGGAGGGGAGGGGTGAGCTGGAGGGGGAGGGGTGAGCTGGAGGGTGAGCTGGAGGGGGTGTGTGCGCTGGAGGGGTGGGTGAGCTGGATGAGGAGGGTGAGCTGGATGGGGAGGGGGAGCTGGAGGGGGAGGGGGAGCTAGAAGAGGTGGGGGGCCTGTACTTATCTTTCCTCCTCCCTCAGCAGGGTAGACTCCCATGCAGCCCTCTGTTCCAGGATGGCCCTCGCAGTATTGCTGGCGGCTGGGGTTGCTGCCCCTGGGTTTTCACAGTGGCGGTCGCCACATTGGTGCAGCTCTAAATTGAAGACAAGAGTCTGCCACCCTGGGAAGTTGTTCATCCATTGCAAAAGTCTCTGGGGCTGTGAGTGGCTCAGCTTTCTTGCTAGTAATTCTTGTGTGTGTGTGTGTGTGTGTGTGTGTGTGTGTGTATGTGTGTGTGTAAGGTTATGCATGCACGTGGGTACACATGCATGTGGAGGCTGATGCCAGGTGGTGGTTTTCCACGGTATTTTTTGAGGCAGAGTCTACCCTTTAGCTCGGAGCTTGCCAGTTTGAACACGCCAGCTGGCCAACAAAGGAAGATCCATCTATCTCCACTTCTGAGATTTAAGGCACATCCCATCGCCCAGCTTTAGAAATGTAGATTTGGGGAGATCAAACCCACATCTTTTATGCCTGCAAGGCAGGCCTTTTACCATTGAGCATTGTCCCCAGCCTTGCCAGCAGCTCTGTTTCCTGTACTTCCTGTAGGGGGCCCCACCCTTTATCCCACCGGGTGAGACCCACCATCCTTCGTTCCCACGCCCCCCGGAACTGATGATAAAGGAGAAAGAGCTGCTTCTGTCTCAAAGCACTTTTAAGTTCCTACTGACAGATTCTATTCAGGCTAAAACGAGTGGCTGGGGGGCAACTCATACATAATTTCCTTCTATTTAGTGACTTCCTACACCACGGGCTCTGCAGAATTTCTGCTCATTTAATTAAAGGTTATATTGGCAAATTGTTATCCTCCGGAGTGTGGGTGTGCGAGGAGGCTTTCGGAATACATTGTAGGGCAATTCCCTTTGCCCTTTATTGCCTCTGCAGGCCATGTGAAATTGAATCACAAATAACACGTTTTAGGAACAGGCAGAGAGACTGAGGCCCGTGCTGCCTTCGGCTTTAATAAGACAGCGAGCGTGTGTAGGTAAGCGACCCTCTGGTTATGTGGGTGAGGCGGAGGGGACAGAGGCGAGTGACTAATGGCGGTGATTTCTCCACCCCAGGAAGTGAGTTCATCAGCCTCGGGTCTCTCCAGGAGCACGCCGATCCAGTAGCTGGCTGTGCATTGAAACATCCAAAGGGCCCATTATTGTTAATGCGAGGCTCTTTGCAGCTCCGACTGGAGACCGGCCCCACTCACACACCAGCAGGAGGAAAGACAGCCAGATGCTGACTTCCATCTCCAGAGACTGCAGCCGTTTTCATGGTTGTGGGTGTGAGGAATAAGAAAGCAAGAGATGGGGACGATTGCGGCAAAGTTAGCCACCCTCAGAATAATCGCCTACCCGGCGCAGCTGAAGCGGGCGAGCTCTTTAAGTACAGGAAAAGGGGCAGATGGGATAAGGTATGGGCTTGAGGGCCAACCTTGCGGCACGACATGGTGGGTTGCTGCTTGAAACCGAGTCTGACCTCCGCGTAGACAAAGGGCTGCATTCTTGACTGGATATGGCCAAGCCTGTTCTGAGACGCATTTGTTACTGAGGTAGAGAGGTCGAGGGTGAAGACTTTGCTGACCTGTGAAATCTTGCCAGTGTCGACTGGCCACAGAGGTGAGAGGCTGCCATCTGTGAGAGCTGAGAGTGCTGTGGAGGGCGGGGCAGTGGGGGTAGGTGAGGAATAAGGCGCTTAGTGATAAGGAGGTGACATTGAAAGGAAGCTTTAAGGGACTCAGGGAGTGAGTGCTGACTGCCTGGGAAAGGGGAGTTGGGGTAGAAGGACTGGGTCAGGGTTACGCCCCCCTTTTTTTCTCTTAATTTTCATTTACATGGTTGGCGAGTTCATACACACATCCCGATACAGGATGCTTTGGTCGCTGTCACCACCTCCTTGTTGGCCTGTCACCTCCTTGTTGGCCCACTCGTGATGAACCCCTTCTTCTCAACAGGTCCCCCTCTTTGATCTCATTTGTTTGTCTTGTGTCTTTTTACGGCCCTCTGAGTTTAATTAGAATTGCTTGCGTGAGCGTGAGCTGAGAGGGCATTTCCAGGAGTACGGGCAGCTTAGCAGTGAGGACGCCACTGGAGATCATGTCCTCTCCCTCCTCAGCGGAGTCTGGGTGCACGTTCATCTCCAGGGAGGGATGGGGCCTCCTGAGGTCTTCCTTGGATGTCTCTATGACATATAAACTACTGCAAGGCTTGTATATTCTTCTACAAGACCAGTCAGTCATTTAGAGAGTTTAACCACATGTCTATTTAATAAGCTAATGGTAGGAGGATTCCCCCCTAGGGACTATGACCTGCCGGACATAGGCTTTTACCAAATTTACACCACCAGCTATGAATTCCCTCCTGTGGAACAGGCCACAGATCCAATCAGAAGGCAGTAATACCTCTATGCAGCTATGGTACCAGTGGGCCCATCTTGCCTGTCTTTCTTTCAGGTTTGGGGCTGGGCACTAATATCCTCCATCCCTTCAGGGGTGCAGTATTGTTCACAGCTCATCATCTCTGCAGAAAAGGGTCAATTTCATCTGGTTCTTATTCCCACAATGACTCTTCTTGCACAGTTTGGGAACAGTGAGAGGGTTTTGCTCATGACGGAGTGGGTCTATACCAGGGACTGGGAAAATAACCAGAATGTGGCCCAGTGGCCTCTTTAGGCACACGGTGAATTAGGTTAACATCATGCTCATGACATGCTTCAGCCCAAGGGCCTTGGTGGCTTTTCTTTTTAAACCTTTGGTATTAGTCTCAGCACAGACTCAATACTTAACATTTCTTAAAATTTCTGGGATTTCTCAGAGGTGAAGTTGCCCTGAAACATGGTTATATGTCTCTGTAGAGGAAAAACAGATGTCTTCTCAGCACATGCTTGAACTGGTGTTGCAGAATTCTTCCTCAGTAAGCCCCAGAGGACCCTTCACTGTGGATTCCACAACCTCTCATGGTGACCTGATTGATAGCCCAAGCTGGCACTTAATATAGCTTGAACAGGGATGTATAGAATCTATTCCAGGAGCATCAAAGGAACTGTCAGATTCTGCTAATGTATACTTTTCACATCAAGGTTTTATATCTTTGAATTAAGTCTGGAAATTGCATGAAGGAACTCTGATATTTTCAACTATAGCAAATGATATTAGCTTGCTGTTCTTTAGCTTGTGTGTGTGTGTGTGTGTGTGTGTGTGTGTGTGTGTGTGGTGTGTGTGTGTGTGTGTGTGTGTGTGTGTTTAGTTTTTACTACAAATCAAGCAATACCCCATTCAGGTCTATGTTGTACCTTGGAGTTCCTTGTGATCTGTGACCCATCACCAGAGAATATTTTCAGTCACAGGATCCCAAAGGGCACTCCAACCCTGCTGTACATTATAGTACCCATGGCCAACTCCTCCTTGGATGTTAAGGGATACTTCCTGCTCGTTGTCATGTTGAAAAACTCATTATTCCAGAGAGTCTTTAGGGACTTTTGGTCCCATTTTTTTCTATTTCAAAATCTTTACAAAGCATTGAGGTGGTTTGTGTTCTAATGTGCATGGCCAGGGCACTGAGAATGAGGAGAAAGAGAAATGGGGTAGAGATAGTTAGAAAGCAGAGGGTGCCACAGTTGGCCAAAGTATCCTATACATGCCAAGGGGCCTATCTCCCAGATGTCATAGATGGCTCGTCTTGGCACAATCCCCCATGGGATGGAAAGGCTGAGGCTGATACTTCCTTTTCACACAGACTGAAATGGTTTGAGTCTTAAGTGCACCCCGAGGATCCATGTGATAAAGGCCTCTGGTCCTGTTGGGAGGTGGTTGACCCTATAAAAGATGGAGATTAGATTCTTGCCAGGGCCGGGGCAAGCCTTGAAGAGCAGCTTGATTCACTTCTGTTGCTAAGACTCTGATGGAAAGCAACTTAGAGGAGAAAGGATTGATTTTTTTTTAATTTTTATTTTCTATATTCTATGTTTACATTCCAAAGGCTTTCCCCTTTCCCAGTTCCCCCCCACCATACGTCCCATAATTCCTCTCACCCCCCCAACTATTTACCAATCATTCCCCACCCACCCCCAGATTTCTCTGTTCTGGGTCTACAATACTGGATCCAATCTTTACAGGCCCAGGGTCCTCTCCTTTCTTCTTCTTGGGAATCATTTGACTTGCTAATTGTGCCTTGAGTATTTAGGGCTTCTGGGCTCATTAATATCCACTTATCAGTGATTTCATTTCATGTGTATTCGTTTGTGATTGGGTTAGCTCACTTAGGATGATATTTTCCAGATCTAACCATTTACCTACAAATTGCATGAATTCATTATTTTTAATTGCTGAGTAGTATTCCATTGTATAAATATACCACATTTTCTGTATCCATTCCTCCTCTGAGGGATATTTGGGCTCCTTCCAATTTCTGGCTATTATAAACAAGGCTGCTATAAACATAGTGGAGCATGTGTCTTTATTGTATACAGGGGAATCCTCTGGGTATATGCCCAGGAGTGGTCCTCTGGAAGTGACATGCTCAATTTTCTGATGAACTGGAGAGAGCATACACTAGCAGCTTAACGGCACACCTTAAAGCCCTGGAAGAAAAAGAAGTTAATTCACCCAGGAGGAGTAGAAGACAGGAAATCATCAAACTCAGGGCTGAAATCAATCAAGTAGAAACAAAGAGAACCATACAAAGAATCAACAAAACCAGGAGCTGGTTCTTTGAGAAAATAAAAAAGATAGATAAACCCTTAGCCAGACTAACCAAAGGACACAGAGACAGTATCCAAATTAACAAAATTAGAAATGAAAAGGGGGACATAACAACAGAAACTGAGGAAATTCAAAAGATCATCAGATCCTACTACAAAGGTCTATACTCAAAAGGACTGGAGAATCTGGAGGAAATGGACAATTTCCTAGACAGATTCCAAATACCAAAATTAAATCAGCATCAAGTAGATCAGCTAAATAGTCCCATAACCCCTAAAGAAATAGAAGGGGTTATAGAAAGCCTCCCAACCAAAAAAAGTACGGGACCAGATGGTTTTAGTGCAGAATTCTACCAGACCTTCAAAGAAAGGATTGATTTTTAGCTCACAATCTCAGGTCACAGTCCAACGTTACAGGAAGGTAAGGCATTTATTTCACAGTCAGAAGCAGAGAACAAATGTGTGTATGCTTATTGCTCTGCTTGTTTTTTTTTTTTTTTTTCTGTTCTTAAACAGTTCGTGGGCCAGCTCATGAAATGGCGCCATCCATGCCCAGGATGGGTATCCCTACCTCAAGGGGCCCAGCTAAGACCACCCTTCACAGGTATACCATAGGCCAACCAAATCTAGACCATTCTTCTTTCTGACTCTCCTCCCAAGTGATCATAGGTTTCGTCAGAGTGACAGCTAAAACTGTCCCTCACACAGGTGTCCTGGGCCCTGGGCCTCCTCAGCTCTTATTCCACTTCCTGACCACCACGAGGTGAGCAGATTTTTCTCCGCCATGCCCCAACCTTCCCATCATACTAGTTTCTCAAGGTTGTCTCCTTACTTCTATTGGAATGCAGCCACACTCATTCACTGCAACTGCTGCTTTGGTTGTTTTCAATATAGATCCAGTAGAGACCATATATCAGCTTAAAAGCTCAAAGTGTTTACTCTCTGGCCTTTATAGATACCTATTGTGAAAGGAAATGCAGAATATAATACAGTGTGGCTAACAAATGAATGTGAATCTTTCTCTTTACATTGTGTGTGTGTGTGTGTGTGTGTGTGTGTGTGTGCACGCGCGCGCACAGCTGTATATGCATATGCCCACGGAGGCCAGAGGTCACCCTCAAGTATTGCTTGTTGTCATGTACTGTGTACTTTGTTTTGAGACAGAGGCTAGCCAAATTCCAGAGATCAAATTCCAGAGGCCAGTGCCTCCCAGTACTGGGATTATAAGCACATATCAAGAAGCTCAACTTTCTCATATGGTTTTTAGGAATGGAACGCAGGTTCTCATGGTTGCACAGCAAACACTTTACCAACTGAGTTATCTCCCAAGCCCCCTAATCCTCCTTGTCATGTGGAGAAATTGCTCTCATAATGGCTACTTAATGAACACTAATTAATGTCTTCACTATCTGAAAACTGACATCATGTTTAGCCAAACAGTTAATCTTCACAATTTAAGAATTTCGAATCAAGACCATAGCTGACAGAGAACGTGAGGCAGTTCATTTCATCTCTTTTTACCTAGTTCATATTAATAATTGAAACATAGCCTCGCACCTAATCGGGTATAAGACTATAACGTCTGACAGTTCTAGACAAACTAGAATTAATTGGGGCTCAGCATTACACTGATTTTTTAGGAATTCATAAGCTCCTTTGCTATGTTTCCTAGACTTCCAGGCACCAATCCTAAACATTCTCTAGATTCCTTGGGGTAGGAGGTAATCTCCTAACCATCAGCCAATTATCAGGCATGAAGAGGAAACCAAAAAGTACTTTCTGGATCAACAAGGGGTCTAAAATCATGTCTGTCACAAGGTTGATCTTGAGAATGTTTGATTGAAACATCTAAGCAAAATCATTAATTTATTGAAAGAAATGAGAAGTTTCAGATTACAGAACACAGACCATTCTAGACCCAACCTGAGGCTCTCTTCAAGGTACACACAAGTAATTTAAAATCTCCATCTAATGTAACTGTCAGAGTGTTGGATAACCACTGGTTGGCCCCAAGGGCTGGATGAGCTACCCAATCAATGTTATCTAACAAGAACAGCTACATGTCAAAGATGGACAGTTCATTCAGGAGGGACCTCATGGATGTGCTGCTTCAAGGCCAATTAACCAGTGCCTGACATCTTCCAGTAAATCTAAATGAAATGCATTCCTGTGAATTCTAATTTCAAGTAAGTCTAATTGAACTTGGGCAAGGCGCTACCATTGAGTGAGTACAATGAAAATGAAGTAATTGAATATGTTTCCAGAATGTATTTGAAATGTGGTCCATCAAAAGTTGTTTCAGAAACCAAGTGACTGTCTGCACATGCTTAATATTTGGAAAGAGAAGAGGAGAATTTAAATGCTAGCTCATAGTCAAAAAGAATGTCATAGCTAGCTGTTTAATGTCTCAAGGTGGAATCTTCTCCGTGTGTGTGTGTGTGTGTGTGTGTGTGTGTGTGTGTGTGTGACATGCACATAGAGACCAGGGTCTACCTTGGGTAGTATTTCTTCAGGACACCATCCTTGTTTATCAGTAATCTTCAATTCAACAGAATCCAGAAGAGCTCAGGAGGTAGGATTCTGGAACACCCGTGGGTGATTATCTTGGATGTATTAACTGTCTAACCTGTCTTCTCGGGGTGATACCATTTCCTAGTTGGGACTAGAAAAGCAGAGAAAAGCAGAGAAAGGGGGCCTGAGTAGCAAGAAGTCATTCATCTCTCTCTTTCCTGATTGTAGATGTGAGGTGATTGGTTGGTTACTTCTAGCCCCTCCTACCTTGATTTCCCTGCCTTGGTGATTGTGGGTGAGCAGGAAGCCTTCCTTTCTTCAGTTGCTTTTGTCAGAGTATTTAACAATAGCAACAGGAATGGAAACTAAAAGACCACCTACCATTTTCTTTTAGACAGAGTGTTTCCGTGGCTTACTGCTCACCAATTCTGTTAGGCTAGTTGACAACCAGGCTCAGAGGTTTACCAGTCTGTTGCTCCCAGTGCTGGGTTGGAGAGTGCACTGCATCATGTGTTCTTTTTCCTTACATGTGGATGCTGAAGTTTGAATTCAGAACCCCATTCTTGCATGGCAAGGACGTTACCAGCTGAGCCTTCTCCCTAGCTCTGGCATTCAGTTGCTTGGTTTATTCTAAAGCTAGATGTTAAATAATGTGGTTAAGGAAATTAGCATGAGTGAGGCTGCAAAACAAATGCCAACCCACCCTGCCCACCTCCCCCCACCCACATGAAAATCCCCAAACCGATAAAGCAATAACAATGGAATTTCTTTCCCCATTCCTCCCGAGCTGGTCACAAAATAAAGTGACACCGCTGGTTTGAAATTACAGACATTTTGATGGTGCGAACCAATTGATCACACATTGAAATGTTGAACTGTTTATTAAAATTCTACAGCGTCCTAGGTACAGTAGGAGAGAAATGACTTATCAGGACTGAGTCTTTGGCCTGAAGGAACTCTCTGTTCAATAATGATAAGACCTAGGAGTAAATCACTATAGGAAAGGCAAATGTGATCTGTAGCAGAGAATCAAGGACTGCGTGTTCAAGTTACACAGACTTCTTGACTGAGAAAATAAAGTAGTCTTCTTAAGGGAGATGTTATTTGAGCTGTAAATATTTGCAGGAGGAAAAGAAAAGAGCAGGATCTATTTGGAGTAGGATGAAGCATTTAATTGAGTTGGCATAGAAGCGTTGTAGAATCTGATATTATAAAAGAAGTGCATGTGGCATGGTTACAGAAGTCTTGAATACATTTATATTATATTAGGTGGCTGGCAAGCAGGAACATGGTTTGACTAGGAACCTGGATGTAATGTTTAACCTTAACAATAAGCAAAAACATTCAAAACCACAATGATATATCACCCCATAACCACTTGCTTTACTTTATTGCTGTTTTCAAACACTATTACAAAAATCAACTTGGGAGGAGGAATGGTTTATTTTATTTTGCAGGTCCCATTGTTTTGGGACATTGAGGCAGGAGCTCAAGAAGATTTGAAGCAGAAACCATGAAGGAATGCTGCTTGCTGGCCTGCCATTAGGCTTCTGTTTACCAAGCTTTCTCATACACCCAAAGCCACGTACCTAAGGAATATTTTCACCCATAGTGCGTTGGCCATCCTGCATCAATTAACAGTCAAGATACCACCACACCCAAGCCATACTCATAGGTCAATCTGACCTGGTTTCAGGTAACGGAGCTATGTCAAATTAATAGCTGAAGACTATGAAAGCATGGTATCAGCATAAGATACCCCAAGACCAAGTTCTCACTGCAAAGGAGATGTGTTTGCCCCAGAGGGACAAAGGGCAGGGAATAAGAGTCAAAGGCAGGAGAGAGAGGATAGGAAAAGGTAACAAAAGAGAGGGGGAAGATAAATTGGCCCAGAGGGACAAAGGACTGCCTCTGGATAAAGACTAGACAGACATGGTTCTATAGACAAACTGCAGTATATAGAGGGGGAAAAAGGAAACCACCCAAACCCCCATGTTATTGGTTTGTTTTCACTGGGTATGTTAGTTAGGTGAGCCCAAAGGGGACTTTTCATTGTTGGGTTTCAGTGCTTTGATTGACCTTGGTGCTGAGCCTCCAGGGGAGGAAGTGACCAAATTAGTGGCTAGCTTTGGAATGTGATCTAACAGTTTAGCAAAGCAGGGGCGAAGAGGGAAGGTCAAGGTCTGCCAGAGCCATATTTGCCATGCTTGGGTCTGCTAGAGCCCTACAAGCATACCCATAGGGGTTGTTTTAATTAATTGATGTGAGAACACCTAGTCTAGCGTGGGTACCTTAATTGCCTAGAAAGAGGATTCTGAATTGTGTAATAGTGAAGAAATGGAGCTGAGCCCAGCAAGTAACCGCGGATGCTTTCTTTTCTCTCTTTGCTTTTCATTGTGGGCATAGTATGACCAGCTGTCTCAAGTCCCTCCTACCATAACTTTCTTGCAGAAATGAACTGTTACCTGTAATTGTGAAATCAACCTTCTCCCCGATTTACTTTTTTAAGATTTGTTTTCTTAAATCACAGCAACAGAAATGAACCTAGGACAATAGCCAAATTTTATATTATGATTTTAAAAACTGTGATGGTAATAATATCGACGATAGAGGTGGACTGAGTTGTACTGAAGGTAGGTAAGAGAGGAAGTGGGGAATGAGTTTGAAAGCTGTTGTCCTAGATCCTTTGAAAGGTCACCACGGTAGACTTTGCAACATTAGGCATCTACTGGAGACTGTATTCAAGGAAAGTATGAATGAGTCAGAGACAGCTGAGAAGTTCACAACATGTGCTAATGAGACAGGCTGGAGGTTCGCCCAAAACTGTGGATTAAGTAGTAGAAAAAGGATTTGTCTTTGGGTAAATTCTTACTGCATATTGTGTTTAGCCGTGCTAGAGCTAATTGGCCTACGTTGGGACCTGTTGGAAGCTCTTTATTTTTATTTTGAGTTTTTTAAACATTAAATTATGTGTATAATGTATGTCACATGCAGGTGTGTGCACATGAGGGCACATGCATGTAGAGGCATTGGATCCCTCCAGAGCTGGAGGTACAGGCAGTTGGGAGCCACAGACATGGACGCTGGGCACCTAATTCAGGATTCCTGGAAGAGCAGTTTCTCTCCTGCTTCTTTCCATGTATTTGACCATCGGGTGGCATTTTAAAATGAACTTATATTGATTGTTTGAGAATTTCATCTATGCATACAGTGTATTTTGCTCATATTCACTTTCCCATATCCTGTTCCTAATTCCACCCAGATCTACCTCCCCCTCCATCCTCTTTACAGCTTCATGTGCCTGTCTATCTATCTATCTATCTATCTATCTATCTATCTATCTATCCATCTATCTATCATCTATCTATCATCTATCTATCTATCTATCTATCTATCTATCTATCTATCTATCTAACATCTGATCTGAGTCTTCCACAAACATATGGGTGTGAGGTCCTTCACAGGCTCATTGTCAACATATCAGGAAACATGCACATACCCTTAAAGAAGATGGAGTCATCCCATCCCAGCAGCCATCAACTGCCAATAGTTCCTCAGCTAGGGGTGTGGGCTCCCTGATCCCCTTCTGTCTATACTGAGATGTTGATGCCGGCTGGCTAGATCTTGGATAGATCTTATGCCACTAACCACAGCTGCTGTGAGCTTATGGGTATAGCATGCCTGTCATGTCCAGAACACACTGTTTTGCGCTGGTCTTCCTGGATGTCTGGCTCCTACCATCTCTCTACTCTCTCTTCTGCAATGGTCCCTGAGCCTTGCTAGCAATGTCATACAGATGCTCCATTTAGGACTAAGCACTCCACAGACACTTAGTCCCTGCACTCCAACCAATTGTGAGTGCTTGCAGTAGCTTCCAAGGAAGCTCTGATGGGGGCCTGAGAGGTATACCAGTTGGCTATCACTTAAGTTGTCCTCACTAAGTGGTTTATCTCTAACTCTTCACGTCAAAGGCAGGGCTCAGATTCTGTAATCTTTTTGTCCTGTGAATTCTTCCACCAAATCTCTCGATTCAATGTTGAATATGCATCAAGGTCATTTTATGTTTACATAGTAGAGAGCTATGACATTATCCTTATCCAAATGTTCGATTTCTCTGTTTAAAAATGAAATTTATAACTCTGTTCATTAGAAATTTCTTTTTTTTTCTTTTTCAAGACAGTGTCTCTTTTAGCCCAGGATGGCCTCAAACTCATTGTATAGCCAAAGGTGACATTGAACTTTTGATCTTCCTGCTTCTGCCTCCCAAGTGCTAGGATTACCACACACATCACCACACCCACTTATTCTGTTTAGGGCTTGGAATCCAAGGCCTTGTACATGCTAGGCCAGTACTTCATCGACTGAGCCACATTCACAGTTCAGAAACTTGATTCGACTTTTTATTACATTTACTATTTATTATGTATTTATTCATATATGTATTTATTTATGCATTTAGTTGGTTAGTTAGTTAGTTGGTCAGTTAGTTGGTTGACTAGTTAGTCAGAGAGTGCCATAGGGCACATGTGGAATTGGTTCTTTCCACCGTGTGGTTCTAGCAATTGAACTCAGGTCCATTAGAGGTAATGGCAAACAGCTCTGCCTGCTGAGCCATCTGACCAGCCCAAGAATCTTCACTTTTATGCTGGCCTGACTGGATACATTGCTCTTTTAATATTTGTGCTTATTTGGCTAAGCTGGAAACAGCCTCGAAAGTATGAGTTTATGTCTTTAATTCAGGAATTCTACGAAGATCAGAGGTTTACAATTGTATTTGTGTCAGTGTGTCTGTCCTAAGGACTATACCCCAAGACTCTCAGGTGGCCATGGGGGACGCTTGTAGTTTCAAATCTGTGTTTTCTAGTTGAGGGAATTCTGTCCAGCATGAACAAGGAAGGCAATTAAGAAAGTAGCTTGGTTTTGGCCTGACATGGCTTGGTGTGCAAAAGCAAACCAAAACAAAACAAACATTAGTAGCTAGAGCATATTGAGTGTGCTTTCTTGTCTGTGCACATGTGTGCAGTTGCACTCACCTGTTCAGCCATGTAGAGGGCGGAGTTGACATTGAGATTCCCTTCCTAATCTGGAATTACCTTTTGCTGCCGGGCTGATTGCTTTGCAAGTTTCTGGGGTCTGCCTGTCTCTACATTCCAAAACTGGGGTTCTAGAAAGGCATTCACCCAGCTGCTGGTCTCTGTGGGTTCTAAGGATGGCAGGAATGATGATCCATCCCCTTAGCCTAAAAATGTCCTTTTGTGCCTGCTGTGCCAGCAAGGAAAAGAAATATTTGGAGGGGTCTTTTCAAAGGCCAAAACCTGGGACTCTTAATGGAGTGCAAGTTTGTGATCTTGACTGTGTCATTTGTGTCAAAAAGCATTTATCTCCCTGATATTCATGACATGCGGTGGCACATGCTGAAGCGAGGTTGAGCTTTGCTGAACACAGAGCATGAATATTTCAGCAGTGAGATGCTTAGATACATGGGGGAACTTGCCTTGCTTTGGAGAGCAGTCTGCATTCTGAAACAAGATTTAGAAAGTAGTGTTTGACTCTGACAGAAGTGGTGAACAGTGATATTTGAAACTGCAGGGATAACGTATGTCCACCATGGGAACTCACTTAGGGATATAGCTAAGTGTTAGAGTATACATAAACATACACATACACACATATATGTCATATATATATATATATGTATGTATATATATATGTATATATGTATATGTGATATATATGTGCACACAAATACACAGACACACACAGACACACACAGACACCCCCTCAACACACTGTTAGTTAGGGTTTTACTACTGTGAACAGACACCATGACCAAGGCAACTCTTATAAGGACAACATTTAACTGGGGCTGGCTTACAGGCTCAAAGTTGCAGTCTATCATCATCTAGGTGGGAGCATGGTCGCATCCAGGCAGGCGTGGTACAGGAGGAGCTGAGAGTTCTACATCTTCATCTGAAGGCTGCTAGGGGAAGACTGGTTACAGGCATCTAGAATGAGGGTCTTAAAGCCCACACCCACAGTGACATACCTACTTCAACAGGCCACAGCTACTCCAGCAAGGCCACACCTCCTAATAGTGCCACTCCCTAGGCCAAGCATATACAAGCCATCACACACTGCACTTAAATAAAAAGGACTTATCTTTTCACCAGAAAGAAATAACTACTCTTAACATCATATCATTTGCCCTGTACAAAGAAGTATGTGCATGCATATGTCTATACGTGTAAATGCATGAATGTGTGTATGTTTATCCATGCATATATAGTTGTATTAGTCTGGGTTCTCTAGAGTCACAGATCGTATGGGCAGTCTCTATGTAGTTAGGGAATTTGTCGATGACTTACAGTCTGTAGTCCAACTCCCCAACAGTAGTCAGCAGCAGCTGTGGATGGAAGTCCAAGGATCTTGCAGTTGCCCAGTCCCACGAAGCAAGCCGGCAAGGAAGAATCAGTCTTCCTTCTTTCAATGTCCTTATATATGTCTCCAGTAGAAGGTGTAGCCCAGATTAAAGGTGTACACCTTTAATCCCAGATGAACTTGAAGTCTGGGATTAAAGGTGTATGTCTCCACACCTTTAATCCCAGATGACCTTGAACTGGAATCCATGCTTCAAGATCTCCATGCTAAGTCCAGGTCAGAAACTTATATCTCTGAGCCTCCAAATTAGGATCATAGGTGAGCCTTCCAATTCTAGATTGTAATTCATTCCACATATAGTCAAGTTGACAACCAGGAATAGCCACTACAATCCACCCCTTGTCAACTTGACACAGATAATATCTCATGTCCACATGAAACAATAACAAGGTCGTGAATATGCCTAACATGATATAACTATTCCTCGTACAATCGCAAGCACATTTGTAAATTTACAATGGGGCAATGTTCCTTGGGAACATTCTTTTAGTGTCTCAATACCAATTGATGTTAAAGGAATTGGAAGACAAATGTATCCTTAACAAAATAAGATAGAAGCATTCATATTACTTATAATCCTCATTTCTGCAACTGGTTACGTGGCCTTAGCTGGTATTTATAACTACCATCCTCTGATACCCATTCTGTATTTCCTTCACCTTCAGCAAGCACCTCAGCAGGTCTTGGCTCTTTTCCTGGAGGATTGACCCATACCTTCATTCCTGATGGGTCATCCTTCCTCATCCTGCTTGGATTATGCTGTTGTAGTTTCCCATTGACTTTAATCACAGGACAGGGTAGTACTAAGAGACGCCCTAGGGGATCTCCTGCTCTCCAGACATAATCCTGCTTACCTCCATTGTGGAGAGGCAATCCAATTTCCCCACTGTAATCTGGATCTATCACCCCTCCTAACACAGTTATTCCTTTCTTAGCCTGATGGTTTAAGGGCATTAGACGCCCAAAATGGCCAGGGGGAAATCTGAGCTTCCAGTTCAATGGAATGTTTGTTGTGGCTCCAGGTAGGAGCACTCCCCCCTCTGGAACCAAAACTTCTAGGCCAGCAGAACCTAAAGTTGTGGGGACAGGAAGCAAAAATTTTCCTAGCGGGTCACTAGGAGTGATAGTGAGTGGAACTATTCCCTTTTCCACCCCTTGATTCCTGGACCCATGAATCCTGGCTATGGGAGAAACTGTACCATATATTGAACACTGATTCAAAGCATATACTGCCTTCTGAAGAACTCTGCCCCAGCCCTTCATGCTGTTGCCACCTAATTGGCGCTGTAACTGTGTCTTCAAAAGGCCATTCCATCTTTCTATCAGACCAGCTGCTTCAGGATGATGGGGAACATGGTAAGACCAGTAAATTCCATAATCATGGGCCCACTGCCGCACTTCTCTGGCTGTGAAATGAGTTCCTTGGTCAGAAGCAATACTGTGTGGAATACCATGACGATAGATGAGGCATTCTGTGAGTCCACGGATGGTGGTTTTGGCATTACGTGCAGGAAAGGCAAATCCATAACCAGAATAAGTATCTACTCCAGTAAGAACAAAACGTTGTCCTTTCCATGGGGGAAGTGGTCCAATGTAGTCAACCTGCCACCAGGTTGCAGGCTGGTCACCTCGAGGAATGGTGCCGTATCTGGGGCTCAGTGTTGGTTTCTGCTGTTGGCAGATCTGGCATTCAGCAGCAGCTGTAGCCAGGTCAGCCTTGGTGAGTGGAAGTCCATGTTGCTGAGCCCAAGCATAACCTCCGTCTCGGCCACCATGGCCACTTTGTTCATGTGCCCACTGGGCAATAACTGGGGTGGCTGGGGAAAGAGGATGACTGTTTACAGAACGCGTCATCTTATCCACTTGATTGTTGAACTCCTCCTCAGCTGAAGTCACCTTTTGGTGAGCATTTACATGGGACACAAATATCTTCACATCCTTTGCCCACTTGGAAAGATCTATCCACATACTTCTTCCCCAAATGTCTTTCTCACCAATTTTCCAATCGTGATCTTTCCACGTCCCTGACCATCCAGCCAATCCATTGGCTACAGCCCATGAGTCAGTGAACAATCGTACATCTGGCCATTTCTTCTTCCAAACAAACTGTAATACCATGTGCACTGCCCAAAGTTCTTCCCACTGTGAAGATTTTCCTTCACCTGTATCTTTCAGGGTTGTCCCAGAAAGGGGTTGTAATGCTGCAGCTGTCCACTTCTGGGTAGCGCCTGCATAACGTGCAGAGCCATCAGTAAACCAGGCCCTAGTCTTCTCTTCTTCAGTCAGCTGGTCATAGGGAACACCCCATGAGGCTATAGGTGCATGCTTGGCAGCAGATGGCATTGTAACAGGAGTAGAAACCATAGGCATCTGAGCAACTTCTTCATGTAACTTGCTTGTGCCTTCAGGACCTGCTCTGGCCCAATCACGTATATACCACTTCCATTTGACAATAGACTGCTGTTGTGCACGCCCTACTTTATGATTTGGAGGGTCTGATAACACCCAACTCATGATGGGGAGTTCAGGTCGCATAGTAACTTGGTGTCCTATTGTCAAACGTTCAGTTTCCACTAAGGCCCAATAGCAGGCCAAGAGTTGTTTTTCAAAGGAGAGTAGTTGTCTGCGGATGACGGTAAAGCTTTGCTCCAAAATCCCAAAGGTCTCTTCTGTGATTCACCTACAGGGGCCTGCCAGAGGCTCCAAACAGCATCTCTATCTGCCACTGACACCTCAAGTACCATTGGGTCTGCTGGGTCATATGGTCCAAGTGGTAATGCAGCCTGCACAGCAGCCTGGACCTGTTGAAGAGCCTTCTCCTGTTCTGGGCCCCACACAAAGCTAGCAGCTTTCCTTGTCACTTGGTAAATAGGCCTGAGTAACACACCCAAATGAGGAATGTGCTGTCTCCAAAATCCAAATAGTCTATGTGTGTTCTATGCATATAAATGTGTACATGTGATATGTGTGCGTATTTATGTATGTATATCTTTTGTCTGTCTATGTGTCTGTTTATAAGTATGTATTTCTATGTTTATATATTTATCTATATGTTGTTCATGTTTCTTTCCTATGTGTAAACCTGTACCTATATGTATGAACTGCATGTATATGAGTCCTGTAAGAGTACATGCATTTTAATGAATCCATACTATGCACGTAAGCTTGCAGTCTGTAGTTTCTCAGTTACTGTAGTTTTTCATACCTTCTCGCATGTCTCAACTTTCAGGCATACGGTGTTTGTTCACTGCTGCACAGTCTTGCTTTGAGAAATCCTCATTATGGTCATGTTTATTCCACACTGCAGTTTAACTTCCTATGCATTGTTTTTACCAAGAGGAGAATTTTCTGTCAATGTTAAAGACATACCAGTGCGCACCATAAAGAGTACATCTATAGCAACCAGCATAGTGACTGTTGAAACAGAGCTGTAGCTAAAGTCTTTTGCATACAGATTAATATTTCCTTGGTGTAATCCCCTTAAAATAGAAGGCTCAAGGTTGGAGAGATGGCTTTAAGAATCAGAGCATTTTTCTTGCAGATGACATGGGGATTCTAACACCTTCTTCTGACCTTTGCTATCAGCTACTCCTGTGAAACTCAGAATGTGTGAGCAAAACACTTATGCACACATAGCAATCATAAATAAACATAAGTAAACAAAAAAATAAATAAAATAGAATGTCCATGTTACACAGTACATAACTTTCTCCTTATCCATGGCACAGTTTTCATAATGTCTAATGCTTGTGTGAATCAGTACACATACATACAATGTTTTACCACTTTAGGTGACATAAGTGTTGCTTGACACTAACTGGGACTCCAGAACAGTTGAACTGTAGGAAAGGTGGCTCCTAGTGAGAAGGCATCAGGTTCAGCGTAGAGACTCTGGACTCTTCCTTGGTGGGGATGCAATGGGCAGCACAAGTCTCCAGAGTGTTATTTCCAGTACTGTGGGATTTAAAGATTATGAATGATTTCCAGAATTTTCCAGCTATTATTATTATTATTTTATTTGCACTTTCAGTGTGTGTGTGTGCGTATATGTATGTGTGTGTTTATGTGTATGTGTGTGTGTCTGTGTGTGTGTGTGTGTGTGTGTGTGTGTGTGTGTGTGTGTTCTGTACATAGTCTATGTATGCCAGGGCAAACATGATGGTCAGGTCCTTCTACCATGTGGGTCCTGGGGATCAAACTCAGGTTCCCAGGCTTTGCAGCAAGTATCTTCACCCACTGAGCAACCTTGCCAGTCCTCATCTACTATCTTAGATCATGGCTAACTGGGGATAGTAAAATCTGTAAAAGCACAATTTTATTTAAAGGCTTTTCAAGCATGTCATCAAGTTGTCCTTCAGAGATGTGACAAGGAGCTTCTAACTTGAGCCAGCACTAATTAATTCACTGAATATAAATGTATATCCCTATATGTATTTCTGTTGACATCATTCAAAGTCATTGTGATCTTTACCAAGCAGATAAAAACACAGATTTGTAAGGTATGTGATGTTAGTGAGTAGAGGGGAGGGACGATAGGAAACCTTCCTTGGTGGTTTCTGGTAGGTGGATATTATCTCACAGATATCCGATGATAAGCATTATCTTAAGCTCAGGGTTAGCTGTCAGTAACCTAATATTGGCAGGTGGCAACATCATATACTGAGTATGAACACATTTTTTAAAGTAAACTTTTAATGTGCTTGTAACTAGCATAGAAAGTATTTGACTTTATTTGACTTTATTTTTGTTTGAACTAAGCAAAATTGGTTTGTGTTGATTCTCCTCTCCTCTGCCCTTCCCCCTTCCCCCTCTGCCCCTGCCTCACATGTGCTGGTTAGTTTTTGTTAATGTGACACCAGCCAGAGTCCTCTGGGAAGAAGAAAAACTCCATTGAGAAAAAAAAGCTCCCATCAGATTGGCTGGTTGGCAAGTCTGTGGGGACATTTTCTTGATTAATAATTGATGTGGAATGACCCAGCCCATTGTGGGCAGTGCCACCCTTGGGTAGGAGGTTATGGGTTGTACATGTATCTTACTACTTCACTTAGACCAACTAGAAACTCTTCACCAAGATTCCCAGGGCACTGTGGAACCTGTCAAGTGGGTAATGAGTGTTAACCGTCACATCCCTTATAGCTTGTTCAGCACAAAACAAGTGTATTCAGTTGCCAATACTCCTATTGAAGAGGCAAAGATGGGGGGGGGGAAGCTAGTGCTGGGGTCACTGTTTGCCTCTTTTGTTAAATAGGTCAGTTTCTTACCTGTTAGAGGACAAATCGGAATGCTCTTGCTCCTTTGAGAATCAGAATATTACGAAATGACAGTGCAGCTGACACAAGAGATGTCATCAACATGAGCACAATGGAGACATGTTTAACAAATGAGAATAATGGGGACACGCCCTTAACCATCCTGAGGCAACACTTACTGGACATACACACTTATCAGCAAGCTGAAGATGTTGGTGCCGAATGGCCAATAAAAATACCTTGCCGCAGTAGACAGAGATGGGTGCGAGGACTCTCTCCATGTGTCTAGATGGAGTATCTCCAGTGGACAATCATGCTTCAACCATTATTACAAATTTTTTTTGTTGTTCTTGTTAAAAAGGAGCCATTAGATTGTGCTCTTCAGACACAGGACTGAAACAGGACTCTGGAGTGGCAGAAGGAAGCACTAAGAGAAGGTCAAGTTCTCTTTGGAGACTCCTTGAGCTCAGTAAGAAGACACAGCAGTTTCTTCTGCTTGACCCCCTCTGAAGAGCACCTGACCAGGAAGTACGTATTTGGGGGTAAAGACGCCATTACAGATTCTAGGCCAAGGGAGATTGTCTCATCTGAACCCATGGCTTTGAGGCTTTGATGCTTTGGTGCTTAGAGCAGCCAGGGCATAGCAGAGACAAAACTCGTTGTCTCTGGCCTACACCAGACGCTTCCCTCAGTGCTCTTGGGTGGTTCTGTTGCCCACTCGGGGCTCATTGTCCAGCCTCTCTGCACACTCATTACGCTTTCTACAGCTGGAAAAGTCACCATTTAGCTGAAGGCCTTGGTATTTGATCTATTCTTTTTCTTTGTATCATTGCAGTTCACTTCAATATTCTTTCTTTGTGTGCATTGTGCTTGTGTGTGTGTGTGTGTGTGTGTGTGTGTGTGTGTGTGCGTGCGCATGTGCATGCACGTGCATGTCAGAGAACAATCTTGACTGCCATTTTTAGATACTATTCTGTGGTTTGAATTTTTTTTTTTTAAACAGGGTCTTGTTTGGAGCTCACCAATTAAACTAGGTTTGCCATCTAGAGAGGCCCAAGGCCCTTCCTGTCTCTGTCTTTCCAGGATTAGGATTAAAAATGTGCACCACTCCCTGCAATTGTATGTGGGACCTAGGGATTGAATTTAGGTCCTCATGTTTGCAAGGAAAGTACTAAATCGTCAGCATCTCCCAAGCCCCATTTCATGTGCTTTTTATAGGTTCTTCCGCATCCTGGTGTATAAGACTGGCTGTGTACTCCTTTTGCCCCACTACGCAGGTTTCTACATTCACTGTCTGTGGCCAGTGACATGAACTTCTCAAGTCAACAAGAGACCCTGTGCTGGCTTTCTCCTGACTTGATCCCTACTTGGTGGAAGTCCCTAGCCTTCCTTTCATGAGATAGCCCAAAGCCCAGAACATGACGCAGTGCTTGCCCAGGAGCACGGTGGCTTCTCAGCACGTGGCTTCTGAGCTAGCAGCTCTGAGTACCTGACTGGGGCAGTCCTTGTCATTCAAAGCAGTCATCATTTCTGTGCTTTTAAATATCGCAGGTTTTGCTGGCTGAGCTGACTCCAAGCCAAGAACACCTGGACCTCAGTGCTTCCTTGATTGGACGTAGCACCCTCTCCTCCTATCAATCATACCTCCGTCCTTTGAACAGATTAAATGAGGTCGCCGCAGAGGACCCAGTTAGACAGTGCATCTCAGCTCTCTGTTTGTTTTCTTTGTTTAAAGGCTGACTCTTAGGGTTGCCTCAAATTCACTGCGGAGCCAATGATAATCTTGAACTTTTGTGCCTCCTACATCTATGTCCATGCAGTACCCTTGTTTGCTTTATGTGTTGCTGAGATAGAACTCAAGGCTCCGAACATCTCAGTGAACTCCATCTCCAGGACTACCACCCCCACACCCAGGCAATACTTTGTGACTATTTTAATTGGTGATTGGTTAAGTATGCATATGCAGTAACCATGGATACAGAGAGCCCAGTGGATAGGAAGCACCTTGACTGTTGTCCTCAGAAAATATAAATCACATTACGGTGGGTGCAGAAAGTCATGAGTGGTGTTGGTGCTCCCCATTACCAAATCATTTGGTAGATAGCAGATCCACGTTCAGATCTTATAACAACGAGGCACACATGTTTTCTAATCACAAGTTTAATTTTCAAACACATTTGTTTATTCATTTGTTTTTTGCTTCTCTCCATATATATATTTATATATATATATATCTTAATAATATATATGTGTGTGTATATATATGTGTATTATGTATGTATGTATACACACACACACACACACACACACACACACACACACACATTTACTTACGTGAAGCAGGGTCTTATAGCCCAGGCTAGCCTCTTACTCTTTAGCTAAGGATGATCTTGAACTTCTGATAGTGCTCTTTCCCTTACTCAAGGACTGGGGAAATAGTCATGTAACACCTTACCTGCTTTATGCAGTGCAGGGGATGGAACCCAGGGTGTTATTGTGTGTTCTGGGCAAGGACTCTTCCTACTGAGCTATACACCCAGTCTAACTGACTACCCTAGAATAGTCATGGTTGTGTGACCTACACCTACACGACGGCTTAGTTGGTGACTTGTCTGTCAGTTTGGCAGTTCCGTGGGGCTGTGGTAAGACGCTAGGCTCAGCCCGGGAGTGGGGAAGGGTACTGCACCACTCTTCCTGAGTCTCCTTGAGTCTAGCTGGGCCTTCTTTTCAGCTTAGAGTTGAGCTCCTTAGAGAATGTCCGGCTTACAGATGCATAAAGAGACAGTCTCCAGTCTTTTCTAGAACTCAGCCTTGAGCAGACAAAGCATTCCTTCTGCTCCGCAGCAAGTGAAAACAAACAAACAAACAAAAATAAAAACACAAATAGCCTAAATTTAAGGGAAGGAAAAAACCAACTCCAGATCCCTGGGGGGATGGAATTGCGGCCATCAGTTTTGGAAACTATTATTCTGGATTTTAACTTTTTTTTTGCTGCATAAAATAATTAAAAATGCTGTATTTTTAAGGATTTTATTTATTTTATGATTATGTATAAGTGTGTGTTGAGGGGAATATGTGCATAAAGGTGGATGTGTCTGAAGAGGCCAGAAGAGGAAATCAGATTTCCTGGACCTGGGGTTTCATGGCTCCTCAGCTCCATCCTGTGTTTGTGTGTCTGTGTGTCTGTGTGTCTGTGTGTTTCTTTGTCTGTGTGTAGGTCAGTGAGCAATTTGCAGGAGGTTTTCCCATATAGGTCTCAGGGATTGAACTTGGGTTATCAGGTTTGGCAGCAAGCACAATTCCCCACTGAGCCGTCTTGCTGGCCCCTGACTTACAGATTGTGTTGTTAGGACCCCGAACACATAACATTTTAAGTAGGTCGTGAGTGAGCAAGCTGGAACAGCCAAGTACAAGGTCGGTTTGTGTGCACGGGATCTGTGGGTTCTGAGGGAAGCCCCTGGTAAGTGTGTGGCACCACCCCTGGGGAGTTTGGAAAGTCTTCAGTGTTTCTGACTTCCACCTATCACTTCCTGAAGGAGGCCTAGCTTTGCTTGTGGTGATTGGCAGTTTCAGTCTCCTAGTGACAGGGGTCAGTAACATCAGCCTTCAGTGTCACTAAGAGCCCAGGAGCAAACCAATCAAGTCTCTCAAAGTGCATTGAATGCTCAGCTTCTGCCACCATTTTTCCTTTCAGATCCACTTTCTCTTTAATCTCTGCCCCCAAGGAGGTCATAAAGGACCTCAAACTGCACCCAGATTCACTCTGAGAAAGTTCCAGCCCTGCATTATCTCCCGGGACTCAGGGTATAAGCTTCAAGAATGCTTATTGAGTCTGGAGCTGCTTCCTTGTTAAAATGGAAGAGCAAGCTTCCTCCATACTGTGGGCAGTGAAGGGACTCTGACCAGGCCTTTCTCTTCTGCCCAGTTCCCTCTGCCTTGCTGAAAACCATTAGATTACATTCCTAAAGCTAGCTCCTGAGGTCTATCCCCCTGTTTGGTCACATTTTCCTCCTGTGGTTGTCTACCGAGGCCCATCTATCAAAGTATTGAAGCCCAACTATCAAATGCCACCTTTACCTCACCTAATTAACGTGTCCAATTAAAATTAAGCACCCCATCCTAAGCTGCGTTTGTTAGCCTTTTCCTGTATAAACCACCATGTGCCTTTGGGCCACATTTGTCTGTACTCTATCCCGAGGCAGACCTTTGTCCCATTCCCCTCAGAGACAACCATCCCTATGCTTTCTCCCTTATCCCCTTCACTTTCTTCCTTGTCCTCTGTCTCTTGATTTGTTACTCTCACCCTGGGGCACTGTCCCTCTGGGACAATTTTTTTTTTTTTTGAGAACTTGTTTTCTGGGATCCTGAGACAAAATGTTTTCTTTCAGGTAGAGTCACTGCAAGGTCCTCAAACTGCAGGCAGCTGGGAGTATGGTCTCCTGTGTATTAGCTTCCTTCTGCTGCTTGAAGAGTCTAGGTGTTGACCTTGATTTGGATAGAAATGTCTCTATTCAGCCCACACACAACCCCAGGATTGATTGCATGATGCAGACCCTGTGTCCGGCCTGAGTTACTAAGCCATCTTCAGTCTCCCAAATGTCTGTAAGTCAAGAGTTTACTTCTTGTGTACTTCCATCTTCATTGATAGTGACTGAGGATGCCAGGTATGTATGGATAGCTGGCACCGGAGGCACTTGGGGGCTACACAGCCAAGTGCCTTTTGTGCCTTTATTCTAGCCCTTTGGCAGACTAGGAACCTTACCAGCTTCAGTTTTTAAGAAATTACTGCAAAAATTATTGCAAAAATTGACAAATAAATAAAATGTAAAGCTCCTCAGACCACAGACTGAAGCGTGGGCAGCAGAGATGTGATGTTCTTGCCGGGCACTTAGCAGAGAAGGTAAGCTTGGGCGCCAGTGTCCACAGCCACAGTAGAAGCAAACTCAGGAGATGGCAAGGAAGTATCCTTGTTCTGCTCCAAATGAGAAGTCTTAATTAGAGACTACCACAATCCCACTCCTCATTAAGTTAAGACCCCAAATATGTATACAATCAAGGAACACATCCCAGAGGATGACAAGGGAAATGGCCACTTCAGCCTTTGAGTCACAATGATGGAGAAATCTCCCTGAAGATTTGTCCACTGGGCTTGGGAGGGGGGAGGGGGGAACTAAGTAGATTACTCACCTAGTGTGCTGGTTGGTCTCAAGTGTTGACTTGCCTCAACTTGGAATAGCCTGGGAATAGAGTCTCAGCCAGGTCGTTGCCTTTCAGGGGTTGGTCTGTGGGCACGTCCATGGAGAATTGTCTTGACTGTTGATTGATGTAGGAGCCCAGCCCACTGTGGGCAGCAACAATCCCCAGGCAGGTAGTTCTGAAATACAAAGGGTAGGAGAGAGCTAGTAGAGATCAAATAGGCAGCATGGGTGTGTTCATGTCTCTCCTGTCTGTGGATGTGATGTGACCACCACCTGTCTTACTCTGGGACATTCCAACACTGATGGACTGGAACTCATAATTGTAAGCCAGATAAACCTGATTCTTTCCCTAATACGTTTTTTGGCTTGGAGTTTTTGTCACAACAACAGAAATCAACTAGAAATAAAACTAGAACATCTAGCATTCAGAAAATCCTAGGTTCCACCCTAGAACTTTATAAACTGCCTATAAATATCAGCACATGGGAAGTAGAGACAGGAGAAGGTCATCTCAAGGTCACCCCCAGCTACTTGGTTGAGTTCGAAGGCACCGAATCCAGCAAACAAAGGGAAAGAAAAAAGGAAGAATAAACCAGGGAAGAGAAATATAGAAGAGAGAACAGCAGCATGCCTAAGGTCATGCGAGGTCTCCAAGCGGAGGCCTGCAGGAGGTGATGGAGGGAAGGTTATAGGGAGTGGGTGGACTTGTTTCCTATTACCTCTCCTCATACCAGGAGAATTTATCCTGTCCTTCATCCGCAGCTCCCAGAATTCAAAGCAAGGCCACTTTAGAGGAAGTGCCTTGTGCAAATGTGTACCCAGGACTGAAGGAACTGGAGATAACTGTGTGTGGGCTGGTGTGGACTCCACAGAGAGCCAGGCACCCATGTACTAGACCCTAGATCTGAATTCATAACTGGGGCACCAGCTCAAGTGTGACCCAGAAATGAAAGCTACTCTAATTTGCGAACCTTGAACCACACTGAGCCCCAAATTAATCTTTTTCTTTTTCCACTGTGCTGAGCACTGAACCAAGGATTTTGAAAACAGCAACACCTAGCAAGCCAGCTTGAACCAGAACCAAGCCTATTCATTTTCTAAAAGTATTGAACTGGAACAATACAGAAATGTTAAAGTATCTTTCAGACTAAACCTGGATTGAGCTGATCATTCACAAGTGCCTTGCAAAGGATAGAACAAGGTTTCTTTCTGGAGAGACATTTCTGTGCATGTCACATGTCTGCCTTCCTCACTGCTAAATTAGACCACCCATGTCTTCTTTTTCTACATTAAAGCCCTGGGTTGAATTCTTTTTTTTTTAAATTGGATATTTTTTATTTGTTTACATTTCAAATGTTATCCCCTTTCCTGGTTTCCCCTCATCAAACTCACTATCCAATCCCCTCTTACCCTGCTTCTATGAGGGTGCTCCCCCACCTACCCACTGACTACGACCTCACCACCCTAGCATTCCTCTATACTGGGACAGTAAGCCTTAACAGGACCAACAGCCTCCCTTCCCACTGATGCCAGATAAGGCCCCTTCAGCTCCTTCAGTCCTTCCCCTAACTCCTCAATTGGGGTCCTGGTGCTCAGTACAATGGTTGGTTACAAGCCTCCACATATGTATTGGTCAGGAACTGGCAGAGCCTCTCAGGAGGCAGCTGTATCAGGCTCTTGTCAGCAAGCACTTCTTGGCACCTACAATAGCGTCTGGGTTTGGTGTCTGCATGTGTGATGGATCCCCAGGTGGGACAGTCTCTGGATGGCCTTTCCTTCAGTCTCTGCCCCACTCTTTGTCCCTGTATTTCCTTTAGACAGGAGCAATTCTGGGTTAAAATTTTGGAGATGTGTGGGTGGTCCCATCCCTCAACCAGAGGGCCATGCCTAACCTCTGGATATGGACTTGACAGGTTCTCCCTCCCCTTTGTGGTATATTTCATTAAATGTCATTCCCATGGGGAACTAGGAAGCTCTTGCTTTCCTGGCATCTGGGACATTCTGGTTGCCATCCCCCATTGCTACACACCTGTGTTCAATTTCCTGACACTCTGTACATCTCCTCCATCTTCTTCCATACTTAATTTTGCCCCCTCTTTTCCCCCTTCCCCTCCTCTCTTCTTCCCAAGTCCCTCCAACCCTTCACTTCCCTTGATTACATTGTTCCCCCTTCTAAGTAGGACTGAACCATCCACTCTTTGGTCTTCCTTTCTTTTGAGCTTTATGTGGTCCATGAGTTGTATCATGGGTATTCCAGCTCTTTGCCTAATATCCACTTATCAGTGAGTACATACCATGTGTGTTCTTTTGTGACTGAGTTACCTCACTCAGGATAATATTTTCTAGATCCATTTGCCTTCAAATTTCATGAAGTAGCATAGATATTCAGAATTGAGAGTTCATCTTGGTAGATTTTTCCTTTAATGAATATGAAGTGTCCTTCCTTATCTTTTGATAACTTTTGGTTGAAAGTCCATTTTATTCAATATTAGAATGGCGAATCCAGCTTGTTTCTTGGGACCATTTGCTTTGAAAATTGTTTTCCAGCCATTTTCTCTGAGGTAGTGTCTATCTTTGTCACTGAGGTGTGTTTCCTGTATGCAGCAAAATGCTGGGTCCTGTTTACATATTGGGGAATTGAGTCCATTGATGTTAAGAGATATTAAAGAATAGTGATTGTTGCTTCCTGTTATTTTTCTTGTTAGAGGTGGAATTATGTTTGTGTGGCTATCTTCTTTTAGATTTGTTGAAAGAAGATTACTTTCTTGTTTTTTCTAAGGTGTAGTTTCCCTATCCTTTGTAGGACTGGATTTGTGGAGAGATATTGTGTAAATTGTTCTTGTCGTGGAATATCTTGGTTTCTCTCTCTATGGTAATTGAGAGTTTTGCTGGGTATAGTATCCTGGGCTGGCACTTGTGTTCTCTTAGTGTCTGTATGACATTTTCCCAGGATCTTCTGGTTTTTATAGTCTCTGGCTACTTCAGGTCAGTGAGAGACACTGTCTCAACAAAAGGTGAACAGTGCCTGAAGAATGATACTTAAGGCTATTTTCTGCACAGATGCACATGTGTATATGTGTCACGTGTGCACACACAATATGGACACACACAAACTTTCTTGCAACACAAAAAGGAAAATGTGGGATAAATGTGCAAAGGATACTTCCCAATGAAAAGTTGGGCCTAGGAATTCGACTCAGGGCTTCTGGTTTCTGTCTGCACCCTGCAGCTGACCCTGTGCCAAGCTCTCCATACCCAAATCCCACCAGGAGAGAGATCTGATCTCCCAGGAGTTCTAACACACCTAAAAGCACAGGTGAGATTACCACTTCTGCTCAAATTCCTGGCCCACCCGCCCAGTGCCATCAGGACACAGGAACCAAAGAACAGCAGGATCTAGAATCACCTAGGAGTCATAGTTGTGAAGGAGCTTCTAGACTGGATTCACTGAAGTAGGTAGACCCACCCTGAATGTGAGTGGCACCCTCCTATAGGCTGGAGCCTAGACTGAGGGAAAACAAGACAGTGAGCTGAGCCCCAGCATCCATCCCCCGCTTCTTTCTGACTGTGGCTGCCATGTCACCAACTGCTTCACACTCCTCTGCCCATGCCTTTCCCACCCTGATGGAATGCACTCTCAAACTATAAACTATATAAACCCTTCCTTCCTTAAGCTGCTTTTATTGGTTATTTGTCACAAGAATAAAAAAGAAAACCAATTACTATAGCAAGCACCTTTTCTGTCTTACCTCCTCATCACTAAGGCACTGTGGGATCACAAAGCCATTACTTCCTGTTGTTGGCTGTTCATACAAGTGTCCCATTATGGTATCCAATAAAGTAATTTCTCTCTGCCTTAGGTCCAGGCATGGTTGAGCCTTCCATGGACATGGGATTATTGTAATGACAGAGACCATTCACCTTGATTTTTGTTTTCCTCTGGTCATGTTTATCTCTATGCCTTTGTCACTAGAAATGTTGCATTTATATCCATCCATTTCTAAGACAATAAGACATTAAGGGACCATTTTTTAAACTTTTTATTCATTCTTTGTGAGTTTCACATCCTGTACCCCAGTCCTATTCATCTCCTTTTCCCTTTTATCAGCCCTCCACTTCTGCATCCTCTCTGTCAAAAGAAAATTCAAAACCATATAAACAACAAAATTAAAACAGAACAAAGCATAGAAAACATGGGAACTGAAGAATGTCACAGTGTGTCCCACAGTACACCCCTCTGTCCACACATCTGTACTTGTAGGTGTTCATTGCAATGAGTCATTGGTCTGGTTCCAGGTCTCTGGCTTCTGGGACACTATCAATGTTGGATCCTCAGCAAGACTCCTCTCCATTATCCTGCTGTTGCCCTGTGTCATGGAGGTCCAGCAGCTTTGGATATACAGGATTGGCCCTTTCACATGCTCCAGCAGTTCACAGATACTGTAAATTTTGGGGGTGGGCCAACTCAAAGCCTGAATCTGGGTGCCAGCTAAGATGGCCACATGGCAACACTGTTGGTTCTCCCACATCTGCACCACCAAGGTGAGCTCTCCCATCCCGCCCCAGCTAGGCCATCCAGGCTGCCATCAGGAGGAGGCAGGGTCAGCTCTCCTTCTCTCATGCCCTTAGGGCCAGCTCACCTGTACTCATGCCTCCGGAGCCAGATCTACTCTGCTACCCAATCGAAGCACAGGGCTCACTCTCCCAAGTGCTGCAGCTAGAGAGGGCTGGGCCAGCTCTCCTGCTCTCACACCTTAGGGACAGGCTCACCAAGCCTTAGCCATCAGGGCCAGCTCCACTAGGTTGCAGGACCAGCTCTCCTGAATTCTACAGCCAGTGAGAAACAGGGCTACCTTTCGTCTCATGATCTCAGGGTCAACTCTCCCAGCTACCACAGGTGACAAGGGGTGAGGTAGGGGAGGACATCACCCTTTGCCCTCATGATAGACAAGTGGCAGGGCCAGTTCTTTATTTTCACCCTCAGGGCTGGATCACCTGTACCCTCTCTGCCAAGGCCAGCTCTACTGTGCTATAGGACATCTCTAAGAGATTAATTAATTAATTAATTAATTAATTATATATCCCAGTCATAGCCCCCACTCCTCTCTTTCCAGTTCTACACTCACAAGTCCCTCCCTCAATTACTCCTCCCTTTCCCCTCTATCCTATCCCCACTCCTGTTGTACCTAAATGTATATATAGCTCTGGGTCTCTGCATCTCTTTCCATTGGTTGCTGGATGAAGCTTCTCAGGAGACAGTTATGCTAGGCTCCTGTCTGCAAGTATAGCAGAGTATCATTAATAGTGTCAGGTATTGGCTCTCTCCCATGGGATAGGTCTTAAGTTGAGTCAGTCATTGGTTGGCTGTTCCCACAATCTCTGCTCCATTTTATCCCTGCACACCTTATAGGCAGGACAAATTTTGGGTTGAAGGTTTTATAAGTAGGTTGATGTCTCCCTCTTCCCACTGGAAGTTGTACCTGGCCTACAGGAGCTAGTCATAGGCTTAGCTGCTAGGAGTCTCAGTTAGGGTCACCCCATAGACTCTTGGGAGCATCCTCTATTCCCAGGACTCTGACTAATCCCAGAGATGCCCGCTACCGATTTCCATTCTCGCTCACAGTCCTCTCCTGTCCCCTATGTCCCCACACCTGTTCCTCATCCCTGTTCCACTTCTCACTCTCTCTTCCTCCACTCCTCTCTGATGACTATTTTATTTCCCCTTCTGAGTAAGATTCATGGATCCTCCCTTAGGTCCTCCTTATTGCATAGTTTCATTGGGTCTGTGGCTTGTAGTACCTGTGGGCATATCTTGTATGGCAGATAGCCATTATAGGACACAGAGTCAATAGCTGGGTTGGAAAGGACATTTTTATGTAACTTTATTCCATGCATCTGATTTTTTTATATTTCTCTGATTTTCTTTTTTTATTTATTTTTTGAAAAGCATGTTCTTTTATTGAAAAAGGAAGTAAAAAGATTTTATGATACAAGGGAAGATTTACATGGAAAATATTTCTGATAAAATAGAAGAGATGTATAGAAAAAACACATTAAAATAGACAGTTTTCATGGAAAAATTAAAGTGGTAGACATAAAAAAACAAAATTAATTGAAAAAGGAAGTAAAAACATTTTATGATGGAATTGAAGATTTGCATGGAAAATATTTCTGATAAAATTGTAGAAAAATGTAGAAAAACATATTAAAATTGAAGATTATCATGGAAGAGTTTATATAGCTATAATAATGGTAGGCATAAAAGTACTCCTAAGTTGATTGAAAGTGGAATTAAAACAGTTTCAGGTAAAATTGAAGCTGTACATAGAAAAATTTTCTATTGAAAAAGACATTAAAATTGACTATTTCATGGAAAATTATACAAATAAAATGGTAGACATAAAATCCTTTCTAAATTAATTGAAGGTGGAGTTAAAAACATTTCATAATAAAATCAGAGATTTATGTGGAAAACATTTCTGATAAAATAGAAGATATACATAGAAAAACATGTTAAAATTATCATGAAAAATAATGCAGATAAAATGGTAGACATAAAAAACATTACTAAACTAATTAAAAGAGGAATTACTAACATTTTCTGATAAAATTGAAGATTTACATGAAAAATATTTCTGTTAGTCTATGTCTTTTTATTAGGGAATTGAGTCCATTGGTGTTAAGAGATATTAAGGAATAGTGATTGTTGCTTCCTGCTATTTTTGATGCTATTTTTATGTTTGTATGGCTATCTTCTTTTGGGGTTGTTGGAAGAAGATTACTTTTGTACTTTTTCTAGGATGTAGTTTCCCTCCTTGTGTTGGCATTTTCCATCTATTATCTTTTGTAGGGCTGGATTTATGGAAAAATATTGTGTAAATTTGGTTTTGTTGTGGAATATGGTTTCTCTATCTATAGTGATTGAGAGTTTTGCTGGGTATAGTAGCCTGGGCTGGCATTTGTGTTCTCTTAGGGTCTGTATGACATCTTCCCAGGATCTTCTAGCTTTTATTGTCTCTGGTGAGAAGTCTGGTGTAATTCTAATACGTCTGCCTTTATAAGTTACTTGCCCCTTTTCCCTTACTGCTTATAATATTCTTTCTTTGTTTAGTGCATTTGATGTTTTGATTATCATGTTCTGGGAGAACTTTCTGTTCTGGTCCAGTCTGTTTGGAGTTCTGTAGGCTTCTTGTATGTTCATGGGCATCTCTTTCTTTAGGTTAGGAAAGTTTTCTTCTATAATTTTGTTGAAGATATTTACTGGCCCTTTAGGTTGGAAATCTTCACTTTCTTCAATACTTATAATTCTTAGGTTTGGTCTTCTTATTGTGTCCTGGATTTCCTGGATGTTTTGGGTTACAAGCTTTATTCATTTTGCTTTTTCTTTGACTGTTGAGTCAATGTTTTCTCTGCTATCTTCAGTACCTGTGATTCTTTCTTCTATCTCTTGTATTCTGTTGTTGATGCTTACATCTATGACTCCTGAATTCTTTCCAAGGTTTTCTATGTCCAGAGATGTCTCACTTTGTGATTTCTTCATTGTTTCTACTTCCACTTTTAGATTCTGGATGGTTTTATTCAGTTCCTTCACTTGATTGTTTGTGTTTTCTCATAATTCTTTAAGGGATTTTTGTGTTTCCTCTCTAAGGGCTACAGCCTGTTGACCCATGTTCTCCTGTATTTCTTTAAGGGAGTTATTTAAGTCCTTCTTGAAGCCCTCTATCAGCATTATGAGATAAGATTTTAAATCCAACTTTTGCTTTTCTGGTGTGTTGGGCTATCCTGGACTTGCTGTGGTGGGAGAACTGGGTTCTGATGTTGCCAAATAGCCTTGATTTCTGTAGGTAGGGTTCTTGTGCTTGCCTTTTACCATCTGATTATTTCTGATGCTAGTTGGTCTTGCTGTCTCTGGCTGGAGCTTGTCCCTCCTGTGGGCCTGTAAGCCTGTGTCCTTATTCCTGGGAAACCAACTCTCTTCTGTCAGGGTAGATGCATAGAAGGATGTGGAGCAGCTTGGCTCCCTGGTGCAAATGGCAGCAGGAAGACTTCAGTCCCAGCTGCTCCACCGATCATGTGCCCCATGGGCTCCTAGCTGTTCCCCTCCAGAGAGAAGGTGGAGATCTCACCTCCACGCTCAGAAGTGAAAGCACCACTGGGAGATCACTCTTTCCTGGTGGGCTATGCACAGAAGGCTGTGGAATTGCCTGGCTCCCTGGTACAAATGGTGGTGGGAGAAATGGCTTTCTTCTCTGATTTTGTTATATTTTATTTTCTGAACTTCTTCAAATGCTTTTTGAAGCAGAGTTGTGTACCCTAAAAAGAGGAAATGAGATGGTCATTAGAAGTTGGGGAGTTGGGCTTAGAAACTTGAGGGAGACTTTGAAATGGGATATGAAGTTGATGTTACAGATCCCTGTGGGGATAAGGAAGATAAAATATAGTCTAAAGCCCTTGGGGCTTCCATAATTTAGTCTTGGTGCCAAATAAAAGGAATGTGGGAGAGATACTACAATGATGTGGTGGTTTTAATGAGAATGGCTCCCGTAGGCTCATATGGTTTGGGGAAGGATTAGGAGATATGGCCTTGTTGGAAGAGGTATGTCACTGGGGTTGAGCTTCAGAGTTTCAAAAGCCCATGCCAGGCCAATTATCTGTGTCTCTGCCTGCTGCCTGTAGGTCAGGATATGAAGCTCTCAGCTGCTCCAGCACCATGCCTGTCCGTTTCCTGCCATGATGCTCATGGACTTACCTTTGAAAATATAAGCAAGTTCCAAATTTTAAATGCTTTCCTTTATAAGAGTTGCTTTGGTTATGGTATCTTTTTATAGCAATAGATCAGTAAGACAGACAGGTGTCTTATAGGAACTTCTGTTGGTGTCAGTGTCCAGTTAGGGGCACATGGATCTCTACTTATGTTTCTGTTGCTGTGGTAAAATATATTGATCAAAAGCAGCACAGGGGAGGAACACCAAAACTGTTTATTGACTTACAGTTCCTGATCACAGCCCTTCATGGAGAGGCTGTTATTCTCTTCAGCATTACCTCTACCAAGAAAACTCACTCACAACCAAGGGAGTACAGAAGATGGTTTATGAAGGTTTGTGCTCAGCCAGCTTCCTTATACAGTGCCTGTTCATCAGCCTGAGGAATAGTAGCACTCACAGTGGGGTGGGCCCGTTGATATAAATTAGCAATCAAGATAAACACCATCCTCCCCACCCCCAATATGCCCATAGTGGGCCAACATGATCTAGGCAGTTCTTAAATGGGGTCTGTGTTCTCAGTTACAAGTTGACACGTAAAACCAAGTAGCATATGAGGTCTAATCAAAGGGATATGTCTCCACATCTTTGTGTGTTCTGGAAAGCGTCATGGAAGACATTTAACAAATTTAGCTTTGAAAAAGGGGGAGCTTGCAGACGGAGCACTTGCACCTCATGCTCATTGGATCGAGAGTAGCTGTAGTTACTTGGCACGTGGCCAGACATCCAGGCCAACCCTTGCTAGGAAGGAGTAGCTGTCCAGAATTGGGACTGCCGTGGGTGGCTGAGGTCAGCATGTGACTTCTGTTCAGACATCCCCGTGTGGGTTCTGCCAAGGTCAGGATAGGACAGTGCCCAGTCTCTCTCGCTTGGCCTGCCTCTCCTGGCCAAGCGTTTTGGGACGACCACGTTCATTACGGCTCCCATTGTTGCTAAGCTCTCTTTGCTGACCTCGGCAGCAGTGCAGCGCAGTGCGGTTGGAGTGAAATTCCACTTACGGCAGGAGGAGTAGCCTTCCGTACCGACTCATCAGCTGGCAGTAAATGGAATTTCTTGACAGTTTTAAGTTTCCTGCCAGGGAGCAGCTGGTGGGTCTTTCTCCTGAGAATCGGTCTTGGGGAAGTTTGATCAGTATCTGGCCAGAGGATGTGTTTTCTCTCTCTCCCCATCCTCTCTACCCCGCCCCCCAGTCTTACCTTTAAAAGCTTTGCTCCTCTGGGGTCCCTAGCTATTGGAAATTAATTTAGGGACTAGGGAAGGTTTTCTCTGCACAGCCCGCTGACTTACTCATTACTGTCCTTAAGATTCAAAGAGGAACCGTTTCCTCAAGGTTGTTTTAATGAGCAATTTGCCTCCAAACTTCCAATTTTCCTCTGTGCCAGACAACAGCCGCTGGGAAGGCCTGGGAAACCAACCCCGCTTCTAGAAACTCACAACTATTGGGCTCCAGGAGCAATGGAATTATTCCCAATTAGTGATCTAGGGAAGCACAGATGGTGGGCCGGCAGAGGCTGGATGCTCTGCTCCCCCCTCCCCCCTCCATGGAAGCACCTTAGAATGTGATCCATCATTTCAGAGAACAAGGGTCAGGCCTGGCTCAGCAGGCTCACCAGTCTCTCCTTCTGGGTGGGTGAGTATCTGAGCGTGGTGTCACGTATTTCCTATATGAAACCAAGAATTGGTTGCTGTTTACAAGGCTTGTGGAGACAACTTGTGGACCTCTAGCAGGAAAACGTGTTAATTGGAGCTGCCTTTGCTGATGAAGTAAAGTACATTCAAAATAAATAAATAAAACCCTGAGCCTAGCTTTTCGTGTTTATGTGCGTATTTATGGAGGAGTGAGTGTGGGTTGTGGCCGGGAAACTAGAGCAAGACTCCTGAAGGGAAAAAGAAGAGGTGGCATTTTAAAAAGTGTGTGTGTGTGTGTGTGTGAGAGAGAGAGAGAGAGAGAGAGAGAGACAGAGACAGAGACAGAGACAGAGACAGAGAGACGAGAAACACACACAGAAGAGAAACAGACAGAAAGACATGCACACACACACAGAGACACACATGGAGACAGAAAGGAGACAGAGAAACACACATAGAGTGATAATGAGAGAGAAACACACACAAAATAGAATAGTGATAGAGAGACAGAAACGTGCGTGCACGTGCACACACACACACACACACACACACACACACGGGGGGGGGCTCTAAGAGCTCATGTGTACATGTGTGTGTGTGGGGGGGGGGAAGGTCCATATATCACTGTGGAGCCCAGGAGACAATGTTGGTTCCTTCCTCCATGACTCTCCACCACGCTCTTGAGTTCAAATCTCTCACCAAACCTAGTGTGGACTCATCAGGCTGACTGGCCACTAGCCACGGACCCTTCCTTCTGTGCCTCTCAGTGTTGACATTCCAGATGTTGTATCCTGCGTTTTACGTGGGTGGCTGGCGTCTGAACAAGTCCTCCCGCTTGGGCTGTGAGCTCTGTGTTTATTGGCCTTCTCCCTGACATAAGAAGAAGAAGCTGCCAGGGGGCAGTGGCGGGGGAGGGGGCGGGGGAACAAGAGACATGAAAGCAGAAGTGGGAGCTGGGGATAGGGACGAGGGGATGGAGAAGAGGGAAAGGTGGGGAGAAGACTCAGTCCAAATTATATGAAAATACTATGAAAACCTGTCATTTTGCAAGCTAATCTAATTTTTAAATTGTATAAAAGTACATAATATATAAAAATAAAAATAAAAAAACTGGTGACCTTACTACAAAGGCATCAGTCTGAAAAATAAACTAATGAAAAATTCTAATTATTATAACATGAATCACCAACAAGGCAGTTAAAAGTCTGGCTGTCATTTGGCCAGACCTCTATCAACCTCTTTTGCCTTCTCTCCTTTCCTCCCAGATGCTGGGTCTGCTAGAGACTCAAAGTGTTTCTGACATACTGTGCAAATCTATGCAAATTGGATGTGAATTCTCATCAGCTTCCTTTGGCCTGGTATTGCTGGGCCACCGGCCTCCTGAATCATGGCAATATGGACCACATGTCCCTGCCAGGAACCATTAGCATCTTTGATGAATGAGATTAGGAGCCTGCTGGCTCTGTGGCGTCAGAGTGGTACCCGGACTCCTAGGATGTGCAGCGTCACAAAACAGACAAAACTTGATTTCCACTGATTTTTTAAAAATTGTATTTAGTTTCTAAATATTAGTTCTAGGCTCATGCAGCCACAGTGGAAATTTCCCATCCTGACAGAAACAATTATCCAGTGGGATGAGATCCTTATCTTCATCATCTGCAAACAAAGACCTTGTGTGTGTGTGTGTGTGTGTGTGTGTGTGTGTGTGTGTCTGTGTGTGTGTGTGCACATGTATATGGTTGAGCACATGCATGCAGATGCCTCTGTGTGTGGAGGTCAGAAGCCATCATTGGTGATATCAATTCCAAGATCCCTTTCACTTTTCTGTTTTTTTTAAGACAGGATCTTCCAATGACGTTGAACTTTGCCAAGTAGACCAGGCTGGTTGACCAGAGATGCCAGGGAATCCCCCTGCCTCTGTCTCCCATTTCCTAATCATTGGGCTTTTAGGCAAGCCTCCACGCTCAAGCCATTTCCTTTGGTTCTGGGGATCATGAGAGCAGAGTCTTTGAGTCTCTCTCCCTTGCCTTTCACGCGTGTGTATCATTAAACAAGCAGTAAAAAGTAAAATGCCAGACCCTGGGAAGACTTTTATGTAAGTGGTCTTACTAAGAGTCCTATTTCTTTCCCTCTTTGGAAGACAGTCTTAATGTTTCCTTCCCTCCTTCTTTTACTTCCCCTTCCTCCATCCTTCACTCCTCTCTCGCCTCTTCCACCTCCCTTCTTCCTCCCTCCCTCCCTTCCTTCCTTCCTTCCTTCCTTCCTTCCTTCCTTCCTTCCTTTTCCTTTGAGACAGAATCTCCTGTAGCCCAGGCTGGCTTTGAACTTACAATATAAACAAGGACGACCATGAACTTCTGACTCTCCTTCCTCCACTCCGCAAGCACAGGAGTCCAGGTGTGCACCACTACACTGTGTTTATGCAGTGCTGGGGGTGAAACCCAAGGCTCCTGTATACGACCAACTGAATTACAGCCCCAGACCTGTACAGATAGTTCTAATACTCCATTCAGCAATAGGAGAGGAAGCCGAGGCATTCAATTTCATAGACCAGTTCAAGTTGTTTACTCCTCTTGGTTTAGTTCTCATGAATCATTAAGTCATATATGCTTAGATATCTACCTAATTTTAAGATTCCAATGATGAGAATAGATGTTTCTAAAATGTGCTCTTTGAATTGAATTGGCATCTATTGAAATGTGTCCCTTTTCATCTCTAGTTCATTAATGTTCATCCTTTCTCTCTTGGGGGAGAGTTTGGCTAAGAGTTTGTCAGTCCTTGGCTACCGCTTCAAAGACCCGCCAGTTCTGGCCTTTATCGATTCTCGGTACTGTTCTTCTCATTTCTGTTTCCTAAATTATTTTTCATTTCTGCTCCATTCTTCATGATTTCTTTCTGAGTATTGATCTTTATGTTTGTGTTTGTCCAGGCCTTATTTTCCTAAGACCCCGAGGTACATCATTAAGGTATTTGTTTGATGTTTCTCTGGTTTTTTGTTGCTGTCTAGTTTGGAGTTTTGTTTGTTTGTTTGTTTGTTTAGATTAGGCATTCATGCCTCTAACCCCATGCGGTCAGGCGCCACAGTCAAGCACGCTGCAGGGTCTGGTGTGCTTGTTGTCGCTTCCATTAGATGCTAGGAACTTTCTCATTTCCCTCCTGACATCTTCAACGACTGACTCATCGTTCGATAATGTGCTACTCAGTTTCCATAAGTTGGATATTTTCTGTAGTTTCTCTTGCTGCTGATTTTTATTTTTATTTTCTTGTCAGTGTATATAATAGATGACATTTCTGAATTTCCATCTTAATATAGTCTGAAATATTTGTGGGAGATAATCTATAGATGTCCGTTAAGCTATGTTTGATCTTTTATATTGATTAATTCCTATGTTTATTGGTATGTTCATTTTATGGGTCTCTCTCTCTCTCTCTCTCTCTCTCTCTCTCTCTGTGTGTGTGTGTGTGTGTGTGTGTGTGTGTGTGTGTGTGTGTAGGCAACCTCTTGTTTCTCTGTCATTGTGAGAAAATAACCTGTCAACTGCAACTCAAGGGAGAAAGAGTTTATTTTAATTCCTGTTCAAGGGCACAGTCTGTCACTGAGGGGTGTGCAACAGGAGCATGATTCAGCTGTAACATCACTCCCATAGTAGGAATTGATGGATGCCATTCATAGTGGATGGGTCATCAAATCTCAACAAACCTAGTCAAGATAATTTCACATGGGCATGCCAAGAGGCCAGTTTCCCAGGGGCTTCTGGGTCTCATGAAGTGGACAACTGAGCTTAACCATTGCAGCTGGTGAATGTGGAGTACAGAAGTGCCACTGTCACTGTGTGGAAGTGCCACTGTCACTGTGTGGAAGCTGCCACTGTCACTGTGTGGAAGTTGCCACTGTCACTGTGTGGAAGTTGCCACTGTCACTGTGTGGAAGCTGCCACTGTCACTGTGTGGAAGCTGCCACTGTCACTATGCTGGGATGTGTTCTTCAACCCATTACTGTAAATTATCTGGTAGTGAGAGAATTTCCTGAGGTTTTCTCCTTGATATCATCCATGGTTCTCACTCTTTGAAGTTACTCTTATTTTTACACCCAGAACATTCATCATTGTAAATAAGGCCATGGAACAGATTCTGAACTTTTATCCCCCCCATCCTCTCCTCTGCTCTTCCCTCTCTCTCCTCTCTCCTTCCTCCCCTCCCTTCCTTCCTTCCTTCTTCCCTCCCTCCTTCCTTCCTTCCTTCCTTCCTTTCTCTTCTCTTCTCTTCTCTTCTCTTCTCTTCTCTTCTCTTCTCTTCTCTTCTCTTCTCTTCTTTTCTTTTCTTATCTTTATGATATAGTGTCTCCTGTAGCCCAGGCTGGCCTTGAACTCTCGAAGTAGCCAAGGATGACCTCGAATTTCCCATCCTTCTGTTTCTACCTCTCAAGTCCCAGGATTACAGGTATATCCCACCTTGCCTGTGTTTTGCAGTGCTGGGGATCAAACCTTGGGCTTTGTGCACACTAGGCAAGCAGTCTACCAACTAAGCTTTACCCCCCATTCTTCGGTTCCACATTCTAGAGTTTTTCTTCCTCTGCTATTGAACTATTGAACTTCCATTGTGAGCCACCTCATAGGATATGTCCTGTTCAATCACTTCCATTAACCCCTTCCCCAAATTCCTGTAGTCAGTGCATTTGTCTCTCCCTTCATCTCCACTTGTAATAAATGTTCCAACACAAAATAGCTGTGTCCTTGAACAAATTATTTAACAGCTGGATGTTCAGATCTTTGTTCTAGCAATAAGCATATTGGCCCCGCTTTGCCGCCTGGGCTTGTTGAAAAGGTCTGAAAAGGACAAATCTTCAGGAGCTTTGGACCTGCATGGGTAACAGGCTGCTCCTGGGTAGGGCTACTTTCTCCTGCTGAACTTATTGGTTCAAACAGATGGTCCAATCCATATCTTGGCCTGCCTACCTTTGTCCACAGTCTTGAAACACTTGGATGGAGAATTCATCAACAAAGCTCAGAGATCAGAGGCATATGTGAGGCGGCTAGGGAAAGGCTCCTGGAAAACATTTGCCACGAACACAGAAAAGGCATCATAAGAATGGGGAGAGATACAGTTTCACAGTAGTGTTTTAACTGCGTTTGTGTGTTTGTAGATGCAGGAGTCTGCACACCTGTTCTAAACAAACGCTTGTACCTGGAGGTTAGAGAACACCCTTTTGTCTCACTCACTAGGTACACCCCACCTTCTCTTGGCCTGTAACACACAGATTTGGCTAGGGTGGCTAGCCAGAGAGCCTCAGAGCAATGCCTGTCTCTGCCTCCCCAGAACGGGGATTACAAGGCTATGTTAGAACACCTAGAATGTTATATCCATTCTGATGGCAAGCACTCTACTTACTCGGTTTTTGCCTGAGCCCTTTAACTTTAAAAGTCCATATATCTACTCACTAGGGCTGAGAAATAGGCATGTGGGCTCAAGAGACTAAGGCCATCACTGCTCTCTGTGCTTGTCTTGTCTCTGCTGTCACAGCCGGTATCTTGGACTTTGGCTCCTTGCAAAGGAACCACTATGGTAGTTCTTTCTAAGAAGGAATGTGTGTGTGTGTGTGTGTGTGTGTGTGTGTGTGTGTGTGTGTTTGTGTATATGTATATGTGTATGTGTATGTATATATGCTATATATGTATATATATACACACACACAGTTTACCTACTTGTTTGAATGTGCTATGATAGAATACCCAGTAGCCAAGCATGTAAGTGACATGAACTGAAGTGATGTAAATGCCACAAATGAGCAGAAACTGGGCAGCAAGGGACAAAGGAAGCCTGGGATTCAGTGCATGCCAGTGCCTTGAGACTAAAAAGGATTTCCGAGGTATGTGGAGTTTCATCTGCTTGCGCACCAAGCACCCTGCCGTAGTCATGTCCCAGAAAACAGCATGTGATCATTTGTATATCCTGGGATAAGGTCACTCATTAAAGGTGTTGAAGAATAGTTTGTTTCTGTGGGCAGGGACTAGACCAGAGACCTGGCAGTTGTAGCCAGTCTCTCCTTATCCCAGGAGATCATATGATTGGCTTATTATAATTATCTCTGAGAACAGCAGCATATTTAAAGTGGGTTTGGATATACTGGCGTGCACCTGTAATTCTAGCCCTCTGGAAGGATGTTCAAACAAGATGATCAAGACTTTATGACCAGCAATCTAGCAGAGTCCTGTCTTGTCCTCCAAATGTGGTGTGTGCAGAAAAGAATAAAGGATAATTCCAGGGGCTGGTTTTTAGGCAAATTCTGCCTTGTGAGATAGGGTCTTCATTGGCCCCTGAATAAGCAAGACTGCCCGAGAGCTCCAGGAGACAGCTCTAACTCTCCCTGTCTAGTACTGGGATGACAGGCTCAGCCAATAGGTTTGGATTATTTTAAAAAAATAGATTTTGGGGCTCAAAGGAAGTCCCTCATCCTGAGACATTGGTATTTTAAGAACTGAGATATCTCCCAAACCTATTCATCTGAGACAGAATCCTTAGTTCCAGCTGGTCTCAAACATCCTCTGTAGCCAAGATTGACTTTCAACTTTTGCTCCCTTTATCCCTGCTTCCCCAGCGGTGTTAGTGATGGAGCTCGGGGTAGTATGCCTGCCTGGCAAAGGCATCCCCAGACTGTTCTATAATTTGGATGTATATGCCAACCCTTCTGTTCTTGTTTTTGTTTTGCTTCCTATTGTAAGACAGCTGTAAAATGGCTAAGGAACATTGGTGTTAGAAAATAGAAGCCGAGCCAACTTGAATGTTCTGACAAGTCTTAGAGGACAGGTCTGGATGGCCCTTGCCTGATTCCGAAGCACATCTCTTTCCTCCTCGTGCTTGCAGGACTCCAGGGCAGCTCCCCAACTCCAAAAGCCCATGCAACGAAGAGAAATTAGGCTGATGATTGTGCCTGATATGCCTTTTCATTTACTCAGAGTAATGTGTTTCTTTCCCCCAAATTGGTTATTTGCAAAGAAATGGTGAGAAGAAAACAAAGCCTTCTAAAACATAAACATTTCTTTTTATCTCATCATCTAAAAGGAAAACAGTAAAATTATGAAAATTAATGAGTTCATTTCCAAAGCACATATTATGAGAATCCCCAGTGTTATATCCTGAGAGCAGGGTTTACCGCATTCCATTGTATCGATACACAGTACAACTTCAACCTGCATTTTAATATACATTTACCTCTCTAACCAAACCTGTTGTATTAGATACTTTTAAGCTTATTGTCAACAAATTATTTTTCTTACATAATTAATCTTAAGTAAGTTAAACTGTGTGCATCTCTTGGTAAATGGAATAGGTAAAATTTCAATTGTGTATTATGGATGATATTAAATACAATTAGGAGTAAAATTTGTAATTCTCCTTTTAGTATTTTACTGGTCCAGATGGAATAGACTGAGCTTGGTGATCAGGCCTGTAGGAGAGCCTGAGCAGACATAACCATGCATGTCCGAGGTTCTCAAGCCCATTCTCAATTTTAGCTTTCGTGAGTTAAAACCATGTCCTACAGAAAGGGCGGTAACATCTTCTGGCAAGCTTGTGTTTTGACTACTTGGTGTTACAACCCTGGCGTGGAGACTCACATTGCCTAAAAATGACATGCGGGGCTTGGGACCATTGGCCATAGAAGTAAGCGCCAGCAAACGTCTAGTGCTCACTATGTGCTGGCATCATCTGCCAACTCATTGCTTTTAGCAATGATAATATTTCATCCATGTGTAAATTCTCTCCTCCTCAGTAGAATACCTGCCCACCATGCAATTGATTTTTCCTTTAAAAATTAGCACCTATTAATTATAAATCATAACAACCACCATTTTTATCTCTTAGTATTCTGTGAGATTCATTGGGCTCGACTTAGCAGTCCTACTCCACAGAGAGTTGCTTGCCTCCCAAGTAGTTGCAAGTAGTTGCAGTGTCCGTCAAATTGACAATTACAAATCAGTCCTGAAGTCCATTTTCCCTTTCTTCTTCTCAGGATGGCATCACTACATTTTTTTGTAAGAACAAAGAGGAAAAGTGGCCCAATATTCATCTGCAGAGCTGGGTTAATTATGATACACTATGAGATACAATGATGCTGTGCATAAAAGTAAAACTATATACTGAGAAGTAGAAAGTACTGAGTTACTGGATGCTCAAGCAAAGTCACTCTCTCCTCTCTCTCTCTCTCTCTCTCTCTCTCTCTCTCTCTGCCTCTAACCCCCACCTACATTTTTGTGAATGTGTGCTCTGTGTTAGTGTTTTTGCATATGTATACAAATGTATGCATACATGTGTGCATCTTTCTGAAGGCCAGAAATGGAAATCAACTATCTTCCTTCACTTCTCTCTAACCTCATATACCAAAGCGGGGTCTCCTGCAGAACCCAGAGCTGGGCGACTGGATAATCTAGCTAGCCAACTTGACTCAAGGATACTGCCTTGCTCTTTATATGGGCTCTGGGGATGCTAAACTCGGTCTTGCATGACAAACACTTTATCCACTGAGCCATTTCTTTAGCCTCAGTCTCCTGCTGTGTTACAAAAATAAATAAATAAATAAATAAATAAATAAATAAAGAAAGAAAGAAAGAAAGAAAGAAAGAAAGAAAGATAAAAAGAAGAGGAAAATAGGGCATATTTACCCTGGTCCTGAAGCAAAACAAAACAAAACAAAAACAAAAATCCCCCCAAAACAAAAACAAGCAAACAAAAAACAAACAACAGCAACAACAAAAAACAAACACCCCCCCACACACACACACACAATAAAAACCCTGAAAGGATATAAAGGATCACTTTTTAAAATATTCCTTAGTTACTGTGTTGGAGAGCTCAGATACCTCAAGGGTGAAAATACTATTATTTTGCTATGAGGACACAGGGTCAAATTGCCCTTTAGTTTTGTTTCTGCTTACCTGTAAATTAAGGAAGCTCTCACAACACCTCATCAGAGACGTCTCTGTGTTGTGGACACATGGCTCTGAGCTCAACTGGCCAATGCGCCCACAGAGAAGTGACTGTAGTCCTCAGCCACAAATGGGGCATCTACATCACAGCCCCTCTCCAGAGCTCAGGGACCCCTGTAGAGGATAGGCAGAAAGTTGGTAAGAGCCAGAGGTTGAGGGGTGGGGCTGGGGCAAAGCAGCATCTTCTGGACTGAGAGGACCACTGGCCTCAAGAGCTCTCAGCAGCTGTGGCTGCCTACAAAGGACCTAACGTGACCGAGCTGGCCAACACTCCAGCACAGAAGGGCAGTAATGGAAGAGCTATGGACAGCTGATGGCTTCTGGTGAAGGGAGAGTCAGTTTTCTTTAAGGATGTAGTTCTGATAGGTCTACCATGCTCCAGTGGACGGCCCTAAATCCAGAAGTATAAGAACAGCACAAACTGGAGTTGAGGAGTTATTACATTAAAAACATAAAGAGAACATCAGTTTGGATGGTACAGGGAGTTGGGAGTAGATCCAGAAAGACTTAGCAGTAGGAGTTGAGGCAGAAGATGATCAGAATGCATTGTCTGAAACCCTCAGAATTAATAAAAAAAAAAAGACCTCTAAGAAGCGACAGCCCATTTCAAAGAACTATAGCATCCTAATAGAAGCAATTACTTCTTGAGATGTAAGGAGTCTAGCAGTGGGAAGGAGTTTGGGAATAAAATATTCACTATCTCTTTAAAATTTTTCTGCCTGTGTGTGTGTGTGTGTGTGTGTGTGTGTTCAGAAACTTGTCTTTTAAGGGCCTACAGTCAGGGGAGCAGTCTGGCAGAATTCCTTTATCTACTGCCCAGTGTAGCGTGTGACCAGAGCTCTCCTCCATCAGGACAAAATTGATTTCATAATAGAATCTGATCCTTCTCTTGCCAGCCAAATCCACCTCATCTGAATCACTGCCCCACCCCCCACCCCTGATGTGAGATAGGAGAGGAAATGGCCTGGCTGGGAGGAAGTGCTTAAATGTCCCCGCCGCCGCCGCCTCTCTTTACTTCTCCTTGGGGTCAATCCCAGAATTGATCTCCACATGGCTGGGCAGTTGTGTCTTTAAAAGCATTCGCTTTTTTATAAGCAAAGGGGTTTCAACTGTTGAGAGAACTTAGGAACACCAAGTCTGAAACAGGTGTCTGTCTCATTGACCCTTACTTGGTGTGTGTATATATAAATGTGTATGTGTGTGTGTGTGTGTGTGTGTGTGTGAGTGTGTGTGTGTGTGGGGTGTAGATGTTTATGTGCATGTGTGTGAGGATCTCTCTGTGTGTGTGTGGTGTGTGTGTATGTGTGTGTGTGTGTGTGTGTATGTATGTGTGCACACACATGTATAGATATGCATCTGGAGGCCCCATGACCATGTCAGCTATCACGCCTGAGGTGCCGCTCACTTTGATGTTTTGAGACATGGTCATGGACTTGTCATGACCTCACCAGCAGGATGGTCTGATTGGCCAGTGAACCCCGGGCATCCTCTTTTTCTGGCTCCCCAGAGCTAAGAGGATAAGGGCATGCCACCATGCCTGGCTGTTTGTTTAGCCTGAGGGTCAAACTCAGGTTCACACCCTTACATAGCAGGTGCTTTATTGTTGCACGCCCTTTATTTTCATTTTTACACTTAAAAAAAGTCTATTTTATCTTTAGCTGTGGGCGTGTGTGTGTGTGTGTGTGTGTGTGTGTGTGCGCGCGCGCGTGCGCATGGGTGTGGGTACTCACAGAGATCAGGAGAGTCTGTGGGATACCCTGGAGTTACAGGTGACTGTGAACTGCCTAACTGGACGCTGGGAACTGACCTTTGGTCCTGTGGCAGCAGCAAATGCTCTCAACCACTCAGTCCCTCTCCGCCCCACAACCATGTACTAGTTTTTGTTTGTGCCTTTCTTTGAAGAAGCTCCGATCTGCAGATATTACAAATAAAATTAGAAAACAGAGACTGGTGTACGGACGCTCAATGCATGTCTGTGAGGGTTTCTCACCCTTGTTTGAGAGGAAAAAAAATAAGTAATTAGTGTGGGCTAAGTGTGTTGGTGTAAGAAGTGCCTTATAGATTTCACTAAATAATAACTAATGATTATTTGATCCTAATATCAGGCTTTCACATATTCTCTCAGTAAGAACTTGCCCTTTGTCTTTACTGAGAAAATATGTACAGTCTAGGACATTAAATCATTTAGTAAAACATTCCTGGTCAATACTCATAATTTTTAAAGTAATTATTGAAATCTGAGGTTCCCCCCCGCTCCGCCCCATTTCAGAGCACTGTAAACTCAGAGGCTTGAGACGGTATGGGATCAAGGTGTCATCCATAATGGCACAATCTACTGGATTTATGTTCCTCTCCGATTAAGGGACAATCAGGCTCGAATTAATTTAGCTCACGGCCACTAATGAGCAGCCACTAACTCAGCTCGCTATAAAAACTGTTATTGCATTTCATCTCCTTCCACGTGCTCAACCTCCAGCCTCTGCGCTTGTGGGCTGGTGATGCGGGACCTTCAGGGTTGTCTTGCTTGCCCCGGGCACGGGCTCTATGACAGCCCTGTCCTCTGGTGGGCCAGAATGTAATGAATTACAACACGTCTCAGAGCTGGTGCCTCTGCTCACTGGTCCTCGATAATAGGCCTCTGCTTGAATTCTGGAGTCTGGATCGCCCATAGAAACACCGGAAGCTTCATGCATCCTTGAAATTTCCCCAGCAGACACAGTTTGAAAGGTTTGTTTTTATTTTTTACTCTCTCTCTCTCTCTCTCTCTCTCTCTCTCTCTCTCTCTCTCTCTCTGTGTGTGTGTGTGTGTGTGTGTGTGTGTGTGTGTGTGTGTGATATACATGCATAAGTTCAGAAGACAGAAGAAGATACTGTATCCCCTGAAACTGGAATTATCACATGTAATTACATGTAATCCTGAGCTGTTATACATAAGCATCACAGGTCTTTTGTAAGAGCAGCAAGTGTTCTTAACTACTGACTGAACTAATTCTACACAGTTTTTTAAAAAAATGAACAGAAAGAGGTGGCCTTAAATTTGTGTGTTTGTGTGAGGATACATATGTCCACGTATGTATAGCTATGTGCATGTATGGAAGAAAAATATCAAAGTTGGATGTCTTCCTCAGTCGCTCTCTACCTTGATATTTTTTGTTTGGAAACCTACGTGGTGTATGTGTTCACCTATATATGTACATATGTCTGTGTAGAGGTCAAAGGTCGATATCGAATGATTTCCTCAATCACTCTGCACTTTATATATTAAGTCAGAGTCTCTCACTTGAAGCCAGAGCTCACTGGTCGGTCTGTTCTTGCTAGCCATCCTGTCCCAGGCATCACCAGTCTCCATCTCCTGAGTACTGGAGTTAGAGGTGAGGCAACATCACTACCCTGCATTCCCATGGATACGGGTGGTCTGAACTCCACGGCAAGCATTTGACTGGCTCTGCTTCTTCCCAAGCCTCTACCTTATTTCAAGAAAAGGTCTCTCAACGAACCTGGAGTTTACTAATAGGTTAGACAGTCTGTCTGACCGGCAAGATCCAGTGTTCCTTCTGTTCCTGCCTTCCCAACACTGGGGTCATCGGTACACACCACCACACTCAGCTATTTTATCTGAGTTCTGCTACCCAACCCCCACCCCCACCCCCACCCCCACCCCCACCCCCAGACTCAGGTCCTCACTCTTGCATAGTAAATGTTTGACTGGCTGAACTATCAGCCCCAGATTCAGGTGACGTCAACTTTAACGTTTTGTTGTTTGTTTAACTCAGGATATTCAAGCTGTAATTATCTCCGTATCGAGACAGTGTTAAAATATGAATAAACAAGCTTACAATTCCTCTCTGCATCTGTCTTCAAGATCTTGTTCACATTTTACATTTATAGCACTTCTCAATTCTCTGTAGCCTTATTTCCAATGAATAATGCTCACACGTGGCTGATGGCTGACATATGGGACACACTGAAATTTTGTTTTTTGCCTATAATGAAACTCCGCTTGCTGCTTGGGTTTTGCAAGTATGGGGTATGATGGGCAAGGTTCAGGTTAGCCCTTGGCTGTGGAGAGCACACAGAGCCTACTCTTGGGTTTTTATAGTCTTGCATATCATTGGCAAATTTACAATCCCTATGAATTGCTTACAGCTCCTCCTGACACCATCTCTACCTTCACACCAATAAAGGCAGAACGGGTCCTCATAAATATCTTATTTCCTCGTTATCAGAGCTTGATGCTTCCAATTGTAGCCTCATAAGAAGGGGGTTGTTAGGCTGGGGAGATGGCTCGGTGGATAAGAGGGTCTGCTATGCCAGGCAAGGATGAAAACTTGAGTTCAAGTTCTCAGCATTCTCAATGAACCTGGAGTTTACTAATAGGTTAGACAATCAGTCTGACCGGCAAGATCCAGTGTTCCTTCTGTTCCTGCCTTCCCAACACTGGGGTCATCGGTGCACACCACCACACTCAGCTTATAGCAGGAGTGCGGGGAAAGGTGGGAAAGGGAGGGGTGGATCCTGGGAGCTCGATGTATTTGCTGGTCAATCAACACTGTGAGCTTCCAATTCAGTGAGAAGGGAATAGGGCAGAGGCTATTAGAGCAGGACACCTGATTCCCTCCCATGGTCCCACAAGTACATACACACACACACACACACACACACACACACACACACACACACTTGTTTGTTATCATGACTATTACCCGTTACTGTGAAAAGTATATATATATATATATATATATATATATATATAATTTTATTTTTATTTTTTAAATTACAACTCCTAATGAGTACACATGCTCTGATATCAAATCCAACACGAAGCATACTGCCGACATGCTCGTCTGAGGACAGGAATCTGCTGCATGCTTCCTCTCCCCAGCGGGGTTCCTGAAGAAAGTTCGTGCTCAAGTCTAGGAGACTATTTTAATTGTTTCATATCATAAAAGTTTAATAGGCATTCTGAGGCGTCGTATATATGGATCCTGTGTGTCACTGAATTCTATGACTGCAAACTAGCAGACGCGTTCTGTGAGCACGGAGCCCTATGGGCCTGGGGCCTGGGGGTCTCCCTGAGCACCTTACACACTAATGAATGAGATTCTGGGAGCAGGTCAGTGGGAAGAGCACTGAGATGCCTCCTCCTGTGGACCCTTAAGGGTAGTTACAGTCAAGGCAACCTTCTGGGGTTACAGACACAGGTGCCATCTTCTTTCGGAATGAGTATGTGGTTCCTAGGTCCTTCTCTGGCTCCACTCGAGTTCATTAGCAGCACAGGAAGTGGAGAGAGCCCTCCGAAACCTGAAACAATCCCTCTGCACATGGTTAAACATACCCTCAGATTAGAGAGTACATTATTGGTTTTTTTCATTTGCGCGTGTGTAGAGCATGCGAGGGTGTGTTCACGTGCATCCGAGTGTACTTTGTGTTGCATTGATCAAAGACTCTGACCAAAAGCACGTTGTGGAAAAGGTTTTGTTCTTTCATGCTTTCGGGTCACGGTCCTTCATGGAGGGGAAGGGCGCAGGAGCTCAAGCGAGACTGGAGCAGAAGTCACGGAGGAAGTGACTTCTTCCCCTGTGGCCTGGTCAGTGGCTGTTCTTATACAGCTCAGCGGCCCATTGTACCCGCCTACACGGGTGAACTCCAACTTCAACTAAAAGTCACAAAAATGCCCCCAACACACGGCCACAGGCTGATGTGACGGAGACAGTTCTTCAGCTGAGTTCCTCTCTTCCCAGTTATGACAAGTTGGTGACCAAGGTTTGCCATTACAACGCGTGTGTGGGTAGGCATGAGTGCATGTGTAACGGGGAGCCCCAAGTTGGTGTTGCGAATCGTCTTTGATCTCTCTTCTAGCTTGTTTCATTAAGGCAAGGTCTCTCAATCAAGCCCAGAGCTCACGGATACAGCTGGTCTCTAGCCAACAACTACCATTCAGGACCTCCTATCTCTGCCTTCCGACATAGGCTGGATTTATTAAGCCAAAATCTATACTCAGATGGCATTTTACGTGGCTTCTGGGGATCTGGTCTCTAGCCTCACATTTGGGTGGCAAGTGTTTTCTCCACTGGACCATCCCCCCCGGCTCTCCACTGGACCATCCCCCGGTTCTTCTAACAGAGTCATGAAGGCCGTCCTGTGTTCTAACCCTGCAGCTCCTTTCCCTCTTTTTCCTGCTTTTTCCCCCCTCCTATAACTTAACGATTTATGCTCTTCCACTCCGTTTCCCCCCACAGCTCTATAATCAAATGCTTCCTCTTTCTTCCTCTGGCTTCTCCTTCATCCAATTTTGATCCGCTTCTTATGTGGAGCCCTCCTTGGGCTCCACGCTGTTCAGGAGCCCATCTCCAAGCCCTCTCCCCATCCACACCCCACTTCACCATCGTCACCCCATCCCAGACAGGCACTGGGCTATTTAGAAGCATAATGCCTGCTTGTGCACCCTTCCTCTGTGCTGCATCCATATTTGGAAACTTTTTTTTTATTCGATATATTCTTTATTTACATTTCAAATCATTTCCCCTTTCCTGGCCCCCTGCTCCCCGAAAGTCCCATAAACCCTCTTCCCTCCCCCTGTTTCCTCATCCACCCCTTCCCACTTCCATGTCCTGGTATTCCCCTACACTGCTGCACTGAGCCTTTCCAGAACCAGGGGCCACTCCTTCCTTCTTCTTGGACATCATTTAATATGTGGATTGTGTCTTGGATATTCCAAGCTTCTAGGCTAACATCCACTTATCAGTGAGTGCATACCATGAGTGTTCTTTTAAGACTGGGTTACCTCACTTAGGATAATGTTCTCTGGCTCCATCCATTTGTCTAAGAATTTCATGAATTCATTGTTTCTAATGGCTGAATAATACTCCATTGTGAAATCAGTCTGGCAGTTCCTCAGAAAACTGGGCCCGACCACTTCCGGAGGACCCTGCTATACCACTCCTAGGCATATACCCAGAGGATTCCCCAGCACGTAATAAGGATACATGCTCCACTATGTTCATAGCAGCCTTATTTATAGTAGCCAGAAGCTGGAAAGAACCCAGATGTCCCTCAATGGAGGAATGGATACAAAAAATTTGGAAACTTCTAAGCCAGACTCAGTAGGTGTGCAGATGCCGGTGTCCAGCAAATGTCTGCTTGTGTTTCTCTGTGAAAGGAGAGAAATGCAGAAGAGGGGGCCAGAGGCAGAGACCTGAATCAGCTAAGAATTGCAGTGTTAGGAACAGAAGAAAAATAAATTCAGTGTCTTCAACAGTATTGGTGATTCTTTCTCTCTCACCTAACAAGCCTAGAAATGGGCCACAGGGATGGTATAATTCTGTGTCTGTCTGGCCTGTTTGTCCCTGGTGACCTTAGCTAATGTATGGCATCTTCAGGATCACAAAGTGGCTTTGACTTTCAAGCAGGGACAAAAGGGGTGGGTGAGGAATCCAGGACAAAGGGACCAGATGTTGAGACTTCTCCTTAAACAACCACCCGGTATTAGCTGCTTGCCTAGTAATCACATGGACACCGTGATCTGGGCTCTGTTACCTTAAGAAGAGCTTGGGAACACTTGGAGTTCACTTAAAAAGAATGACATGTATGCCTGTGTATATTATACATATTTACATAAGTGACTATACTTCATATTTATGGAGAGGGTTGGTAGAATATGAGAGAAATGGGGAGACTAAGTGCTCGATGAGTATATTCATTCCCTTCCTTGGTGCTGAGAGTATATATCTGACAGGAAACAAGGTAGCCCACGAGGGCTTGGAAAGTGTGGCACGAGGAGGAGCGAGGTGGCTGGTCACACTAGTCACAGCCAGGACACAGCAAGAGGTGTGCTGGTCTCTTTATTGTTTTTATTTAGTTCAGGACCACAGTCCCCAGGACAGTGCCACCCACATTGAGGCTGGGTCATTTTTACTCGGTTAGTCCTTTCTTGTAGACATCTCAACAGGCACACCCACAGTGTTTCTATGGCAATTTCCACGGACAGTAGGTTTGATTGTCACAGTGCACAATGCTCCTCACACTAATTCCCACTTTTCTCAGTTCTATTTTTTTCCCTTAACACTGAACTCTGTGTGATGGTGCCTTGGTTACCACATCAACGTGCCAGATGACCGTGTGTTGGCTACTCAAATGTGAACTACATGAGAGGAGGAGGGACCTCGCCCCTCTTGCTAAGCACTGTCTTCTGCCTCTGTCTTGCACTTCTGTGGATTGGTTCCAGAATTAACAGCAGCAGCAGAGGGCCAGGGATAGAACTTCATGTTAGCATACATGAAGCCCTGGCACCACATAAGCCAGGTATGATGGTGCACACCCACAATCACAGCACTGGGGAAGCCAGGGGAAAGAGAATCAGAAGTTCAAGGCAGAATTCCATAGAAGTCTAAAGAAAGAGTCAAGGGCCTTTTGGCACGGTTAATTTTTGCCACACTGCACATCTCCCTTCAATCTCTGGAAACGTTTCTCCCTTTTCTTCTTTCTTCCTCATCTCATTGAACAAATTAGCTGATGTGACACCGAGGACTGGCCAACCATTTGGATAGAAAGAAAATCTGCCAGGGCTTAATTTCCATCTGTAATGTTCTGTCTTCATTCATTTGATGGGGGTCCCTTCTTCTGTACGTGCTTCTGAAAGAATTAGAGGTTCTTTCCCATCTCCCAGAGCACTTGGGAATGAGGAAATCTGATGAGGATTCCTTGGCTAGGCTGCAATTCAAGTCTGGGAGCCTTATGCCCCACCCCCGACGTTCGTTATGTGTCAACCGCTGTGGTGAACTGAAGAGTTAGCATCCCCCATGGTCCCTACACATGTGGATGGGGCTGGATGGGGTGTGTAAGGTGGCGGTGGTGTTGGGTGACATGTGAGGTGGCGCTGGTGGCATTTAGAGTCCCTATCCCTGACCGGCCTGAGTGACATACAGCACACACATTTTTTTTCCCTAGGAAGGCCGTTAGTGTTGTCTGGTTTCTCTCTGAGAAACCTGAACGCCTATCAGATCCCTGACACCTATGTACAAATCTGGGAGTGGCTGTAATCCTAGTGAGGAGGGTAGTCAGAGGTCAGAGGTCGAGCCGAGACGGGAGGGTTTCAGGGCTTGCTGGCCAGTCAGCCTAAACAAACAAACAAACAAACAAACAGCAGCCTCCAGGTTCAGCGAGAGATCCTGTCACAAGGGGATGACACGGAGAATGGTGTGCAGGACACGTGGCATCCTCTGGCTTCCACATATGTATCCTGCCCCAGACTTCATTTAATCTTTGCAACTACCCCATGAAGCAGGTATTAAAATTCCAATTTCATGGAAAGGGGAGCGGAGCCAGGGAGAGATACTGAGCTGGCAGGCTGGCTCAGTGCACAGCCAGTGTGGAGTCAGGCCAGATTTATCACTGGGTAGTATCGCATCCGAGCCAACCTGCTTCACCCCTGCACCATGGAAGGCACTTTTTTTTTTTTTTTTTTATGACAATTGGACCAGGAAGCAGAGTTCTCTGGCATCCAATTCCGGAACAGCCACTCAGAGAGACCAGCAACCATCTGGAAAAGGAACGGAAATGGCCAGAAGCTGAAGAGGTGTTGGACACTGAGCTGCAGTTCCAGTGGAGAGAGACGCACTCTCCATTCTGGGTGCAGGATGGTGTTCCCTCACAGAGCTACCACAGCTGCCTGGATCAGCACAAATTACCCCGAGCCATCGTTACTTACAGATGGTCCAGGCATGTGGGCATGATGCTGGAAAGGAAGGAAGGAGGGAGGGAGAGAGAGAGAGAGAGAGAGAGAGAGAGAGAGAGAGAGAGAGCGCATGCGTGGAGATTCACTCTTCACCTACTTAGTTTTTGCCAATGATGGTCATTCAAAATCGGAGAAAGTGAAAGACTGTCTCTTGTCATCGTTACACACAAGCATCTTAACTCCCTGAGTGGGACCATCGCAGCAGGAAAGCGAAGGATCCATTAAGCTGAGTTCTGACGGTCCTTCCGTGGTTTGGTTTCCGCTGTGGAGACTCCTCCAGTGAGCAGAGGAGGAGAGCCACGCCAAGCTCCGCCCCTCCGCGGCGGCTTGAGTGACCCTGGGCAGATCATCCAGAGGATTTGATCTTTGTTTTCCTTTTCTGTGCTTCGGGTGGGGGCATCGTGGACATTCACTGTGGACAGGCAGAGTACCCAGGACCCAGAGGAGGAGTTTGCGACATACTAAGAGCTTTATAAGGCGTTGTTTTCAATATGAGTTCAAGCAGGCAACAACTGACATCATCTAGAGGTTTCCATTGATTCCAGTTAGGGGTGGGCGTGGCTTAGTCCCTCTAGTGCTGCTCTGCAAACATACGGAGCTGGGTTCAAGCCTCAGAGCCCACTAGGAAGAAAAGCCAGGGTGTGGTGGCATGCCTTCTTAGTCCTAGCTCTGGGGAAATGGAGACAGTGGTTCCCTGGGTCTTGCTGGCTACCCAGCCTAGCCTGCTTGGCAAGTTCCGTGTCAGAGAGGTCCTGTCTCAGTGAGCCACCAGAGGATGGTGCCCAAGGGACAATTTGCTCTGGCCACACGCAGACACACACACACACACACACACACACACACACACTAGCATACAGGTGAATACACATATATAAACATACATGTGAACATACACATATTAGCATACATAATATAAACACACACATATTAACATACATCAAACATGCATATATTAGCATACCATACATATTAACACACATATATTAGCATACATGTGAACATACACATATATTAGCATGCATGTGAACACACACATATATTAGCATACATGTGAACACATATCAACATACACGTGAACACACACAACACATACACATTAGCATACAGGTGAACACACACATATAAACATACATGTGAACACACATATTAGCATACATGATATGAACACACACATATTAACATACATCAAACATGCATATATTAGTATACATATGAACACACATATATATTAGCATACATGTGATCATATACATATATTAGCATGCATGTGAACACATATTAATATACATGTGAACACACACAACACACACATTAGCATACAGGTGAACACATATATAAACATACATGTGAACACACATATTAGCATACATAATATGAACACACATATATATTAACATACATCAAACATGCATATATTAGCATACATATGAACACACATATATATTAGCATGCATGTGAACATACACATATATTAGCATGCATGTGAACACACATATATTAGCATACATGTGAATACATATTAACATACATGTGAACACACACATTAGCATACAGGTGAACACATATATAAACACACATGTGAACACACATATTAGCATACATAATATGAACACACATATATTAACGTACATCAAACATGCATATATTAGCATACATATAAACACACATATATATTAGCATACGTGTGAACATACACATATATTAGCATGCATGTGAACACACACATATTAACATACACGTGAACACACACACACACACACACACACACACAAGTCCTTTCACAGATCTATATCCTGAGAAAGTGAACTGAAGCTCACGAAGTGCAGACATCTGTTTTAAGCAGCACTCTGGCTTCCTCTTTTGTGTGCCCAAGTTCAAGAAGTTCTGCTGTGGGCTTACTGACTAATGGTGGCAGCCGCTGCGCTAATTCGCCGGGGACCTACCGTGCTCCCATAGGTCATGAAGCAGTCCCATAGCAGTCATGAAGAATAGGACTGAGCGGGCTTCAGTTTTCCTAGAAAACTGGATAACCAGCTCCACCAACCCAGCACTCAGGGAAAGAGCCATTACCATCTCCTACATTATCCTGGCTTAACCAGCCAGCTACCTGCCAGTGTTCAGTTCCTCACTGGCAGGACACCCCCACCCCATGGTTATTGTTGAGCCCAGAGGTGACTTCTCTTCTGCCATCCATCCGTCTCTGGCATCCGGGTTGTCAGGAACTGAGACACATGTCCCGCTGAGACTTGCGGTGGATCAGATGGAGTGGCAGGTGCCATTCCCGCGTCAGCATGAAGCCTGTGAGGGGCAGCTGTAGCGGCTGGCTGCCTAGGCACCCTGTCGAGCTTTAGACTGGGCCACTCGGTGCTCGAGGTTCAGCTGCAGGGCTGGGGGCATGGGTGAGAGCAGACACTGCTTTGGTAGAAGACCTAAGTGTAGTTCTCAATGTTCACATTAGGCCGAGCACAACCTCCTCTAAGCCAGCTCCAGGGGGGATGCAATACCCTCTTCTGACCTTGGAGGGCACTGTACTCAGGTGCATACACCCTACACACACACACACACACACACACACACACACACACGTGTGCGTGCACAATTAAAAAGTAAAATGTTCCTATTAATCCTCTTCTTAATTAGTCCTTCTCATAGTTATTAAAATATTTTGACTAGTGGCTTTATTAGAATTGCTTACAGATGTATGGATTGGGAGTTATTTACAGAAACACTGGCAACGTACCAGGAACTTTTCCAATCGAAGAAAATAGCTGTCCCTCCCTCAACAGCTATTAATTACCTATAGCTTCTCAGGGAAGGGCGGAGCCTGGTCAGCCCTTCCCTCATAGCGGCTATTAAGTGATTTGGTTCTCCAGATGGACCCAGAGTTCCTGTGCATACCAGGCAAACATTTGATCACTGAGCTCCATCCCCAGACTTAAGATATGTTTAGTGTAGTTATTAGAGGTTAAACCTCTTTCCCCGTCAATCCTGAAATCAGTACTTAGGACCATTTTCTTCTCTGAATTTCTTCATACAAACCGCTGTTTCCAAGCTCGAATGGACCACTGGAAATCACAGTGGAAGCCAGTGTGCTCTGAGCACTCTGCAGACGCCGGAATGACTCCTCCGATGGAAGCCCACTTCCAAATACCCGCCCTCCTCACCACTCACACCCCATCACAGTCTGAACGTGGGTTGGTCCTCACCAGCTTGTATGTTTAAACACTGGGCTCCCACCTGGTAGTGTTGTTACTGGGGGTTGCAGGACCTTTAGGATAGGGATCCAGGCTGGAGGGAGATTTCCTACTGGGCGGGTCTTGAAGTTTGACACCTCTGCCTCCCTTCCTGATCGCTTTCTGCTTCCTGACTCCAGATGCAGTGTGACCAGCTGCCTTATGTTTCTGCCACCGCGCTTTGTCTGGTCACGATGAACTGGGCCTCCTCGCACCTTGAGAGAGTATAAATGGTCTCCTAGTCATTTAAGTTGCTTCTTTCCATGTATTTTGCCACAGCCGTGAGGAACATAATCAATGCACCCTGTTCTAGTTTCCTTTCCGTTGCTGTGATGAAACAGCTGAACCAAAAGCAGCTTGGGGAGGAAAGGGTTTGTTTGGCTTACGCATCCCAGGTCATAAACCATCACTGAGGGAAACCTCAGCAGGAACGGAAGCAGGGACCCTGGAAGATGCTGCCCGCTGGCTCGCTCTCCCTGATTTCTGCAGAGCACAGCCGGTATCAGTAGACAACCCAGGACCACCTGCCCAAGGGCGGCGCCATCCAAAGCGGATTTGAATCCTCCCACAAAACCCAACAAGACAGTTCTCTGCAGGCATGGCCGCTAGGCCAATCTCATCTGGGAAGTTCCTCAGTTGAGATTTCTAGTGACTTTTGGGTGTATTAAATTGATGAACTAATTAGGATCCTTCCTCTATGCCCCTTGTTAAAGTTCCACACATGTCCCTAGAACGCCGCCATGTTTTTTTTTTCTTCTGCTTCTCTCAAGTTCCTCCAGCTCCTCTTCCCACTGCCCTCTTTATGGACTTGTTAATCCCTGGATTTGGAGCAGAAGATTAATCCCAAGCATGATCTGAAGGCTTGGGCGGGCAGCTGGGTGACTGAGGGGTCTGTGACCAATCCTCATCTGCAAAATGAAGACCACACACCTTTACCATAAGCACTGTGGAGGAAGAGTAGCATGACAACGGGACGAGCACAAGAGGTGTCCTTATTGCTTTTATCTGTGTGTTTGTGGGTATGCACATGAATTTGATCATGTGTGTGTGGGGGGGGGTCAGAGGATAATTTGTGGAGTGAGTTCTTTCACTCTGTGGGACTTGGGGCTCGAACTCTGGTCAGGAGGCTTGACAGCAGAGGCCTTTCCCTGATGGATGGCCTGGGTTTATGTCATCATGGATAAAGGATTGTCTTGTTAATATTACATGGCATTTGTCATCATTTATAGCTAATGCGTAGTCAAAGATAGAAGCTATCCCTGTTGTTTAACCTGCCTTTCGAAAGACGCAATTCCTAGTTTGGGGAGGAGGGGCTATAGGGTCTCATGTATCCCAGGCTAGCCCTGACCTCACTAGATAACTTAGGATGACCTTGAGCTTCTGGTCCCCTTGTCTCTGCTTGTGGAGTGTTGGTTTTAGAGTTGTACACCACCACATCTAGTTTTGTGCTGTAGTGAGCGTAGAAACCAGAGCTTCGTGCATGCAATGAAAGCCCTCTACTGACTGAGCTCCATCACCGGCTCCATGGATGCTAGCTTGATAGCTAATATGACCAAGACTATCTCTGTTGACCAAAGTCTGAGGGGATTCAAAGGACGGGGGATCTTCCCCCCATTTTCCCACAGGATGGAGACATGGAGACTTTCCTTGGCCAGGACCAACCTGATCCTTTTTTTTTGGGGGGGGGGGCTCTCTGCACAGTGCCAGCTGGCGGTGCAGGCACAGGCACACTCCCCAAGGACACATGAAGACACAGTGCATGTGTGTTCCAACAGGCGGAACACATGTTCCCTTGCGCTGTTCGTTCGTTACCTGAACGGTAGCCAGGTGGGGAGAGCTGATGGGGTCTGAAGGGCGGAGGCTCCCTCTCTGGGAACTCTCGGAGATAAACGATCCCAGAAAGTAGATGTCAAACATCACAGCCTCTGGCTTGGAAACAGCCTTTTCAGTGACATCTTGACAAATGGCCTTGCTGGGAAAACTGACCGAGTATGAGCCACACCGGTCCACAAGCCCAGGCCCCAAAAGTTCTAAAGAATGTATTTGGCAGTGAAACGTGGACCAACCTGATGTGAGATTTCTCTCTCTCTCTCTCTCTCTCTCTCTCTCTCCACTCTCTTTTCTTCTCCCTCTCCCTCCCTTTCTTCCTCCTCCTACCCCTCCCCCACCTCTCTCTGTGTATAGAATGCTGAAAGATGTTTGTCTTATGCTTTGTTCTATTGCTGCGAAGAGATACCATGATTAAAGCAACTTGGGTTTGTTTGGTTGGTTGGTTGTTTAACCATTTCATTGGGAGTGAGCTTCAGAGGGTGAGTCCCTGACCATCATGGCGGGCAGCACGGTAACTGAGGGGCAGGCATGGTGTTGTGGCAGTAGCTGGGAGCTTACATCTTATCCACAAGTTGAAGATAGAGACACGCTTTCACCAACGTGGTTCCATCTCCAGCAAGGCCACACTTCTTAATCCTTTCTACCAACTAGGGACCAAACTCAAATACACGAGGGCGAGGGCCATTCTTAGTCAAGCCACAACATTAGTTCACAGATTTGGGGGAAGGGGATTGTGTGTGTGTGTGTGTGTGTGTGTGTGTGTGCACAAGTAGAGGCCAGAAGTTAGCACTGGATATCACTCTTCAGAATCTATTTAGTTTGTTCTATTGAGACAAGGTCTTTGGTGCAAGACTTGCTGGTCAGACTCCTCCGACAGATCACAGAGATCTATCTACCTGCCTCTCTTCTGCCCCAGCAATGGGATTGTAAGTACACACCCCTAAGCCAAGTTTTTTTTTTTTTTAATGTAGGTGCCAGAGCTTGAACTCAGATCCTTATGATTGCATAGCAAGAGCTTTAGGGCTGGGCCATCTCTCCAGTTCATAGAATACTTTACAGTGTACAGAAAAGCCACTCTATTCCTTGAGTTCCTATACACACATGTCCCCAGGGATTTTTTTAGCCTTGAGGATTTATAACTCACCACCGATAGCGCAGAGAAAATGATTCTTTTCCATCCATCTTGCTTCCCATCAAGCTTTTATTCCTCTATTCTGCTGGGCAAATGGCTCCCCTCTACCCGAGGACGCCTAGCTCTGGGGTCTTTGGCATGCAGGCTGAGTCTGTCTCCGAGGGCAGCTGGCGTCTACAAGTACCCTAAGCATGAGCTATTCTCGCTGTTGGAAACACAGCTCGCCCAGGCTTACAGAGAATGTAGCTTGGTGTTACCTACCATCACCTTTGGCCAAGCCCTTTTTGATCGACTCCCTGACTCGGCCCCTTCCTAGCACACTCTTCTTTTCTGACTCCTGCTGGAACTCCATGTCCTGTGGCAGCCTCAGAACTGCAGGAGCTGGACCTGGGGGACAGCTTGCATCTTTCTATGTTAGCTGCTGCCCATCAGCTGCAGTTGTGCTGTGAGGGCATTCTTCCCACCACTGTGAAATGCCTGCTAGGAGCTGCCCGTGTCATGGCTAATCGATGATCTAGGTGTCTGCCTCCTCTGTTTCCAGAGCACAGCGTGAAATTGAAATAGACTCGGGGAGAGTCTTTCCTCCAGATAAGCTAAGCTGTCCGTCTCCGGACAAGAATGTCTATCAAGCCTGAGTATCAGTCCCGCTGGTATACCTTCTACCCCCACACAAGCCTGTGTATAATCTGCCTGCTGACCTCCATATAGTAACCCTTCTGGCCAGCTCTCCTGTCCGCCAGTATCCATTTTCCTCTGGGAACTCGGGTCAGCTAAAGAGATACTGGTTTTTTTTTCTGTGAGAACCTGGAACTTAGGCAATAAAAAAAAAAAAAAATCATACCCTGAATTCCCAGATCAAAAGAAATATATTTTAGACTTCTGTCACCAATACCAGCAGCCATGTCCTTCTGCACAGACAACTGAAAGGTAGCAGTTCTTTTTAAATATGTGCTTTTATATATATATATATATATATATATATATATATATATATAATGCATGTACTTGTGCTTATGCAGGCACGTGTAGCTCTTCTCTTTGTTGGAGACAGGGTCTTCAGTGTTGTCACTGGCTCACTGGCCAGCAAGCTGTGTGGGGTTATCTTGTATCCAACTCCCATCTCATCCGTAGGGAAGCTGGAGTTACAGGTGTATGCTATCATGTCAAACTTTTACATGGGTTCTGGGGATCTGAACTCACAGCCTCATAGTTGTGCAAGTCACTACCCACTGTTACTGGCCTAAGTTTCTCCGCTTTCAGTACCCCGAGGGCCAGCGGGAGTTGTTTGTGTGTTTGTGTTTAGATCAATGGACCTGGAATGGCATTGAGACTATACATTTGTGTCAAGCACTTGCAGACGTGGATGTGACTGGTCCAGGACCAACTCATAACAAGGGGCCAGGAACCTGAAGGATGGTGGTGTTTACAGAAGACCTAGTCGGGAGAGAGGGAATGATTCTCTTATCGGATGAAATGAGTAGCCACTAGGGCTGCATATCACATTTATCTAGTCCAGTGTCTTTTTTCTTTTTTAACAAATGGGGTTTCTGGGGTGACTTAGGTGTCCAGCTAGGAAGTGAAAGGAGCCTCCTCTAGTAGGAGTTAAGTGTGGGATGTCTGTTTCTCTGCTGGCAAAGACTTCTTCCAGATATAAAGCAAAAGCCTTCTTCCCCCCTTTTCTGTCCTCAGGATTTCCCTTTGTCTGACTTTAGAACAGTTGGTGTTGAAGAGATCTAAGAAATGATGGCCGATGTGTACTCTGTCTGAGGTGATCTGGGGCTTGCTCGTTGTATTGTTTTTCTTCCCTGGTGTTATGGATGTGGATAAGAGCCCGCAGGATGTCCGGTAGGATTTTCAGGATCTCACGTCCAGAAATGACGGATGCAAGCATATGGCTAGTGACAGAGGTAGACCGTCCATAAGACAGACATAGGTACTCCTGAGAAAGGAAGTGGGGTAGAGGGCTGGGGCAGAGCCAAGAGTCTAAAGTCCTCAGAGCCATGACTCCCACAAGGTCATTCACAGAGCCCCACCTTCTCCCAGGTTTGAAGACAGATGGATTTCCACACACATTCTGTTAGTCATGTGACGCCCTGGTGGGAAGGGATGGCCAGACTTCCTGTCAATGGCTTCTTTTATATGTTAATCTTGATTTATCCCTTCGTACTGACCCTGCTGACCTAACACACTGTACACTGACTGTCATAAACTAGATTAGTTTCTTCCCTCTGTTCTTTCTGAGGCATTGCCCCAAATCCATGTGTAACCGAATACCTAGTGTCATCTCCCCATCTCCTGGCTGGCAGGCTGAGAACGCGCTATCAATTTCAGGAGTGGGCATTGGAGCTTGGACACATTGGGGTGGGAAGGAAGGGCTGGCTGGCAAGCTGGCTGCCCCTAGTTCCTCCAAGGAAGGAAAGCATCCTTGGGTTCATGTAAATTCAAGGGAGTGTTTTGATCAAACAGTACTTGGAACAACAAGATGATGTGTTTCGTATATCCCGCTGTCTCTGGCCAGCCCGCCAAGGGAGGGTCTCTGGGGTTATCCAGGAGAAAGCTCTAAAATTGCATTATAAGGAATATTTGCTCATTAGCTTAGATGGAATTGTCTCCTAACAGGGTCCTGAGGGTGGAAGGCACTATCACAGGGAGGAGGAGGAGAGAGAATTGAAAACTAATTGACAAGGCAAATGGCATTTTCTTGGAACCCATGCAAAAAAATAATGTGTCTAGCTGGACCCCATGTGTCCAGCAGGGGTCAGCAGTGCACAGACATTAATTCTTGTGGGCCCAGGAGCTTGGAGATGTCCCTGAGCTAGCCACAGGGAAGATGGCTGTGGAGCTTCATAGATTTCCCTGGCCTGGCAAACCGGGACATTGACACCCAATCTCTCTCCCACAGCCACACTCTTTATTCTCCCCCATGTCCTGAGAAGTCAATAACTCTTTAGGGTCAGCTGGGATTTTATTCTGGCCACGTCCTTTTGTCTTTTGCCCACCTTTCGTGATTTAGAATCTCCATAGCCCGACTGCAGATTAGAAATAAAGTAGGATTAAGGAGTCTGCCTCATTAATATGATAGTTCAGCTAACAGACGCTTAAAATAGCATTGCAAGCCATTCCTCTTCCCCGGGCTGAGATTTTATTAGAACTACCGTTGGGCATGACACCTGCAGATCCTAGCAGGGGGGACTTGTCCGTTGATACTCACTTTAGAATGGAAAAGTCCCCGCAAATGTGAGAAAAAACAGTTCTCAATGATTTCTACCCAAATTAGGGATAGCAAAAACACCCGGTTTGTCTCTTCCTAATGCCGCTGAAGAATGGAGCTCATCACGCATTTTCTCAGCAGTCTGTCATGTTTGTTTTAAATGAGGTTAATGATGGATGGCTCTGTCTGCTTTGCAGGGCTGAGATGCTTTTGCAGGCTGAATCCTCATTCCTCTCCTTCCAGAATTTTCTTGTGTCTTTCACAATGTCCCCCTCCCCCCACACACATCCCCTCCCCAAGGTTAATCTAATTCTGTTCTTTTTAAAAGAACCCCCTGTAAATAATGCCCCCGCTCTTCCTCCTGTTGAAACCCCTCAAGGACGCTCTAGTCTGGAAAAGACGCTGCGTCTCTTTTTTTTTTAAACTGGCTAGTTCCAGTCTGCAGACTGGTGTTCAAGTGTCATTTCCCCCCCCCCCAAAAAAAAACATTTTTAGTTTAAATAACAGGCCACAAACAATTGATAAAGTTCTTCTAGAGCATTCTACTAGGCTCTGGCCATTAAGTAATATTCTGATTAAAAAAAAAAAAAAACAAATGCAAGTTTCCACAGGAGGCAACCAGAGAAACACTCAGCACTAATTGGCTATCAGAACAGTAAAAGTTCCATTTTCCCTGGCTTTTAGACCATATTCCCCGAGCTCAGAGGACTTCCCTCGATGCTTAATGGTTAGACTTGGTGAGTAAATATGTATTTGGAAGCGAGTCATTTGGAGAGCGGTGGAGAGCTGTGGAGTACACGAGATCTAAAAGCCACCCCAGCCAGCCAATGATGCCATTCTCCTTTCTTGGGACATCTGCCTGCATGCCAGCTCTCAACGTATATCATCTCTGTGGTTCACCCATCACTCTGCCTTGCCCATTCTCAGTTTCCTCAACTGCAAAACAGGGGAAGCAAGAGCTGCTTCACCAGCCTGTCATAAAGCTCAGATGGATGAGGCACAGCATTCAGCAGCCTGGAGCAAGTCCCCGAGGCACATCGCCATTCTTACGGTTGCGACCACTGCTATCAGTTAAAGCAATGCTGATCCTGTGCCCAGGTGCCTTTCAGAGTGTCTACATGTCTCTAGAGTGCTCGGGAAAATGTTACCTAGGGAGGGTACATATCACCCTCAGAACAGGCCAGGACATGCACACACACACACACACACACACACACACACACCCCTCATTCTAAACACTCACCAGGACTAACAAACTTTCATACAAATGGTTGTGAATCTAGTCTTAGGTTGAGTGTTGCCTTCTCTGGCATTCCGTGAATGCCTTTCAACTTTATTTATAAAATATTTATATTTACATCAAATATGTATGTGTACATACACAAACGCACATGTCATCTTGTGGCAGAGTAGAGGTCAGCAGAGCGTCTTCTTCAATGGTTCTTCACTGTATATTTGGAGAAAGGGTTCCTTATTGAACATGGAGCTAATGGATTCAGCCGCGCTAGCAGACTCCATGGTCGTGAGCTCCAGGAACACCCTGGCCTCCTTCTCTGATTCCTCAGCACTGACTGGGATTGCAGCCACCATGCCAGGCATTTTACAGGAGCACTGGGGCTCCAGAGCCAGTACCTCATTCTCGCCCAGGAGGCCCCTTACCAAATACGCCGCACTGATGCCTGTCCCCCACCCCCCATGTATAAATGAAAGACAATAAAGAAAACTAGAAAATGGGTTTTGATAATGAATTCTTCTGCGTCTATCCTCATTTTAGACAGAGGTAGAGTCTCTTTCAGCCTCTGCCAGCACCTAGAACACACTCCTGTCACCAGTCAGTGATTGGGTGGGTCTGGTAGTGTGGCTCAGTGACACAACCCTTGCCGAGCAAGTGTGGTTCTACTCCCCATGTTCAGGCTCTCACATCCCCCACTGTGGCCACGTTGGGGGCAAGGCACTTTACGCATGGACGTTTGGCCTGTGAAAATCTTGCTTCTAGAATTTGTGGGGGCCTTTTGAGAAGAGGATGATGTCAGGCTCTGGTTTTGAGGATAGACTGGTGCCACGTCCTGATCTATATTAGCGACTGCACTCATAGCCCGGGTACCTAGCCCTTCAGTCACCGTCTGTCTTCTACTCTGCCCTCAGATTCGGAGGTCAGGAACGGCCCTTTTATCTCTGCTCACCTAACACTCAGGCTGTGCCTCGCAAAAGGCCAGCAGCCCTGGGTATTGGCTTTAATAGGGGCTCATTCATGGGTCATTCGAATTATGTTGGGAGATGGCTCTCTAGGTAAAGTGCTTGCCACGCCAGTGTGAGGACTGACAGTTGAATCCCCAGTCCTCATGAAACCTGAATGCAGTAGAACAGATTTGTAATCCCAGTATTGCTATGATGAGATGGGGAGGGGGTCAGAGATGGAGAGTCCTGAAAACTCACAGGGCCAGCTGGAGTAGTCAGTGGCAGACCACAATAGACCCTGTCTCGAAGAAGGTGGAAAGCAAGGGCTGAGACCCCAGGACGTTCTCTGACTGCTGTATGTGTACCCTAGTACTCACATGCCTGCACTTGTACACACACACACACATGCACACACATGCACACACATGCGCACACACACACACAACACACACACATGCACACACACATGCTCACATACTCACACTGCATACAATGCACACACATACATGCACACACAACACAACACACATGCACACACATGTGCACATACTCACATATGTACACACATGCACACACATGCACATACATACATGTACACACATACATGCACACACACATGCACACACACATGCACACACAGGATTAAACATAACAACAAAGGGACACGCCAAGGACTTCCCCTGAAAGCCTGGCTGATTATTCAGCTCCAGTGTCTAGTTCTGAATCCGCTAAACAGCGTGAAGCTACCTAAGCCAGGGACGTAGATGCCGCAGTCTGGAAGATAATGAATATGCAAACAGCATCACAGAGTTAAGTACGGCGAGAAGCACTTATTGTCTATCGTTTAGCGAAAGATCAAGCACGGGAAGATGATGCTTGTTTTAAAAGGAGGACTGGACGGCTGCGGACATGCAAAGGACAGCTGCGGGGAGGAGGGGAGTCGGAGGTCCCACGCTCCTAGAATAGGACAGGCTGGTCGCTGGTGAACTGGGAAATGGGTGTCTGCAGTGGACGCACTAGAGAGCCGTCTGCAGATCACACCCGGGCTCTGTGACGTATGTGGCTCCCAAGGCATGAGGCAGACCGCCAGGACGCGAGGCCACCACGTGCTTTGTGGGAAGATGGAGCTGGGCTGGGGAGAGAGCTCATTGAGTTCCAGTGCTTTCCATGCATGGATGGGGGCCTGAATTTGATCCCAAACAGCCAATAAAGAGCTGGGCATGGAGGCACTAGGGTGCAGCCCCGGTGCTACGAAGGAGGGAAGGGAGGACCCCTGGGGCTCACTGCCTGCCAGCCTGCTGAGTGCCAGGTCAGGGAGAGGCCCTGACTTAAAGGAATTGTGAATGCACCCAAAGAATAACAAACCAGCCTGGCTAAATAAGGAGAGAGAAAGGGGGGCGGGAAGAGAGAGAGAGAGAGAGAGAGAGAGAGAGAGAGAGAGAGAGAGAGAGAGGGAGAGACTGAGCTCTGAAGACTGCAGTGGGATTGAGATTATGGGTACATTTCCAGGGTAGAACTTCTACCCCGATGGGCTGCTGACTCTCCTTTTAGCATGCTGTCTGTATCCCCTGGGTCAAGAGGCCTCCGACTACTGGAGATCGTGATATATTTTATGACCTAGCATCAGAAGCAGCTATGAACTTTTCTGAGTACCCTGTGGGCCGTGCAGACAGAGGGCACCCACAGTTCAATATGGGGCGAGATGAAACAAAAGTAAGAATACTTTGCTTTGCTTCACATTCTGCTTTTATTTCTCTTGCTACGACAAACACTGAACAAAAAAACGGCTCAGGGACCAAAAAAGGTGTATTTGGCCTACAATGTCCCCTTACAGTCTGTCCTTATGGGGAAGTCAAGGAAGGAACTTCCAGCCTCACGCCCACAGGCAAAAGCAGAGAGCAGAGAAAGCCACGGTTTCTGCTACCTTGTCTTCTGCTGCTTGGTCTGCTTTCTGGGCACTCACATCACAGCTGCCAGGGGAATGGTACCACTCACAGTGGGGTAGCTCAGCCTATATTAATTAATAATCCAAACAACTCCTGCCCAAACGTGTCCACAGGCCAACCTGATTTAGACAATTCCCCAGCTGGGGATCTCCTCCCAGGGGGTTCTAGGGTTGCGGCAAGCTGACAATTCAAAACTGCCCAGTGTCCTTCAGAGGTCCTCTTCAAGGCTGACTCTAAGGGACCTGAGGCACCATGGCCCTTAATAAGCACCTGATAATTTGCTGATTATATAATACCGGCTCACATACAATAGAAGGATGATAAATGGTAACGTGTATCTGCTTTACACTTTGGGAAGAAGCCATTTATTATAATGGGTCAGCGCCTCAAATTATCCTGTGTGTGAGAATCGCCTTGAGGGCCCGTTAAGGCGGAAATCGCTGGGCTGCCTCCTTGGTATTCCTCATTCGGAAGCTGCTGGGTGGAGTCGGAGACTGGTTTAACAAGGCCATGATGAGATACTGCGGGCCCGGTGCCTCGTTAGGAAGGCTCTGAGTCTCAAAGGGAAGCTGAAATGCTCACTGCCCTGCACTCAGGCAGGGGCATGAGCCATGGGATAAAACATTTCTGTTCCAGGGTGAGGCCCAGGCTGCTACCCTCAGCCCTCTCTGTGTGTGGAGAGGCCTCGCACTGTGGAATGGAAGAGGTATAAATATGGGCGTGAGATTGCCAGTGACGGGAGGTGTGGGTCAGGGCCCAGGGTGTTGGTGGGGCTTGGCACATTTTTGCTGTTCCCAACTGCTCACTGCTAGATGCCCTGTTCATGCCCGTGTACTGCTGCGCTGTCAGAGACCTGTAGCCTGTGGCCAGCTCGCTCTCTTATTCAGCCCCAACCACCTTTCTCAAACCTTCCACACACCACTCTTTCCTCTGGCAGAGCCTCAATTACACACGTGCGCTCTGGAAGGCGACCCCGTTCCCTCAGGGCTCCTAAGCCCTCCAGGGCCTTCACTACTCTCTGCCTTCCTGGGTTCTGGGCTCCGCCCACCTGCAGCTCTTCCTTCTAGAACTTGCTCCGCGTTCTTCTGTCTTAACCGCCGTGGCACTGAGCCTCCATCTTGCATCTCTGTCCAGATATTCCCCGGCCTCACACCCTTCTCATCCCAACTGCTTCAAAGCACAGCCCGACATTTGCCGTTTCTCTGCTTCTCCTCATCTCCTCTTGGAAACTTACTACTCTCTCTGACCTCTGCCTTCCCCGAGCCAATGAAATAGTTCCTGTAAGTGGCCATCCTGGAATCTCGGGTTTAGATGCTTGCTCCTTCACCACATTCATGTTGTCATGAAGCCTCAACCACAACCACACCACAACCGCCATGCACCCCACCTTCTCCTTCCCGGTTCTTCTTCCTCTGTCCAGCCCTTACCAGCTAACACTTCCAGTGCTCTAACCCCAATCATCTTCCCTGGGGCACATCACTACCCTGTGCACTCTCTTCCTGGCAAGGATAAAGATACTCTAAAGAGCAGGAGAGATGGTTTGGTGGTTAGAAGCCCCAGCTACTCCTGCAGAAGACCGAGGTTCAGCTCCCAGCACCCACCCACACAGTGGCTCACGGCTGTTTGCAACTCCAGCAGCAGACGTCCCAAAAGGCCTCCTTTTGCCTATGTGTACCCATGGTGCACGGACATACATGTACACAGAAGCTCATGCTCATAAGATAACATAAGTGGATCTTAAAAAAAAAAAAAACAAAACAAAAAACAATGGACTCCAAAATTTCAAACGTTTCCCCAGGAATTTCATTCTGGGAGAAGGAACAGGCTGTCGTCTGGTACCAGGCAGAGGAGAAGCATGCCGCACAGTTCTGACAACTTGTTAGACCGTCTTGCAGCAGAGATGGAGCAGTAACAATGATGGTGGATGGGTAGGATCGAGCCTTGGCCAGGCGTGCTTAGCTATGCACACCCCCACCCCCACCCCTGCCAGCTGTTTAAACCTGAACTTAATGCCAGGATCCTGGAGGCGGACCTGGGCGGGGTCAGGGGATCTCTTAGCTTGTTCTTCTCAGTGCAGCCACATGGCATTATTCACATTCTTTTTCTGCCTCTCACTATTACGTGTTTGCTTAATTGGCCCGTTGATGACGGGAGGCCGAGCCTTAGCTTGTTAGGGCTGCCAGGGTGATTCTGACCCTGTGATTCCTGGCTGTGGACCAGTTCTGTGCCCCTGACCTAGAAATGTACCCGTCCACTCACTTCTCGATATAATAGATGTGTATTTCAATAGGTCCCTCAGCTTGCAAAGTGGATTCTCCGTCTTCTAAACCTCGTTTTCCTTCTGGGCCCTATGTAGACAAACACATTCCAGGGAGATGCCAGTCCTGACTTTCCAGCTCCTAGACTCCACACCTGACCTTACAACAGTAGCCCTGTCCTCTGCCCCGTACGGGAGTGGTACCTCTACTCTGTAATGAGCTTACTGTTGTCTCTAGTGTCATCTTTCTGTATGACCAAGGATTGGTTCAGCATTTAGTACATCAAATACCCTGTAAATGTTGGATATATACTTCATACCATATGGTTAGGAAGTATTTAACAAGCTGGTACACATACACTACACACATGCCATCATTTCTTACCAGCATGAACCACCACAACTGGCCACATGAAGAACTTTCTAAAAGTGTGTGTGTGTCTTACTAAAAGGATAGGCTTATATGCCGTAAGACCTGTGCTGGCAAGAAGAGAATATTATTCCAGTCTAAACCCAAAGGCCTGAGAATAAGGGAAGCTGAAGGGATACAGTCCTGTCTGAAAACCAGAGGCTTGAGGTGCTAAAATAGTTGATGCTTCAACAAGATACATCTAAACCAAGTGTCCACAGGCTTAACACAGCGATGGACAGTAAACTTCCTTAAAAGATTAAGAGACTATTTCTTTGTATTCTTTTGTATTCTGTATGCTTTTTGAACATAAATTCTGCAGAAAACGACATTGTTTTGAAGTCTCAGAAGACTGGACACATCTCTAGAGCAATGCTCTTTCTCAGTTGTCAGGTACCAGACTCCTCTTTTAGCTAGATATTTTGGGTTCTTTTGGTCTCCAGCAGATTGAGTGGCAGTCTTGCCCATGCTTGGAAAACTACCTGCTTGACTCAGTATGTGGATTCAAATGTAAAAGTCACCTGGGAATGAGCTCCCAGATACCCACAGATCTTTTTTGGCCAAATGTGTGACCACGTCTAGCTGGTGATATTGCTGCTATCTAAGACACATCTCAAAGTGCTTACCTCACTGATTGTTTTCTGAAAGTGTACCAGTTGATTCTCACATATAGACACAGCAAAGAACTCTCACTTTAATCTCTCTTCCCTCAAATCCATCCCCCTTGCTGCCATTAAAGTGGCTTTATTAAAGCTAAAATTGGATTATGTTTGTTCCCCTGGTCTAAATCCTTTAGTAAATTTCCATTGCCACTGGAGAAATTATTTGATGGGTTATATGAGTCTTTTGATGCATTATACCAGGCCTTTCATGATTGCCTAATTCTCAGGCCTCATCTCCTAGGGTCTATTAAGAGCACCAGAGCCTGGGCATCCTGATCTGCTCTGGGATTCTTTGAGTCTTTCTGTGGATGCTCAAAACTGCTCCCTGCCTAGTCTAACTCATTCTTGAAGCTCCTCTTCAGGTGAGTTCAATTATAGAAAGCCCACAAGCTAAGAACTATCAGGCTGGGCTACTTAATGAAAGGGGCCACCTACTGTTTACATAGCACCAAAATGAAATCACACACTAGTTAGTATAAAATACATGTAGAATCCATGATATCTCCAGTTTCTTCCAGTCTGGACCCCAGCAGCAGTTTTGATGTTTATGCTTCAGAGAAGAAAGCTCAGATATAGCACAAGTAGCCCAGAAAGCGTTCGGGAGTTTAATTGAAGCAAACTCTTCAGAGAAAGATAGGATCAAGTATAACAGCCATGGCCCTGTACTAGCAGGCATGGGGCTTATATTACTTTGCTTTCTATTATTCCTCTCCCTGTGTCTCTCTAGGGTAGTTTCTTCCAGGAGTGGATCCTGCTCTTCTCAGTAGCCTATTTACCCAGAATTCAGCCTGTTATAGGTAAATGTATAAGACACACAGTAGAGGTTTAAGTGCCCTAAAATTGCAAAGTACACTAGGGGAAAGGGAAGTAGTACTCTATGCAAATTCTCTTGATAGGGAAGTTCAAGCTGACCAGCTAGAGTTGACCACACCCACTGTTCCTTATGTCCCATTTTATTGATCTTTACCACCTGTTTTTATATTGTTGGGAGGGGAAGCTCTGATTGGTCCATCTTGAATGAATATCAACCTTGTTTTTCATATCTTGTTTTGGTCAGCCCCTCTTGAATCTAACCTGCATGACAGATGAATACAGGGATGATGCATTTATTCATCTCCTTCATTTCTAACCCCATAATTGATTTATTCAGTAAAAAGGGTGGGGAAAGGCAAGTTCATTAAGTTCATTGAGTTGTTAGGATCCAAGACTAAATCAGTGATGGTTGCTGTTAATTGTTGATTTGGCATGATCTAGAATCATCTGGGAGTTGGGTCTCCAGGAGTGTCTGTGGGGGGTTATCTTGATGGAGTTAGTTGAAGTGGGAAGACCCTTCCACTGTGGGCGGCACCATTCCCTACCCACTTCGGACTGGACAAGTGGAGAAAGGGAGCTGAACAGCAGCAGGGATTCATTTCTCCCCCTCTGTTCCTGATTGTGGATACAATCAGTAAGCATCTGCAGCAAGATTGTGCATTTTGAAAGTTATTCTGACCATTGGACCATGGGACATCAAAACCAGGCACAACAACATGTTTCTGAGACTTGAAGTTGAAAGGTGAGGCTTATAGATGAAATCTTCCTAGCACAGTTTTATTTTGAATGTGTTAGTATCCAGTTTGCAAATGTTCTGAGGGTCTGAAACAGCCCAGAGGCACACACCTCACAGGCAGGATTTGTGTGTCATCAATCCTGTGAGGATGCAGAGACCTGGTTAGAGGTGAATGCCTGGGAGTGTCGTCCTGTTACCGATACATTTCTGTGTGCATGTGTGTGTTCAGGTGTGTGTACTTGTACATGTATGTGCGGGTACATATGCATGGAGGCCAGAGGTCAACATCAGGTGACATTCCTCAGGGTCTGGATTAGTTTGTATCCTGTTGCTGTAATAAAATATTGTTGCAGAAAGAAACTTATAGAAGAAAGAGTTTATTGAGGCTTATAGTTTCTGAGTGAGAGTTGGGTTCCAGAAAGATGGTCCACAGTGGTGGGCGGTATGACAGCAGGCAGCAAATGCAGGAAGAGAGCAGCCTTGTTTGTACCAGCTACGAACACAAAGTATAGAATGAGATAGAAGTGGGGTGAAAATATGAACTTTCTACACCTTCCCTGAGTGACACACGTCTTCCAGCAACTCTGTGTCACCTAAGGTCCACAACCTCCCAAAACAGCATCACCAACCAGGGTCAAAGGGTTATGATATGTGAGCCTGGGGGAGGGGGCATTTCTCTTTCAAACTACCATAGGGGTCAGCAGCCTTAAAAATATCTTTTTATTTTATGTGGATGGGTATTTTGACTGAGTGGTAATTTGAATAGGTTTGACCCCTGAAGACTCGTGTGTTTGGAGGGTTGGGCCATAGGGAGTGATGCTCTTAGGAGGTTTGGCCTTGTTGGTATAGGTGTGGCCTTGTTGAAGGAAGTGTGTCACTGTGGATGTGGGCTTTGAGGTCTCCTATGTTCAAACTCCAACCAGAACCAAACCGAATCAAATCTTCTCCTGGCTGCCTCTGGATCAAGATGTAGAACTCCAACTTTATGTCTGCCCGAACATGGCCATGATCATAAACGACTGAACCTCTGGAACTGTAAACCAACCCCAATTAAACGTTTTCCTTTATAAGAATTGCCTTGGTCATGGTATCTCTTCACAGCAACGAAACTCTAAGGCAGAAGTGCATGTATATTTATGTACCATGTATGTGACCAGTACCCACAGAGGCCAGAAGAGGGCAGTTGGATCTCTTAGAAATAGAGTCATAGACCATTATGAGTTGCCTTATAGGGTGCTGGGAATTGAATTCTGGTCATTTGGAAGAGCAGTCAGTGTTCTTCACTACTGAGTCATCTCTCCAACCTCAACTGCTTTCTTTCTTTCTTTTTCTTTCTCTCTTTCTTCCTTCCTTCTTCTCTTTCTTTCTTTCTTTCTTTCTTTTTTTTTTTTCTTTTTTGAGATAGGGTCTCTCACTGGAAGCTAAGGCTTAATATTAGTCTAGTCTGGGTGGCTCTTGAGACCCAGGCATCCTCTTGTCTCACCTCTGGATGCTAGGATTACATCACGCTTGGCTTTTTAAACACAGGTTTGGGGACTTTAGCTCAAGTCCACATTCTTTCACAGCAAGTACTCTACTGACTGCACTATCTTCCCAGTCCTCAGACATCGCTAAGATAATCTGAGGGGTGCTCTTCACTAACTGGCTGGTCCCCACACTTTGTCTACACATTAATTAGCATGCTGGATTCACCTAGGAAAGTGCTGAGTGCCTGGTTCACACCCTGAGCCTGCTGTGGTAATTGCTGTGGAAGTGGGCTGGTGTCCACACCAGGATGTAAAAAAGCTCCTTGGCTGCTGTGGTGTAGAGCAAGACATGAGCATCATGACCCCAGCTCACCTACTCGTGGCCTCATTTCTGCTAGAAAACTAAAATCCAGAGTTGGAGGTGTGGCTCCCTGGGTAAGAGTATTAACTGTGCAAGCATGGGGACCGGAATTCCGATCTCCAGTACCCGTGTAAAAGCTGAGCGTGGCTGTCGATGCCTGGTACAACAGCTCCGTGGGGGCAAAGACGGGCAGAATGCTGGATTTGTGGCTGCCAGCCTAGCTCCAGATTCAATGAGAGACCTTTCCTCAAGGGATAAGGCAGAGAACACGATAGAGTAGGATTACTAATATCCTCTTCTGGCCAGCAGCCCTCCTTCCTGCAGTGCTGTTCGGGTGTCAGTGTGAGGCAAACAGAGCTGTGACGTGGGTGGTCCTGGGAGGATGGGGGGAGCACAGGGCGTCTTGTGATGTGTGCGTTGCCGACGCACTTGGGACGGAGGCTCTAGTTTCCTGTTCACATTCTGCGTCTTCTGTTCAATTCCTTTTCCTGCCAGAACATTCTCTCATACTGAGTCCTGCACATCCACAGCCTTGCCAGTGGGACTGTCTGTGACAAGAATACTCTCTGACCTTCCAGTGCCTTCCTTCACATTCCTTCTTGCTGGCCGCCAGCACCTGGAGCTTTTCTAGGCATCTGACACTTGATTAGTTCTAACAGTGGTTTTTCAACCATAGACATGCATTGGAGATTGTTTGAAAATACCCTTAGGGCTGGGGCTGGGGCTGGGGCTGGGGCTGGGGCTGGGGTTGGGGCTGGGGTTGGGGCTCAGCTGGTACAGTGTTGGTCTAGCATATACAAAGCCCTGGGTTTGATCCCCATTTGATCTTGTGCTCCAGAATCTGATACCCCAGTGTCTAAGTAGGTAGAAAACAATATGGATGTTTATAACCTGTTCCTAGGAAAATCTTGTTTCAATTCTCTTTACCAATGGCTGATTTAGGGTAGGGAGGTTATAGGAAATGTTTTCACATTCTAGGGAAGTTTCTTCTCTTCCCCCAGCCCCCATGGTGTCAGGGTTGTTGAAGAAGGGTGCAATGCCTGGAGCCACTGTACCTGTCTTTTGACTATTAGTGGATGGATGTGCTTATTAAAGAACACGCGCTTCTCTGATGCTGTTTTCAGAGCGCAAAACAAACAAGCTAACAAGGGTTTTCATACTTCTTCCTTTAAGATTTATTTGCATTTATCTGTGCATGCATGTATGTGCACATGTCTGTGTGAGTCTGTATGCACATGTGTAGGCAAGGGAATGCCCACACCTGTGTATGAGCAGACCCGAAGAGGCTGTTGGATGTTCTCTGTCACTCTCCCCTATTCATTTGAGGCAGGGTCTTTCCCTGAGTCGGAGGCTCACATCTTCTCACCTGAGCTGGAAGCCAGCCATGCCCCAGCGAGCTCCTCGTCTCCACCTCGGAGCTGGAGTTCCATGCATGCATTTGTGTGGATTCTGTTTGGTAACCATGGGCGCTGGAGTTGACACTCTGGTCCTAATGATCACTGTGCATGCTCTGTAATCTGTCATCCTATGTTGGCATCCACCCCGACGATGATCTGCCACCTCTCACCTCCTCCTTTCCAGTTATTTCACCTCTAGCTCATTGGGTACACCGCAAGGAGAGTGGATACACAGAAACTAGCAGATTAGCTAGCTACTCCTTGCTGTGACAAAATAGCAGAGACAAGTCAAAGGAGAAAAGGCTGGTCTGGGCTCACAGTTGGGGAGCACAGTCCCTCACAGAAGGGAAGTTCAATGCGGGGCGGCGGGGGGGGGGGGAGCATGAGGCAGCTGGTCAGGCAGCACCTCCAGTCACAAAGCAGAGGGCGATGGATGCTGGTGTCAGCTTGTCTTCTTTTCAATCTGCTCCTGTGGGATGCTCTGTGGGGCACTTACTGTGAGCTTTGTGACTTGGAGCTTGAAAACATTACCTGATCAATTGAGTTTTGTTCGATCACCCCAGTGTTAATTGGGGGCTTTAAACTCCCACTTACACACTTGCCCCGATCCCATTTGCTGGGTCCTTGGGTTACTTCCGTATTGAGAAGTGATTCAAGTGACAGGAAGACAGCTCAGAAGTAAACTGTTTGCTGTGCAAGTAAGAGGACCTGAGTTCAATTCCTAGTCTCATCAATAAGATGCCTCCAAGTCTCATGACCTGGATTTGATTTCCCAGCCCCACGTGGTAGAACAACAGATCTGACTACACTGTGAGTTTTCTTCTGACCCCTACATGGATGCCGTGGATGTATGGGACACTCCTCTTTCCAAATAAATAATGTGTAATAAGAAATGGTTTGAAAGCTGTGTGTGGTGATAGACTCTTAGAATCCTAACACTGGAAAGGCAGAGATAGGAGTAGGCTTGCTGGCTCGCCAGTCTAGCTCAACCAGTGAGTTCTGGGTCCTAGCTCAATAAATGAGGTGGAGATTGTGCATGCACATGAGCTCACACACACACACACACACACACACACACACACACGTATTCTCAGTTGTAAACTGAGGCATAGTATTCCAATCAGCTATTTCTTGAATCAATGTTTGGTGGACAGTGTAGGTCTAAGCCATGTCTAAGGATATCTGTTCACAGTAGCCATAGGTCTGCTAAATTAGTGTCCCTGCTAGGAAAGCTGATCATTTTGAAACCAAGAGCCTCTTCCGCAATATGTAAACCAGAAAAGCAGGTGTTGCTAAAACCATTTCAACGTCTTGGAGCGAAGAGCTTTACATGGGAAAGAAAACTACAGGACAAAAGCTCGTGCTACACTGGACTGAATGGACAATTAGCATCAAACAGTTGGGTGTCTTAATTGAAGTTTCATTATCCTTGTCAGTACAGACAGGGAGGTAGGAGTGGGGTCTTCAGAGTCTGTGCAGAGATTGCTGGGGGGGGGTCTCTTCAGCACAGCAAGGGAACTCAGAAACTGGAGCCAGACCCGGTTGTTAAGCTATGGCTGGTCTCTTGAAGTAGGTTGTAGTAGCCCAACAAAAAGAACACAATATGCAAGTCTATAAAACCCAGTGCTACATCATACAAGATGCTGAGTACTCACAGAGCCCAGGTAAGATCTGGGAGTCTGTATGAGTACCTGCGAGTTCTCAGAGAGGATGAACCAGCCCAACAGTGTCTGTAGTTTCTATGGCCAAAACCCATCGGAGGTGTGATGGAGGTGGATACCCCGGAATTAGCCTGTGGTTTGGGGTCTGTGGTGGTTAATGCCACAATGCCACAACATCTATTTGACAGGATGTAAAATCACTAAAGAGAGAAATCTCTGCATCTGTCTGTGAGGAAAGGTCTACATTAGATTAATTGAGGTGGGAAGACCCGCCTTTAAATATGAGTGGCACTATAGCTTTGGTGGGGGAGATATACAGAAGACAGATAATCTGAGTACAGCATTCAGGATTATCTCTCTCCGCTTCATGGCTGGATGTAGCACGACCAATAGCTTTTTGTTCCTCTGCCATGCCTGCCCCACCACGATGAACTGTGAGTCCACGAACTGTGAGCCCGCAAACTGTGAGCCCGCAAACTGTGAGCCAAAATTAGCCACTTCCCCTTGCTATTGTCAGGTATTTAGTCAGAGCACCAAGAAAAGTAACTCGTGCAGCTCCCTTTGCTGCTTTCTCCTGGAGGACAGTTCCTGACCAGGGATGCTTCAGCAGCGGTCACCCTGCTTCTGAGTGACATCTCGGATTCCCAAGAGAGAAAAGCAATCAGGACGGGCTCTGAGTGATGTGCAGGGGGAGAATGGAGGGGCTCGAGCGTTTCCAGGCAGAACACTGACAGGGTCGGAACGCCACCTTCTCAGCAAAGCTGGTGAGACAAGGCCCCCAGCAGTCTGAGTGACAGGAACGTAGAGGCTCCCTTGCCACTTCCAAGTGAGAACGATCCCCGTACTGCGAATTGTGTTTTGCTCTCCCTTAAACTCGAAGATCTATCCTCTCGGGTCCTTCCCATCTGATGGGTTGATTGACAAGCTGAATGGGCAAGGAGACAAGCCCATAGCCAAGAATCTGAACTCGGTTAGAGGAGGCTCTGAAAGTAATTGAATGTGAATCTCAGCTGCCAGGGAGAGAGGTAATGGGAAGAAAAGAGCTACATTTAGAGAGGAGACGGTCACGGGCGGAGAGAAACCAAACAGAGTGAGAAAGTCATTTGAACCCCACTCTGACCTCAGGGGTTCCGGCGAAAGTCAGCGAATCAGCGAATTTCAGAAAACCATCAAAGGTTTCGTGCTTTCAATCAAGAATTCTGCAAAGACTCTAAACTGAAGAGTTGGGGAGATAGCTCGGAGGATAAAATATATATCAAGCAAGCATGAGGACTTGAGTTTGATTCCAAAATCACGTGTAAAAGAGTAAGGCAAGATAGCACTTGTTTTAAAAGATTTATTTATTTATTATATGTAAGTACACTGTAGCTGTCTTCAGACCCCAGAAGAGGGTATCAGATATCATTAGGGATGGCTGTGAGCCACCCTGTGGTTGCTGGGATTTGAACTCAGGACCTTGGGAAGAGCAGTCAGTGCTCTTAACTGCTGAGCCATCTCTCCAGACAAGATAGCACTTGTAATCTCAGTGCTGGGGAGGCCAAGCCAGGAGTTCCCTAGGGCTCTTGATGGCCAGCCAGTGAGCTCCGGGTTCAGGGACAGACTCTGACTCTGAGAAATTCAATTAGACAATTCATTTTTCTATATGTGTATTCATGTGTATAAGACTATACACACACTTGTGTTTACACGTATATGGGCATGAATATGCATGTGTGTGGAGGCCAGAGGTCAAACTGGGTCATTCATGAGGTGCCACCCACCTTGCTTTTTTAAACAAGGTCTGTCATTGACCGGCGCTCACCAAGCAGACTAGACTGGATGACCAGAAAGCCCCAGTGGACTGTCTGTCTGCAGCTCCCCAGCACAGGGGGGTACCAGCCTGCAACATCACATCTGGATTTTTACAGGCGCTGTAACAATGAATTAAACCTGTGTATTAAGTGTTTTACTGCCTGAATTATTTCCATAGCTTGAATCACACACTTCCTGTTATCACATTATATTTTCAGTTGTGTGTGCTAATATATCTTATCACATTGTGAACACCATTTTTTTTTTCAGAATCAACAAAAATGCTGGCATAATACTCTAAGGCAAGAATGTTACATTTAAGAGCTTTTCTCCTTTTTGGTCATTGCTACTACTATCATTTCAACCCATTTTTCCGGAAGCAGCATAGAGTAGTGTTAACGAGTCTTACCGATGTTGAATAATGCCTCAGCAATCAAGAGCTCATACTGCTCTTGCAGAGGACTCAAGAGTTTGGCTCCCAGCATCCACACTGGGCAGCTAAGATCAGCCTGCAACTTCAGCTCAGGGCATCCAGTGGCTTCTTCTAGCTTCCCCAGACACCCGAACCCATGTACACACACACACACACACACACACACACACACACACGATTTAAAATACAAGAAATCTTAAAGTGATATTACACTATCTTTATTAGATTTATTTCTAACATCAGAGTTTTTCTTGTAATTACAACTTTTGCTTCCTAGGACTGGATATGGCGGCACACTCCTTTATTCTGAGCACCCAGGAGGCAAATGCAAGCCAGATTTCTGTGTGTTCAAGGGCAGCTTGGTCTACACGGGAGTAATAGGACAGCCAAGGGCAAGACTGTGTCTAAGAGAAATATTGGCTTGTAAAAATACGTGACTTTGTAATTCCCTAATTCTACAGTTTAGAAGGCAGGAGTCTATGTTGTCAAGAGAACATACTCATACTCTCCAAGATCTGACAGGCACAGAATGGGCAGTGTGCGCTTCCCCCAGTCTTGGGTCCTGTTGCTAAGCTGCGCTCCCGAGAGCTCTTGTAGTGGCAGACTCCTTGAGCTGACTGTGGATTCCTTTGGTGCTCAGGGCTAATTGTCAGCTTGGCAACATCTACAATCACCTGGGCGACAGGCATGATTGTGGAAGATTGTCCGGATGGTACTAACTGAGGTGGGAAGACCCTCCCCCACTGTGGACGGCGCCCTTCCCCTGGCTGGGGTCCCCGAGTGTTAAAATGGAGACAGGGACCAGGGCCGCAGCTTGTGTCCATTTCCTTCTGTTTCCCAGTTGTGACTGTTTCAAACCCCAGCTGCTTTGACTTCCCCGCCAAAAATGGACTGTACCTGAAAGTGTGGTCTGAAAATGTTAGTGGATTTCTTCAGTCCAAACTTCTGGGCTTATGATTTTAGCAGTGGGTGAAGGTAGAAAATTATATAATTTTTCAGGGCTATTTAACCTGTCTACTTTCTCTTAGATGGTTTTTGTTTCTGGAGGAAAAGTCTGTTCCACTTAAGCTGTTATAAGGACTGTGCAGTTCTTCGTGCTTTTCCTTTCCATATCATAACACCTCTCAGGCTATCTTTCTAATATTGGTAGTTTGTGTCATTTTTTTTTTTTTTTACCTTTTGTTATTTTTGCTAATGGTTCTTCAGGCTCATCACTCTTTTGAAGCCAAGGCTTTGTTTTACTTATTTTTTTTTCCTATTCTTTTTCTTGTTTCCGATTTCATCTTATTTTTTTCCTATTTATTTTTTATGCTGTTCTGCTGGTATCGATTTTATTTTTTTTAATTTAATTGCCTATTTATTTTGTTGTTCCGTGTGCTCAGGCGTGGGTGCGTGGTGCGCCTTGGCGCATGCGTGGAAGTCAGAGGACAAATGGTAGCTGCGGGCTCTCTCCTTCCGCCGTGTGAGTCCCAGGAGTTAAGATTAGGCTGAGGCTTGGCTGATGTCCTTGCTTTCTGAGCCATTGCTGCCCCCTTTCAAAATGTGTCTTAGATCCTTCAAACATCTCTTTGTATGTGCACGCATGTGTGAATGGCTGTGTGTGTATGTACACGTGTGGATCATGCATGCAGAGGTTAGAGGACAGCTTCAGGTGCCAGTTCCTTACCCTGTTTGAGACATGTCTCTTGTCCTTGGCGTCTGTGTGCACGAGGTCAGTTAGTCCAAAAGCTTCTGGGGACTCTGCTGTTTCCATCTTCTCTCTTGCCACAGGAATGCCAGGAATTAAGGCTGTGCCCTATGGCTTCCTAATTTAAGAAGATTCTGGAAATCTGACTCCAGGCCCTCATGCTTGTGAGGTCAACACTCCACGCACTAAGCCGTCTGTCTTCCCAGTCCCAGCTCTGTTAGATTGGTGGGCACTTCCTTTCCCATCAGTGTGTTCTTGCAATGCTTCTCCGTATTGATATGTTGAATTTCATTTTCATTCAGTTCAATCACTGCGTGTTAAAAAAAAAACCCTCCAGAGACTTCCTCTTTGATCCACAGACTACTGAGAAGCATGCTGTGAAGTTTCCAAGCATTCCGAGAGTTTCCTGTTCTCTTTCACTTATCGATTCGGTGGCCTTCAGAGAATCATTTTATATAATTTCGATTCTTTCATATTTGTCAAGCTTTGTGTTTGGCTATGATATTGACAGTTCTGGCATATGCATTTTTAACAGTTGAAAAGTATATTTTTTGTTCTTTCAGGATACAATGTTCTATAAATTTCTATTAGGTTCTGCTGGTTTCTATGATGCTGTTCTGATATTTTATATCCTGGCTGGTTTTCTGACTAATTGTTCCACTAAATCATTAAGAGCGGATTGTAGATTCTCCTATTTTCCTTTCAGGTCTACTTAGGTTTTGCTTGTCATGTTCTCACATCAGTTACTGGTCCTTGGATATGTTTTTCACATTAAAAGGAATTTGTCAGTCTCTAACTGTTAACTAAAAAATCAAGTCTTCATTATATTTTTGAATAAATACATATTTTTGAATTTGTTGAGAAATTAATTCTTTTACTCAGATTTACTTCCCAATAAAGCCTTATTCAGCACAACGCATATTTTATTCTCCAATTGCTTTTAACGGGTTATATCCAATATCCCTAAGGGACTGGAGAAGCTGAGTTCTCTGTGAAGAGATTGAAGGGGTGTGAAATGTTGGGAGACATGGCTGTTAAAACATGCATAGAGTTCCCGTCTGCTACCGAAACATGGCGTCCTTCATCTTAGGTTAAAACAGTGGTTCTCAATGCTCCTAATTCTACAGCCCTTTAATATACTTCTTTATGTTATGGTGACCCCAACAATAAAAGTATTTTTATACATGATAACTGTAATTTTGCTACCGTGATGAGTGGTAACATAAATATGTGTGCTTTCTGATGGTCATGGGCAACTCCCGTGAAAGTTGAAAACCACTGAGTTTTAGAAATACATATATACAAATGTATACACACATAGATACACAAAAATATACATATGTGCACATGTATACATTATAGATATACAAATGTACATATATGCGCATGGGGTGGGGCATGGAAAGGGAGAGAGGGGTGACTGGTCATGTATGGAGCTTTGGGGACCCTTCTTCTAGAGAGACGGATTCTTTTTGTGGCTTGTAATCTAAATAAGATTGTCTGACAAGAAGCCCAGCTGACTGAGAGTTTCTATGACTGGCACAGTCTACCGCATCTGTTTCGAAACCAAAACAAAACGATTCAAAGTTGTTAAGGCAGATGGCTGGGTGGCTGGGATACAAACTGCTTCCTGGCTCGCTCTGCTGCTGCTGCTGCCGTCACCTGGCAGGCATCTGAGCAGGGTGATGAAGTGACAGGTGTGCTGGGGATGTGGCCTGCCCAGCCGTCTGTCTGTCCTCTGGGCTTCTCATATACCCATCTGCAGGTGGCCATGTCTTGGTTGTAAGTCAAAGCTACAGGTGACAGTGGGGAGGGGTGGACTGGATTGGCTTTCTGTGATTGTGCCTGGTTGCCAAGTCCTGCTGTGAGAGAGGAGAGAGAGCTCATGCACAGGTAAGAGATTATTAGTAGAACCCTGCCCTTGCCTAAGAGGTTGCGTTTTAAAAGTTCTGGTGAGCCACTCTTATGAAGACATGAGGCAAGACCTTAGATAATAGAATACCCGGTCTGTGCTTTGCCTTTTAGGCAGGATTTTTAAAAAAATTTGTATGTGTGTCAAGACATGAGTATGCCTATTTGTATGCATGTGTGTGTGCCTGTGTGTGTGTGTAAAATCAGTTTAGCTGTTTATAAGCGTTGCGAAAGGTAAAACTGAGTTGGAGCCCTTCACATGCAATGTGTGTTGTTCCCTGGTGTGTATTTCAGGCAGACTCTGTGTTTTCTTATTAACTCTGTGAAATATGCTTAGTTAGGGTTAACATGTTTTAAAGTCATTCAACTTTGCAATTGACCAACACCTCTTCCTACATGAGACCTTCCCAAAACCTACACATCAGCTCAAAAAGATTTGTAACCTGCTCCCCCAATCAGCCATGTTTAAAAGAAGAAATGATTTACATGAACACTGTACTGGGAATGGGTTTTATCTAATTAAGTTGTTGGCCAAAGGAGCCCCAGGGGAAACCCCAAACAACCTAGCCTGTTACTCATTGGTTGTTCTCCACAAACTGACACAGTAAGGCCCTATTGCTGAAGACAATACCTATACAACTCATTTTGAGTTGGTGACTACATAGTCTTCACCCCTACTGACTAGTGTTCATAGTACTGGAAGATGTTTTGCATTATACCAAAGAGGGAAGATGAATCACAACCCAGCTACAAGACCTTCAATATACAATGGTGACCTCCCCACAAGATACACTAGTGTAAGAGTGGTACAAAGCCTGTGGAAGCAACCAACCACTATCCTCTTGGGTTTAAGGGACCTCATGGGTCCATGAGATGGGACCCATACCCAACATTGTTTGCCTAGCCAAGAACCTGAGGCTAGATAAGCCAGGGGGTCCCAGAAGAAAACCAAATACCCATTCTTCTAAAGGAATACAGCAATAAAATGGCTCCTAATGACATCCTTCTGTATTCATAGGTCAGTTTCCTGCTCAACAATCATCAGAGAGGTTTCCTACCACAGTAGAGAAGAACGCGTACAAAAACCCAAGCCAGACAATGTCCAGAAAGTGAAAGACCTTGCAACACTTAGCCTTAAACCTGATGTCTCTATTAAGTCCTTTCCCTCAGGGTTCCGGAAACCCTGCTGAGAGGAGGCAGAGAGATTGTAAGAGCAAGAGAGGATAGAGGACAACAAGAAAGCAAGGCCCTCTAAACACAGCAGTACTGATGCAGTATGAACTCACTGGGACACAGGCAACATGCACAGGACCTGCACAGGCCGGGGCAAAGTGGGCCCCAGTGCTAAGAGGAGAAGTGGGCATAAGTACCCACCTCTAACTTGGAAGCCATCTTTAATTGATGACTTCTAGAAAAAGAAGTTAGTTTTCTCCGGTGGAATCTCACTGGGGATACAAACCACTCTTAAGGGCAGACCCCTGGCCCTACAGTAGATGCCCGACACAAAATGAGTTCAACAACATCTCTGCAGGTTCTTTGTTTCATCAGGTCTCATAATGTTTTCTCATAAAACCTTTGCCATAATGTTTTAACCTTACAGGTCCTTTGCATGTATATTATAACTTCCAGTTTTGTCTTCTTATGGGATCCCTGTGTCTCTGTGTCTATGTGATGTGTGTGTGTGTGTGTGTGTGTGTGTGTGTATTCTTATCCCAATTTGTCTGGCTTTGTTTTATCTTATTCTTCTTTAAATCTCTGTTTTCTAACAAGAGACAAAAGGAGTGTGTGGATTTGAATGGGAGGAGTTGGGGGAGGAAAGACCATAATTAGAACATATTTTACGGGAAAAAATCTATCTATCTATCTATCTATCTATCTATCTATCTATCTATCTATCTATCATCTATCTAAAACCTTCTTCGACCTGACAAGCAAGGTCATGCTATTATGTTGTTATATGGTTTCAATAACGGTTATATAATATCTGAGGAAATCAACTTAATAGGAAAAGGTTTATTCTGGCTTATAATTTCTAAGGTTTTAGGATGTGATCATTCTATCAGTCACTTTTCCTGTTGCTATGACCAAAGTCCTAAGAAGGCACCTTACAGAAAGAAGGGTTTACTTTGGTTCACAGGTTGGTGGTATACAGCCCATCATGATGAGGAAGGCAAGACAGTAGGAATGCGAGACAGTTGGTTAATTAGATCCAAAGCTAGGAAGCTGAGAGCAATGAGTACGTTCTCACCTTACCCTCTCCATTTTATTCAGTCAAGGAACTCCATCAATGTGATAGTGCCACTCACATTTAGGGTTGCATCTTCCTACCTCAATTAACTCAGTCTAGAAATTCCTCTATAGAAGCACCCACAGCTTGTCTTCTAGTTAATTCCACATCCTACATCCCGTCAAGCTGATCATCCTATTTATTACCAGTGTTGCCTGTGGAGTTCCAGTAGATCGTGGAGGGAGTCCATGGTAGAGGAAACTGCTTATGTCATAGTAGCAGGAGCAAAAGAAGGAAGGTTCTTCTTTAAGGGCTCATCCTCAAAGACAAGATGTTGTGTCTCAGAGCCCCATCTACCTATGAAAGGTTCCATCACACCGAGTCGCACACCAGCTTGGCGACCAGGCCTTCAGTGAGCTTTCATCTTTTATGAAAACTACAAGAAGGGTGACACTTGTTAGTGTCTTTTGAAATAAAGGCATTTTTAAGGCGTGGGAGATGCCCATTGGGTGCTGATATGGCCTCTGGAGCAAATTAAGACCCTGTTGGCTATAATGTTAGAGCTGACCTCAGCACCAAGAACAGTCTGGAATCCTCCTTTTTGAGAATTATAGACTGATAGAGAACATCTGACAAATTATTAGTCAACTGTGGGGGGGGGGGGCTTCCAGAAAAATGGGAGCTCCAGAACCTTCAGGAGGGAGGAGTTTCTGAATCCAGACACTGAGGCAGAGACTAGAATGAACTTTGCTGAGAGGTACCCAGAGGGGAGGCAAGGTAGGTTTGGGGAGTTCTCTGCCCTTCCTTATAGACTAGGGTCTGTCTACAGTGTGTGTTCGGGGAGGGACTAGCTAGATAAGTCTCTCTTTCGCAGAAGGAAATAATAGGGTTGCATTTCAAGAAGGAATTCAAAAAGAGTGGCGAGGGACTGGAGAGCTGGCTTGGTGGTTCTGATGCTTGCTGCTCTTGCAGAGCACCCAACTTCTGCTCCCAACACCCACTCTGGCCAGCGCGCAACCGCTAACTCCATCTCCAGACGTGTTCAGGCTTCTACGAGCACCTGTATGCACATGCGCAACCCATCCGGACACATACTCATACACAAGCAACACAATAAATGGATCAATCTTTTAGAAGATTGGAGAGGTGGGGGTGGGGAGTCACCTCTAAAGGCTTCTGAGGGACACCCCAATTTGAAAGGCAGACAGGCTCCCATGCAAATGAAGTTTTCGGTGGCAACTTGGTAGAAAATGAGCACCCTATGAAAAGCTCTTCAGTGTTGCCCTCCCAAAGTAAACGGTCCCTTTAATCTAGCTGCCTTCTCCTGCACTGTCCTGACCTTGAACATGGGAGAATTTCCAGAGACCTGGTTTTCCACAATCTGAGAAACTGCTCAGAACCCAGGTTTAGGGTCCTGTCCCTGAGATCAGGGCTACAAGGAATGGCCAAGAAGGCCATTCATTGATGGGGACAGAACACAAACATAAGGGTCACTTCCCCCTGCTTGCTGTTTAAATATCTCTTCATGCACCAGGAGTTTCTATTTAAATAATGAGGTACTTAATCCAGGGAGCCTAGTCTCCAGCCCCTTAGCTCCTGAGGAGGTGATCCTATGACTCAGGGCAACCGCCCCTCCCCCACTGCCATTCCCCACACCTCCCCTTCTGAGAGCTGGAATTGCAGGTACACACACCACCATGCCTGGCTTATGAAATGCTGGAGATGGAACTGGGGCTTCAAGCAGGCTGGGCAAACGCTCCACCAGCTGAGCTGCGTCCCTGTCCCCAGTGCCTTCGAAGCGACTTCCTCCTGCCTCTTGCAATTTGGAAAAAAAACAAAAAACAAAAGAAATTTCAGGACTTGATCATCTTTCCGAGTCTCTGAACTCAACTCCCACAAGGTGGGGGCTCTTAGCCTGGGATTTGATTGTCTTTGCATTTACTTTGGATGGGCCAGGGGACTGAGGAGGGAACCATCTGTCTCCGCAATGGGCTTTTTAAAATGTTCCCACTCGGAGCAGCCAGTTCCACTGCAGAAAGTTCATTAACACGCCCATTAGTGTTTTCTGATTCACAGCTGCTGGAGCCAGTGGGCAAGTGGGAGCTGCCACTGGGAGAGCAATCAGCTCCAGCTAATGCATATGTTAATAATGCTGATGCGGGAGCATTTGGTGCACCTCAAAGAAAGGCAGTAAAATAGCAGTGCGGGCTCCCCCAACACTTAAAATAAAGAGCTGGGGTGGGGGGGCAACAAACGTAAAACTGTCCAGTCAAAACATTTATAGCCAATATTTATAGATCATAGCAGTGTGCCGGTGATGGTGCTAGCCCGTGCCTTCATGACTCAGTGAGTCTGTGGCAAAACCATCTAAGTGATGGGAAGTTCTGAGTTTTGAAAGGCCTTCTGGTTAATCCGAGGTTCCTTCCCCCCTGGGCTCCCAGCAGCATTCCTTGGGAGCTTTGGGGGTGCTGTCCATGGTGTTTGGTGGCCTGACGAGAATCTATCCAACTGAGACAACCTTAGAGGTCTCCTTAGAGATCCTGGTTGCCTGGAGACAACAGCAAAATGGCTCCTGGGACAAAGGCACCTGCAGCCAAGCACCTGGTGACTGGAGTTCAATCCCTTGGATGAGATGGAAGGAAAGAACAACTCACGTGATTGATCTGGTACTCTGACCACATGTACGTCCTGGCCCACACACATCAAACTACAAAATTTTAATTTAATAAAAAAAAATAAAGAAAGAAATCCCGCCAAGTGTGTCATTAAACAATTTTAGCAAATTCAACACCTGCCTTCCTGGACAGCGATCCGCCAGGTTGTTTCCATAGCAAAGCTGCGAGCCCCAGGAGTTGACTTGGCAAGCGGCGCAGACTGTAGTGAAACCACAAGGTGAAAGCCTTCTAGCTCATAACCGAAGACATTAATCTAGAGGGATTTATTCTGACATTTACTGCAGGGTGAGCAGGGTGCTGGGCCTTGGAATGAATATGGCTCCCACTGATGCTGTACCTTTCAGCCCACTGTATGGGCTGCTGGATGTATTCCAGCCTCTGCCTGCCTTCAACTGCCTTTCGACGAGATTTCCATAGGCTCCAGGAAGGAGTGGATAGTTTTAGACTTTTATCCTCAAGTGAATCTCCAATCATGGTACTATGAGCTAGTTGCAATGAAAACTGGGATTCTAAAGTTCGGATAACTGTTCAACTGTGTGAAGGAAAGCAGTGTATTGAATTTGCATTTCTGATTGGCACCATGAATAGACTGGGTGTTCTCTCCCCAACTCAAAGTACTCTCTGTAAAACTCTTGTGGCATGGACAGCATTTGAAAGTTTACTTTGGGGGCTTGGGATGTGAGTTAGGTGACAGAGTGTATGCCAGGTATCCACAAAGGCCCCAGGTTCGATCCCCAGTGCCTCCTGAGCCAGATGTGCTGGGACATGCATGCATTTAATCCCAGTGCATTCAAGGTAGAGGAAGGAGGTAAGAAGGTCAAAGTCATTCTCATCTAAATAGCCAGGCCAGCCTGGGCTACATGAAATCCTGTGTCAAGAAAGATTGTTTTATATTTAGGAGAAGCTGGGATGGCCCAAGACAACTTCTTTTGCACAAGTATGGTGAACGTGAGGACTCACGAGTGTGTACAGGTGCAGGTGTGAATGCACTCGAGGAGCTGATGTTTCCCTTGGGGCTTTGTCCTTTGTCTTGACTGTTCTCCGCCTTGTGCACTGAGGGAGGACAAGGTCTCTGGTTGAGCCTGCCGTTCACCTTTTCCTCCTGGCTAGTCTTAGCTAGCCAGCATGTTCTGGGGACCCCTCAACCGTCTCTGCAGCTCGGTATTACTCGTTGGTTGCCATGCTCACCTGGACTTTTAAGTAGATTCTGATGTCTGAACTTCTGTCACCACGCTTGTGTAGGAAGTGCTTTTCCCACTGAGCCATGGCCCCAAGCAATGCTAATTCACACAAAAAGCACTGCGCTCTTTCCTCAGGGGAGAGTCTAATGAATGGCAAACACGTAGTTTAAAGTGTTCTTGCTTATTACATTTCTATCTCTTCATGTTGTATGTGTTTGTAGAAGTGCACACTCACGCATACCTTGGCACATGTCCAGAAGTCCGAGGACCATTTGCAGGAGTCGGTTCTCTCCGTCTGCCTTGTGGGTCCTGGAGATTAAGTCAGATCACCCAGGCTTGGTAGCAATTACCATCAATTGTTCAGCCATTTTGCTAGTCCAAGAAGTTTACAAAATTGCTACCACTCCGAGCAGGCATGAGCATTAGGGTTAAGATCCTTTGGAATAGACTATATTTTACATCATTTGATTTTGAATTTATAGTAACATGTTCAAAACAGTGAGGTCATCTCTGCTTTTCACATATGTTTGTATTGAACAAATGTTACAAACTTCTCTTTTACTGGTCAAACTTTCACAGTGATGGGAAATATAGAATAGATTATCCTGAATGCCAAGAGAACTAGACTCAAAGCTATTCTCTAAAGGTGAGCATTTTGTGGTAAAGCGCCTGGGATATCTACCCAGGGCTTGAGTTTGCATATAGCTACAATGTGCAATAGCATCATATTACAGGATACAGAGCTAAGAGAGAGGGTGAAGGCCAAAGGAAGCGGTGTGGGCATTTATAACTGGAGGGTGTCCATGCTCAAAAATGCAGGCAAGGTGGGCAGGAGTGATAGCTCAGTGAGTGGACAGTGAGGACCCGTGCAAAACACCAGGCATGGTGGCATGCACTTAGACACTGCTGTGGACACGGAGACAGGCAGGTCTCTGGGACTTAGCTCACCAGCCAGCATCGCATAGTTGGCAAATTACAGGCCACTGGGAGACAGGGTGAACTTTATACAAACTCACACACACATACACTTGCATGTACATGGACACACACACACACACATGCACACACACACACACACACACACACACACACACACACACGAAATGGCCATCCATCTATGACTTAAAGATCTTGGGAGACTGGCCCAGCTGCTTCAGTAACAGGAGGATTCTCTTCCACTTATTCTTCCTCCTTCCTCTGCGGAAGTAAGAGCTGTTCACCTGCTGACAGGGCAACCTGGCCAGAAATTACTTTTTGATGTTTCCAATTTTCAGAAATTAAAGTCTAATTGAATCAGTTTCCCCTTACCTTTTCCTCCCTCCATCCCCCCAATCTCTCTCACCCTGATCTCTCTTAAATTCATGACTCCTTTTACTTTAACTGTTGTTAACACATATGTATATTCTTTAAAATACAAATACAATCTACTCAGCCAGCACAATGTTACTTTTATGTCTATTATTTGGGGCCAACCGCTTGATATTGGATGACCAATTAGAGGACCCTTCCTTGGGCAAAACAATTTTCTCCCACTCTCAGAATTCCTTAGTTTTCCTGTAGTTTCTTGTCTAGTGTCTGGGACCTCTGACATTTCCCCTTCTCTGTCAATATGTCTGTGGGTGTTGTCCTTGTTGGGGTCTGGTTTAAGCAGCTGTTGAGATTTCGTGGATACAGATTTCCTGACACTTCTAGATGGAATTTCACAGTGGACACCATGTTCCTCTGGCCCTTACAATCTTTCCATTCTCCCTTTACTGATGTCCCTTGCGTCTAAGTGCAAGGGTTGTGTTAGTGATGGGGATGGATCCGCTGGGTCTGAGCACCACATAATCACATACTCTCTGCACTTGAATCAGTTGCGTTTCTCTGTATTGGACTGTCTATTGCAAAGCACAGTTTCTTTGTTGAGGATGAGACTAGAGTTATCTGTGAATAAAAGGATAAATATAGAGAATGTACCTAAGAATTATATTGGCTTAGTACAGCGTTGGTGGTGAGTTCTTGCTCAAGATTCATGACCTCATTAGCCCCCTATATCAGCTGGGTTTCTGCTGACTTCTTCCTGTAGAGTAGGCCTTAAGTTTAATTAGAGAGATGTTGGCTAACACCAAGATTTGAGTTATACCTTATTGTTATCTTACCTTACTTGTAGTTATTGTAATTCATAGGCATTATAGTTGGGTAGGACTACAAGCTTCTCCCTCCCTTGGAAGTTTGCTCAGCACCTTCTGGAACCATGAGATATAGACCTCAAGAGGAGGCTATCTGGTCATATCTCACAGCCTCCTGGTAGTGTGTCTGAAGCACATAGCGTCTTCATTAATAAGGACTTACCTTCAAGCCCTAGGAAGCAACCAAGGCCAAAACCAATAACCTATAATGTTTTAGGAATTCCTTGGACCCCCTCATGGCCAGAAATTTTATTTCAGTTGCTGTTGCTGCATGAGAAACTACCCCAACATTTAATGGCTTACAAACAAACAACAAACAGGTAATTCACATTCTAGTGGTATCCAGGAATCAGTGCAGGACTCACTGGGAATGGCTTGCCCCTCTTCTGAGCTATTTGGGATCATAGCCAGAAATAATAGAGGCTGCAGTTTGATTTGAGGGATACAGTTATATGGAGGGTCCATCAATGACATGCCTGAAACATTTAATGGTGAGTGGCTGGAAGAGGAGGGCTGAGATCAGCTTCTGCAAGGCTTCCCTGTTGTATGGTGAATTCAGGGAGTCAGACTTAATAGCCCTTATTCAATACTCAGGGATCCCTGAGTGCTCCTGTCTCACTTTTAGAAGCTGTGTCGTCTTTACCATCTGACCAAAAGATCACAAAGTCACTACCACCATCACTATTGCCACCAATGGTCCCAAGCCTGGCCACACAGAGAATAGTAGGACTAGATCTCACCTTCAATTGAGGTGTGACAAAAGGGCATCGCAGAATAGCATGTGGGAGAGATCGTGCAACAACCCTTGGAAGATATGATTAGCCTCATGTAGAAAGACAGAAACAAGTCAAAAAGACCTGGTGTCGAATGTGGCTATTTCTTTTTCTGACTTCCTCCTAGAATGTTCCTGCTTAGGCTTCTTGCAGTATCTGTGCCCTATCAATCAAGTGAACTTATTGGAAACCCACCAAATCAGACCTCTGGGGTTGTGTTAGTCAAAGGCATAGTGACTGGGGGATTTTCACTATTCCAGTGACTGTAGTTAGTTGGTTTATATACAGTCATGGAGACTCTGTCTGCAACATCCTAGAAGTGGACTTTCTAGCAAGTGTCCCTGACTGTGTTCCTTGCTCCCGTGGTTACTTCCCAGCTACCTGGTAACAATGGTTCTTCCACATCTGCTGCTGAGCAGAGACCCAGCACCCCTCCCCCCTCAGGCCTCCTCAAGTCTCCCATGGATCACCAGGGATGGAGAGACATAATGAGATTTTAATTGTCACACTGTAGCAAATCCTTATTTCCACGTGCATATCTTCTAGGCAGAGATGTAGTTTCAATTAATTTTGCATATCTGATAAAAATTTCATATCCTTTAAGCTAATTTCATTTGAACTAATAGGAAGAGTGCTCCCCTCTGAATTGCAACTTTGGATGTCTTATCCTGAGATCTCCCAAGTACGTAGGTACATTAAAGACTCAGGACTGTGTGCAAAAGTGGCCTTGAGAGGTGTCCTTTAGTTCTGTGCAGGAGTCCTCTGAGCAGCCTTTTTTTCTACTTTTCTCACTTCAAGAACGTTCTTGAGTTCCTATTTACTTTTATAATTTGACAGTTCAAATAAAAAAGTTTTTCTGAGTGTGACATGGTTTCAGTGGCTTTCTTTTTGAGTATAAAAAAAATTTTTTTAAAAAAAAATATACCCTAAGGGAGGAAAAGGTTATTTTGGCTCAAGGTCTGAGGGGATACAGTTCCATCATGGCTGCGAAAGCAACCTTGAGGCCACAGAAAACACTGTATCCATGGTAAGGAAACAGAGCTGAATGCTGGTACTCAGCCCTTGGGTGGGATGCTGCTGCCCTCATCCAGGGTTCGTCTTCTCCCTTTGGCTAACCAGCTCTGGAAAAGTCCTCACAGACACACCTAAGATGTGAAGGTGTGTCACCAATGCCTTAAACTTTTCTTAAACGAGTCAAGTTTTCAATGAAAACAAACTGTCCGACATCCGTGAAGATGAAGAGTGCTCTTCCCTTTGGGCAATTATTAGCTTTCCTCCTTAGCGCTAAGGGACATGGGCGGTTCTGGCTCAGTGATGAGTCTGTTTCATTAAAACATGTGGGAAGGCAGGGAAGTCATTGTAATTAATATGTGGGAGAAAAGGACAGATGTACCTTAATTTCATTTCTCAGAACCACCACCCCCCTTCGGATGTGATGCCTGGGTTTAAAATTAATCTGAAGCACAAATATAATGTCACATATACTTGGCTACTCTCATTTTCTTTTAAAAAAAATCCTGTGGTAGAACTAAACAACACATTTGTTGCAGTACAGAGTTTCGTTAAACTTGAAGTTATCAAGGCCCAGAAACGCTAATGCCAAAACTCAGAAAAGTAACATTTGTAATAGACGATCTCTTGGTTTTATTCGTGATATCTCCTAGCTATTACGTTAATTTCTTATGAGATTAGGAAGAGAAATTTTAGTGGACTGGAATGCTGGCTTAGTGGTTAAACGCATTTTCTTCTATTGCAGAAGGCCCATGCTCAGCACCTATATGGTAGCTCATAACTATCTGTATTCCTAGACAAATTTAAAGTCCTCTTCTGGCCTCCATAGTCTCCAGACACAGACATGCACCCATATATATATAAAACTTAAAATGTCTTCTTTTTAAGAGAAGAGAAATTTAGGGGCAGCCAGCTGTCTCAGAAGGTGACGTTCATGTCACAAATTCTGTTGACTTTATCCCTGGGACCCACATAGGTGAAGAGGAGAGTAGATTCTTTCAAGTTGTCCTCTGACCTCCACACATACCATGTACATGCATACAGACCCCCCCACATACACATGCTCTCTCTCTCTCTCACACACACACACATCCACATAATAAATAAATAAGTGTAAAAGTTTGAAAAGAAGATGAGATGCTTAATTAAGAAAGAAGAATATGAAGGAAAGTTTTGGGCAGGGGGAATAAAACAGATAAAGTTCGAGATTCATGTGTGTGCACATACATGATCACATATGTGGATAATGGAAACACTCCCAGACTAATCCTGGGATACTAACCATGAGTGCCACTGCTTGAGAATATGATCTCACAGAAGCACTCCGCCCTGTAGATGAGATGTGGAGGGTATCTGGCCCATTGATGTGTGGTATTTAGATTTAAAGCTGTGTAAGTGGGGTGGGGAAGACAACATAGTAAAGGGTTTGCCTTGCTGGTGTGAAGATCCTGAATTCAATCCCCAGAACTCACATAAAGAAAGCTGGGTGTAGTCCTGTGCACTTTTAGTGCCACTGCTGGAGAGGAAGAGACAGGAGGATTGCTAGCGTTTCCTGGGCAGCTTGCTTAGTCTATCTGATAAGTTTCAGGCTATGGAGGGACTTTGTGCCTCAACCTCCCAAAAAGATGGAAGACTTGGTCTTAAGGATCAATATCCTAGTTTGTACTCCACCTTCCATATATGCATGCAAACACACCTGTACCCACATATCCACCCACACATGAACAAACCTTGTGAAAGTGGCTTTGTGACTATAGGGACAGATGTTCAGGAACTGGCTGAGAAAGTCAAGAGATGTAGAAAGTGAAATTGGTTCGATGCTGGCACCTAACTCCTAGTGCCTCTGACTCTGGTGTCAGCACAGCAAGAAGTGGGAAGGGAGGGCCTGTCTTTCAGGGAAGGATTCATATCAACCACCTGGAGAAACAGGCATAGAACCAGAGTATCCACTGGATATTTATAATGAGAGCATAGAGCCAGAAGCATCCGTTACAGAAACCCCAGCGTTTGCATACACAGACCCTCCACAGTGGTTAAGCATGTTTCTGGGAGAACACGCTGTCTACATCCAGCTTGGGAAATTATCAATCAGACTGCTCAATGAACTCATGCATAGACAGGCTCCCCTGTGAATGAAGCCTCCCGGTTCATTCAGGCGAATAAGGGTTTTCTGGGTCACATGGTATGTTCATGGTCCAGTGGTAGCTAATTTATAGTTCAACAGCCTTCCAAAGTGGCAGTGCCGTTTCCCACTCCTAGCAGCAGTGAGTGAGCAACCGGATGGTACTTGGGCATCAGGAACGCATTCATTTAAGAGTTCATTAAATGCCGTGGGCTGTTCTACAGAGTGGGCGTGTCATCCTGGACTTTATATCTACTTCGAGGGAAAAAGAGATAAGAAAATAGCCAAGTAGGGTAGTTCTCAGTGGTCAGTCCTAGTGAGAGCTAACTTCCTGCTTCATGTAATCACCTAGAAAGACATCCCTTCTTCCTAGCACCCTTGACATTCCATCCAGGCCACTGTTGTCCCATGTTAAGTGATGTTCTTTGGGCTGCTTTTCACGGCACTTAGGAAGGACAGCCAGTAGGGTTCCTTATCATTCTGGCAATCAGAAGATGGCTTCTGCCAACCACTGTCATATCACCAGGTGCCATTTAAATTCACTCCGGAAAGCTCTCCAACCAGTCTGAAGCCAAAGGTGGAGACGAGGGTCAGCCTACCCTACCAAGTCATCTCATCTTCTTAATGTTGTTTGACACATCTATAAAGAGAAACTTTGGGTTCAGTGAGGGGTGCAGTGATAATTGTCAGCTTGGCAGCTCCTGGAATCACTTCTAGAGACAAAGCTCTGGGCTTCCAGATTGAGTTCACTGAGGTGGGAAGCCCCTCCCTAAGTGTGGGTGACACTATTGCATGGGCTGGGGTCTAGACAGAGTAGAAAAGAGAAAGGGAGCTGAGCACCAGCATCTGTCCCTCTCTGCTTCCTGACGGTGGATCCACGTGACCAGCTGCCTCAAGATCCTGCTGTGGTAACGCCCCACCATGATGGACTATACCCTCGAACAGTAAACATAAATAAATAAACCCTCCCTTCCTTAAGTTGCTTAAAAGTTGCTTGAGTTAGGATAAAAGTCATGTATTTTATCCCAGCAATGAGACAGGTAGCCAATTCATTTGTCCAGATCCTTTATGGCTATGAGGATCTTGAAATCTAAAAATGGTCTTGTATTGTATTGTTTGTTGGTTTTGTGTGTGTGTGTGTGTGTGTGTGTGTGTGGTCTGTGTGAAAACGTAGTTGTATGTGTCTTGCATCCTCAACAAGATACTAAAATTTTTATCCGAGTCTGTCAAGGGGATGCAGGGCAGTACAGAACTGATTTTGCTTGGTCTCGTCTAGTATTTCTCTCTCATCCCTCTGGGCAGAGAAATTGGCACAGAGTGAATGTTCCCTAAATATTTAATCGTCGTGAATTGAAACAGTTGTTCAGATCATTTAAATCCCTCCCCTGTCTCCTGCCCAAGCAGAGGCCACCCTGGCTCTGGGTTCATGGTGCTTTAGGTCCTGAGTAATCTGTGTATAATCATGCCAGTTTTTAGCTTTTCTCCGGAGGGAGGAAAGAAGAGAGGGAATGAGAGAGGAAGGGGAAGAAGAGAGAAAAGAGAAGTTGTGCATATATGTGTGTTTGTAGTTGTATGTGCATGCTGTGTCTGGGAGCTGTTTATACTGTATTTTGTGTGGTGATATATTCATATGGGGTGTGTGTGTGTATGTGTGTGTGTGTGTTTGTAGTTGTATGTGTGTGTTGTGTCTGGGGCCTATGTGCACTGTATTTTGTGTGGTGGTATATTCATATGGTGTGTGTGTGTGTGTGTGTGTGTGTGTGTGTATGTGTGTATGTGTGTAATATGTATATTACATTGTGTGTGGTATATTTATATTTTGTTTGTGAGTAGGTGTGTTTATATGGTGTGTGCACATTCATATGTGTTCATGGACCTATGAGTGCAATCACAAGCATTCCACATTACAAATATGGCGTCAAAGGCCAGGTGTAAGTGTTATCCTCCGACCATGAGTCGGGAGCTCTCTTTTCATCAAGGTCTTTAAAGATAGCATTAAAAAGTCACTTTCGTTCTGAAACCTGACACTTCTGTCCCATGGGAGAGCAGTATCACAATTCTGACTTTTAAGCTCCCCAGAGTTACCACCCACTACCTGGGAAGTAGCATTTGGTGCAGCCCCTGGCCATTCTGACCTCTGTGTGTGAGGAGTTTCCTTGGGCATTCAGAGCTGAACTGTTTTTATCTTTGACCTCGAAGTGTCAGGTTTGTCTGGGTGGGTGGTTCCACTTGCAGTTAATCTGCACATCAAGCAAGTGTTCTCTCAAGAGGGCGGGAAGTTCCCTTCCTTTCTATGGAGCTGCCACTCACAGTTTGCTGACCTGGATCCCTGGGGCACTAGGTGAAAGAAGAGAGACTACCACTATTACCACCAGCGTCCCCATCTTCAAAGTGACTCAAAGTGCATCTTTTGATGGTTATAGTTTCCAGTCTTTTCCTTTATGCAAAACTACATTCTCTACCTACCTATCTATCTATCTATCTATCTATCTATCTATCTATATCTATCATATGTCTATCTATCTTATGTCTATCTATCTATCTATCTATCTATCTATCTATCTATCTATCCATCCATCCATTTATTTTGGAGCAGATGGGTCTTGAACTTACTATATAGTCAAGAATGGCTTTGAACCTCTGAACCTCCCAGCTTTCTCTCCTAAGTGCTAGAATAGCAGACCTATACCATGCCATATGTTTTGTTATGGCAATAGAGAAATAACCCAAGGCTTCATAGTCACTAAGTAAGAACTCTACTCAGCTGTACCCGCAGCCCATATTTTAATGAGCTGATTCATTATGAGTTGGGAGCTTAGGAAGCCAGTTTGGTATTTACAAGTAGGTGACCCCATTGTGGTCAGGTCCTTATGGTATGCAGTCTTCTCCTGTGAGCAGAGGTGGTTTCTTGGGAGCCTGTACGCAGAGACCTCTGGCTTTAACACCAGTCTGGCAGCTCTCGTTTCTCTGCAGGGCTGTAGGGTCCCTGACCTTGTCCCTGATGAAAATGCTTGGGAACATTAATCACAGCTGTGCTCATGAACCCCTTTCTGTTTTGATTATTTTCGGAGAAGAAGAAACTAATAGTGGAGCTGCTGGTGAGAGTCATTTTAGGGAGCTTCGGGAAACTCGGGGCTTGCCAAGCCTCTCTCTGCCCAGCCCCCAGCAGAGGCAGCTCTTCTCGGGCTGTGGGAGCTGTGCCTGCTTTCCATGTTCTCCAGCACAGCTCACGGAAGAACATCTGGGTGTTTGAGAATCATTGCATGAGGAGGGAACACCACCAGGTCTGGCGTAATGAAAAAAACCCAGCTTATTGCCTTTATTCTGAGTGTATTTAAATCGCTACCAAGCTCTGTTGACTGAGGGCAAATTACTCAGTTATCTTAGCGTACTCTATGTAGAGTCCCCTCCTTTTCTCTTTTGCTCTTGTGGGTGTTAGGAGGGGTGCTTTCTTCTCCTTCCTCATTGAGTTAACTCTCTGGGAATCTAACAGATATCTGAGACAAACAAGTGACAGAGAATAAAAGTTTATTTGGGGGTTTATGGCCAATGAGTGATCGCTTTGGCCCAATGATGGCACAGAACACCATGGCAGGAACATGAGGGAGAGGAAGCCCATTCACGTCATGATCAGGAAGGTGCCCAAGAGACCCCTGGGTAAAATTCCTCCTTTAGTACACCATGCTGGAGACAAAGGATTTAATACAGGAGTCCCTGGGAAAAAATATCAAGATACAAATACCCCATTGCTTTTTTCCCCTTTGTTGCCTACCTCTCTATCCTAGCTACAATAACTGTCAAATTGACTCAGCCTACAATCAACTGATAGGGGCAGGCAAGAATCTCAATTAAGAAATTTCCTTTTCAGGTTGGTTTGCACACATGTCTAGAAGAGATTCTCTTGATTATTAACTGATACAGGAAGTAATCAACCCACTGTGGGTGGTACCATTTTCTGGGCAGGCTGTCCTGGGCTATAAAAGAAATCTAGCTAAGTGTATGGTTCCTGCCCTTCTTGGGTTCCTGCTTGGCGTGAATTTCTATTTCTCTCTTCTATTAGTGGCAGCCTGTGACCTGGAAGTGTAAGCTGAACTAAACTCTGTGACCTGGAGATATGAGCTGAAAATAAAACCCTGTGGTCAGACCTGTTGGTTTATGATTTCCTACATCCTGTTTCTATAAAATGTCACGGAACGATACCACATCAGAACACAGAGGTTTGAGTATCCCCCAGTCTGTGTTCCTGGTCCATGGCCATTCAGATTTGGCTCCAGAGAAAACTATCTCATATTCCCTCTGAGGTGAAAGCCATATTCTTGTGTCAATACTACCCATAAAATCGAGATATCTGCTGAGTGAAAAAGGCCACCTAGCTTTAGTGTGTCCCTCAGCAAGGGTTCCATGGGAGCCAGTTAGAGCCTGCTAGAGCCTGCTAGAGCCTGGGTTTGCTGATGTTGCCAGAGCCGCACCCTTCCTCCTAGTTGGTGGCTTGGCCGTTTAAATGCAAGCCCTCTGATTCATCTTACCCACTGTCTTGACTTCATCATTTCAAACCTACCATTCAAAGGCCATTTATAAGTGTCTTGAAGAGTTCTAGTAGGGAGCCCAATTCTAAAAAGCATGAATCGTGTAGCAGTCTTACATGTAGCATGAAGTGTACATGTAAGATTCTGTGTCAGACCAGGGTTATAGGAATCTTTGATCTATAATGCAGAAATATCCTCAGATTGAAATCCCATCAGAATGAGGATGCCTGCCCCCCTGGCGTTTATAAAAGGGCTTCTAATACCATTCCTGAAGCATGGCGCCTGGGCTGAGGTAGGCACCCAGAATGGCTTTGGTGTCAGTGACTCTGTCCTTCTGTGCTGGGTCGGCTGAGTCAGTACAGTGGAACTAAGCTCTCAGTCCATTTATAACGCCAGGTTCAAGACTGACCCAGAGGTCAGGGTAACAGAAAGAAAGGGGCTGCCTCCCCGAGGGTTGACAGCCTGCCTGCCTGCACCTAGCCTCCCGCTCAAAGGCAGGCCAGCCCTACGGTGGTATTCTCCGAGGCTGAGAATTCATTCTCCTAGTAGAATTTTTCTGACCTTATCTTTAATTGGTATCGAGGCACTGGTATGCATACAGATTGGTTTTAATGCTTCAATTATTAAAGACATTTATTTGCAGACATTCATTTGACCAGTCTTGGCTGAGTTTAACCTAAACAGGCACTCGATTCTGCCTGGACTCTAGAATAATGCAGAGGATTTCCCCCACCTTGCAAGTGTGTGTATGTGTGTGTGTGTGTGTGTGTGTGTGTGTGTGTATAGATATATATAGATGTGTATATCTGTGAGTATGTGTCTCTATGTGTCTATGTGGGTGTCGGTGTCTGTGCATATGTTTGTCTATGTGTGTGTGCCTGTGCATATGTGTGTCTATGTGTGTCTGTGCATGTCTATCTCTGTGTGTTTATGTGTGTGTACACATTTTTGGAAGGTCACTTGTGTCTATGTATTGGGGGACAGAGCTCAATGTCAGTTGTCTTCCTTGGTTTCTTCCCAGCTTACTTTTTATTCTATTATTTTACATTTATGGGTATTTTGCCTTCATGTGTGCCTGTGTACCGTATCCCTGCCTTGTGCCTAATGAGATCAGAAGAGGGTCTTCTGGCACTGGCATTTCAGGTAGCTGTTCCTTGTGGGCATTGGGAATTGAACTCAGTTCCTCTGAAAGAACAGCATTAGCTTTAAACTTCGGGGCATCTCTACTGTCCCTATCCCCATCTTGCTTTTGAGACAGGGTCTCTCATTGAACTCGGCACTCACTCATTGCTTAGACTAACTGGCCAGCAAGTCCAACTGTGTCTGCCCCCACTAGTGCTATGATTATAGGCACACACCATTTCATCCAACTTCTTTTGCATTCTTCTAGGGATCAAAGTCAGGTCTTCATGCTTAGATGAAAAGCACATTTCAATATGACTTATATCAGAGGCATTCAAACCATGGCCTCTCTTCAGCTGAGAAAAGTCCCCTTTACTTAAGAACTGAGAACATGAGTGATATAGATGGCTTGGTCAAAATGTCACAGACAGAAACATAGCCATGTGTGGCCCTAAATGAAAAGCCACCAAGGTCAGGCCATAAAGGGGCAAGAAGCCTGAGGAGTTGTGTCTAGATCATGTCGTGACTGCTGAAAACAGTTTATGTGGGAGACATGTCCGCTTTTCATCTAACCAAGAGCTTTTATAAACCTAACCTGTACTAGAAGTAGAGAAAGACACTCCTGCAGGGTGGCTATACCCAATATTGAGAGCATCATCGTAACTTTAATAGGCTTCCAAGGGAGGTTTTGGATTAGTCTTAGAGATAAAACTTTTTGAAAAGATCTGTTTTTGCTTCATATGTCAAGATATAATTTTGCTGATCCACAATCAGAGGAAATGGTGAGAGGTTTGCTTTGATGTGTTGCTTTGCAACTGAGGACGGTCTACCGAGTGTCATTTGCCAGCACATCTGAAGCTAATGGCACTGGCTGAAGGTCGATGCTAAGACTAGGGAGAAAGCTCGTTCATAAGGAATGAATGCCCCACTTCTGGGATGCTTGGACGGTTGCCCCAGTGTGACAGTGTGTGCTGGTGAGTTTTAAGCATCACCACAACGCGACTTAGAGTTACACAGGGAAAGTTTCAACTGAGGAATTATCTAGGTCTGCTGGACACGTAGGCCGCCGCTGGAGAAATCCTTCCATTGTTAATTGATGTGGAAGGACATGCTGATTGTGGGCAACGTCCTCTAGGCAAGCGGGTTTTGAGCTGTAGGCGAGTGGGCAAAGCTCGATGCAAGTAAGCAAGCATGACGTGGGTGTGCACTCATTTCTTTCCGCTCTTGACGGTATCTGCAGATGTTGTGTGAGCAGCTGCCTCAGGCTACAGTGACGTCCCCATGATGGTAGAGCATAACCTGGAATTGTAAGCCAAGCAAACTCCTCCTCCTCCCCCCTCCAGTTCATCTTTGTCAGGGTATTGTTGTATCACAGCAACAGAACACATTGGCAGTTTATGTTGATTGCCAACCTGACAAGATCTAGTCTCATCTAGGTGGCAAAGGTCTGAAGAAGTTTGTAGCCTGGGTTATTAAAGCGGGACAACTGTCCTAAGAGCAGGTGGCATCTTCGTATGATGGGATCCTGAACTGAATGGGAGAAAGCAAGCTTAGAGCCAGGGTTCATCTCTCTCTGCTTCCCGACTGTGGATACCGTATGAGCAGCCGCCTCACACTGCCAATGCCATGCGTTACCTCCGCGATGGACTGCGTGCTCGGCTGTGAGCAGAGAGATTCCCTTACTCCCTTAAGCTGCTATCACTGGGTCTTGGGCAACAGCAAGAAAAGTTACTAATGTGGTCACAAACCAAGCTCGGGGATCTTCGTGTATGACTCTGGGAAAGAAAGGAGGGGGTTTATTTCCAGTGTTCCTATGTGTTCTTTTTTTCCCCCATTAGTTAATTTATTTACTTTATATCCCAATTGCAATACCCTCCTTGCCTCCAAGTCCCTTCCTCACATGACCCCTCCCCCATCCCCTCCTCTCCTTCATCCCTGAGGAGAGGGAGGTCCCACTATGTACCAAAGTATCCTGGCACCCACAGAGGCCAGACAAAGCAGCCCAGTTAGGGGAACAAGATACACAGGCAGGCGACAGTCAGAGTAAGTCCCAACCCCATTGCTCCAGTTGTTCGGGACCTTCATGAAGACCAAGCTGCACATCTGCTGCATATGTGCAGGTGTCCTAGGTCCAGCCTTTGTATGCTCTTTGGTTGGTGGTTCAGTCTCTTGGAGTTCCCAAGGGTCCAGGTTAGTTGACTATGTTGGTCTTTCTGTGGAGCCCCTATCGCCTATGGGTGCCTCTTCTACTAGACTTCTTGAGCTCTGTCTAATGTATGCTTGCCTGTGGGTCACTGTATCTGTGTCGATCAGCTGCTGGGTGGAGCCTCGCAGAGGACAGTTATGCTAGACTCCTGTCTGCACGCCTAACAGAATATTATTACTAATAATATCAGTGATCGGGTCTTCCCCATGGGATTGCTCAAGTTGGACTAGTCATCTGCTCCATCTTTGTCCCTGTACTTGTAGGAAGGACAAATTTGGGGTTGAAGGTTTTATGGGTGAGTTGGTGTCCTTTTCCTGCCCCTGGGAGTCTTAGCTGGCTATAGGAGGTGGCCTCTTCAGGCTCCATATCCTCCACTGCTATTAGTCTCAGCTGGAGTCACCCTTATAGACTCCCTGGAGCATCCCCCATAGCAGGTATCTAGCATGTCCTAGAGATCCCCACCCCTACCCATTCACCCAGACCATTGGGTGCTTTCTCAGGAAACTAGGAATAGTTCTACCTCAATACCCAGCTATACCACTAATTGGCATCTACCCAAAAGATGCTCCACCATACCACAAGGGCACTATGTTCATAGCAGCTTTATTCACAGTAGCCAGAAACTTGAAACAAGCCAGACGTCTGTCCATCAGTCAAAGAATGGATAAAGAAAATGTGGTTCATTTACCCAGTGGAATACTACTCATCTCTTAAAAATGAGGACATCATGAAATTTTAGGGCAAATGGATGGAACTAGAAAATCTCCACCTAAGTAAGATAACCCAGACCCGAAAGGACATGCATGGTATGTATTATAAGTGGACATTAGCCATAAAGTACAGAATTCCCGTGCTACAAACCACAGACCCAAAGAGGATAAATAACAAGGAGGGCCTAAGAGAGGATGCTTACATCTCACTCAGAAGGGGAAATAAAATACTCATCAGAGGTGGGAGAAGAGAGCTGGGCGGGAGAGGGGATGGGGAAGAGAAAAGAGGTGGAGATCAGGTGTAGGGAAAGCCTTGGTGTCACTTTTATTTTGGTGCTCTGTCATTGAGATGTAAAAGATATGCAAAAATCTGGGACTTTGCCCTACAGACTTCTGCCTTGCCTACCTGGGATTTCTATGGGTGTGGGGATCTAGAGACAAAGTTTGGACAGTAACTGCCACGCTACTGATCCACTAATTCATCTCTCCAGCCCCTCTACAAACCTTTCCAGATTTCCAATCAACAGGGCTCCTAACTCACTTCTTAGTGTGTCTTTAGAGAGAAAGATTGTATTTAGGCCTAGATTTACATGCATGCATGAACTCATATATATCTTATATGTATATATGCATTTATATTTTATAAAGACATTTTAATTTTTATTTGACTTGTATGAGTGGTTTGTCTGCATGTGTGACTGTGTACTATGTGTGCACAGTGTTCAGGGATACCAGATGAGGGCTTTGGAGCCTTTGGCTATGGAGCTAGAGATGGTCTTGAGCTTCAGAGTGGGTGCTTGGATCCCAACCCATGTGCCCTTAACCTCTGAACCATGTCTCCATCCCCATGCATTTATTTTTGAGATAGAATCTCATGTAGCCCTCATTGGCCTACTTATTGTTAGCCAAAGGTAGCCTCGTACTTCTGATTCTCCTGCCTCCACTAACCAAGGGCTGGAAAGCACCAGTACACCTAGTTTATACAAGATGGGAACCAGGGCTTCAAACATGGTAGCTGCCTTCCGATTTCTATTGCTGTGGTAAAACCCCATGACAAAACGCAGCTTGGGGAGGAAAGGCTTTATTTTTAGCTTACAGTTCCATATCACAGTCCTTCATAGAAGGAAGTCAGGGCGGGAGCCTAAACTCAGGAACGGAAGCAGCGCAATAGAGAAACACTGCCTACTGGCTTGCTCACCACAACTTACACAACCTGCTTTCCTATAGCATCCAGGGCCACTGGCCCAGGGTGGCACCACCCACCATAGTGGGCTGGGCCCTCCCTCATAAATTATCAATCAAGAAGATGTACCACAAGCTTGCCCACAAGGCATTCTCATGGGGACAATTTCTCAATGGAGGTTCCTTCTTCTAAAAGGTCTCTAGCTTATACCAACCTGGCATAAAGCGCACCAGAACACTAGGTAAGCACTCTACTGACAAAGCCACATCTCCAGCCATATGAGTGGGTTTTATATAGCACGCTGTGGTGATATCAAGGTATTCGGCCTGAGAGCAGGGGGACACAGAGAAAGATATGCACTGTTGCATAAGGCACACCATGTGTATTTGTGCGGACTTTGTAGGTTTCCTTAAAGCTACTTAAAAACCTAACCCGGGACATGCTAGTTCTTGGAAACATTTTCCTACCCAAGCCAAATGTTCACTGTGTCCATCCTCTTACCACGACCTCCACTTCGTTGCTGTGTGTGGTGTGAGTCTGCTTTACCCTTGTCTCTAAGTGATCTGTGCACACAAGAAATAACACACCCCCATGTGATAAGATCAGGTCGTGGCATTGGTCTCTGACTCTGAGTGCTGTGCACCCTTGGCCAAGGCACTTGCTGTTATTTTTCCTGCTCGCTTCCTATGACACGCACCTCATTGGCAGATTCCACAAACAGCTCTTACTAGAATGCCTTAAAAATAAGGTAAAGACATAGAGAAGTGATTTCATTGTCTGAATCGCTTAACTCTTAAGAACTACCCATCAAAGATTTTGGTTATGAAGGGCACTCATTAGTGCCCCGAAAGCCTCTTGAGTTCTGAGCTATGAAGACATAAAAAACGCAGGCCTTGACATCACAAGAAACTGAGCCAGCAGTCCTGGGGAGCGAACACAGCCCATACACAGGAGGACCCAATTAAGCTCAGGGCATGGTTCCAAACTCAGTGTTGCAGACATAAAGATGGATATGTCTCATCTCTGGAGAGAACTGCAGTCTGAGGGCAGAGAGAACCATAAAGAACTGACTGTACGGCAGAGGGGTAAGAACCTTTTAGGTACAAGGCTCAACATGAAGCTTTCTAGGTGTACAGAGAAGGGATCAAGCCATTGTATCTGGGCTGCTCCAGAAAAACTTTCCAGGGGTAAGGACCTTTGAATTAAATGTTACAGATCAATAGATATTCCCCAGGCAAGAAGCTGCAGGAGAGTTTTTTTTTACATAGCCGGAACTCAGGGAAGAAAAGGCACAGTGCTGGGGAGATTGGGTATCAGTGAATGTGGCTGGAGTTGAGGGTTGATTGTGAAGAACAAGAAATCAAATAACACAGTCAACAAATATTGGGGGTGCCGAGGAGGCCGAGGGTTGTTCGTTTCATCTTTATAACACTTGTTTTGTTTGGATTTTTTTTTTTTTTTTTTTTTTTTTTTTTGAGACAGGCCTTACAATGCAGACCTCAGTCTCACAGAAATCTGCCTGCATCTGTTTCTTGAATACTGGGATTAATGATATGATACACTATGCAGGGCTGTGCTTTGAAGTGCAAATGACCCCACCCCCACCCCCAAAAGAGCCAAGCTTGGGCATTTGATCTCTAGCTATTCTTACAATTTGGGAGGATTTTGGAAGCCTGGTAGCTATCTGATGGATGTAGGTCATTGGGAGAGACTATTTGGGGACATGCTGTCATCGGTGGTGACTGTTTCCTTTTGTTCTAAGTCTCTTGTCTCACTGTGGTGGGAACAGCCTTCTCCTATGAACTGAGCAGTCTGCCATAACGGACAGAAACCCTCTGGAATTGCCCAAATAACATCTTTTCTCCCTGTAAGGCGTCTCTATTGGGTCAGAGCAATGCAGAACCTGCTAGTTCTGTGATATGGGTGCTGTTTTGGCTCCTTTGTGCTGTTGGAGAAATTGAGGCACTGTAAATAAGTGATTAAAAAACCTGCCCCAAGGTAAAAAAAAAAAATTAAGGGTGGCGCTGGGCAGTGATCCCAGGCACGGTGACTTCAGAACTTGTGCTCTGCATCCTCTGGCTGTTAGCATGTGAAGGATCTTCATCAGACAGCCATGGCATCGGGCAGAGATGTCATCGGACACAGGAAACTGCAAAGGAGTGGATGAGACAAGGCGAGAGGAGGTGAGGGGAGATACCCCAGGCAAGAAGAAACGCCGCGAGTAAAGCCACTGATGTAGGAAGGAGAGTGTCTAGCAACCTCGTCCCGTCGTTCTGCTTCTCCTGGGAAGCCCAGTGAACATCCCATCAGACGTTTCAGAAGTAGATGACTCTGTGGTGCAATGGAGAGCGCACTGGGCTTCTAGAAGTTTCAGAAGTAACTTTGTCCTGTAGATGAGTCCAGAGGGCCTCTGGTTCGCTCATTAGCTCCCTGCTTCCTTCCTTTGCTCCTGGCCTAGGGAAACGCCGTAAGAGCATCAGAAGGAAGGCAAGTGTTCCCCCAAACCCCACAGGCTCTTTTGTGCAGCTGTATGGTTGTGCATGTGTGGTTGTCAGTGTATGTGTATGTGTGTGTGTGTGTGTCTCTGTGTGTGTGTGTCTGTATGTGTGTGCATGCATATGTGTATGTGTGCATGCACGTGTGATGGCCAGAGGTCAACCTCTTGGGTTGTTCTTCAAGACACTCTCCACCTTGTCATTTATAACTGCCCTGTTCCAATAAGCTTGCCAGCAGGTGACACACACACCCACCCAACCACCACCGCCCCGCCCTGGGAAGCTACCTGCCACTACCTTCCCAGCATTGAAGGTACAAGTGTGTGCCATGATTCCTGGCATTTTTAGGTGGCTTCTGGGCTTTGAATACAAATTCTCATACCAGAAAGCACTTTAGCAACTGAGGTTGTCTCTTCAGCCTTCTGTATAGCTTTAAAATATACATATGCTACCAGACGTTCACTGGTGAGAATAGACACCATCTCTCCATGGAATTTAATGAATCCGGAAGTCCCCGGCTTCCCATTAGGAATCCCGAGGGACCTTCATCTGGCCGAACTGAGGAGAGTTCCAGCCACACACATTTAAATAAGAGAGACATCAGGGCAGGGTAACAGGGACCAAAGGAAGATTGCTCCCTGGGCGAAACGGAATTCCATTAGAGTTAAATTGAGACACCAAGCTATCGTCGTCGTCTCACCAACATAGTCACGGCCTTTTCTGTCGCTTTCACTTAGTGGACTCTCCATCTGAAGCCATGGCAGGCCGGGCAGCCGTGGTAGACTTCCTCCGGGGAGAGGCTAGGCTCTCCTTTGAGTGACTAGAAGCCTGAGCTGGAAAGAACGAGCCAGAAAGGAGGGTGTTGTCTGCGGCCGACCACTGCTTCCCCTGCTAGAGTCTTCAGTGGCCCCAGAGAAGCTGCTGCAAAGTAAGATCCTAACACCGCACAAGGTCGAGACTCAAAAGGGAAAGGACAGTGGTATTAAATGCACACATCTGCCTTTCGGACACAGGGAAGTTAATGGACCTCACTGTCTGGGCTAATGTTCTTGTTGCTCTGACGAAAGCAGCTTAAGGAAGGAAGGGGCTATGTTGGCTCACAGGTTGACGGCGTGGTCATCATGGTGGAGCAGTCATGGTGGCAGGAACTGAAGGCACATTGCGATCACAGCCTGTGACACTGTGACCTCGTTCAGGAAACAGAGAGAAATGGGGTATGCCTTCTAGTGGTTCCAAATCGATATTGACATCATACTGTCTGTACATCTTCACTAACAACAATTGACCCTCAGATGAAAAATACTTTCAAAATATTATGTTCTCTCTCTCTCTCTCTCTCTCTCTCTCTCTCTCTGTGTGTGTGTGTGTGTGTGTGTGTGTGTGTGTGTGTGTGTCTGTGTGTGTGTGAAGGGGGATGTTGGGTTTGAACCCAGGATCTCATACCAGTTAGGCAAATGCTCTACAACTGAGTTTCACACCAATTCCAAATGCAGTCCCTCATTAGACATACGTCAAGGGTAAAAGGAAACAAACACACAAAGTATCAGCAAGCCTCTAAGCAATATAAGACGTGAAATCCTGTGCCAAGTGTGGTGCCTGGGGAAGAACATGCTTCACAGGAGATTTGCTAGCTACTGTTACCGAAGTCCTGACATCTTGCACACAGCCCTCACCTCAGACACTGCCCGATGAATCAAGTGCAGTGAGAGGCAGGTCTAAGCAGGGGTTGGAGTCATAGACTGACTTCCATGTTTGGGCAAAGGGGACACTTAATCCTGATGGGGTGGGTGGGAGGATCTTTATCACACTCAGGAGACAAAGCTCTGGGAAGTAGAACCAAATATTGGGGGTTGGGTTGGGAAGATGGCTCAGCTGTTTAGTGCCTGCCATGCAAGCTTGAAGGCTGGAGTTTGGATCCCCAAACTTGTAAGAATAGTGACAACTCCTACCCCAGAAGGTGGAGACGGGGGATCTCTAAAGCGAGCTGGCTAGCAGGACCAGCAGTATCCGGTGAGCTCTGGGTTTGAATGAGAGACTGTGTCTCAGGGAATAAAATGAAGGAAAAATGAAGGATGATCTTGGGCCTCACTGTTGCATCTCTACATGCCTGTGTACCCCCTTGTGTGTCCGCCACACACACATAAAATGTATATAATATATATGCCACATACATGGAAAATGGAAGAAGAAAAATGTTGGGTGTTAAACTGTAGAAACAAGGGCTATCTATGGTGGTTCACCTGGAGAGCAAGGCCTTCTGGGAACGATAGCCTTGAGGGGTTATTAAAATGAGACATGATTCTGTTCTTTGAGAAGGGGTCATCTGAGACAACATCTCATACGTAATCTGTAGCGTATCCCTGTAAGTGGTCAGCTTTCTATGTCAGTAGTGAGTGTTCTGTCTTTTATGTGATGTTTAACTTTAACTGTCAACTTGACAAAGCCAAAATCACCTGGGGAGAGAGACTCATTGAGGGATGGTCTGTATTGGGTTGCCTTGTGAGCATATCTGTGGGTATAACAAATTATTATAACAAATTGTTGTAACAACTGTAATTGTTATAATTAAGTTAACTGATAGAGGAAGACCCACTGTGGTGGGTAGCGCCATTCCCTTGCAGGGTCCTCTGTCACAAAGCAATTGAATTGAGCAAAAGCAAGGACGCAGGACTTTATTCATCTCTTTCTGCTCTTGGATGTAGTGCCACTGGCTGCCTCAAGTCCTTGCCTTAGCAGTCCTGCTGGGATGGAGTGTAACCCAGAACTGTAAGACACACAGATTTTTTTCTCTTAATTTGCATTTCGTTAGGGTATTTTATCACAACAGAAATAAAACTGGGGCATCATCTAAGGAGGTGGGGCTTTAATAGAATTGTTGCACAAGAACTGACTTTAGCGTTGCCCTAATAATAATGAAAATTGGCAGAGTCACAGCCAAGAAAACCCATAGCCTGGATTGTCTAGAGCTTCATTTGGTGACTTCGGATGAAAGTCTTCTGCTCATTGTTCCAGAACTTTCTATAAATAGTGCTACAGGCAAGCCAGAGAGACCTGCGCGGTGACAAACGTTGGCAGGAGGGAGTCTGTAAGCTCTCCAGATGGGGTGAGCACTTGCTATTTTACTAAGCTGCAAGCTGAGGCTTTCTCTGTTGCCTTGCTCTCTCTCTCCATCCTTCCTGGCCTCAGCGTGCACTTGAGTGTGTGACCCAGACTCAAGTTGTGTCCTGTTCTGCCAAGGTCCCAGTGCCTTTAAGGGAGTAGCCTCAGTTCTTAAGTCAACTCTAGGAACTTGGGGCACAGAATCTAGGAGGTGGGGCTGTGTAGATAGCTCAGTCAGTAAAAGGCTTGGGGACCTGTATTAGATTCCAAGAACCTATGTTTTTGTTTTAATTTGTTTTGTTTTGTTTTGCTTTGCTTTGCTTTGTTTTGTTTTGTCTTTAAGAGCATAGTGGCTTATGTTTGTCCACCCAGCTCTAGGAAGGTTAGACAGGTGGATCCCCAGATCTCACTTGGCCAGCAAGCCTAGCCTACTTGGCAAAGCACAGGACAGTGAAAGACCCTGTCTCAAGACCCAAAAGGCTCTCTATCCTTCAAATGGACACACACACACACACACACACACACACACACACACACAAAGTTCTTGGATGCAATTTTGAAACTCATATGCTTTTATGAACTCCTAATTGAAATTTAATGATTTCCTCAGTGAGGTATCAAGGTAACATAATCACAGATATTTTCATATTCCACTGCTGACTTCAGTTTTCATGCTGTTGTGTTGTTAATTCCTTCAAAAAAAATCTGGGCTTGGCTGGTGGTACTATTTAGTCAACAGAACACAGCAGAAATAACATTGTGTCTGTCGACTTAGGAAGTTATTCGGTGGGGGTTGGAGAAATGGCTCAGTGATTAAGATCATTAATTGTTCTTCCACAGGACCTTGGTTTGATTTCCAGTCTACAGGCATCTGTAACTCCATTTCCAGGAGGATATGACACCCTCTTCTGCCTTTCATAGGCACCAGGCACACACCTGATACAAACACATAAACCCAGACAAAACACTCATACACATGATATAAAAATAAATACATCTTTTAAAAAGAACAAGAAAAAGAAATTTTGGTGGTTTCTCCTTTTTGTGCTTTTTTCTTTTAGAGTCATCCAAACAGACATCTGGCCTTGCTGTTGGAGAGGCCACGTGGATAGGCTATGCAAAAGGGAGAGATTTGGGGACTCTGCAGAGATAAAAGCACAGTATCCCGCCATGTTGAGCCCAGCCTTTAACCATGCTCACCAAGGTGCAAGATGAGAGAAAATGAGCCATCTGGAACATTCCAGCTCTTTCCAGATGCTTCTTTGTGAATAATAAGACCCCATCACCCCCGGTCAACCAGACCATCTACGGAACCATGCTATTTAGTTTTACTGGATAGGTGACTACCCATGTGGAGTGCCAAAGTGCCTGTTCCACTTGAATTCCCCCTTTCTCAGCTTTGACAACCTTCCTAGCGATGCGCTCAGCACTCAGAAATTCCAAAATAGAGGCTGGGGAGTTGGCTCAGTCAGTAAAAGGCTTGCAATGCAAGTGTGAAGGTTTCAGTTCAATTCCCAGATCCCATGTAAAAAAGCTAAGTACTGCAGGCTTCCCTGTAATACAAGACCTGGGGAGGAAGATGTAAGAGGACCCCTGGGGTTCCCTGGCCATCCTAAGCACCTGAATTGGCAACTTTCAGCTTCAGTGGAAGTCTGTATCAAACATAAGGCAAAGAAAATACTGAGAAAAACACATACCTTTGGCCTCTGGACACTACACACAGCTACATGTAGATGGGCATATATACATGGACATGTCCATACATATATGCACATATAGTCAAGAACAAAAAATTCTAAAATAAAGACAGGATGTTAAGGGTCATCATAGACTTAGTTGGTAGACCACACCTGAGCCCAGCTTCCAAACTGTTCATTGGGAGGGGTGCAAGGAGCCCCTGATGTCAGGGCTTTGTCTGTAGTTGTGCTTGAAATTTATATAAAGAAAAGCAGTTTGTGTGTGGCCAAAATAAATGGAAACCTAGGAAGTCAGGGCAGGAGATATGGATGACGTCATCAAAGAAAGGCTCGTCTTGAGCCTCCCTGGAAGGCTCCTGGAGGAAATGAGACTTGCACTTGGATTTGAAGCCTGGGAAATTAGAGCAACCGCGGAGTGTGCGGAGGGGGCGTCGTGGGTGGGGCTAAATGTCACAGAGAGGACCTGGCCAGGGCCATGGGCCAGCTCCAGAGACGAATTCACATTGATCTGTGGCCTGACTGGGTGTGGCTGGAATTAGGTGCAAGAATATAGGGTTTTAGTATTCAGAGGAACAACCACCGGTCTGAATAGCTCTAATGTAACAAAACACAGTTGCAGGAAGCTCAGGTTCCCTTACATGCCTGTTTCTGAGGAAGGTGGGACCTGCTGGCGCTCTGTCAGCCCAAAGTGATCATGCTTAGCCATTGATTTATTTATTTATTTACTTTCTGTCTCTGTCTCTGTCTCTGTGTCTCTGTCTCTCTCTGTCTCTGTCTCTGTCTCTGTCTCTCTGTCTCTCTCTCTCTCTGTGTGTATGTGTGTGTGTGTGTGTGTGTGTGTGTGTGTGTGTATGTAGGTCACAGGACACCCCCTGGGAGTCAGTGGCCAGGCTGCCTGGACACGGGCCTTTACCCGCAGAGCCATCTCCCTGGGCTCCATGCTTCATCATGTCTGCAAACCTAAGCTTTCTTCATGGAATCTCTGTGGCCAATGGGGTGATGATGAACACAGGATGGTCTGCAGGGGCAGAGGATTGTGGCTACTCCCTTAATGGGAGCACAAAGAGCATCTCCTGGCTGTACTAGGCTCTGGCCCACCGACTCTCCTTTTACATTGTTAAGAGTATTCACCTATTTGCACATACACATACACACATATCACAATGTACATGTGGAGGTCAGAGGACAGCTTTAGCAAGTTGGCTCTCTCTACCGGGTCTATTTCAGGGATTGAACTCAGATCCTCAGATTTGGCTGCAAGCACCCTTTACCCAGTGAGCCACCTCGAGGGCCTCCTCACGACCTCTTTACTCCGAGAATCCAAGTGTAAACCTGGAGGTGATGTGGACTGGAATGCATCCACGGTGAGGATGCGGGGAACAGCCGGTGAGAAGATCATTTTGGCATCGTTTTATATCTCGAGTATTAGCTTGCTCTCGGCTGTATTTTTTCAGCCGGTGACAGTAATTGCAAAATTTGCAAGATGCTAGTTGCTTTTGTCTTTTTTTTCTTCTTCTCCTTCTTTTTTCTCTTAGACTCAAGCTTGTCCTTTTCTTGTCCTTGGCTAAGTTTCTGTATTATCCCCTCATCGATTCATTGATTCCTTCTTTCCACCCTGTGGGAAGCATGTGGGGCTGAGCATAAAGTCTGCCTCTTGGTCCTCAGTTACGAATATAAAGTCCAAAGTTAGGCAGGGAGGCGTGGGGCAGCTCTAGCCGTTGTAGGAAACTGGGGCTGCGGTTTTCAGTCTAAGGGCCTCAAGAACCGATCTGAGCGGGATCCTCTGTTTTCTTAGGGAGCTTCTGTATAATTTAGGGAGCCTCCAGGGAGGTTCCCATCTGCAGGCTAAAGCTATCCTGGAGGCCTGACATAAGCAAAGAGGTAAGTTTTAGCTGGCTGTGGGACCAACTGCTTATCCAAAGGAGGGCTGTGAGAAATGCCGCCCTCCTGGATCCTGTCGACTTGCTTCAAAAGAGAGTAGTACCAACGTGCGGTGGTGGCAGACCCCACCCCCACCCCCTGCCCAGCTGCTAACATTACAAAACGGCTGGAAGCCGGGAGAGGGGAAAAACTCTCCTCCAGTATGGCATGTATTAAAACCGTTTCCAATGTGGCACGTATTAAAACCTTTCTGAGGCAGTGCTTTGGTTTTTAATTTTATGCTGTTGGCAGGCAGGCAAATCGGGGTCCTTAATAGTAAGGAGGCCAGAGGGAAAATATTTTAAAAACAGAGTTGATCTTATCACCGAGTACAATTAATGAATAATTATTAATACTCAGAAAGAGCTGGGAGAGAAGGCAAGAGGTAGCAGAGGAATTCTCTGGCTTCGGACCTGTAATAAAACCTTTGGGGGTGAGAGTGGGGCGCTGGTGATCATATCCAGAGTCGCTCAATTAAATCATTAAATCTCTCATTTCCTCCTTACGGAAGCATCATTGATGGGGGAGGTGGGGGATGAAGAAAAAGAAGAAAAGAACATGGTGTTATTTTAAGAAGCCGAAGTCCCTTGCTGACAGGGATAGATTTGTTCAATGCAGGTTCTAGTTCCTCTTTGTCCTGAAACAGACTGCAACAGCGCCAAGAGAAAGAATCATACAGCCGACTGTCTTCCAAATCAATTTCCAAGCGCTGGGCACGAGCGGTGGGCCTATCGGAGGCTCCAGGCAGGATGGCTAAATTGTTGAGCAAATTCTGTGTATGCACAGTTCCCAGTTGTCATAAAGAGAACCCACCCTCCCTGTGCACATGTCTTCTGAGCAGGTGTCCTCCGGCTTCCTGTCATTTCTAGGCCCAATTTTGTCAGCTTGCTGCTTCAAGGATCTCTCCTCTGGAGGTCTCTGTCCCACTGTTTCCTTTTTGACTCAGGCCTAGAAAATCTTGTCATCTGTCAAATGGCTGTTTATAGTTCAAATGCTCGCCCGCTGTGCGCGCGGTCCTGTCGCAGGCTGGCAAGCGCACCGCGCGAGCTGGCCAGAGCTGAGCAGGTACGCGCGCGCTCGCGGGGCTGCCAGTCTCAGAAACGCGGAAGAACAGAAAAAGCAGCCACCTGCATCCAAGACACAGTGTGTATTCATTTTCATTGCCACGGAGTCCCTGCTGGGGCTTCAAGAGCATGTGGGGTCAGCTCACCTTTAAACAGCCATTAGCTCCTCTGCTGAGACGCTGGGGCCCACGCAGGCGCAGGGCAAGCAGAATCAATGAACACTCAGATGGTATTTTTCTGGCATGAAGTAGCTCATTACTGAGGGCCTCGGTGCAGAGCTGTGTCGTCCTGATGGATCTCTCAACAGCGTTGCGAGGCCAAATAGGCCTGCGAAAGAAATAAGGACATGCGGGCGGGGCAATAGCTCCATAGGTGAGAGCGCTTGCTGTAGATGTTTGAGGGTCCGAGTTCAAAGTCCCAGCATCGGTGTAAGAAGCCTGGTAAAAGGGTCCATAACTCCAGTGCTGTCTGGGGCGGGCGAGGCAGGAAACTGGCCGAGGCTTGTGAGCCAAGCCTAGCTTCAGGTGCAGTGGGAGATGCCATCTTAGGGGTATAACATGGAGCGCAGGACTCCCACCATCCTCCTCTGGCCTCCATGAGGGACCAGGGGCACATGCCTTGCTCTGTCTTTAGGTATGGATACTAGTGGTCGTACATTCTCTTTCCAGCACGGGCTGAAGCTGATGCAGATGCTGATGCAGATGCTGATGCTGATGCTGATGCTGATGCTGATGCTGATGCTGATGCTGATGCTGATGCTGATGCTGATGTTGAAGGCTTTAAGGTTCTGGACGTCTTGTGATTTTTTTTTTTTTAGCTTCCTCTTCTTTGTTTTTGTAGCTTCCGCCTAGCTGGGGCTTTTTCAGTTCTCTTCACTCATGGGCCATTTCCGGCTTTCTGTCTCTGACATGCTCAAAACGAGTCTGCTGGACCCTAGCCCTCTCTGCCCAGCTCCCTAGCGGGGAGCAGAGGGGTCGCAGACTTTGGCCTGAACGGGAAGCACATCCTCACTGATCGCTAGGATTCCCCTAGCTCCAGCACAGCCGCATGGAGCTCCGGGTCTCGTACTTGAACACAAACCCCCACACCCTCCTCACTCTGCTGCGCCCTCGTTTCTACCTGGTTTCTACAACCCGGTTTAAGTACTGCTTGTCTATCGATTCTTTACTGGCTTCTGCTACACTCTCTAATTGGTTCTATGGCAGCTGGATTACATACACGGTGGTTGTGATGTTCACTACCGTGGCTTTGAAAGCATCTGATCACCTAGGACACACGCATCTTGGGATGGCCATAATGGAGCTCCTAGCCTGGGGTCACTGAGCAGTGAAGACCTACCATGAATTTGGGCGGCACCATTCTTTGGCTTGGGGGAGTCCTAGATGGAATAAAAAAGAGAAGCTTAGTATTGATCTCTCTCTGCTGCCTGACGACGGTGAGATCAGCTCCAATGCCGCCGTCATGTCTACCCCGCCATGATGGACTGGATCTTCAAACTGTGAGCCAGAGCAAACCTGTCTTCCTTCGTGCTTTGGCAGGCATTGTGCCACAGACTGAGAAAAGCGGCCAGTGTAGGAATTACGTGATGCTTGTCTGCTCCTCCCTTGGCTGATGACCTGGGAATCTCACGCCCTTGCTGACTACCCATGGCAGGTCCATATGGAGGCTGTGGGCATTTTGCTTTTATTTTGTCTGGTGCTAACTTGTACGAATGGCCTGGGATCCAACACCACAGCTATCCACCAGATCACCCAAGGATCCTATATATATATAATCCTCACGTTAGAACATTCCGCATCGGTCAAGACAAAATTGCACGATAACTCCATAGTGTATCGTACACGACTACTAGAAAGTTTGCTAGAAGATTTGTCCTCACGGTTGTGAAATCCAGAGTGGAGGCTTTCTTTCTGAGAAGTCTGGCGTTCCTTCCACTAGGGCCTCGGACACAAAGCCATTGGGGCCGCATGAATCACGAAGGGGACGAAGTGACAGGTGTGAGACTTATCCTGGGCTGGGATTCAGGAAGGCACTACTGCCTCTGTTCCATTGATCAGATTACATGGGGATCCCTGATCATGCCCACCCAGTGGAAGTGTAGTCTCCCTGTGGAGCAGTGCACTGGAGGATCGATTCCTTATCACAGATGGACTGTAGGATTCTGAAGTCCTGAGCCTTCTGCAAATTTGGGAAGTAGCTCTACTGCCCTGTCCTGTCTGCCTTTCCCTTCTCTTTCTTTATCCCCTCCCTCTCCCTCTTCCTCATCCCCCATGGGAGAACATGGGGTCAGAGAACCAACTACTCACTCTGCCACCAACCGCTGACTGCGGGTCCTTTATTTTTATTTTTGTGTTTATGTGGATGTGCGTGTGTGTGTGATTTTGTCTGGAGGCCAGAAGTCAACTTCAGGGGTCGTTCCTGAGGAGCCCTCCATTTATTTTTAAGAACAGAGTTTCAAACTGGGACCAAGGGCTTGCCCTTTAGGCTAGGCTGGCTGTGTGCTGAGCCCCAGTGAGCTTCCCATTTGCTGGCTGAGCACTGGGATTACAAGGGCTTGTCACTTAGAGGTGCCGGGGATGGGAGTCAGTTGCTCACACTCTTTATATATATATTCTTTATTTACATTTCAAATGATTTCCCCTTTCCTGGATTCCCCCCCCCTCCCTGAAAGCCCCATAAGCCCTCTTCCCTCACCCCTGTTCCCCCATCCACCCCTTCCCACTTCCCTGTTCTGATATTTCCCTACACTGCTTCCCTGAGCCTTTCCAGGACCAGCGGCCACTCCTTCCTTCTTTCTTGGATGCCATTTGATATGTGAATTGTGTCTTAGGGAATTCCAAGCTTCTAGGCTAATATCCTCTTATCAGTGACTGCATACCATGGGTGTTCTTTTGAGACTGGGTTACCTCACTTAGTATGATGTTCTCCAGCTCCATCCATTTGTCTAAGAATTTCATGAATTCGTTGTTTCTAATGGCTGAATAGTATACCATTGTGTAAATATACCACATTTTTTGTATCCATTCCTCTGTTAAGGGACATCTGGGTTCTTTCCAGCTTCTGGCTAGTATAAATAGGGCTGCTATGAACATAGTGGAGCATGTGTCCTTATTACATGCTGGGGAATCCTCTGGGTATATGCCTAGGAGTGGTATGGCTGGGTCCTCCGGAAGTATCGTGTCCAGTTTTCTGAGGAACAGCCAGACTGATTTCCAGAGTGGTTGTACCAGCTTGCAATCTCACCAGCAGTGGAGGAGTGTTCCTCTTTCTCCACATCCTCACCAACACCTGCTGTCTCCTGAGTTTTTAATCTTAGTCATTCTGACTGGTATGAGGTGAAATCTTAGGGTTGTTTTGATTTGCATTTCCCTAATGACTAAGGAGGTTGAACATTTCTTAAGGTGCTTCTCAGCCATTCGAAGTTCTTCAGGTGAAATTTCTTTGTCTAGCTCTGTACCCCATTTTTAATAGGGTTATTTGGTTCTCTGAGGTCTAACTTCTTGAGTTATATGTATATATTGGATATTAGCCCTCTGTCGGATGTAGGGTTGGTGAAGATCTTTTCCCAATTTGTTGGTTGCCATTTTGTCCTTTTGGCAGTCTTATGGCAAACAGTTTACTACTAATTGAACCTTCTCTCCTCCACCTACCCTCCCCCTTCTCTCCTTCCCTTCCCTTCCTTTCCCTTGCCTCCCACCTTCCCTCCCCACCACCACTCCCCCCTTTCTTGTCCTCCTCTCCTGCCCTCCCCCTCCTCTTTTAACTTTCCTCTCTCCCTTCCCCACCTTGCCCCCTCCTCTCTCCTCCATTCCTCCAACCTTGAAGGCAGCAGAAAGGCTGCTCTAGATCAGGCTTTCTTTACGTGACCAGATGGTGAAGATGGGAGCCGCCCAGCTGTCAGGTTGAGAGCAGCCCATGGAGAGAGCTCGCTCCCATCGCTGCCCTCTCCAAGCCCCCAGTCACTCAATCACCCAGTCCACTTTCTGTTTCCAAGCAACAGAGCAAGTGCAAGCTCCAGGGAGAAACCAGAAAGCCAGGAACACTGGACTTTGGTGTGTCTCTGCCTAGGTCAGTTACACATCTCCGTGCTACTCTTGTGCTTGGTGTCATGACCCATTTTCTCCTGTTCTGAGGTGCTGTAAGGGCCTAGCAATCCACTTGAAACACATCCGCTTCTTCCACTGCTCAAAGCAAGCATCCTCCAAGAAGTTTCATCTGACAATGTCTCTCTACGTGGTGGGTTCTCTTCACCAACTAAACAATTGAAAGGGCCTGCCGAGGAGACAGCTCAGTCAGCAAATGTTTGTTGTGTGAGTACAAGCCCTCCAAAACTTAAGATTCAAACACGTCACAGCATTTCGCCTTGTCCATCTTTTTTTCCTCCAGAATCCAATCAGCGTTGGCTCTCCATCTCAGAACCCCGCCTGGACTGGCGCATCGCCACCCAGCCTGATTTCTGTTCCCCTTGACCCACCTCACCTACCTGCCAGAGGCTTGATTGATTTGTTCTTTGGTGATATGGAGATGCATTTTTAATTTTCTGACCTTGGAGTCGTAGCCAGGGTGTGCTTTCATCAGCGTTTACGAGGGAACCATTGCTAATTCCACAGCAGAGAGGCTCTCTTTGCTGGTGCCTCTTCAAGTGCCCTCACACGCTGTGATCTTGGTCTTTCTAGAGCTGGCTTCTGCAGGTTTCCTGAGTAGGTGTGAGTTTATCTCTGCTATTTTGGATGTCTCATTGATCAAGAGCCATACATCAATGCCCTTTTTCCCTCTTCTCTGCTGTGCCGTCTTAATCATAAATCACATAGGCTTACATGTGTAGAATTTTGTCCTGGTTTCTTTTCCTGTTGGGATTCAAATGTTCTGACTGAAGCACCTTAAGGGAGAGAGTGTTGTATCCCAGCTCCCAGCTCAAGGTTCCTCATCATGGCGGCAAATCCAGGGAGCAGGAGCTTGTAGCAGCTGGTCACGTGACAGCCACCACAGAGGGATGCTTGTAGCTCCCTGTCTTCATTTACACAGCCCAGGATCTCAGCGAGTGCTTTTCTCTAGAGTCAGTGTTGACACCTACACTAGGCATACTAACACCAGTGTAGCTTCTTGTCTGTATCCAGTGCTTGGCCCAATGGCGAGCAGCCCCAATTATTAATCCAAAGAAATCTCAAACTGTATGCTTTCAGTGTTTCCTTCCTTCCTTCCTTCCTTCCTTCCTTCCTTCCTTCCTTCCTTCCTTCCTTCCTTCCTTCCTTCTTGTGTATATATGTGAGTGCATGTGTGTAGTGCATGTATGTGTACATATTCATGTGTATGTATGTGTATGTGCAGGTGCACACCCAACTCTATCCAAATATGGAGGCCAGAGGAAAAAAGACTTCCAGTATCTTCTCCAAAGGGTCTCTTACTGAACCTGAGTCTCTCTTTGATTGAGCTAGACTGGTTTGGCCAGCCTGCCTCTGGGGTCATGCTGTCTATGCTTGAGCATTCTCGGGGTAACAGAGACTTATATGTATGCAGCCTTCTGTATGCATGCTGGGGATTCAAACATGGGTCCTTGTGCTTGTGTGGCAAGCACTCTGCCCACTGAGCCATCTGACCAGCTCTTCTCTCGGCTCATGTGCTGTCTTCCCTGACATATTTTTCTTGCACTCTGACCAGCAACTCCTGCCCCCACCTCAGGACCCACCATCTCTCCTAAAACGCGTTACTGGCTCCCTTGCAGGTAAATTACCCCCTGTCTCTCTCCGTGTCTCTGTGTCTCTGTCTGTCTCTGTCTCTCCCTGTCTGTCTCTGTTTTTCTCTGTCTCTTTCTCTGTCTCTGTCTTTCTTTCCCTGTCTGTCTGTCTCTGTCTCTCTGTCTCCGTCTCTCTCTCATCTCTCTCCTCTCTCTCTCTGTCTGTCTCTCTGTATCTCTCTGCCATGAGGTTTCTCCACGGGGCTGTGATCTCTCCTGCAGCGGTATTCACCCATCTCTGGGCTCAGTCACTGTTTCCGTGTGAGCTTTCTGGAGACTCGCATGCCCCCATGTTTTCTATGTGATGCTGTGACCACACACAAGGCTAGGACTGCTCTCACCAGCTCCACAGAAACTGCTCTCTTTGGGTCCATGAAGGCTTTAAGAGACTCCAAGCAGACGGACAATATACGGAAGGAAAGGGGAAGTTCCTTCTCCTCGTCCAGCTCTGCTTCCCGTGGTGTCTTAGGCTGGGTTTGACTGCTGCCCTTTCTCAAAGATGCTTCTGTAAATAAAACTACCGCATGGACACACACCCAGCCTCGGGCGCTCTTCTCTAGGTTCTCTTTCTTTTACATTAAGTTACATTCATTTGTGTGTGGGCATGAGTATGTTCGCAAATGGCGAAGCTGGCAGACAACTAGTCCTCTCATCCTGCCTTGTGGGTTCCTGGGGCTGACTCAGGTCACCTGGCTCAGCAGCAGATGCCTTTGCCCTCTGAGTTTACCCTCTCCAACCCTCTTCAGGTTTTCCAATATTGCAGTCAAACTGCCCCTATTGTGTGAGTTCTCCCTCCCTCCGCCTTAACAGTTCAGTGTAGCCTTGGGCCCATTTCAGTGAATACAGAGTTAGCTCATTTGTTTAACAGCTATGGGGGGGGGGAATCTCCTCTAATGATTAAGTATCCTCTGCTGATAGATATTTGAGTTGTATTAATTTTTCCTAGTGGTGAACTTCTTTGTACTTAAAAAAAAAAGTTGCATATTCTAGTAGAATTTTACAGCTTCGTATCCCAGAGATGGAGATCCAGGGGACACACAGTATGTGCCTCTGGGCTTTGGAGACCACTACAAAGCCGCCTTCGGGAGCCGGAGAAAAAGCTGATTGGGAATAGTTCTCCTTCACTTCACCCGAACCTCATCATTACTGTACTTCAGCAATCCTCTAAAAATTTAATTGCTGTCTCAATGTACATTCCACGAGCCTTTACAACGTGAGAAACTTGTCTGATTTATGGGTGAGAAATGCCTTCTACACTTGATCTCGTTTATTTGCTGGGTTATTAGTAACACTCTTACCAAAGCCTTTTTTAAAATTTAAGTATGTTTTCTATTTCCAGTTCAGATGTAAGAGTCAGGTATCGCCATACCTGTATTTGCTAACAATCTGGGTACTCAGGACGTAGGGGCGGCTAGGGAGTGTTTACAAGTTCATGGCCAGCCTGGACTGAACAGCAAGGTCTAGGTCAGCCAGAGTGACAGTGAGACCCTGCGTCGTGTGTGTGTGTGTGTGTGTGTGTGTGTGTGTGTGTGTGTGTATGTATGTGAATAAGGTCTTAAGATTTGAATTTAGGTTTGAACTCAAATATAGCTCAGATAGCTTCCTCTGCATAGACTCTTTGAGGCTGTTGGAACCTTCTTATGTTCTTCTGCACTTAGGACAACTCAGGGAAGAAAAAAGACAAAAGCATTGACCAAAAGTAGTTCCAGAGAACTAAGCACCCCTGGAAGCAGAAAGCAGGCTTTCTTTGGCTTAAATAAGTCTTTTAATTTAAGTTAATTATTTAATTTAATTTAATTTCTTTCTTTCTTTTTATTTATTTATGTATTCATTCATTCATTCATTTATTTATTCATTCATTTACATCCCAAATGCTGCCCCTCCCAGTCACCCCCTCAAAAAGTTCCTTCCCCTTCCTCTCCTCCTTTCCCCTTCTGCCCCCCTCCTTTCTTCCCTTCACCTCTGAGATGGTAGCCCCCTGCCCCCTTGTATCTCTTCACCCTGGTTCATCAAGTCTCTGGAGGTCTTGGCGACATCTCTCACTGAGCCAGACATGGCAGCCCTCTGCTACATATGTGCCAGGGGTCCCAGATCAGCCCATGCATGCTCTCTGGTTGGTAGCTCAGTCTCTGGGAGCTCTCAGGGGTCCGGGTTAGTTGACACTGTTGGTTCTTAGTTACTTTTAATTATATGTGTGTCTGTCTCTCTCTCTATGTGTGTGTATATATACCATGTGAGTGCAGGTGCCTGAGGAGTCCATAAGACATTGTCAGATGCCTGGATCTGATGTCCCTGGTGGTTTTGATACACCTGACCTGGGTGCTGGGAACTGACCTTGAGCCCTCTAGAAGGGCAACATGTGCTCTTAACCACTGAGCCATCCGTCCAGCCTTGTCACGGATACTTCTTTGGCTTCTTCTATCTATACACCTTCTGAGATCCTTCCTTAAATTTAAAAATTCTTTGGTCTGCAGGGTCAGTTCCTGTAAGCATAGTACATCCCTTCCTACCCCCCAAGAAAAGCCAGGCAAGACACGTCAAGCTGGCTCTCCCTGGTATACCGGGGAGATGAAAACAGAAGACGTTGTAGAGATAAATGGCTCTTCCATTGGCCGGGCCATTGGCCATCTGACAGAGGTCACCCCAGCACCCTCCCCCTTCCACCGCTGAAATTCACTGAACCTCATCATTTCAGCCGCCATATCAATTTGCTAGATTTTCATTTCAATTTCAAGCTCCTCTATTCCCCCTTTTGCTCAGACTAGTAATTTCAGGGGCTGTATTATAATTTCGAGATGTTGTCTGAGGAGCATTACCAAACATTAAAGTACATTTAGCCTTGAATTGTCACTTAAGATTATTGCAGGGAATTAGGGCTTTCTCGATCGTCAATGTGACAATAGATTGAGAACACGAGTCTATTATGACTAAATGGGGACAGAGAGTAAAGCAGTGTTAAGCACACAGCCATGTCTCCCGCGGGCGCCAAGAAACCCAGAGAAAGGAAATCTGTGGCTGGAGGGAATGGATGGGGCCGGGCTGGCTGCGGGGCACCCCATCCATGTGGCAAGGGCCCGCGGAGTTCTTTCCACACGGTCAAAGCACAGGGCTGCAGCTGCCTGGGCTTTTCCGGCCTCTCCCAGCCCGCCTCCATCCACACCCATTCTTAGCGCTTCTCCAGTACCTTCAATTGCCAGCTTCGCTTCATGATGTGCTGATGTCCGGTGCTGTGGGGGTCCCCAGGAAACTGTGGGGTGCGGGTAGGTTTAGAAAGCAGGAACAAGGCCAAGGGTAAGAACAGCCCTGGAACAGAAATCAGAGACGATTGCTGTTGAGTTTCCTGGAATCTACAATGCACGCTTCCCTGAGATCTCTGGAATAGGCCTGCCCAGTAAGCAGGGACCTGAAGACACGGGGTCTGGAATCTCATACAGCTCCCCCTGAAGTCCTTCTTGGCCTGACGGATGGTAAACACCAACACAGTCCAGTCACAGTCTAGAGGGTCCAGGCCCTGGTATGGCTACTCTCTAGACTCTTGACTGAGGCCCAATGGACAGGACATTTCTCTGAAGACCTGAAGCTCCGGGGGGGGGGGCATTTTATAGTTTAATTGGTGCTGTGATCACGCAAGAGTCAGAAGGAGGCGGAGCCTTCCGTCACCCACTAGACCATTCCTCCCCCTTCCCTACTTTCTCAGCTGTCTCCATCTTGGTGGCCAGGATGTCTCTGTCTCCCAGGCTAACTGGGAACTGGGCACAAGGCTGCCCACACTTCTACTTAACTCTTTATTTTATGTATGTATGTATGTATGTATGTATTTATGTATGTATGAATGTATTTATTAGGTTTTTATCGAGAGACAGGGTTTCTCTGTATAGCCCTGGCTGTCCTGGAACTTACTCTGTAGATCAGGCTGGCCTCGAGCTCAGAAATCTGCCTGCTTCTGCCTCCCAAGTGCTGGGATTAAAGGCATGCACCACCACCGCCCGGCTTCTACTTAACTCTTTACATGGTGTTAATTGCTTTTCTCACTGCTGTGATGGAATATGTGACTAAAACGACTTAAGGGAAGATGGGTTTCTTGAGGATCGCGGTTCAAAGGATGTTCTGTCATGACATGGACAGTGTGGTATCTGGAGTGTGAGGCCACTGGTTTGGTTGTATCCACAGTCCCGAAGCAGAGTCACGGGTGTGACTGACTCCTTTCCTCCTTTTAATTCAGTCTAGTAGTTGAGAGATGTAATAGGTAAAGGGAACAGTGCCAGTAAGATTTAGGATTATTCCAGCCTGCTTAGCTGATGTGGAATCCATTTTCCATGTTAATTGGCTTGAAGGATGCCTGCCTTCCAAGGTCACTGTGAAGACTATGATTATAAAACCCCAAAGGAAATTTTGGAGAAGTTAGTCCATTCACAGCAACCTCTGGTTTTCCTTATTTTAACAGCGAGAAGCTTCTAGCTATAGCTACAAAATGCTAAGGAACAGGGAGCATCCTTGGGCTATAAAGATCATGTACCCTAAGGATGCTGCATCTGCTTTGTACTTAATTAAGAGCATCCTTTCCTGTCCCTGTTGTGTTGTAGGAGGCAGGTGAGGAAACAGGAGGAGAACTTGTGGATGCAAGAGAGACTGAGTGAGTTTGTATGAAAGTGTGTACACCCTATTGTGTGTAGACATATGGGGAGGATAGAAAATAACCTTGGAAATAATTTCTCAGCACCATCTACCCTGGAATTTAGAGATAGAGAATCTGGCTTAGAACTTGTCAAGTAGCCTAGTGAGCCCCAGAAATTGTGCCTTCCCAGCACTGGGATTACAAGCAATTATCATCATACCTAGTCTTAAAAAATAGCATGGGTTCTGGGGATTGGACTCAGGTCTTGATGCTTTTTTTATTATTAGATTTTTTTTTTTTACATTTCAAATGTTATCCCCTTTCCTTGTTTCCCCTCCGAACCCCCCCCCATCCCATCTCCCCTCCCCTTGCTCACCAACCTTCCCAATCCCACTTTCCTGTCCTGGCATTCCCCTACACTGGGGCATCTAGACTTCACAAGATCAAGATCCTCTTCTTTCATTGATGTCCAACAAGATCATCCTCTGCTACTATATGTGGCTGGAGCCGTGGGTCCCTCCATGTGTGCTCTTTGGTTGGTGGTTTAGTCCCTGGGAGCTCTGGGAGTACTAGTTGGTTGATATTGTTGTTCTTCCTATGGGGTTGCAAACCCCTTCAGTTCCTTGGGTCCTTTCTCTAGCTCCTCCATTGGGGACCCTGTGTTCAGTCCATTGGTTGGCTGTGAGCATCCACTTCTGTATTTGTCAGGCACTGGCAGAGCCTCTCATGAGACAGCTATATCAGGCTCCTGTCAGCAAGAACTTGTTGACATCCTACATACCTTGTTGACACAATAGTGTCTGGGTTTGACTGTATATGGAATGGAACCCCAAGTGGGACAGTCTCTGGATGGCATTTCCTTTGGTCTCTGCCCCACATTTTGTCTCTGTATCTCTTCTCATGGGTATTTTGATCCCCCTTCTAAGAAAGACTGAAATATCCACACTTTGGTCTTCCTTCTTCTTGAGCTTCATGTGGTCTGTGAATTGTATCTTGGGTATTTTTGAGCTTCTGGGTTAATATGCACTGTCAGTGAGTGCATACCATGTGTGTTCTTTTGTGATTGGGTTACCTCAATCAGGATATTTTCTAGTTCCATCCATTTGCCTAAGAATTTCATGAATTCATTATTTTTAATAGTTCAGTAGTATTCCATTGTGTAAATGTACCACATTTTCTGTGTCCATTCCTCTGTTGAGGGACATCTGGGTTCTTTCCAGCTTCTGGCTATTACGAATAAGGCATGAACATAGTGGAGTCCTTATTACATGTTGGAGTATCTTCTGGGTATATGCCCAGGAGTGGAATAGGAGGATCCTCAGGTAGTACGATGTCCAATTTTGTGAGGAACCACCAGATAGACTTCCAGAGTTGAATCAGCTTGCAATCCCACTAGTAATGGAGGAGTGTTTCTCTTTCTCCACATCCTTGCCAGCATTTGCAGTTATCTGAGTTTTGGATCTTAGCCATTCTGCTTGTGTGAGGGGGGATCTCAGGGTTGTTTTGATTTGCATTTCCCTGATGATTAAGGATGCTGAACATTTTCTTTAGGTGCTTCTCTGCCATTCAGTATTCCTCCACTGAGAACTCTTTGTTTAGCTCTGCACCCATTTTTAAGAGGGTTTTTTGTGTCTCTGGAGCCTAACTTCTTGAGTTCTTTCTATATATTGGACATTAGACCTCTGTCGGATGTGGGGTTGGTAAAAATATTTCCCCAATTTGTTGGTTGCCATTTTGTCCTATTGACAGTGTTCTTTGCCTTACAGAAACTTTGTAATTTTATGAGGTCCCATTTGTCAATTCTTGATCTTAGAGCATAAGTTCTTTGTGTCTTGTTTAGGAAGTTTTCCCCTATGCCCCTGTGCTTGAGGCTCTTCCTCATCTTTCTTTCTTTCTTTCTTTCTTTCTTTCTTTCTTTCTTTCTTTCTTTCTTTCTTTCTTTCTTTCTGTCTTTTCTTTTCTTTTTTCTTTTCTTTTCTTTTCTTTTCTTTTCTTTTCTTTTCTTTTCTTTTCTTTTCTTTTCTTTTCTTTTTTTTTGTCTCAGTGTATCTGGTTTTATGTGGAGGTCCTTGATCCACTTGGACTTGAGATTAGTACAAGGAGAAAAGAATGGATCAATTTGCATTCTTCTACATGTTGACTGCCAGTTGAACCTGCACTGTTTGTTGAAAATGCTGTCTTTTTTTCCACTGGATGGTTTTAACTCTTTTGTCAAAGATCAAGTGACCATAGATATGTGGGTTCATTTCTGTGTCTTCAATTCTATTCCATTGATCTACCTGCCTGTCACTGTACCAATACCATGCAATATATTTTTTTATTATTTTTCTATATTCTTTGTTTACATTCCAAATGATTTCCCCTTTCCTGGTTCCCTCCCCCCCATAAGTCCCATAAGCCCTCTTCCCTCTGCCCATTCCCCAATCACCCCCTCTCATTTTACTGTCATGGTAATCCCCTACAGTGCTTCATCAAGCCTTTCCAGGACCAGGGCCTCTCTTTCCTTCTTCTTGGGAGTCATTTGATATGTTAATTGTAACTTGAGTATTCAGAGCTTCTGGCCTAATTAATATCCACTGTGACTGCATTCCATGTGTATTCTTTTGTGATTGGGTTACCTCACTTAGGATGATATTTTCCAGTTCTAACCATTTGCCTAAAAATTTCATGAATTCATTGTTTTTAATTGCTGAGTATTATTGCATTGTGTAAATATACCACATTTTCTGTATCCATTCCTCCATTGAGGGACATCTGGGTTCTTTACAGCTTCTGGCTACCATGCAGAACACTATTTTAACACTATTGCTCCTTAGTATAACTTGAGGTCAGGGATGGTGATTCCACCAGAAGTTCTTTTAATGTTGAGAATAGTTTCTGCTATCCTGAGTATTTTGTTATTCCAGATGAATTTGGAAATTTTTCTTTCTAACTCTATGAAGAACTGAGTTGGAATTTTGATGGGGATTGTATTGAATCTGTAGATTGCTTTCATCAAGATGGGAAATGTTACTATATTAATCCTACCAATCCATGAGCATGGAAAATCTTCCCATCTTCTGAGATCTTTGATTTCTTTCTTCAGAGACATTAAGTTCTTGTCATACCAATCTTTCACTTGCTTAGAGTCACACCAAAGTATTTTATATTGTTTGTGGCTATTGTGAAGGGTGTGGTTTCCCTAATTTTTTCTCAGCCTGTTTATCCTTTGAGTAGAGAAGGGCTGCTTATTTGTTTGAGTTAATTTTATAACCAGCCACTTTGCTGAAGTTGATTATCAGATTTTGGAGTTCTCTGATGGAATTTTTGGGGTAACTTAAGTATGCTATCATATCTCAAATAGTGATATTTTGATTTCTTCTTTTCCTATTTGTATCCCTTTGACCTCCTTTTGTTGTCTCATTGCTCTGGCTAGGACTTTGAGTACTATATTGAACAGGAAGAGAGAGAGTGGACAGCCTTGTCTAGTCCCTAATTTTAGTGGGATTGTTTCGAGTTTCTTTCTAAATGGATTTGATGTTGGCTACTGGTTTGCTGTATATTGATTTTACTATGTTTAGGTATGGGCTTTGAATTTCTGATCTCTCCAAGACTTTTATCATGAAGGGATGCGGAATTTTGTCAAATGCTTTCTCAGCATCTAATGAAATGATCATGTGGGTTTTTTTTCTTTGAGTTTGTTTATATAGTGGATTAAGTTGTTGGTTTTCCATATACTGAACTATCTCTGCATCCTTGAGATGAAGCCTACTTGATCATGATGGATGATCGTTTTTATGTTTTCTTGGATTCAGTTTGCAAGAATTTTGAGTATTTTTGCATATCCATAAGGGAAATTGGTCTGAAGTTCTTTTCCTTTGTTGGGTCATTGTGTGGTTTAAGTATCAGAGTAATTGTGCCTTCATAGAATGAATTGGGTAGTTTTCCTTCCATTTCTAATTTGTGTAATAGTTTGAAGAGCATTGGTATTAGGTCTTTTTTGAAGGTCTGATAGAACTCTGCAATAAACCCATCTGGTCCTGTTTTTTATTTTATTTTATTTTTTGGAAGACTATTAATGACTGCTTCTTTTCTTTAGGGGTTATGGGACTTTTTAGATGGTTTATCTGATTCTGATTTAACTTTGGTTCCCTGGTATCTGTCTACAAAATTGTCAATTTCATCCAGATTTTCCAGTTTTTTGTTGAGTATAGGCTTTCATATTAGGATCTGAGGATTTCTTGAATTTCCTTAGTTTCTGTTGTTATGTCTCCCTTTTCATTTCTGATCTTGTTAATTTGGATACTGTCTCTGTGCCTTCTGGTTAGTTTGGCTAAGGGTTTATCTATACTGTTGATTTTCTTAAAGAACCTGCCCCTGGTTTTGTTGATTCTTTGGATAGTTCTTTTTGTGTCTACTTGGTTGATTTCAGGCCTGAGTTTGATTATTACTGCAGTCTACTCCTCTTGGGTGTATTTGCCTCTCTTTGTTTTAGAGCCTTCATATGTGTTGTCAAACAGCTAGTGTATGCTCTCTCCAGTTTCTTTTTGGAGGCACTCAGAGCTCTGAGTTTTCATCTTAGCACTGATTTCATTGTGTCCCATATGTTTGGGTATGTTGTGGCTTCATTTTCATTTAATTCTAAAATGTCTTTAATTTCTTTATTTCTTCCTTGACCAAGTTATCATTGAGTAGGGTATTGTTCAGCTTCCATGTGTATGTGGGCTTTCTATTATTTTTGTTGTTATTGTAGACCAGCCTTAGTCTTTGGTGATCTGATAGGATGCATGGGATTATGTCAATCTTCTTATATCTGTTGAGGTCTGTTTTGTGACTGATTACATGGTCAGCTTTGGAAAATTACTATTAGGTATATTCTTTTGTTTTAGGAAAAAATATTCTATAGATATCTGTTAAATCCATTTGGTTCATAGCTTCTGTTATTTTCACCATGTCTCTGTTTAGTTTCTGTTTCCACAATCTGTCCATTGATGAGAGTGGGGTGCTGAAGTCTCTCACTATTATTGTCTGAGGTGCAATGTGTGCTTTGAGCTTTAGTAAAGTTTCTTTTATGAATGTGGGTGCCCTTGAATTTGGAGCATAGATGTTCAGAGTTGAGAGTTCTTCTTGGTAGATTTTTCCTTGATGTGTTCTTATCTTTTTTGATAACTTTAGGTTGAAAGTCCACTTTATTCAATATTAGAATGGCTATTTCACCCTGTTTCTTGGGACCATTTGCTTAGAAAATTGTTTTCCAGCTTTTTACTCCGAGGTAGTATCTGTTCTTGTCACTGAGGTGGGTTTCCTATATGCAGCAAAATGTTGAATCCTGTTTATGTGTCTAGTCTGTTAGTCTATGTCTTTTTATTGGGGAATTGAGTCCATTGATATTAAGAAATATTAAGAAAGAGTGATTGTTGCTTCCTGTTATTTTTGTTGTTAGAGGTAGAATTAGGCTTGTGTGGCTATCTTCTTTTTGGTTTGTTAAAAGATTATTTTCTTGCTTTTTCTAGGGTATAGTTTCCCTCCTTTTGTTGGAGTTTTCCATTTATTATACTTTGAAGGGATGGGTTTTTGGAAAGATATTGTGTAAATTTGTTTTTGTCATTGAATACCTTGGTTTCTCCATCTACGGTAATTGAGAGTTTTGCTAGATTCCATAGCCTGGGTTGGCATTTGTGTTCTCTTAGTGTCTGTAGGACATATGCCCAGGATCTTCTGGCTTTTATAGTATCTGGCGAGAAGTCTGGTGTAATTTTGATAGGTCTGCCTTTATATGTTGCTTGACATTTTTCCCTTACTGCTTTTAATATTCTTTTTTTTTTTTTTTTTTTTTTTTAGTGCATTTGGTGTTTTGATTATTAAATAACAGAAGGAATTTCTGTTCTGATCCAGCCTGTTTGGAGTTCTGAAGGCTTCTTGTTTGTTCATGGGCATGCCTTTCTTTAGGTTAGGGAAGTTTTCTTCTATAATTTTGTTGAAGAGATTTACTGGCCCTTTAAGTTGAAAATCTTCCCTCTCTTCTATATCTATTATCCTTTGGTTTGGTCTTCTCATTGTGTCCTGGATTTCCTGCATTAGGTTAGGAGCTTTTTGCATTTTGTATTTTTTGACTGTTGAGTCACTGTTTTCTATGGTATTTTCTGCACCTGAGATTTTCTCTTCTATCTCTTGTGTTCTGTTGGTAATGCATCTATGACTCCTGATCTCTTTCCTAGGTTTTCTATCTTCAGAGTTGTCTTTCTTTGTCATTTCTTTTTTGTTTCTACTTCCATTTTTAGATCCTGAATGGTTTTGTTCAATTCCTTTACCTGTTTGGTTGTCCTGTAATTCTTTAAGGAATTTTTATGTTTCCTCTTTAAGGCCTTCCAGCTGTTTACCTGTGTTCTCCTGTGCTTCTTTAAGGGAGTTATTTATGTCCTTCTTAAGTCCTCTATCAGCATCATGAGATGTGATTTTAAATCCAAATTTTGCTTTTCCAGTGTGTTAGGTTATCCAGGACTTGCTGTGGTGGGAGAACTGGGTTCTGATGATGCCATGTAGCCTTGGTTTTTGTACTTGCCTTTTGTCATGTGGTTAACTCTGGTGTTTGTTGGTCTTGCTGTCTCTAGCTGGAGCTTGTCCCTCCTGTGGACCTGTAATCCTGTGTCAGCACTCTTGGGATACCAGCTCTTTTCTGGCAGGACCTGTGTACAGAAGGCTGTGGAGCAGCCCTATCTCCCCAGTACAGGAGACTGAAAGGATCCTGTCCCAGCTGTTCCACCATTCCTGTGTCCTATAAGCTCCTGGACAGACTAGCCTTGGACAGTCAAGGGAGAGAAAATGGTGATCTCACCTCCAAGTCTGGGAGTCAGAGCACTCCCTGGAGACCAGTTCTCCCCGGGAAGGACCTGTGCACAGAGGGCTGTGGGACAGAGGGCTGTGGGACAGCCCTTACTCCTGGGTGCAGACAGTGACTGGAAGACCCTGTCCAGGTCTTCATGCTTACAACACCAACACTTTACCCACTGCGCCATCTTCCTCGCCTGCCATAGAATTGCAATGTGACTCTGGTAACTTGTGATTATAGCCATCTTGTGTTTGGGTGTTAGCCATTTGGATAAAATCCTGTGACGTGCCTGTTCACATCTTCGTTTTCTTCTACTGGATCACCTGCTTTCTCCTCATTTCATGGGAATGTTTTCTATATGATCAGAATCCTCTATTGATTTTGAAATAATTTGGGGAGTAAAAGTGAAGAGATGAATAAGTAAACGGGACCAAGTGCTGCAAAGCAGAATCCACATCCAGGGTGACAAACATCAACAACCGAGAGGTAGACCGTCCCCATTTCACAAGAATTTGGGCTGCGGCCCTACTTCCTGGTTACTTTTACTTTCGGTTTTCCAGTCGATGCCATGTGGCCTGCTGGTCCCTTGTTTCTGCTGCCACGCCTTCCTTTCCCCACCGACCATATCCTCTCACCCACAAGGCAGAAGAACCCTTCCTTAGTTAAGTTGCCCCCTGTCAGCCATTGCATCTCAGCAGTGAGAAAAGTAGCTGGCATAACTTTGGAATGCGAATTTAAAGGTACCATGCACTCACTCCTAGGAGGATGAAAATGAAGATGGAGGCTTATCTTTAACGGACAGCATGGCAGGGCCCTCCGCCTTTTCCCTGCCTGACTCTTTGAAGGTGTTCACCTTTCCAGTCCCCTACTGAGGAGATTCATGCATCCTTGTGATACTTACTCAGCATCCTATCTGCCTGGACTCTCTGAGGTTCATTAAACTTCTGACATGTTATGGGCCTCTTAGTTCAGCCCCCTAATTTTAATAATGAACAAGCAAGTTCAGAATGGTTAAATGACATCCCTAAGGTCAGACTGCTGGTCAGAACGCAGCCCAGCAAGATGCAATGCCTCCATACCTTCTCCGAAGGCGTTTGAAAGGTGCTCAGTTATAAATCAACCCATAGCTTCCTTTGGCCATGTGTGAGGTCATTGAGAGGCATTGGTGTCTTCTGGAACTTTAGGGATCAAAAGTACCCAGAGGTCAACCTGTGAACATGTTGGCTAGGCCCTTGTCTTCACCATTCTTCTTAGTCAAATGACTTAGGGCTGGAATCTTCTGTGACCTTTGTTCTCAGCAGTAAGCTCTATACCCAATGATATCGTACATGAGATCAGAGAAGGGGTAGCTGGGTTATCTAACAGGAAACAAATAAGTATAGATTTCCTATGAAAGGGGAGCATCAGATTTTCTTTTTTAATCAATAAAGAGAAAGGAGAGAGATTGAGCTTTGAATAAATAAAGTCTCTGTGGTTTGAGATAAAGAGCAGGCATCCCTATCTACTTCTTTCTCTTCCAATGGGTGAAAGTATATATTTGTTACAGCGGGAGGGGCTTCCAGGTATGGCCAGGTGGTTGAGCGGCATTAACTTTGCCAACTGAGGAATCCCCTCTGTATGTCACTAAATTAAAATCATCTCTGTAGTTGGGACTCTTAGAGTTAGATACAAAAAATTATTCAGTTATGCCTGGGAAGGAAGCTGATGTCTAAAGTGTTTGATATGCAAACATGCAGACAGGAGATCCCCGAGTTGAGGTGTCAGGCATGGCTGTGCATGACTGTCACCCAACTATGGTGGCGTGGACACGGGAGAATCCCTGGAGCTTGCTGGGCAGATACTCACGTCCAAATAGATTCCAGACTTAGTGAAGAGACTGTGTCTCAAAAATAGTGTGTAGGGCAGTTGAGGGAGGTTTTTTTTTTTTTTTTTTTTTGGTTTTTTTGAGACAGGGTTTCTCTGTGTAGTCCTGGCTGTCCTGGAACTCACTCTGTAGACCAGGCTGGCCTTGAACTCAGAAATCTGCCTGCCTCTACCTCCCAAGTGCTGGGATTACAGGCATGTGCCACCACCACCCGGCTGAGGGAGATATTTAAATGATACTCTTTGATCATCACAGGTGATCCTACAGGCACATGCATTACACACAAGTACATACATGTGAACATGGATGAAGACACAGACATAAGGAAAACGGTCTTCAGTTTGGCTTCAGCAGAAGTACAAAGATCAGTTCCACAAAATGCAAGAGCCAGCCAACTGTAGTGACTTGCACCCATAATCTCAGTACTCAGGAGGTGGCAGCTGGAGGACCAGGAGTTCAAGGTCATTGTCATCCTTGGCTGCATGTCCAGTTTGAGGTTCCCCAGAACTACATAAAATCCTATTTCAAAGAACCTTAAAGGGAAAAACATGCACTAGCTCATATGATTGAAGTCTATAAGTAGACCTCAGGACCTTTGACTCACTCATAATGCTTTTGCCTTCTGAGAGCTGGGATTACAGGCACGTACCCTGCTCCCCACATCTTACCCCTTTGCTTTCTTTGCTTGTTTGTCTTGGCTAAGAGGAGCCCTTCAGGGCAGTCCTCCTGTGTTAGGAACTCATGAACTAAGACTTATAGACTTGCATTTTTTTCCTCTCTGGCTGAGCAAGTGCAGGTGAGATGCTTCCCCGGGGCTTCTAGCACATGTCCCAGGGATCCTCTGCTTGTCTGTTTTGGGTCTCATGCTCATCAGGGATAAAACCATCCCCTAGGACCCTGACTATCCACTCTCTACTAGCTATTGGTCTTTGGAGGGGAGGATGACACAAAGGTAAAGATGCCCAACTGGGATGTAAAAATGCTCTTAGTCAATGATGGTGGTGGTGGGGGTGTGGAGGAGTGGCTCAGTAAGCAAAGTGCTTGACAGGTACGTATGAGGACCTAAGTTCGAATCCCCCAAACCCAAGTCCTGATGACCCCATGGAGAGATGTGAAGCCAAGACAGGAACATCTCTCTGCAAGTTCTTGGGCCACACAACTTAGTATAAACAGGAGTGAAAACCCTAAAGAGAGAACTTGCCTCAAACAAGGTGGAAGGTGATAACCAATACTCCAGGTTGTCTTCTGACCTCCACACACCTGCCATAGCATGCATGCACCTCCATGCACATGCTCAAATGCATGCATCACACACACACACACACACATGCACACAGACTGATGGTTCTAGCAGAGAAGGAAGAGTTAATTCTAGCCTGGTAGAAAATTACTGCCTACCTTACCATCCAGTGGACAGAAACTTATGTATGGGTCAGGAGAGTAATCCAGCCTTTATTTTGTCTTTGTCTCAAACCCAGGGTTTAGGAAGCGGAAGGGAAATAACATTGATTGGTTATCAATATACAGGCTATTGGCATACATCTCATTTCATATTCCTTCCACTCATCCAGTAAGGAAGATATTCATTTCTCAATTTCAAAATCAATGAAAACAAGGACAGGGGGTCAATAAATTGCTCCTCGGGGTCATGTACTGGCAGTGAAGGAGGCTATTTGATTGTAAGCTCTCCTCGATGCAGTGCTGCCTTCAAGAATAGAATTTTGGTATTTGGGGCAATTGGAGCTGTAAGGACCAGCGGTAGCTGAGAGGAAGAGGAAATGATCTAACCTAGGTCCTTCTCTGTCCCAACCCCTCTGTCCATCCAGATGGCCTTGGGTGAGTCTCTGTCTTGTTGGAGGATGGGTTTTGTGCACTGTATATTCAGATGATGATTACTGTGCCCAGAGATCTGGTTGCACCTCTGAGTGGTTAATAAAGAGGTGATCAGTTGCCTACTTCCCAGTCATGTGTCCCAATTCTTACCATCCTCATCTTGCCCTGGCTGTTCGTGCTCTATCAGTGTCCTCATGCCAACAGCCCTGTCAACTTGCTCATGGTGACTCTCTCATGCTAAATCTCCTCTCTCTCTAACCTGAGACCATCTCTTTCTGTCTCTGCAAATAGAAGTCCCATATTATCCTCTTCTTCCCAGATATAGGCTGATCAGCTTTTTATTAGCCAGTCAGAGGTGATAGAAAACAATTTTTACACAACACCGAGACAGGAGATGCTGGACAAGATCTCTGGGTACAGTAATCAGTATCTGAAAACACAGTGAAAAAAAAAAACCATCCCCCAACACGGTCTCATCTGCACTTGGTCTCCCTTACCCTGGTTGAAGCACTGTGGGGTTGGACAAGTCTATACCCAGACAAGGCAAAGTTAGCAATCAGGAAGGCTCCTGACTGTCCAGACACAAACTCATTCCAAGGCTGCTCTAGAGTAATGCTCGGGGTTTCTTCTTTATTTAACTGGTTGCACATTCATGCGTGTGTGCGTGCGTGCGTGTGTGTGTGTGTGTGTGTGTGTGTGTGTGTGTAGAACCTCAGGTGTTTGTCTGCAGCTTATTTGTGACAGGGTTTCTTGTTTTGCTACCGCGTATCTGGTCTAGCTGCTTCCCATCTCCCCACAGGAGCACCAGGATTACAGAACACTACCACCACGCTCAGCTTTGTATGTGTTCACATTGTGAGAACTTCACCCACTGAATCACCTTGCCACCCTTATATTCCTGCTTGCTGATGGTGCTTGCTGCCAATGTGTAAAGGCCAGGCTGGTCCCCATGCCCACCATTCTTCTCTTGTGGTTTGTAATCGACTCATTTCCCCATCTCAGTGACATCTCAGGACATAGACTTCTCCCCCCAACCCCCACACGCTTGATTCTGTCCTTGCTGGTGGGCTCCCTCAAGTATTGTCTTGTTCTGGGAAGCACGTATTTCTGGTGGAGTTCAGAGTTCCTGATTACAAAAGGTCCAACCATCTTGATGTCCTGGACTCTCTTTTCTGGACTGGGTTCATTCTTCTGAAGGAAATATTTAGTCTAATTTGACTTTTTCTTACAAAGTTTATTTTTTAAAAGTGTGTGTGTGTGTGTGTGTGTGTGTGTGTGTGTGTGTGTGTGTGCACGCTTGTGAGTATAGGTACTCACAGAGGCCAGGAAAGGGCCATGGATCCCCTGGAGATGGAGATAAGGTGATTATGAGATGCCACGTGTGGGTACTGGGAACCTAATGGTGGTAGAGTATACATATTCCCCACGGGGATAACTCTCCAGCCCTGGTCTCCTTTATCTTTCTCTAGTGTTTCCCAGATTTGGTAGAGAATGCCACATGTTTGCTGTCATGTCAAATCCAAGGGACCTGCAGATTGTTATATGATACCAGTCAGGATCTCTGAAAAGGATCATGGAAAATTCTGCTCTTTGCCTGTCACAGGCCAAGGGGTAGCCTTCCAAAGAAATCACTGATCTTCCTTCTAGAGCAGCATTTCTCATCCTATGGGTTGACGCCCCTTTGGGGGTCAAACAGCCCTAACATAGGGGTCACCTGAGACTATTGGAAAACACCGATATTTTCATTATGATTACAGTTATGAAGTAGCAATGAAAATAATGTTATGGCTGGAGGGAGGGTCACCATAACACGAGGGACTGATTAAAGGATCAGAGCATTAGGAAGGCTGAGAAGCACTGCTCTAGAAGGATCTAGCTGTGAGTTTCTTCTGAGACTGGAGCTCTTGCTTGGAAGTTGCATATGTCTGGAGAGATGGCAAATCAACCCAGAGTGATGAGACTGTCCCTCAGAAGGGAATGCAATGGTGAGAAGGACAGAGAAGGATGGAGCAGAGGAAAGCTTGCAGATGGCCTACCACTCAGAGATGAGAAAAGAGGAGAGGAATGGGTTTACAATGGCAGGGCGATCATACACTGCCCTGCCTCACAGTGCTTAAGTGTGTGATGATACAGATGTTTGTCACTTTGGATGGGAGACATTGGACTTAACACTTCCAACTTCATGAGGCTATTTCATTAAAGATTTTTTAATGCCCTTATTAGCAGAAGGATCCACCAATAAGGACTTATTCTTATTCTGCCATGCAACTGTCATTTCATCTTCAAGTCGTTAGCAGGAATGCATCCCCACCTGATGGTTCTGATACAGAAACCTATCTTAGAAGCTGATAGCATCTCCTCCACCTTCTTCAGAGCCTTACCGATTCCAATGGGGACCTTGGGCTGTAAATCAGGTATAGTAGGAGCCCCGCTCCTATCTGTGCCTTGTCCCGGTATCTTTCCTATCGTGTGATTAAAGGTTTTACAAGAATTTCACTGCTCACTTACAAGAGATGGACAGATAATGGGGAGCTAAACTCATTCTCTAATGTACTTTCAGGCTGAATTTTAGATTGTATTTCTGGGGAGGGGCCAGGGCAGCCCAGAATGGATGAGAAAGAGCCTTTCGCACAGAATTTAAATACATTTCCTTAGCAAAAAGACCCTTTCTCAGGAACTACGTTCTGCAGGGCAGTGATAGGTAGAGGTGGAGATTCTTGCATGTCCTAAAGCAAATGCCTTCAAAGCAGACACTCTGCAGAGGTCTAGCCTGCCTGCTGGGCTGCTATTCAAAGTTAGTTGTATTCTTTGAGATCCATCCAGCTTCGTTCCTAGTAACAAGGAAATTTGCTGTGCTTGCTGTAGCTGCTTCATGACAATAATACCCTTTGTCTGTCACAAGAATGCATTAGAAGCTCTTTATTTCCTGACAGGTGAGTTCCTTTGTTCTTCACTGTGACATCCACAGGAAGAGATTCCCTTAGGAACTCATGGCCATTTGGTGATTGGATTATTTTATTTGGCAACAGAGACTCGGGGAACATCTCATCTTTGATCCCCTGGTATGCTGCTAGGGTGAGGAGGGTCAGCTGTGGGCAGCAGGCTTAGGTGCAAGCATTTTGGACTGGGCGGTCGGGGTCAAGCTCTTGGCATTGCTGTTTGCCAGTTGTGTGAACTTGGTAGGCCATTTACCCCACTTAGACCTCAGCTTTCTTTACTGCGTATTGGCAATGAGAGTACACGGTGGGGAATCTTGTAGAGCTTTCAGTAAGATTTAAGTGAGAAAGCGTAGGGCTAGGGGGATGACTTAGCCGGTAAAGTGCTTGCGCACACAAGCTCCAGAACCCATGCCCAATAGCAGGGTATGATAGCATTTTTTTGGGGGGGAGCATTTTGTTTTGCTTCTTTGTAACCCCTGCAGTGAAGAGTTAGACACAGGAGGATCCCTGCAGCTCACTGGCCAGCCATCCTAGCTTACCTAAAAGGTTTCCTCTGTCATACAAACAAAAAGGTAGACGGTGCATAGGGAATAGCACCCTAAAATGTACCCTAGCCCCCCATATCAGTGGCCAGTGTGCACATGAAACTGCACTCATGAACACATACATACAAATAAGTAAGTATGTAGGTGTAAGTTCATTAGAAGTATCTAGATGTAGGGTCTGCATACATGCGTTGCATTCTGGGGAGCAGTTCCTGTCTTGGGGCAGCTAACTGGACTGTGTAATAAGTATTGTGCATGGTCGTTCATCAGTGACTGCTAGATTCAGTGCCGGATGTGCACCCATGTCCTTGGGCTTTCCTCAGGATAATGAGATGGATGCTATTCTTTTTATCAGCTCCACAGAAATACAAGCCCATGGCCACGGGGCTGGTAAGTAGAGGGGCTGAGATTTCAAATCATTCGTTACATCTTTCCCCTTTCTTCATATGGCAGAGTGAAGGATGGGGTAGAGAAGCAAAAGCCAAGATGCTGGAGTGAAGGCTATCTTGGGCAATTAACTCGGAGCCTGGAGAGCTTTAGAGCGTCTCTGGGCTTTGTCGCTCTTTCGAGAAATCTCTGATGACAGTAAGTTGAGAGGGGGTTCGTGGACTCAGTCTTCCTAGGATTTGGATTGTTTTCTTCTTACACTTCTATGCTCTATCAGTTTCCAGTTTGTAGCCTTTAAAATAAAAATGTCTATACATGTGTCTGTGTGCTTCTATGCCTCTCTCTCTGTCTCTGTCTCTCAATCTCTCTCTCAAAATCTCTCTCTCAATCTCTCTCAATCTCTCTCTCTCTCTCTCTCTCTCTCTCTCTCTCTCTCTCTCTCTCTCTGTGTGTGTGTGTGTGTGTGTGTGTGTGTGTGTGTGTGTGAGAGTTGGTAAGTGAGCAGAGGCCTCAGGACAGGGTAGTAGCTAGTAGAGAGGTCTCTAAGCACTCAATCAGATCTAAGTTCTGGTCCTGGTCCTTCTAGTACTAGCAGAAAGAAGAGTTTTTCTGGAATTTATCTGTGAGTTTGGAGTTGAGGTGTGTCTAACAATGTGTCTAAAGGAGATACCTTGTGATATCATGCTGGTAGCGAGGGAGCAGGGATGTAGTGATGGTGGTTAAGGAGATAGATAGGTGATGCTACTCAAAATAGTGTTGGAGGTGATGATGGAGGTGGAGAAGATTGAGGTGCAGATGATGGTGGAGGTGGATTTGATGGTGGAGTGGCGAAGATGGAGGTGGAGTTGATGTTTGAGGTGGAGTTGATGATAGAGGTGGAGATGGTGGAGGTGGAGATGGTAGAGGTGGAGATGGTGGAGGTGGAGATGGTGGAGGTGGAGATGGTGCTAGAGGTGGAGATGGTAGAGATGGAGATGGTGGAGGTGGAGATGGAGGTGGAGATGATGGTGGAGGTGGAGATGATTGTGTAGGTGGTAAAGGTGGTGGAGATGATGGAGTTGGAGATGGTGAATGTGGAGATGGTGGTGGAGGTGGAGATGGTGGTGGATATGGAGATGGTGGTATATGTGTGTGAAGATGATTGTGGATATGCTTATACAGTTGTGGTTCAGGCAGGAATAATCCTGGTGGAGATAGAGGTGGGGCTGTTTTGGACACAGTCTCACAGTGTTGGTGGTAGAAAAGGGCGTGATGGTGGAGGTAGAGGTGGAACTGATTGTGCTCATAGTCCTACTGTGGTGGTAGAAATGGAGGTGTTCTTGGAGATAATAGCAGGCATGGAGGTGGTAGAAGTCAAGTGGAGATGGCTGTGGACCTGGAAGTAGCAACAGTGCGGTTGCTTGGGAGGAGAGCACAGAGATAGAAATAGTCGTGTTGGTTCGAGTTGTAATTGATGATGGCCCTCCCATGGTAGTAAAAGTATTCTACTTAGCATGAACTTCCATTTCCTCATTTAAACTTCTCAGCAGTTGGTTTTATCTCTATTTGGTAGAACAGGAGCTAGGAATGCTCTTGCTGGTAACACCATGTCAAATGGAGCCAAAATCAGATGGGGCCAGGGAATTCTTTCTTGATATAGCAGTGGATAGCCTCAGGTAGACTGGGAGCCAATCTTTCTATATTCACGTTCAGTTCTTCCCAACACCCCTCCCAAGAAGACCTAATTACACTCTAACGGCAATTTAGAGTTTCAGCGGTGAGCTTTCCTTTATAGAGGGAAGACATGGTGGTCCACTGCCTGTACCATCAACTCTTTGAAGACCTCCCTTATCACTATTGCTTTACCTGTTTGGGTGACATATGAACCCTCCATTCCAGGCCTTGGCCTCCAGCTTCCCTGATAAGGTGGACTGGGGCTTAAAGGCCTGGCGAATTGTTCTGAGACAAATGAATGCCCTTTAACAGGTCTCTTTAGGGAATGTGGTATTCAGTATGGCGTTCCATCCACTGACCTTTGTTGTACTATGTACCCCATGGGGCTATTTTGTGAAGAAGCCAGGAAGGGAATGAGTTTTAGTATAGAAAGCTCGAGCACAGTTAGTAGCAGAGAAGACTTAAGGCTAAAGCTGACTCTCGAGCTATGAGAAACGTGTGCATCCTTAACCCAACAGTCAGTGGTAATTTGCTATGCCTGCCTGAGCCGCATAAACACACCGCATGTTTAGACCAGGAAGGACGGAAGCCACATCCAGCATTTAATCTTTAATACTAATGCTACAGCAGTAGCAAGATGTAGTAACGGAGTCTAGTTTACTCTTTTTATAACATAGATCATGCATATTTCCTAACACCAAGCCTTCCAGAAGCTGATTCTCTCTCTGACCCAGAGCAGCCACAGAAAGACCTTATCTAGTCCCCAGGAGAAATCCCTTGGCCCACTTATCCTCTCTCTGATGCCTCAACCCCCATCCCTAGTCTGGTAAAGGCAGTCTTGGTTAACTATACCTCTCTCCCAGACACAAGAACTTAGCCTTGATTCTCCCAGTCTCTGGGGCCTATGCAGAAATCTTAGGAAGGGATAGAGGACAGTGTAGTTGTCTTTCTCTACTTCCTTCAACTCCCCCACTGCTTCTCTAGCATTGGCTAGCTCCAGGCTGCCCGGAGAACTCCTAGGGACCTGGGCGCCACACGCTGGGCAGCCTAGACTCCCAAGCTGTACAGATTGTGTGCCTCATCCCACTGCTCTGGGATTCTGTTTCACCAATATGCCAATCTCAGATGTCTTCTCAGTGCCAGCCTTTAGTGATTTTAATTCTTTGCTATTTATAGGCCACTACATTCTGTGAGAGGGAGGGAGCTGTATCTCAGGCTGGGCTCAGTTGGACAAGTGCTTACCGTGCAAGCAGGAGGACTTGAGTTTTGTCCCACAGAATGAACCAAGCCAAACTTGGTGGTGCACACCCATAATCCCGGCAGTGGGGAGGAAGAGACGGGGTGAGGGGCGTGGGGGGAACTCCCAGGGGCTCAGCAGACAGCCAGTTTAGTCAGTTCCGAGTGAGGTCAGGGTCAGTCTGAAAGATAAGCTTAAGAGCAATTGAGAAAGACATTGGATGTCATCAACCTAGAGCCCCCCTCCCCATCCCACATTTTTCAAATAAAAATTTAAAAAGGAAAATGGAAGTGCAGGCTTTTAGCCATTAATCAGTATTAATGTGGCTTGCCCCTGCCCAGGTGGTAAGAGTAGACCTGCTCCGGAGGATGCACCAGCTGTGAGCTTCTCCTTAAGTGGTACACAGTTTCCCCAGCAGGCTTGCTGGGCATCGTGCCCTCGTTCCCTCCACCCACTCCTGTACTGTGTGACTGGTGAAGAAATTGTTGGGTTTTCATGCTGAGCAATCGCTGTGGGCTTTTGCAGCCATGCTAAGGCGGAGGGCTTTACTCTCAGCACCCTCAGAGCAGTCTGTTTTTATAGAAGTCTGTATATGGTTAAGATGCACATAGAAAATATTTGTCCAGTGTGTTTCAGTTGTTCATTTACCAGGCATCGTGAAGCAACCCAGGCAGCGAACCACAGCGAAGAGCCAGAAAGCCATTGACTTCGAGGTCAAGTGGGTGTTCAACTCCCAGACAAGAGGGCTCATTTTTGAAACATATATTTGCTACTGTAGAGATTTATTGTTTTCATTGTGTGCTTCGGCTTATAGCACAGAACGAGGTGGATAGACTGCTTAGCAAATTCCAGGCCATTTAGAACCCGTGGCCCAGTTTTGGGTGTCATTGGTCTTCACATGGTGGATAGACCATCTTGGGGAGAGAGCTTTTTCCTGGACTCCATCAAATTCCCAGGACCTGGATGGGACATCCAGCCATCTGTCTTCATGGATGGAAGCAGCCGTCTGTGGCGTTTGCATCATTTTGAAGCCATGGTCTGTGCTCTTCTCTGAAAACAAACCCTGAGAGCCTTTCTATCTTCTCCTCCATAACATTTCTCAGTATGAAAGAGGGCAATAAGACCAATTTGTTTAAACAAAGGCCACCAAGCTTAAGGGTCACTACAGGGTTTATAAGCAAGTGGGACAGGATTAGAGAATCCAGGATATGGAGCTGGACACACAGAACAGGTGCCTTGAGTTCATGGCTGTTTCTCATTGTGCAGGATGTGAAGCCGGCTCTGTGAAGTGGGTGTCTTTACTTCCTGGCCAACTATACCCTATTCCCATTGGCGCCCACATGCCCCTTCTTTCCTTTGACCAAATTAGCAAGGAGTGATGATCGCCATTTTTGTAGGCAGTGCTTTAAGCCATAAGGACCTTAGAGTCAGGGAGCCAGTTGTCCCCTCAAGACCATTCCCGAAAATAATGTGTTTGCTGTTAAAGTTGCATGTTGTAAACTTGGAAAAGATGAAAGGGGTGAGTTGGGGAGTGGGACAGAGAGAAGAGAAAAGAGAGTTGTCGTTGCTTTGCCTATTGGAAAGAAAGAGGAGAAGTAGAAATGGGAAGGGGAGAGCACTGGGAAATGGGGCAGAGAGACCGGGGAGCAGAGGGACGATGAAAGACAGGATCAGATACGCACATGTGGTTGTCAAGGAGATGAATGGGAGGGGGGCTGTTCTTAGTTACCGTCAGCTCACACTGCAGATGTGTTTTGTGTGAAGTACCTCAAAAGCAAGCAAGAGAGGGTGTCAGAGCCCATCCAGAGCCCACTGATGCCCTATTTTACTCTGTGTCTGTCTTAAACTATTATTCCCCTACTAGAGTGAGCAGCACAATTTCCCAAAGGCTTATGAATTCCAGATCATGGAACTCATATCTCCAAAACCTGGTTTAGTACGTCTAGGTCAGATCCCAGGATCCTTTAAGTCTTGGGGGCTATGTGTGTAGCCTCAAGAGCTGCTTAGAGCTTACCAAATAGGATAGGCTGTCCATCCAGCAAGATCCAGGGATAGCCTGTCTCTACCTCCTCAGCATATGATTAAAGGTGCAGTCTGCCACTGTGATGGTTTGTATATGTCTAGCCCAGGGAGTGGCACGATCAGGAGGTGTGGTCTTGTTGGAGCAGGTGTGTCAGTGTGGGCATGAGCTTCAAGACCCTCATCTTAGTTTCCTAGAAGCCAGTCTTCTCTTACCTGCCTTCAGAACAAGCATTGGAACTCTCAGCTCCCCCAGCCCCATGCCTGCCTGGATGCTGGCATGCTCTTGCCTTAATGATAATGGACTAAACCTCTGAACCCGTAAGCCAGCCCCAACTAAATGTTGTCCTTATAAGAATTTTGGTCATGGTGTCTGTTCACAGCAGTATAAAACCCTAAGTAAGACAACCACCCAGAGATTTTTGACATGGGTGCTGGGCATTAAACTCAAATTTTCTTGCTTTCAAAGTAAGACTTTACCAACTGATCCATCTCCGCAGTCCCACGTACTACTGATGCAATTGCTCTTAGCCTTGTGTAAGAACCATTGTCTCAGAAGTTGAAGGCTAAACCAAGGTGGGCTTCTCGGGTCAGGCAAGGTCAGGGAGTGAGATCAATGCTTTCCGATAGCATGTGGAAGCAGATTGGCAAGCACTAACGTATAAATTGGAAAAGCGCTAAAACCTTTTATGTGGTTTATTTGTCTCTCCCTGGCTCTTCATTCAACTAACCATATGCTTACTTTCCATTGGCAATTGCTGTTTAAATGTCAGTTGATAGCAGATGTTCCTCCGCCCTACTCTACACAAGTTAATTTATAGTCCACAAAACCTGGTGGTGTGTACCCTAGCCATGCTGGGTTTCCACTGGCTCACCCACCCCCGTGTGCAGCCCTGCTGAGCCTCGTCAGGCTCAGAAGGAAGCTGCCACTTCGTTTCCCAACTCTGAGCAATACTGAGTCTTGCTTGGCCTAAGTTGCTTTCTTCCAGGCTAACTCTTACTCTCCTTTAAAGTGTGTGTGTGTGTGTGTGTGTGTGTGTGTGTGTGTGTGTGTGTGCATGTTCATGCACATACAACCATATATACATGCAGAGGCCAGAGGTCTATGTTGGTACATACGATACTTCATTGAGTGAAGTCAGGACATGAATTCAAGAAGGCTTGGTTGCCTGTCTCTACTTTCTTAGTGCTGATATTACAAATAAAGCTACCAATTCTGGATTAATATCAATTTTTCTATAAGCACTTAGAGCAGAAACCATGAAGGAAGACAGCACTGTTGACTCATTCACAGGCTTATGATGAATTGGCTTTCTGATACAGCTCAGGACCACCCGGCAAGGGAGTAGTACCTCCCAAAGTAGACCGGGTGCTACTATATCGATGAGGAATCAAAACAGCCCCGCAAAGGTCAATTTCATAGGCCATGCCTTAGTTGAGACTTCCTTCTTAGGTACCTCTGGGCAATGGTAAGTTGAGATTTTTGTTTTTTTCAAAAGAACACACAATCTGGTTGTTCCTGCTTGTGGGAAAGTTGGTCAGTATCCAGCTTTTGTTGCCTTGTCACTCTGCTTTGACCTTTCTCATGGCTCTGAGAAAACCAGGCTGGGGTCACCTTGTTCTTCTCAACACCAATGCCTAGGAAAAGTCAGCGTCCATAATAGACCACTGCCATCCGTGAGATGTCTACTGCACGAATAAAGATACTCCAGGGAATGTTAATTGGGAAGCAAGCATGCAAGCAAACAAACAAACAAACAGAAATAAAGGAATGTCTAGTTCTCATACACGGCAGCCAGAGTGAGAATTAGAAAGAAGAAGTAGACAGGAAAAGGGCCTAGCGACTGCAGAAATCTCATCCCACCTAGCCTGCCCACTGCACCCACAAGGTCCCCATAGCTCAGCAAAGTGGACCTCTGACACAGGTGGCGAAGGAACTCTTTGGGGTTTGTTGCCGTCATGCAAATCACCTTTTGTGGGATGGGCATTAGGTTTCCAGATCTTTTCTACTCAGTCAACCCTATTCTATACCACGTCTCTCTCTGTGTTTGTAGATGTTTTGTCTGTAAGTAGATTCATGTGTGCATTCATGGGGAGGCCAGAAGACAACCTTGAATTGTATTCTCCAGGCCACACCCTTTTTGTCCGTGTGTTTAGGCTAAGGTCTTTCATGGGCCCAAATACGCTAGGCTGGCTGTCTCTGCTTCCTTAGTGCTGATATTACAAGCTACCGATTCTAGCTTAATATCAGTTTTTCTATAAGCACTAATGTAAGACAGGAGGACAGAGAGATAGGTAGATGAGTGAGAAACCAATAACAGTGAGGCAGCTCTCTAGGTGACATAGTGGTAATATAGGAGTGGAAGATTGGGTGGACAGATGAAAAGACAAGTGATATATGATGGATGAGAGAATGGATAGCCAGGAATGATAAATGAAAGGGAATAAATGAAAGTGAAAAATGCTTGATAGATGATTAGATAGATAGATAGATAGATAGATAGATAGATAATAGATAGATAATAGATAATAGATAGAGATATCAGTGATAGAAAAATGGATGGGGAGACAAATAGATTGATAGATGACAGATGGTTGACTGGCTGGAAGATAGACAAATGATAATAGATAATAGATGATGGTTATATAGATAATAGATATTCTGGATGATGGGGGCACATGCATTTTATCCCAGCACTTGGGAGGGAGAGGCAGGTGGATATCGGTGAGTTTGAGACTAGCTTGGTCTTTAGAGTCAATTCCAGGACATGCAGGGCTGTTACACAGAGAAGTCATGTCTTCAACATCATCATCATCATCATCATCATCATCATCATCATCATCATCGTCATCATCATCAACAACAGGAAAATAATAGATACATGTATACATAGATAAATGACAGATGATAAATAGGCTGATGACAGATGAACAGCTAAGTAAATGGGCATATGAACAGGTAGGTAATAAATGACAGATGGATGCATGTTCAAATGGATAGAGTCATTGTGAGCCAGGTCACCACATGTTCCAACATGATATAGTGTCCTGAACACTCTTGGTTGAATCATGCTGGAGTTTCATGTTCCTTTGGGTGGGAATCATGCTACTTGGAATTTCATTGAATGCTTGTCTGAGGGAGAGTGAGTTTTAACATGGACTATGGTCAGTGGAGTAGATATCTCTTTCACTACAGCTCATGATGACAAGTCAACACTCGAGCCTGAATCCAGACTCTCTCCACAAACTACAATAGCACAAAAACCTTCATTGGGCATGAGACAGGGAGTACTGTGCTCTGGGCCTTGGAGAGCTTGGACAAACCACTTGGGTTTAGTTTCTTCATTTGTGACAGGAGACGTTCTGTTCTCAGACTCTGGGATGACTGCAGGGATATAGTCAATAATGACCTTCATCTTAAAGGTCAGAAGGGAGAGAGGAGAGTACAGTCCTAGATAAGTCAATAGCACAAATCCAGGGTTGCAGAATCAAATGAGTCTGTGAAAACTAAACTAAGCCAGATGCCCCTAATGCTATGGAAATGACAACACCTCCTCAATGCTGGCATTACAAATGCATGGTACCACACCAAGAATATGGAGCTGAATGCTACCGTTGCTTGTGTTTTTAGGAGAGTTTTTTTAATCTCTCTCTGTCTCTGTCTCTGTCTCTGTCTCTGTCTCTGTCTCTCTCTCTCTCTCTCTGTCTGTCTCTCTCTCTCTGTGTGTATACATATATATATGTGTGTGTGTGTGTGTGTGTGTGTATGTGTGTGTGTGTGCGTGCGTGCGTGCGTGTGTGTGTGTGTGTGTGTGTGTATGTGTGTGTGTGTGTGTGTGTGTGTGTGTGTGTGAGTGTACATGATTGTCATAGATTCATCTGTCCATTTGACACACAGAGACACTTAGGGAAAGAGACCCTCAACTGAAGGATTGCCACCACCAGACTGGCCTGTTAGATGTCTGGTGACCATTTTAGAGATTGTTAACTTATGTGTCAGGACCAGCCCACTGTGTGTGGTGCCATCCCAAGGCAGGCGGGCTGATGAACCATGCCTACGTCCATCTTAGGCCCGAAAACCATCTTACAGTAGCAACAAACTAGGTTCATTTCTGTTTATGATTAATGGGATGGTTCTCAAGGATTGAGTTACGCCCTACCTGTAACTTTAACTACAAATATTTCTGTAGTGCCTGTTCCAGGAAATGGCAGTCATGTCCTTGTTTCAAAATGCTGTAACAACCACCTTTGTTCAAAAGGTTACCATGACTCCCTTGCTACGACAAGTCTGCAATCATATCTTCATTTTAGGAGGTGATTATGATTAATTTGTTATGCTTATGTTCTGCTCCTGTAACCCCCACCTATTATATCTGTCAAATCTCCCCATTTGGAAACACTGACCTATAAATATCTCGTTTTCCTCACATCCAATGCTAATTTTTGAATGAAACCTGCCTTTGTGTGTATATGTGTGTGTGTGTGTGTGTGTGTGTGTGTGTGTGTGTGTTTATGTCTGTCTGTGTGGGGGGGTGGCAGTTTGTTCACATGAATAAAAACATTTGGTTAAATTCATTTCTTGCTTTAATTAATTTGGCCATGATGGTTTGGATCCTTGGTCTTTTTCTTCCCGTCTTTTGGATTATCAGGGCTTGGATTATGTAAGAAAGAGAGCCCGGGAGCCAATCTGCAAACAGCATTTCTCCGTGGTTTCTGCTTGAAGTTCTGCCTTGGCTTCCTTTGATGGTGGATTCTAACCTGTAAGATAAAATAGCCTCCTTCCTCCACGGGTCGCTTCTGACTGTGTTTATCACAGCATTCAGAAAGCAAACTGGGGCAATGCTCACGGCTGCCGCTGTGGTTGTGTGAGGGCCCGGAAATGCATTGCACGTGGAGGTCTGAGGACAGCCTCGGGTGTCTTGATCCTCACCCTTCACTTGGGTTTTTGAGATGGGGTCCCTTGTTTGCTGCTGTATAAACCAGGCTAGCTTAGCCCAGGAACTCCCAGGGATTCTCCTGTCTCTACCTCCTGTCTTGCTGTAGGAGCCCCGATAGCTCAGGCACCCCTTATGGCATCTAACGAAATGTAACGTGGGTTCTGGGGAGAGAACTTGGGTCCCCACACTTGCGCCGCAAGCACCTTACCCAGGGCGCCGTTTCTCCAGCCCTGGATTTGCTTTCTAAACATTATTCTGCCAAGGATGTGTGTGAGTCATCGTCTAATGGCTCTTGTCACTTCACTGTGGTGATGGAGGAGCCAAAGCAGAAGAGCTTTATGTGGAGACGCAGATAAGATATGAAGGCATTTCAAAAGCCCAGGCTGCAATGCTGTCTGGGGTATAATACTGAGCTATCAATAAGCCAGTTAAGACAGTTTACCTGCTCTACGTGAGAGGGTTCAGTTGTCTCCCGTCTTCATACAAGTTCACACCCACCAGCGTTTGAATGCGGGCTCCATGCTGTACCACACAGACCAAAGCATTATAGATTTTTTCCCCCCAAATGTAATACACAAGTCTAAATTGATTGCAGCCAAACATAAATTTCGTCGAATCTTTAATGCACTTCATTAAACCATGAATAAGACTTTAAAGCATTGCGGTAGCTAAAGAGTAGCTGAGACTGGAGTTGAAACAAATTCGAACAGCCAGAATAGAAAGTTGACTCCGGACATAGTATGGTATTTACTCTCAACAGTGCATCATAGAAAAGGACATTTTTTTCCCCCAAACATAACAATGAGCAATTACCTGTCATCCTGAAATGATATATTTTACACAAAGGGGTCTGGTTGGCTTCCTGTTCTAGAAAAGCTAACTCTACTCTCACAATGCCCATGGGCACATGCCTCAGGCTGCCATTGGTGGCACCTGTAGGCCCGGCATTCCATTTTCCTAGAACATGATTATCTTTTGAAACACAGACACAGTGGTGGCCATTTTTCTCACCTCCATTTGAAGTGGGGGAGGGCTATGTCAACAGCTCTGCCAGGCAGTTGGTGTGATTTGTGTGACACAGACAGACAGAGTTTATCATGAGACATGCAGAGGACATTTTTATTATTTTCAGAATAAGGTAGACTTAGAATTTTTTTTAAGCCATCACTTTTGCAGAGGGGTTCTAGGGAGAGGCTACAAAGGAGTTGACACCATCGAAATCCAACCAGGGTTCATCAGTGCCCAAGAGTGTTGGAAATCCGGGCTACTTGGGCAGTTCCTTGGAATACCTGGTGTACATATTTGGGAAAGGAGCAGCTGAAGATTTAGTATGGAGTAGGAGAATAAAAATTACCTCATGAATAATTTTTATGATGATTCTGTATTTCTCACTTTCATAAGAAATCCAGCCATATGTGTGCAGACTTAGGTAGCATTATAAAAATTGTTATCACTGAGTGTTTTTTCATTTTTAATGTGATTGAAATTTTTTAAATTAAATATATGGCCTCTGTTCTTTCAGTGGATAAAGTCACATTATGCATGGGTTGTGATGAATGACTACTTTCTTACCTTCTTGCCTGTCAAACTTTTTTGTTTTGTTTTGTTTTCAATGTTCATGTCTGTCTCCATGTGTCATATATGCACATATGTTTGCATCCCTATGCTGGTACCTTGTGTGGGCATATGAGTTTGCATGTGGAGACCCAAAAGTTCATGTTGAGTACCATCCTTATTAACTCGTCCTCCAGATTCACTGAGACAGGGGCTCTCGGTCAGTCTCAGAGCTCCAATCTTCCCGGTCTTGCTAGCCCTGTTGCTCTGGGAATCTGTAGAAGCCACACTCCAGGACTGGCATTACTGCCGGGGTCATCATGTCCATCCAGCGTTCATATGGGTACAAGAAACCTGAACTCTCGAGAAACAAGCACTGTAAAATCTGAGCCATCTCTCTAGCCATCCTGCCCGTTTCTTCATCAATCTGAAAATAGGACCCACAGACAGCATTGTGTCCTGAGAAGAAAAAGAAGCCCATATCCCTTGTTTGGGAGATAGACAGCTCTCTCCTGTGTTCCCTGAAGAGACTGATAGTTTTGACCTCTCTGGGTTGTTGGGAGAAGTGGTGCTTCCACACATGGAACGTGGGTGCTTAGCATGGAAGCTGGAGCAGAGGCAGCCCATCCCCTTCCTGTTTCTTGTCCCTGGATCTGTCTCTAGACCTGCTTGTGTGGTCTAGTTAGAACTGTCCGTTCCTGTTCAGACTCTATGTCTCTATGTCTGCGCTCGCCCTCCTACCTGTCTCCTTCTACAGCCGGAAAGCTTCGTGCTCTGCTTTTTATCTTTGAGGCATTCTGATCTCTTCCCCAGTTACCACCACTCACTCAAACGGTCTCCCATTTGCTATTTAATTTCAAGCTCACAGTCAGGATTTTATCCTGGCTGAAACTACAGAGCAAGCCCCAGATCCCAGTCTTCCCCATCCCTTTCTTCCCCCCGGACCGTGAGTTTCTTCCCCTCCTTTTTTCTTTCTTTTATCCCATTCCTTTTTTTTTAAAAACCAGTTTCCTTTCAGTGGAATGGCCAGTGCAGGGTGGGTGAGACTGAGCCAGTGCCTGCAGGAAGCTGATGGAAGTCCGTCTAAGCAGGAGATGAGACTAGGCGATGCAAAAGGAGACTCACGATGCTTCTCCTCCTCAGCGTCTCTCCCCCAGATCGCTCTCCTCCATCCTAATGTTTCTTCCTCTCCTCCCCCAAATCTTTACCCCTCCACCGTCCTCCTCAACCTCTCTCCTCCTCCTTCCCAACCCAGCTTTTCTCACCACCTTTGCTGGTGGGCTTTGAAAGCTGTGCCTTGTTCAGTCTGTGGGAGGTACAGGGAGCATCTAGCCCTCTTTCTAGATCCTCAAAGAGCCACCTCCCGCCGTGTCCCTCTGTCCCATGGCACACACACACACACACAGAAAGCTGTGCGTGCAATCCCCATATCCTAACGAATGAATGCACTCTTGGGTGAGGGTTGAACACAGTGATGGGGGAACAAAAGCGGCCTGGGAAGCTTTGTGAAAGCGTGCAGCTTCCCCATACGCACAGGCGTGTGTTACCTTCACAGTCATTGCTGAACTAGTCGCTCAGAGCTAGTTCAGTAGAAACTTCAGAACGATTCGGGCCGGGTGGTTGGGAGCCCCTCAGAGTACCAGTTTCCTGGGAAGGTGATTTAAAAAAAAAAGTCAGAAAAGTGAGTATTTTTGTTGTTGCTGTTATTTTTGTATCCAGCAGTAGTAACAAGGTGATGTGGAATCTGCCCCTGAGTTGAGATAGTATTTATTTATTTATTTAGCCTTTTTTCTTGGATCAATATGTTACTTTGCCTGTTTTATTCTTAGAGTCTTTACTGACTCTTCTCAGGGAAGCAAATTCAAAGGGAAGAAATAAGCAGATTGGTGTGTATTTCAAAGCCCTGGATGATGTTTGACAGAAAGAATCCTTGGAAATTCCGAGGACGAGAGTTTCCCAGGCCCTCCCTCTGACAGACGGGTTTTGTTCAGAGGGTCTGTCTTTGGGGGCAGCTGAGTTATGTGCTGTCAAGGGATACTCGGTCTAACCCTGGGCTCATGGACATGTCTGCTTGCCCTGGATTCTTAATTACTGAGCTATTTGCCATCTGCCCTAAGCAGGAAGGAGGTGCTATGTTTTTACTTCCTGGCAGTTTCCTAGCAAAGAAGTACTTGTAAAATGCAATGTGTGTGTGTGTGTGTGTGTGTGTGTGTGTGTGTGTGTGTTTAATTATGTGTGTGGGGGGAGGGATGTACATGTGAGTGCAGATGCTCAGGCAGCCAGAAGCTCTCAGATGCCCCACCCCAGCACCTGGAGTGACAGGCCATTGTGAGCCCCCTGATGGGTGCTGCGAACAGAGCTTACATCTTAACCCACTGAGCCGTTTCTTCAGTGCTGTCTAATTCCTGCTTTAAGACATCATCAGCCCCTCTCATGGGAACATTTGCCACGGATGCCCAGCTTCTCGGAAAAGGAGAAAGTAAAGCCCTAAAGGTTCCCCAGGACTGTTTCCTTGCTTTATCAGTAAAGAGTCATCACCTTGTGATTTCAGATGTTCATCGCACTGTAGAATTCACTGTGATCGTGGGAGCCAGAATATAAACTCAGGCCATGCAAATGAGCATCCAGAAAGGCCCAACCTCAGGGTGGGCTGAGCAGGGTGGGCTTCTGCAGGGCCTGATCATTCCTGGCCAACTGCATTGCACCTCCGTTCCACAAAGGCGGTGTGCTACAAAAGTGTGTTCCAGCCTGTACATGAAATGAGTATTAGAGATTTTGGTGTTTGGGGACAATTTATTTTCCCAAGTGAAGGTGGAAGGGGCTTCCAAATGTGGTTGAAAGGAAGCAGAGATGCTGATATAGATGGAGGTGTATATACCTTTTGGGACATACATTTATATATCATCTACTTTCTACACACACACACACACACACACACACACACACACACACTGTTTTGTGATTGCAGTTTGTCAGACTTTAGAAGTAGCTGTGATTATGTAAGCCAGAATGCTAGCATGTGCCTCCAGATGGGTGTCTGGGTAGTTAGGGCCTCTTGCACAAGGTGCAGGGCTGAGTGGTACCTCTTCCTCATAACTACCTGTCCCCGATTTTGCGTCTCCTGAAACTAGATGCAAAATCAGTATCACAAAATGTATTTGTTTAGTCAAAGTGAGACAACTTCCATTTGACCTCAAAATATCTTCTTACTTCAGTCATTGTTTATAAAACAGCTACCATTTCCTCTCCTGTGGCTACATAGCTTAGGGGCCCATCTAGAAACAAAGAGACCAAACCAGGTTTATGGCCAACGTGAGATATTTTCTGGATACAGGAGCAACAATGAAAACATTTTGAAAATTAACAGGCATCCACAGGTATAAATACACTGTCGAAAGCGTTTAACGCTTTTTAACATAGCCAAGTCCCCGGAGCTTGAAGCAGCATTAAATTCTCCTTTGCCAGTGGCAAAAAGAAGCCGTCAAGCACAGCAGTGAAGATTGGTACCGTTTCCCAGCCAGTAAGCAACAGAACCAAGGGGGCTGAATATTTTATGGGTTTTTTATTTATTTATTTTGTTCTCATGCCGTTTTTCTCCCCTGTCTCTCCTTTTTTTTTTTTCTCTCCTGTTCTTGCCTGCCCAGGACTCATTGTGGTGACACTGGCCGTGTGTTGGCTGCCCAATCAGATCCGACGGATCATGGCTGCCGCAAAACCCAAACATGACTGGACCAAGTCGTACTTCAGGGCATACATGATCCTCCTCCCCTTCTCGGACACCTTCTTCTACCTCAGCTCCGTGGTCAACCCTCTGCTCTACAACGTGTCCTCTCAGCAGTTCCGGAAGGTCTTCTGGCAGGTACTCTGCTGCCGGCTGACTCTGCAGCACGTCAACCAGGAGAAACGCCAGCGAGCCCTCTTCAGCTCCACCAAGGAGAGCACCAGCTCAGCCCGAAGCCCCCTCATCTTCCTAGCCTCCCGGCGGAATTCCTCCAGGAGAACTAACAAGGTTTTCTTAAGCACTTTTCAGGCGGAGGCGAAGCCCCTAGAGGCTAAACCCCAGCCCTTGAGTCCTGAGTCACCACAGACCGGCTCAGAGACCAAAGCAGCTGAATCCACCACAGAAGATAGTTTACGGGAGCAGGAAGTGTGAAAGTCGAGCTCAGAAGCCTTGAGCAGAAACTGGCTCTTCCCTCCCACAAAAGCAAAGTTACCTTCACGCAGCAGTCCCCCCGATAGACTGTGACTCCTACTGGGACAGAAGGGAAGCTCAAGGCTTTGGGCAAGGCAGATGCATATCTCAATGACTTCTAAGGGCTAGCTTCTTCTCAGGCTAGCCTTGGCGGCGGTTAACCAGATCGGGATGGGAGGGTCTGGACTTTCTGCTTCCATGCTTTTTCTTCAACTACACACAGAAATTCAGAGCGAGCTGGTTCACAGCTTACAAAAAGTATTTTGCGCGCGGCAATCTTGCATTACTTGAAAGGGAACCAAAAGACTCCCTTGTCTACCCAGAATAAAAGGACACCCAGAAGAGACTCGGGAAGGCGAGAGAGAGGAGAGAGGAGGGGCCAGACAGGTGAGGCAGCAGGGGTTGGCATCTCCTTTAGCTTCAGCAGTGTGCCAAGCAGAGAGCTAGGTTGAGGAACAGGACAGTGGTGAGAAGCCCTGGCCTGATGGCCGAGGCAGAGCTGCCTCTCTTCTTGGGCCTCGGCCCATTGCAAAGAGGGGTGTTGCAGCAGCTGATGCACACGGAGTTCAGTTTCCCAGGGGAGCAGAAGGACTGGTACCCTGCTGAAGCAATGAGACAGGCTGCTGACGATGCACACGACTTCCGGTACATGATCCCTGCAACAGAGGCCCAGAGAAGTGGGGTTAGCATAAGTCGCCCGCGGTCCAGCCATCATCTCTTTGTGCCCAAAGTCCGAGCACATAGCTTTTCCTTAACTCCTCCCACAGAAAGGGTTCTCATCCCTTGATCTGGGAGATGGCTCATGAGGTAAGAATTCTCAGACTTATTGGAGCCTGGGAGTTCTTTTGGGTGGGCATGGAGATCACCAAATACAGAGAATGTATGGTGAATGTTGTTCCAACGGCAATGTTAGTTGCTGGTAACCATGAATAAAGAGATATTAAAATCAAAGTCTCTCTCTCTCTCTCTCTCTCTCTCTCTCTCTCTCTCTCTCTCTCTGTGTGTGTGTGTGTGTGTGTGTGTGTGTATGTTAGTGTATGCAATGTATGTGTATATGTGAATGCAATATCCTCACACTTAAGAAAGGATTGGATTCTTTTGGAATTGGAGTTTACAGGCAGTTGGGAGCCATCTTCTGGAGGTGTTGGGAGCTAAACTCAAGTCCTCTGCATCCTTGTAACCATCTCTCCTGCCCCTACACTCAGCTTTTTTTACATGGCTTTTAGGGATCAAAGTCAGGCCCTCGTGGTTGTATGGCCAGCACATGACTGACAGAGCCATGCCGCCGGCAACAACGTCTATTTTAAAATCAGCTCCTACTTTATACCACACAACAAGGTTTTTCTTTCCATTGTTATTGTTCAAACCACCTCATGCCAGCAGCACAGACCACATATCCAGATATTATCGTTGTTATCACCTAACAAGTGGCCATAGAGAGATAGATGGCTACCGACCAAGAGTTTCTTAAATCCAAAGAACAAGTCCCAAAGGGAGGAATTCCAGTGTGTACTGTAGGGACCCCGCTCGTAGGGGTACACTAAGTTTAAAGGGCAAGTAGAGAGGCACAGGAAGGCACTGACAGCATGCGCAGGACAGCCTGTTCTCCGGGAAAGCCTGGCTCTCCGGGACAGCCCCGTTCTCCAGGGAGCAGTTTTGTCCTCCAAGACAAGTTGAATCAAAGAGCTGGTTCTTGATGACAAGCGCTGTGGGAACAGAATGTTTCCTGAGCAGCCGAGAGATGGCTCGGTGGACAAAGAACTCAGCACACAAGCCTGAGAACCCGAGTTAAGGTCCCCAGAGTTCGTAAGAGCAAACCCCAGGAATGGCTGACACAGGTCTAGTTCCTCCCTGGCTCTCCATGGGAAGACAGAAGGGATTGCTGCAGCTTAGGGTCCAGCTGGCCTAGTTCAGGTTCAGAGAGAGACCCCAACTCCAAGACTAATATGGAGAGGTAGTTGAGGAAGGCATCTGATATGGACTCCTGGCTTCCCCACACATGATTACTCACCCACACATACAAAGAAGCTTTCTGAAAGGACCACAGAACTCCCTCATCTTAAGGAGTGAGGATATCTTGGCCAGTCACAGAGGGGCCATCAACGTAGGGCATCTTTGATGACCATGGGATTTTTTACTTTTTAAGCAGTGAGTTCTCTACAGTCAAGCAACAGTAACTGATAACAAGACGAGGGCTTGCCCACAGTTGATAGAATACTTGCCTAGCAGGCAGGAGGCCCTAGGTTCCACCCAGCACTGCATCAATTGGTTGTTAACAGTGAACACTTCTTACCCTAGCACTTGGGAGGTAGAGGCATGGGGATCAGGAGTTCAATTCATCCTCAGCTACAGTGCGAGTTTGACAGTACGTAGGCTACGTAAGGCCCTGTCTCAAAGGAGGAACAATTTTAGAAGCCCTGTGTAAGGCCCTTCCTGAATGCCAGACGCTATACAGGTGGCTACCATATGTCAGATCATTTAGTTCCATTTCTGAATTTAGATATAGTGTGGCTTTGAAAGGCCTATGTAGAAAAAGCTTGGTCCATAACCTGGGGACCTGGGAGGTGGGTACAGGCAGAGGTCTCAGGTCACAGCATGTGTGTGTGTGTGTGTGTGTGTGTGTGTGTGTGTGTGTACATGCGGAGTCCAGAAGACAACCTCAGATGCTTTCAAGAACCACCCATCTTGATTTTTGTGGTAAGTTCTCTCACTGTTCTGGAAATTTCCAATTAGACTAGACTGAGTGTCCAGTGAACCCAAAGGATCTGAAATTATACACATATGGATTTCTTTAAAGCATATGTCCTGGGGAATCATACGCAGGCCCACAACACTGGCACTTTGAGATCTCCACAGCCCTTTCAAAACTGTTAACCCAAACAAGTCCTTCTCCTTCCTACACTGATTAGTTTAAACTTTCTATGCATTTTTAAGCATACAGCGATGACAAGCTGACTTGCATGGCTTGAAAGTACTAGGAGGAAGAGTCACATGACCTCTGCTGTATAGATCCAGAGCCTGGGTGCTAGTTACTGAGGCTTAGTAACTTGCCCAGGTCCCATCACCAGACTGTCTCCTGTCACCTACTAGGGAACATATCACAGTGCCAGCTGTAGCTTGAATAAGAACTAGCCTGCGTAGGTTCCTGTGGCCGAACATTTGGCCTCTGGATAGCAGCACTGTTTGGAAAGGTGATAGAGCATTTAGAAGAGGATGGAGGAAGTGGATCATTGGCGATCAGCCGTGATGTTTGATAGCCTGGTCCCATTTCTTATGCGAATGCTGCGGAGTACAGATGCATTATGTGCTCTCGCTACCTCCCCCATGACGGACTGTATCCCCCTTCAACTTAAGTTGTTACCAGCCTCGTGTCCCAGCACAGCTGTGAATATGGCCCAACACATTTGTGGATGGTAATGTCCTATCACCGTGTCAAAAGGCTGGACGCTCCTACACCTGCGCCAAAATAAACCTTTCAGTCGTTTTGTGTCAGGAATCCGACCACAGCAGTGAACATAATAACTCATTCAATATCCACCTAAGCATATACTTGGAGTTTGAAAGATTGTTGATTCAATGAGCTCTGGTGTGTGTGACCATTTTTATATCAACAAATGGCTTTGATTTGGGATGGGTAAGGTAGAATAATGACACTGGATGCAGAGGCGATTGGTCTCAAGTCCGCATGCTGCCTTTTGCAGCTGAGAGAGATAACACAGCCCTCCAGCAGCCAGGGACTTTTACCCAGTAATTGCCTGCAGGTGTGTGGGCAAGCGTGGTTTAGGTTCGCACTCCTCCTCCAGGAGAATTGCCAGTTTGGGCGTGTGGGAATAGTAAAGATTCAAACTGCCAGAAACTCTCGAAGGGAGGTAAAGAAGTACTTTCAGTTTTCTTTAAAACATGCAATTTCATGTGATTTCTTTTTCTGTAACTACATGCTCGTAAGGATTGATTTTCTAGCACAGATCGGCCATCCCGGAAGGTACGTTGCTCTGGGAATCCAAGGAGAGTGTGTAGATGCTCGTATGTGGGAGGCATCGTTCTCTTTGCAGGGACTCTCTGAAGTTCCATCCCTTCTACCTGTTATACCATACATTCCAGAACTTTAATTTTAAAAATACTGTCATCCAGCAATCCGGCTGCTTAAAGGGACAAAGCTCGTTAGAACTGAACTGGCAAATGATCTGGATGCAGAAGCGATGGTCTCAAGCATGTGTGTTTCACATGCACACAAGGCACACATGCACTCACACATGCACACACACACACTGTAAATGAGGTTTTGTCCCTTGGGCTGACTATACTTCCTCCAAGAGCCATGGAGCATGTAACAATAACCTCAGCACCAGGTATTAGGAACCTCCTTTTAAATTGTTGGTCAAGGGAATCCAAGAGGCCTCCAAAACAGTCTAGGCTATTGCTGTGGTTGCCTCTGAGAGGTTGAAGGTGAACCCTTATTACTGAGGATGCCATTTACTTCCGATTCAGGACTCAGAAGATTATAGCTGCAGTTAATCTGAAAGTCTCTTCCCTAAGTTCCAGCTTTCATGGTAGAACAGTGGTTCTCAGCCTTCCTACTGTCACTCCTCCTTCACATACTTCCTCATGTTGTACTGGTCCGAGACATAAATAATTTTTGTTGCTACTCATAACTGTAATTATGTTACTGTTATAAATCATAATGTAAATATCTGATGGTCTTAGGCAACCCCTGTGAAAGGGTTGTTCAGCCCTCAAAGGGGTTACGACCCACAGGTTATGAACCACTGTTGTAGAAGATGGCACTATACAAACTCGCTAAGGAGGGAGGAAACACCCAATTGTTCTACTCAGCTGCCAACTCCCGTGAACCACAACAACTAGCAAGGCGTGATGTTCCTAAATGCAATAGTGGCATTCATACTTGGCAGTAACCAACAACCACTTAGGGCTAGCTGGTGAGGTCATGGATCTTAGAGGCAACATGGTTCTGCCACTTTACTGCAAGAGCATCAGCTCCTAACTGCATTCTCAATACGTATTCATATCATCACAGGTGAGGGTAGCTCTCATCCTTCCTCAAAGAAGCTTCTCTTTGCAGCACATAGAGACCACTCAGAAAACGACAGCTGGTCAAAACACCGTGAACCATTGATCATGGGGTACCCAGCTTGAATAGAGGGTGTTCCTCTAGGAAAAGGGGGCCAGAAAGATTGTAAGAGCTAGAGGACCAGGAAATCTACTGTGAGATTCTTTCTACAAGAAAAGACAGGGACCCTACCCCCTGCCATGATATTGCACCAGCATCGCTGCCCAAAGAAGACCTGAAAAATGGCAATACCAATAGGCTAATGTAGGAAAGGAAAGTCTCAGAGGGCTCCACCCAAAGACAAAGGGCTGCAAGGCAGTAAGGACTGCTCAGAGAAGGAGAATTAATCTTCAGGGATGAGTCCATCAATTGGTTATCCTATACCATGTGACCAGCTTTGAAACAAATATTCAATACTAAATGTGCGTGTGTATAGCAATAATAATCAAAGAAAAAATACCAAAAATTTGAAAGGGAGCCTAGGCTGGGGATGGGAGGGGTTATGTGGAAAGAACATGGGAGGGGCTTGAGGGAGAACTAGGAGGGGAAGATGTAATCATATTTTAATTAAGGAATTCATTTAAAGAAGCCTGCGTTAAACCACAATCAATCAAAACTCAGACTTCCAAAGCCCAATCCCAATGAATACATCCATACCACACTCCCACACCTCAGGCAAAAGACTGGAAGAGCCACGGGATTGGAGAATTTGCTCTGCGATTGTGTCTCCTAGTGATATCAAAAGCTACACCCATAAAGTCTGACCAGCATGGCTGCCCACACATAAGATGAGCAACGATGACACCCACATCAAACTGGAGGAGGAAACCCCGTGAGGCCTCCGCCCTACCAGAGAACTATTGGCAACGGAGGAAAGCTGAGAACAGGAAGGTGGCCTTCCCCAGGGAGATCACACCAATTGGTTGTCCAGTGCCAGGATCAGACCTGAAAATATACATAGGAGTAAAACTATAGGGACTGACAGGTTATAACTAGCAATAGGTGTGTGTGGTTGGGAGTGTGTGTGGATACAAATGATTATATGCATGCAATAACAATTAGTGTCAAAGAGGCCATGAATTTGAAGGAGAGAAAGGAGGGGCTTATGGGAGGTGACAGAGGGAGGAAAAGGAAGGGAGAGACGTGATTAAATATAAACTCAAAAAATTTAAAAAATAAATATGTTTTAAATATCTTTAAAGGCACAAAGGGGGCCTGGGAAGTGGGAAATATGGGTGGGATACACAGATGAGAACTGGGCTTAGCTCCTCAGAGCTCCATAAAAGCCAAAGGCTGCAGCAGAACACATCTGAATCCCAGCACTGAGGGGGCTGAATGGAGACAAGATCCCTGGAGCTTGACGGCCATCTGGTCTAGCCTTGTCAGTGAGCTCAGTAAGAGGCCCTGTCTAAAAGAAAACTGGGCAGGACACTTGCAGAGGATCCCACTATACCACTCCTGAGCATATACCCAGAGGATTCCCCAGCATGTAATAAGGATTCATGCTCCACTATGTTCATAGCAGCCCTATTTATAATAGCCAGAAGCTGGAAAGATCCCAGATGTCCCTCAACAGAGGAATGGAGGAATGTGGTATATATACACAATGGAGTACTATTCAGCCATTAGAAACAATGAATTCATGAAATTCTTAGACAAATGGATGGAGCTGGAGAACATCATCCTAAGTGAGGTAACCCAGTCTCAAAAGAACATTCATGTTATGCACTCACTGATAAGCGGATATTAGCCTAGAAACTTGGAATACCCAAGACACAATCCACATATCAAATGATGTCCAAGAAGAAGGAAGGAGTGGCTCCAGGTTCTGGAAAGGCTCAGTGCAGCAGTGTAGGGGAATACCAGAACAGGAAAATGGGAAGGGGTGGATGGGGTAACAGAGGCAGGGAAGAGGGCTTATGGGTCTTTCGGGGAGGGGGGAATCCAGGAAAGGAGAAATCATTTGAAATGTAAATAAAGAATATATCGAATAAAAAAAGAAAAAAAAAAAAAAGAAGGCAAAACCCAGTTCTAAACAATCTTTTCTCCTTAATGGCAAACACATTATTTTCATACTGCAAAGTTTGTCTATCAGTTCTTATGTTTGAATGTATGACAGTGTAACTTATTGAAGAGACATTATTTTAAATCTTATTTCTTATAAGTCTAATTTTTAGGACAAAAACCACATAAAACATTATGACTATTTAAAAATACCTTAGAGGTCTGCTTTTCTTGGGTTGTGTCATGCCAAGTGTTGCTTAAGATAGCTCTAACCCTGAATTATCAATTTTAAACTTACCTTTGTTACCATCAATATACCTTTTAAATCATGTCCAATAACTTATGAGCCAATACTCTATAGTCAAGACATGTAAAACATTTATACCTTTAAGAACAATTAGAAATAAAGATGAAGTGATTACACAAATCTCATAAATTTTAAAAAATAAAAGACAGAGATAAACAAAAACAGTAAAAATAAGGGAGAGAGTCACTGAGGAACACACCTGACATGGCCCTCTGACCCTACACACATATACACATATATGTACCTGCATTTACACATGTAAACACATATGAATACAAGCAAATACTACACAGACACAGGCATCCATGCACACAAACACCAGAAATAATTACAAAGAATACGTTTCCTTAATGTAACAAATGGTTGTAGCAGTTATTACCAAATAGATTAGTAGTTCTCTGTCTAAAAATGGACACAGTTCATAGACAAGACAAGAAGGCCTGGGCACGGGAGCTTTGATTCTCATCCTCCCCACGATAAAGACATATGCAAATTCAAACCTCATGGAGGTACACGTCCTGCTTAGCACCTGGGCAAAGTTCATGAGGCTTATGAGCACCGATTTCCTGGGCTCTGCGAACAGGTCCTCCTCACAGCACGGGTTCAGGGGATAGACAGGTGCGAGTGCTGTGCGCAGAGGGTAGGAGCAGCTGTCAACACCCCAAGTGCACACTCTCCTTGACCCCCCCCCCCCGATTCCATTTTGATGAACCTGTCTGACACCTGCAGAAACGCCAACTGCCTGTAACTGAGGTTATCCGTTAAGGGGTGGTTGTAGTAGTAAGGGTGGATAATTGCTCCGTCTGCCACCAGGAAGCTGGTAAGCAGACTGTGTCTTATCTACACAGTGAGATTTCTCCCAGCTATCACGTGGGGGAAAGGGCTGACATCTACTGTGTTACAAAATGAAATATAATCGGACAGTTCCTTCTTTACCCCACACCCCCTCTCTCTTTCATCTCCTTTTTAAGATTGAATGAAGGAACTCTTGCTTTTTTCTGTGTCCTGGCTTGATTTCTGTTGCTGTGATAAGACACTAACCAGAAGCACCTTGGGGGAGGAAAGGGATGTTTTGGTTTAGGTATTCAGATCACAGTTCCTTACTGAAGGAAGTCAAGGCAGGAATTTAAGACAGGAACCTGGAGGCAGGAAATGGAACAGGGTTCCTAGAGGAGTGCTGCTTACTAGCTCTCTTTCGTAATGTGATTGGCTTGGCTTTTCATATGTCCTAGGACCACTGGCCTAGGGACAGCATCCACAGTGAGCTGAACCTTTCCACCTTATTCATCAAGAAAATGGAACACAGACTTGCCCACAGGCCAATCTGATGTGTGTGTTTTCTTTCTTGAGATTCCTCCTTTTCAGGTGACGCTACTTCGTGTTGAGGTGACGCAAAAACCCAACCAGCACACCCTATGTTCCAGATGTGTTTAAAGCACTTTACGAATAGCAGCTCATTTAATCATTGTAAAGACCCCAACACAATTTTCTCAGACATGGAAGTGGACACAGGCATCAATGAAATAATTTCCCACAACCCACATAGGTTTTGATGAAACACCAACTGCCTATACCTGGGGTAGTTCACCAAGGGATTTGAACCTAAGAAGCTTGAGTTCCAGACCATACACTTGAGCACTCTGCTCTACTGCTTGCTGTGCCCACAGGTGTGTGGTGGGCGGGAACAGAAGCTTCATCTCTACACATCATTTTACAAGCATAACATCTCTCTGGAAGAATACACAGCAAAGAGATGACATTAGCCGCTGCTGACCAGAGATGCTGCACAGTCACAATGGTAAAAAAACAAAACAAACATTTTTCGGGTGACCATCTGAAATCAAAAGCAAGAGAATGAAGTACCCTTCTGAAATTACCTTTGAAAATAACACCTCCAAAGAGCAATTCTTTTTTTTTTTATATATAAAAATCAAATAGCATCTCTTTCCAGTGGTACATCGATCAGGTTCTTTCTAGCTGTGTCTGTTAGGGGCTCCTGGAAATAAGGACGTTCTCAGAGAGAGAAAGGCAGCCTCAGGAAGGAGATGTCCCAAAGCCCAAGGTTTGGTGTCACAAGGTAAGAGATTTGCGGCTGGTTTTCCTTTAGTCCAGTCCCCTTAAGCTCAAGTATGAGCCCGAGGGAGGAAAGACAGAGAACAAAACCATAAAGAGCCCTTTCATGAGTGTCTAGTTGACATATAAATCCACGCAAATGCTAAGGGATCTGTTTGCTTTTCAAAATTTTGTTAATTTGCATATACATGTCTGTATGTGTGTGTATGTGCACATGAGTGCAGGTACCCTTGCAGACCATCATACCCCCTCAATCTGGAGTTACAGGCAGTTATGACACCACGACACGGGTCCTGGGAATTGATCTTGGGCCCCCTGCCAGAGACAGAATACATTCTTTTTTTTTTTTTATCTTTTTTAAAATTTTCTATATTTTTTGTTTACATTCCAAAGGCTTTCCCCTTTCCCAGATCCCCCCCACCATACGTCCCATAAGTCCTCCCCCCCAACTATTCCCCAATCATCCCCCCCCACCATTTCTCTGTTCTGGATCTACAAAAGGACCTCCACATAAAACCAGACATACTGAAACTATTAGAAAAGAAACTTGGGAAGACCCTGGAGGACATGGGCACAGGGGGAAAGTTCCTGAATAGAACACCAATAGCTTATGCTCTAAGATCAAGAATTGACAAATGGGACCTCATAAAATTACCAAGTTTCTGTAAGGCAAAGGACACTGTCAGAAGGACAAAACAGCAACCAACAAAGTGGGAAAAGATCTTCACCAACCCCACATCCGACAGAGGGCTAATATCCAATATATATAAAGAACTCAAGAAGTTAGACCCCAAAGAACCAAATAACCCTATCAAAAAATGGGGTACAGAGCTAAACAAAGAATTTTCACTAGTAGAAATTCAGATGGCCGAGAAACACCTTAAGAGATGTTCAACATCATTAGTCATCAGGGAAATGCAAATCAAAACAACCCTGAGATTCCACCTCACACCAGTCAGAATGGCTAAGATTAAAAACTCAAGAGACAACAAGTGCTGGCGAGGATGTGGAGAAAGATGGAATACATTCTTAACCACTGACTCATCTCTCCACCCCTGAAAGAATCTATAGTATATGTACAAATTGTATGTGTGTGATTAGAAATGGAACCCATGGATTTGTGCATGCTAAGCACACCTCCAGCCCATGAGCTAAAGCCCCAGCGTTTATAATAACTTAATACTGCAACTTCAACAGTTCAACTCTGAATATTTATACGAGAAAACAAAAGCACCCTTATAGACTTAATAGGAAACAGATACACTTTTGCTATAGGACGTTAAACAGCTTTTGAAAGGAAATCACAGTGCCCTTTGTTGATCTGGAATGTTCTCAATGAGAGGGGAAAATAGGTTACAGAACGACATTTCAGTGTATTGTTTATATAAGAAAAACACAAAACAACACAATACGCGTTTTAGATAGATGTGCGTACTAACCTGTTTGTGAGAATGTGTATGCCTAAGCAAAATCACAGAAAGATGACCAGAAACTGTCCACTAACACTTTTGATTATTCTACGATACATGAATGGTTTATGTGTGTGCATGTGTGTGGATGTGTGCATGCATGTGTGGAAGCCAGAAGTGCATGTCGGGCTCTACTATCACTATCCACCCTATTTTTCGAGGTAGGGTTTCTCACTGAGCCTGCAGCTTACCAATTTGCCAAGCCTGGCTGGGCAGGGAGCTCCTGGGAGCATTCCGTCTCTACCTTCCCAGTGATGAGACTTCAGGATACTGAGGATCTGCCTTAAGGTCCTCGTGCTTCCACAGCAAGTGATTCACTGGCCAAGCTATCTCTCCAGCCCTGTTTTTGATACATGAGTGCTTTACAGAAGGAATATATTCACTGATAGATTGCATCTGTAAGTTATAAATGAACAGAATTGAGAAATATGAATCCTGTGAGCCACTTCTCTGCGGCGGAGCCTCCCTGGACGCAGCGGTGACACAGGGTAGCCGAGCGGCAGGCATTCGGGTGTGATGAAGGGCAGGACGGTTTGGTGTGACCTTAGCAGCACTGTGGCTAAAGCCTGAGCTGCAGCCTGCCCTAGGTGGGCTCTTTTCAACATGTACAGATGGCCAGGAGGCCAAGCAACCCATTACCCATTAGGAGAGAAGAAAGTAGCAGGCAAGACCAGCAGACAAACAACGTTGAAAGACTTGGAAAGCTGAGAGGTGCTCCTTGGTCTGCCGTTGCATGACATTTTCCTTATAATGCATGTTTTACCAACAAAGCTACTGACAGGATGGAAGACCCAATAATTAGAGCAGAGCACCCATTATTTCAAAAGTATTTGTCAAATGGCTAAGTGAGGGCCCGAGGAGGGGCTCAGCAAGCAAAGTGCTTGTCATGTCAACAGGAAGGTCTGAGTTCTGTTATCAGAACCCACGCTAAAATGCCAGGCATGGTATCCGGCACACATCTGTAATTCCAGTACTTGGGAAGCAGAGACCTGAGGATCATGTCATGGGGCTCCTTGGCTGCCCAGTATAGCCTGCTCTTATACATACATATGAATGCACACACACACACACACACACACACACACACACACACACATGTTCATGCACATACATAAAACCAAATACAGGCTTACAGATACACACACATGTATTCCGGCATATACACACATATAATCACACATACAAACACACATACATGCGCACACACACACACACAAACACACAAACGCACTAATAAATGAATGCATGATCAAAGGCCAGAAGTGGGTGCAGTGCACTAGAGTGACTGCTTTTCTGTCAAGTGCTACGAGAACTTTCTTTGTAGGCCTATGAGTTCTCAGCAGGTGAGGTTCCATCTAAGACAGATCTCCAGGCCATGGTGGACACAGGCAGAGCCATGAAGCCCTAATGAAGAGCTACCTTCAGACATAGCCAGTGCTGGCAGGCTGGCATGGCCAACAAAGAGTTGTCTACCAACCACAGAGGAGCTGCCTCCAGCTCGGAGCCGCTCCGGTACTCCACCTCACAAAGACACAGAGATGGATCCTGTGCCTTTCTGGTAGCTTCTCACCGGTTGGCTTTGCAGACCAGAAGCTTTGTTGAACACACCACCTGTTATTGCTAAGTCAACCAAGATGGAAGGCATTTAATCCTCTTTAAGGCTTTGGAGAGGGGCCCGTCCTTCCTTCCATCCTTCCAGGGACTCTTGGATTTAGTCGGGTGGCTATGCATGCTGGATTTACAATTGCTGCAAGCAGATCTCCCCAAGGGAGTCATTCCTATTAATCCGACGTGTTAAGCTGTGCATGGTGGGGCATGGCAGCAGAGTGGAGGAGGGAGAAGCCTGATACTGACACGATTTCCCAGGGAATCCGTTGCAATGGCACTTGATTCCTGGGTGCAGAGAATCGGACTGCGGAAAACAATGCCCCCAAGAGTTACACTGAAAAGGTAGAATATCGAGGCAAGGAGAAAAAGGGCTGGAGAGACAGCTCAGTGGTTAAGAGAGCTTACTACTCTTCCAGGGGAATTGAACCCAGGCAACTCATAATCACCTGTTACTCCAGCTCCAACACTGATGATGTGGATAGAGAAATAGCCTAGTCAGTAAAGGATTTGCCTTGCAAGTCTGAGGACATTGGCAGCGCAGCTCTGTACTGAGGTCCCAGCACTGAGTGGGGAAGCAGAGAAAGGGAGATCTTTGGAGACAGGAAGGGAGCACCCCGACCAGTCAGTCTAACTTTCTTAGTGAGTTTCAGGCCAGTGAAGAGACCACCATGCTTCACAAACAAACAAACAAACAAACAGTAGATCTACTTTAGGAACGACACCAGATCTGTCTTTTGTCCTCCACATGTGTGCACACGTGTGCATGTACACGCACACACAGCAGTGATGGGCATTTGCTGTTACAGATTTAATTATTGCTATCAACATCTTTCTACAGGGTATGGTCTGCTCGTGCCTTCGATACGCACAAGCAATAACCACTTCTACACCCCAAGTCTCAGAGGAAGCAGTGACTTCCATAATCATTGACAGATCCACCAGACACTTAAAATGATCTCCTCTTTCCCCTATTTCCAATACCTCTCTCTCAGCTCCTCCTGTATCGTACTAGTACTAGCCCACATCTGGGGATGTGCATAAATTATGCATTCAGATGGAGGGAGACAAGCCAGGGATGGTACAGAAGGCAGGACAAGGAAAGAAGGTTCAGAAGTGGAGGTGGATGCTGTGTGGCCTCTGTCTCCTTTGCAGCCAGCCTTCTCCCAGGCATCAAGCTTGCTTTACAAGGTTGAATTATTGATTACATGGGGGGCAAGAAGAAAGATGGTGTTTTCTCTTTGTTAGAGTTCAGCTCTTTTTGCCAGCTTCTAGCACAGCTGGGTCACCATAGCTTTAGCAGACAGAATAACAAACGTCTACAACAGCCTGGCTGGAAGCCAGCCAGCCTGAAAGTGCTCTCGACTCTGGGATGCCATATTACTCTGAGTTGGGTTGTGGATTGCAGCCTGACATTTTGGTCTCGAAGCCAGCTGCAAGTTGACCAGGCTTGAAGCAGATAGGTAACAAACCTCTTTAGACTACTACTGATCAGGGGTGGATGCTCACTCTTCCCTGCGCCTTCTTTCTTCAAAAATACCTCACCAGTCTTACTAGTGGGTCTAATACAACCCATGGGTCACAGATAGTCCCAGAAAGCAAGGAATGCAACCCAGGACAAAATTGTAAGACCATATGGTATTTCCTTTCTTCCTATTCTTCATTCCTTTCTTCCTTCCTCTCCTCTTTCCTTTCTTCCTTTCTCTATCTATATAGATATAGAATATAGATAGAAGATAAATATAGAAGATATAGATATAGATGTGTGTGTGATAACTTGATTCTCTAGTGTGAATTTTGAAGATCACAGCAACCTTATTATCTCATTGCAATGCCGCGCACAATAAATGTCTGTGTGTCCATCTGTCTGATTATCTGGGCTGCGGGTTGGACACCTCTATAAGGGACTTGCCAGAAGGTGCACCCAATCCCCAGGTATGACCAGTTCTAGGACTTTGCCTCAGGAGTAGCAAGCACTGAGGCTGCTGGTCTTCAGACAGCAGTGCAGAATCATCTGCTGCTCTAAATCCACGCATTCCCAGAACCATCCAGGCTGATCCCTTACAGGTGGTCTAAATTTCCAAATCACCACTTTGAGAAGGAAGACAGCATGCACAGATTATAAATGTGAATTTTAATTCTTCCAAAGAGAAGTCTTTCCAATAACTCATTATGCACACAACCTGGCTGGGCTCGGGTGGTCGGGAGTGGGGCACATCTGCCTGACACTCAGGGAGCCACCACCTTAAAATGCAAAGGCCAGATGGTTCCTTCTTCCTCTGTTTAATTTCAGGCTGTCTTCTCCATCACTCTCATTTTCTTTCTGCCCTGTTGTCTTGGCTGTCATGTCCTCTAGGTCTGTTGGAAGACAGGCTCCCCAACATGCCCTTCAGAGACTTCAACTATGGAGTAGACATGTTTATTCTGCACCATTAGATCTCAACATGCAGGTGGCCAGGTGAGGAGAACAGACTATGGCAAGTGACTGGGTCAATGCTCATTTGACCATTGTCCACCAAAATGACGTGATGGCTACTTTCAATCATGAATGTGACTCGCCCCAGCCCCAGAATCACCAGGGAAGAGAATCTTAATAGAGGATTATCTATATTTGGCTTCCCTGTGGCATGTCTATGGGAGGCATCTTTCCTTAGACAGGGTTTTCCTGAACTGTGTGAGAGTAGAGAAAAACAGAGCTGAGCACAAGCAAGGGAGCAAGAGAGCAAGCAAGCAAGTTGCATGCATGCGTTCAGTCCTCTCTGCTCTTGCCTATGGATATGGTGTCTCAAGCTCAAGTCACTGTGACGTCCCCACTGGAGTGCAACATGGATTTTGTGCTAAAATAAACCCTTTCTCCCTAAGTTGCTTTTTGTAAGGGCATTTTAATCCCAGTCGTAGAAATAAAACATAAGTAGGTGTTTTCTTCTCCTTGACCCTTTAAGATTTCACTGGATTATTCACATTTAATCAGCCTATTTCAGGAGTTGGCACACTTTCCTTAGAAGGCATAGGTAATAAAAATTCATCACAGCCATCCAATTCTGATACTGTATCACAGAAGCTGCCAGCCAGACACAATTTGCGAATCGCTGGACTTTGCATCTTGCAAGAAAAGTTTATTAGCACAAACAGGCTACATTCATTTGCTTGGATTCTCCGCTCACAACACCACCGTCTGTGGCTTACACAGCAGGAATATGTATCCTAGTTGCGGAGGCTCGAAGTTCAGGATCAAGATACTGGGGAGTTATCTCCTCTCAAAGGCTTTTTCTTCTGTGCTTAAGCAAGCCACACTGTCTTTGTGTTCTCATGGAATCTTCCCTCTGTACGTAACTCTTCCACAGGGCACTAATCCCATTGGACCAGTGTGTCATTTTTATGATTTCTATAGTATTTACTTTGTGGAGGCCTCCTTTCCAAATACCACGATGCTGAAGGTCAAGATGGTGATATTTAAAAGAGGAACCAGACCCTGTCCATAACAGGAAGAGTGGATGTGATTTCAGTAGATGAAAGGACACAAGCAGTCCACATAGATAGAATGAAATTTGGCCTGGGGACTGTGGCCTACCGATGTCTATTCTAGCCAGTCCAAGTCTGCTCACCTTTCAAACATGTTGCTTCCACCAAGCCTTTCTTGTACAGCTTTGAGAGAGGCACCATCAACAGTTTGAGGCATTGGCTTTAGGATACATAAGAAAGGGTCTCCCTAGGGTCCTCATGTGTCTACTCAAGGGCTATTCTGTCAAAGACCTGGGCTAGTTTTACAGGATGGCACAATCTTCTGGATGTATTTTTAAATGCTTTCCCACTGAACCACTTCAACAGGGAGCCTGCTCTTCAGAGTTAATTCAATCCCTGCCGTCGTCGGCTCAGAATCCACAGGAGAAGGAACGGGATACAGGCTGAGAAGGAAGTCAGACGAAGTTACAGCAGACCCCTGCAGGCTGTTCCCAGTGTGTGCAGGACGAACATAAGCTCACACATTACCACAGTGTTCTATTTAAAGCCAGAACTCGATGGGAAAACCCAGGCGGCTCCTCAATTGGAAGTTATCCACAGCGCACCTGAGGACTGCTGGACTTCCTGTCACGGCTCTCCTTTCAGCATCCCCATTGTAAACCAGAAACCCCATCATTTCCTCATGGATGCTGTAAAACAGTGCAGCACTCTTCATTTCCTATTACATCCTCGTATTTTGATGTCATCTCATGTGTACTATGTCAGTCTCAAACTTGCTATGTAGCCAAGGATACCCTTGAACTCCCAATTTTCCTGCCTCTACCTCCTGAGATCTGGGATTGCAGGTTTTCACCACCATGCTCTGTCTGTGTGGAGTTAGTGATAAAACCGGGAACTCCCCACATGCCCCCACAATGGAGCCACCGCCCCCCCCCAAAACACACACACTGAACATCCTCACTTAACCATGCTAAATCTGGAGCACTCAGCTCAGGTATTCTCTTCCAGGAAGCAAGGCACTCTATTAAAGTACATTATAAAAGCCGATGTGGTAGCTGTCTCCTCCTCTGAGCTTAAAATGGAAATTCTCAGATAAGATTTTTTTAAATGAATTTGTGATTTTCGGAGTCTTAAAAAAAAAAACATTCTTGACAATGGGGAGAAGAGAAATAATGGTTTCTTTTCTTCCTGGGAACATAATTTTTAAAATGAATCTATGCTACTCAAAAAATAATCTAGAAGTTTAATCATCATATCATTATGATAGTTAATATTGTCCGACTTGACAAGATCTAGGCTCAAGATTAAGAGACAAGCCTCCAGGCAGGTTAATGAAAGATTATCCAGATGAGGTTAATTAAGGCGGACAGACACTGTGGGCAGCTCATCCTATAGGCTGGGTCCTGCACTGGATAGAAAGGAAGAAGGGAGCTGAGCCCCAGCATCCACCTCGCCTCTGCTTCCTGACTGTGCACACCCCCATGCCTTCCCCACCATGATGGACTGAGTACACCTTTAACTGTGAGCCAGAATAAACCTTTCCCTTTGTAAGTTGCTTTTGTCACGTATTTGGTCACAGCAACTATGGAAGATATCTAATTCAGCATCTAATTAGGAAAGTGGTGTTGGTTGTATCAGTTCTTTCTCTGTGATGAATTATATTGTGACCTGTCAGAAAGGTCATCGGTCCATTTGTTGTTTCTGGGAAGGTGAATGGGCAATTATATTACTCATAAGGCAGGCAGTGAAAGCTTTGATTATCTACTGAAATTGTTAATGTGTGTGTGTGTGTGTGTGCATCTGTGTAAGACGTGTGTGCATAATTATACATGCACATGTAGAAGGGACAATGGAGGACACAGTATGCTCTGCTCTATCATTTTAGGCCTTATTCCCTTGAGACAGAGCTTCTCATAGAACCGTGTCCTTAATGCCTTTCAGGTCACCTGGGGATGAGCAAGCCCAGTAGTCCTCCAGTCTGTGCCTTGTGCTGGTCAGAGGTGCTTAGCAATGCACAGTGTTTTTATGTGGGTGCCAGAATCAGGATCTGGGTCCTCAAGCCTGCACAGTAAGTGCTCTTATTCAGTGAGCCACATGCCCTGCCCTTTAGCTGTTTTCATCAGTGAAAACAACCTCTAAAGAATTCATAACTCTGCTTAGAGGTTCAGATATACTACACTAGGAGCCAGAAGAGCCGGGTCTTTCATGAGGTTCTCTCTTCAAGGGTTGGGCCTTGTGGAAGGTCCTAGCCTCTACTCCTTCATCTTCAGAAAGGAGTTGAGAGAAGAGAAAGCAATGTTCCACACTAGTTCTGAGAAAGCTGCTAACTCACCACGAGCACGTGGATTTTGTTAAGAAACCAACAAAGTGGGACTAAAGGTTTCCCTCAGTTATTTCCATGAATAAAATATTTGATTAAAGCAGCAATTTGAAATGTATATGAAATCAGAATGCAACTTACATTCAGTGGTATGTTGAAGTGTTTGACAACCCAGTAGCCATGTCCTATAGTCAACTGAGTGGAGAATAGCCAACAGAGCTGGAGCTAGAGATTGGCTAAGTGGACAAGAGAACTTGCTGTTCTTGCAGAGGAACAGAGTTTAGTTAGCATACAACCTCTATAGTTCTTGCGCTAGGGGATCTGATGCCTTCTTCTGGCCTCTAAGGGCACCTACATGCAGGTCCACATGCACACACAGATACCCATAGACATAAAAATACAAACAAAATCTAAAGAAAAATATTTCCCTCCGATTATTTATTAATTTCAGGTCTAAACTCAAAAACCTTACAATGCAGAAGCCCCAACAGTTCTGTACTTTGAATTAAGCAAAGTTAGCATCACCCATAATAGGACCTATTAACAACACTCTCCCTTTGATAGGAAGAACAGAAGGGAACTTTTCCTCCTGAGTGTTCTTGGTGAAAGTGCAAAACGTTATTCCAGTCACGATTAGGCAATAGACAAAGCCAACCTGAGGATGGGGTAATGTCCAGTAGCATGATTACCTCTTTGGAGCTTCAAGATCAGTAAAGACAAGGAGAGAGTTGTTAGAGGTCAGACAAGAGGAAGGGGACATGGCATGATAAAACAGCATGGGTCCCTCGAATGGTAAAAAAAAAAAAAGGAGAGCCTGGGGGTCCTGCATGAGGAGTGGGTGAGGAGTAGATCCCTTACTGTGGATGCACCAAGGCTGACTTCATGAGAAGCCTTACTGTGGGAACTAGACCTAGTTCCCTTATAGTGTCACCTATGCCGATGTCTTAGTTCTGATCATCATATCATTTATTTCTCTCACTGCTGTAACAAAGCATGACAAATGCCACTTAAGGGAGTCCTTAAGCTCAGCTCATCATGTGGGGAAATCGAGGCAGCAGGCGTATGAGGCAGCTGCCCGTGTTAGGCACACAGTCAGGGAGCAGAGAGGTGAATGCTGATTTTACCTCTTTATTCACACCAGGGCCACACCACACAGGCTTGTGTCACCCGCATTTAGGGTACATCTTCTTACTTTAATGAGCTCAGCTTCAAAACTCCCTCAGAGACAAGCACATGTCTCCGAGATCAGTGGTTCTCAGCCTGTGGGGAGTGGCCTTTGTGGGAGTTAAATGATCCTTTGACCAGGGTTGCCTAAGACCATCAGGAAATAGATATTTATATTATGATTCACAACACTAACAATGTTACAGTAACAATGAAAATTATGTTATGGTTGGGGTCACTACCACGGCATGAGGAACTGTATGAAAGGGTCATAGCATTAGGAAGGTCAACAACACCTGTCCTAGATGGTTCTAGACCCTGTCAAGTCGGCAGTCCATATCCCTATGGCTGTCATCAAACTGCTGTTATGCAAGTGACTGACATTAGCCGGAACTAGCTTTTGTTATAGAAACTGCCCTATGTATGAAGGTCTCTGAGTTTCAAGTTTCCCCAAATGAAATGTTTATTGTGTTTTGTTATGTGGTTGAGAGAGACGATGTCAAACACACTTCCATACTGTTCACACTAATGAGAGGGGAGAAAGGAGAAGGAGAGGGAGAGAGACAGAGAGACAGAAATAAACAGAGATAGATAGACAGGCAGGAAGACAGACAGATGGGGAGCATACTGACAGTCACACTGCTAAGCTATGACCTCAGAAAGTTGGGGGTCTTCTAGAATATGCGGTGCTTCTGGAAGGTTCCTTGGAGGATCCTTTCTCACAGTCTCCATGCTCCTTCCGGAGGAAGGGAGCTCAGTCTGTAGCTCTCAGCCTCCCTCCTTTTCTACTCTTCATCAGGGGTGGAGGGGCCTGTAACACTGACAGATCTGGGAGGAGCACACGAGACGCAGCAGGGCTCTGCCTACACATCTCCACCCTTGGGGGTCAGTCACTTACAGAAAACATGCACTTTACATTGTACTTCTATCCAGATACTCCTCATGTCTGTCCCTGTCTGAGACTGGAGAAACTCGCTGCTGCCTGGAAGGTGCTAATTCGAATGTGTATCTGCTTCTTACCACCCCAAAGCGATTCCTACCAATCTACATCTTCTAAAACTACAGATTGTCTTGGTTCCAGCCATTCTGTTCCTCCTTTAAATGCTTAATCCCTTCAGAACTTGGGTCAGAAGAGGGCCCAAAACTGAGCACTCTTAAGAGTCTGTTTGCTTCCACTCCGTCCTAGTATGCACAGAATCCCAGGGATGATTTTCTAGTCACTATTCTTTAAGTGTTTCTCAAACATTAAACTAATCTTCCATTCCAAATAGCCGATGGACATAGAGATCCGTAACACAATCATTTAGTGCTGCTTTTGCTAGATGTGTTGAACATCATTCCTCTACACTGGGACTAAAAGGTCTTTCATTCCCCTACCTCAAAAGGTGGGACTTCGACTCATCCAGAAAGACCGGGACACACTTCCGTTACAACCCGCATGCTACAAGTGTGCTTTTAAAAGTTATTCCTCTGGGCCGAGGAGATGGTTCAATGGGCAGAGTGCATGCCATGTGAGCATGAGGATCTAAGTTCAAGTCTCCGGCACCCATGTATAAAAGCTGGTTTCGGGTGGTGCATGCTTCAGATTTCCTGTGCTGAAAAGGGTGAAGACAAGCAGATCTCTGGGGCGTGCTGAACAGGCAAACTAGAAAACTTGGTCCAGGTTCATGAAAGACACTTCTGCCTCAGAAATCAAGGTAGCTGGAGCCTGAAGAATGCTACCCAAGGTCATGGCTTCTACACACACACACACACACACACACACACACACACACACACACACAGTAGCTTTTCACAGTAGTTGCTTTTGCCTCTGCTCTCTCTGCTGGAGCAACAGTAGGGTGGGAAATGTCTGCCCAGAGTCCTTGGGTAGTCCCTGTCTTTTCGCTCTCGTTGCAATTTAATTTAAAGTCCAGCTTCTGTGGTGAACTGCCACTCCTGTGATGGCCTGTCTGAGAGTGAGACTAATCTTTCTCTACTTGAAAAATAACCAACACTTACAGCAGCATAGTTATGATTATATCACAATAAATATTCTATGCAGGACCAGGAACAGCTCCTTCAAGAAAAATGCATGCAGATGGGTAATTGGAATGAACTATATGTGTGTTCACTGTGCCTCGGAAGCGATAGCAAGAATAAAGATCTTCGATCCATTCCCAAGCATGTATTTTTTTTTCTCTTTAGAGAACACTGCGTAAGGATTTTTGACATTCTCTGCATCATAATGGGAACAACTCTGGAACAAAAAGGCCTGTCTGCACTTGAGCCTCCTTACTGCCAGGACGGGCTCTGGCTATCGTGAATAAAGAGAAAAGGCCTGGAAATGCATTTGTTCTTGGACAATTCTGTATACCAGCACTTAAGCATTTCTATTTTACCCTGGTTGCGAATAACTGAGAAGCCAAAGAAATCTCCTCCATTTGAGCTGCAGATGTCAAGGGAGGCAAATGAGAATGCTAACAAACTCTTTGAGGAAAGGGAACTCTGCCCACCCCTTCATCGTGATTGTACTGGACCACCTCTGCCTAAAGAGGTAGAAGAACTAGGGTAATATGAAGGGGTTGTAAGAGCTACTAAAAAGCAGTGTTCAGACAGCAACCAGGAAACAGATGTGAACCAGTGTAACTGGAATGCTTTCATTGTATAGGAGGGTTGGATTTTGTTTTTATAAAATTTAGTGTGTTTGTATACTCATGTGCTGTGTTCATGTTCGTGTGTGTGTGTGTGTGTGTGTATGTGTGTGTGTGTGTGTGTGCACGCGTGTGCGTGCGTGCGTGCGTATGTATGTATGTATGTAGGTACTCATGCACAGAGAGGTGCATGTTTGGACAGGGTAAAGGACAACCTTGGCTCTGGTCTGCAGAGTGCCCTCTATCTTCTTTGACAGAGTCTTTCATTGGGTAGACAATCTCGTGAGTCAGTTCTGGGAATCTTCCTGTCTCTGCCTCTCTGAGGTTGGGGTTCCATGTCACCATGTCTGGCTTCTGGATACAGGCTCAGAAGATTTGAGCTGCGGTCCTTGTGCTTTTGAGATGAATGCTTTACCAACTGGTCCATCTCTTCTGCCCTATATTACCTTCTTTGAACGATTTTCACTCGAGCTTAATTTTTGGTGCTGTTTCCATTGAGGTACTGATGACATGGTGACAGCGAGCAGCCAGCCCATGCGACGTGAGGCCATTTATCAGTTTCGTTCAGTTTTTCCTTTGATTTGGATCTCTCTGTGCTGTAGGAACTTTCTGAGTAAGCAGTGTGTGTGTGTGTGTGTGTGTGTGTGTGTGTGTGCGCGCGCGCGCATGCACACTCGCGCAGTTCCTGTGCAAGAATTTGTGTCTAGTATTTTTGTTCTCCAGCTTGTCAGAGGAGAATTGAGGAAGGATATATTTTTGTTACTTAAACAATTGTCTACCTATGGCTTTCTGTGTATACCCACGTACATGTTTGTGCACACAGAGTGTGTGAAATCAACCACACATAGAGGTTAGAGAACAAGGTTTGGTATCAGTCTTTTCCTTCCAGCTTCTGGGGACAGGGTCTTTTGTTGTTCATTAATGTGGACTCCAGGTCAGAAGGCCCATGAGCTTCTGGGTAGCCTCTTGTCTCCATTTTTCCATCCTACTAGAACACTGGGATTACAGGCTTGTGTTATGGAGTTATGTTTTACATGGATTCTGAGGATTTGAACACCGGTCCTCACACTTGCAAGACAAGTGCTTTAACCACTGAGTTATCTCTGCAGTCCCATGTAATTTATTGTAACAGCATCTGTCAGTGGCTTACAACTTGTGCTTTTGCATTCTGAACTTTGATGCCTACTGATACATGGTATTCATTCACACATAGATAGATAGATAGATAGATAGATAGATAGATAGATAGATACATACATACATACATACATACATACACATAAATAAGAATAATTTTAAAAAGGAAAACAAAAGGCAAAATTGATAACAAATGTTACCTTGGTGTGACTGCATCCCCTCAACTATAATTTAAAGACCACTGTGCCTGCTTTTGTTGTTGTTGTTGTTGTTGTTTTTAACATGTGTTTTGAGGAATTCAACTTGGGTTCTCATCCAGGAGAGATGAGATCTTGGTCCAAGCCCTGTTTTGCTTAAGTAGAATATTGAAATGCAATCCAAAAACCTCCATCTTGTTAATCCCCCCCCCGCCACTCCCTGGGGGGAAAGAAAGCAATAGGTATCCTCACAAGTGACATTTATCACAAGATTGACAGGGCATTCCAAAGATTGGAACTAAGTGATGGTTCCGCAGTTAAAGCACCTGCTGT